>CM053587.1:333303526-333324695 GCA_028646515.1 Pseudochirops corinnae
AGATAGATAGATAGATAGATAGATAGATAGATAGATAGATAGACAGATGGGATAGAGAGAGAAAGATAGATAGATAGAAAGAAAGATAGATGGATAGATAGATAGATAGATATAGATACATAGATAGATATAGATACATAGATAGGCACACATATATCCTTACTTCTATGTATTTGCATATATATGCAGACACAAAGTAAATATGAAGTATTTCAATGGGGATGAACCAGGATCAGGACTACAAATGTGGTCTCACATACCCTTAAGAGCTACATTCTGACTATAAACCAGCAGGTCTTGTACGTTAAATAATAGATGATCTCAATATTCTGGGGATTGAATTGAATTGGAAAGTATACTGGATATGAAATTTGAGAATCTGGGCTCAGATCTGAGCTCTGTCACAATCTGTGTGACCTTGGTAGATCAATCAATCAATTAATCAATGAGCATGTTTTAATTACCTCCTTTGTTCCAGACACTATGCTGGGTACTGGGAACACAAAGGCAAAACAAAGTCTGCCCATTCTCTCAGGTTCTATTAGTTGTCACTTATCTCACTGGTCCTCAGTTTTCTTTTTTGTAAAATGAGGGGGCGGAATTATTGGCAATTATTGACCTTTTTGGGTGTGTCCTGGTCCCCTTTGGCTGTCTGGGGAAACCTGTGGACCCTGTTTCAGAACCATGTTTTTAAATGTGTAAGATACAATTTGCAGGAATAGAAAGGAAGTTGATACTATTGAAATATAGTTATCAAAACATTTTTTAAATAGTTCACACACCCCTGGTTAAGAATCCCTGGACTACATGACATACAAGGTCTCTTCTAGATCTAAATCTATGATTTTCTAAATCTATGATTCTCTGATCTTCTGAAGCAACCCACAGGAGACAGACAGTGGCGCCAGACCATGCCCCTTTGGTGGAAGTAATAGAAGGAGCATACGGCAACACCTGGGAAACATGACTACCATAATGAAGTAATAGACTGAGAATGACGAAAACAGCCACCAAAGAATCTAAATCCAATTTCCACATGTGGAAGCATCTGTCTTAATGGTGACAGAATCTGTCCACCATCCCAAACTGGCCCCATTACAGATTCAGGAACACATGAATAGCTCCCATAAAACTCATCCTCCTTGGGTCAAAGACTGCTGGGAAACCTATACATAGCAAACCTTGTGCTCTGAGTTTTCATCAAAGATTCATTCAGGAGAGAATTCATTCATTCATTCATTCATTCATTCATTCATTCATGAAGGAGAATTCTTCCTTCCTTCCTTCCCGTTCCTTTCTCTCTCTCTCTCTCTCTCTCTCTCTCTCTCTCTCTCTCTCTCTCTCTCTCTCTCTCTCTCTCTCCTCTCTTTCTCTCCCTTCATCCAACAAGTATTTATCAACTACTCATTATGTATCATGGTCTGTGACAAGTGCTGAAAATTAAAAAAAAAAAAAACAACAACCTCTACCTTCTAGAAGCTTACATTTTACTGAAATGAAGTGAAAGAAAACTAGATTGGAGCACAGAGGTCATCTAGTCCACCCTTCTTGTCTTATAGATGAGTAAAGTGTCTTGCCCATGGTCCCACAGGGAGTAAGCATCAGAGGCAGAATAAGAACTCATATTTTTTCAGTTCCAGAGACAATGTTCTTCCCACTTTGTCCATGTATATAAAGAAGTGAAGCTGATAAAATAATTCCAAATAGGGATTTGGATCCTGTCAAATTCTCATTAGAATTTTGGGCTGTAGTAAGAGAGGCCCAATTTCCAAAATAAGAAGATTAAAAAGACCTGTGATCCTCTTCTCACCTCTAGAATACTGCCGATGCTGCTGGGCAGCACAGTTTAAGAAGGAAATTGACAAACTCTACAGGATAGAGTCCAGAGGATAGTGAAAGGCTTTGAGTCTAAGCCATATATGGAAGAAGGAGTCAAAAGAACTGAGGTTGCTTAATATGGAGAAGAGAAGAATAAGGAGAGACATGATGGGTGTTATCAAATATCTGAAGATTGGTCATGTGGAAGATGGATTAGATTTGTTCTTATTGTCCCCAAATGACAGACACAGGGACAAAAAAGGGGAGCTACAAAGAAACCAATTTAGACCTGATATCAAAGAATTTTGAGAGCTGATTATTAGAGTTATCCCCAAATGGAATGGGATGCTCCTGGAGATAGTGAGTCTCCTCTCTATGGAGATCATTAAGCAAAGACAAGATGAACCTTTGCTGGAGATATTGTAAACAGGACTTATTTTAAGGCATGGGTCGGGCTTGATGGTCATCAAGGTTGCTTCCAAATCTGTGATTCTGTGACTTAAGATAACACAGAGAAGCCAGCACTGGAAGTTTACCTAGAAAGCTCCACAAAACTTCAAATATCATACCTTGTCCTATTACTTTTCAATAGGAAGACTCCTTGTCACTTTAATATCATTAAGCAAGAATGAAATTTTGAATACTTATGATGGGACAGGGACATACCTTCTATCTCAAGAGTGACCATATCTAGCATAATGTTTCTCCAAGGCAATGTTCACCGCACCAACAGCAACTATGAATATGCCGGCATAGTTCTGAATCATAAACTATAACAGACTGTTGATACAGAAGACAGAAGCAAAACATTTAGTCAGACACCAGAAAGCCAAATCCCAACACCAGAAAACTGAATCCCAACACCAGAAAGTCAAATCCATCATCACAACAAAGAAGTTAATATATCTTATCACTGCAGGGAACAATACCCTGCCTAGTTGTCTCTTTGCCTGCATCTTCTCCTCCCTTCTTTCTAACTGCTCTGACTCCCAGCTTCCTCTCAGCTCTGCTCCACCCTTCAGCAAACTCCTCCCTCTACAGGCTCTATGTGATTACATTTGGCCTATTAAGGGGCAGGGAAGATCTTCAAATTCTCATTACTGTTACACATAACTATCAGCCACATCCTGGTAAAAACCTTCTTGGCAGATGCGCAAAACCAGGTTGGGGGTAACTAACAGGGCTCAAACCTATTAGTGAGTAACATACCCAAAGCATGTGAAGACTTCCCTGGGTGAAATTAGCAGATAAGAGCAATTTCCTCCAATAGCCATGAAGGCAGTTGAAGTAGGCACTATGGATTAGTTAGAGCTTAGTCAGACATCAAAAAAAGCCAAAGTCATCCATTACATTCGGGGCCATCACCAGTTATCTTGAATTTTGTCTTGCTACTAGATTTCAAAGACTCTGAACGAGAGAGTAAAGTTGATGATTTTATGCAACTCTGCCTCCCTTAAATTCAATTCACTCACAAGTCAAGACATCGCCCATGATGTCACTGGTCCTCTTAGAAAATGAAGACCAAAAAGCAACAACACAAGAGCCTAATCTTTGAAGATATTTAGCACAGCACCTAGCACATAGTAGGTGCTTAACATAAGATATTATAGATTGATGACTGATTGACTAGATGATCAATGAATCTCCTTCTAGATTCAATAATTGAATAACAACAAATAATAACCCGGATTTGGCATCAGAAAATTTGGAAGTTAACTTCAATTCTACCACCTTTGTGACACTGGGTAAATCACTTAGCCTCCTTAAGCCTCAGTTTACTCATTTGTAAAATGAAGGGATTGGCTTAGATGACTTATGAGGTCCCTTAAAGCTCTCTGTGATTTTTCTTCAGTAGAATGTAAGCTCCTGGAAGGCAAGAGCTACTTATGTGCTTATGGCCCATGCTGCAGTGAATAGAGTACTAGATTCGAAATCAGAAAAAGCCGAACTTGAACTGGCTTGTGTGACCCTAGGGAAAATTGATTAATTTCTCTGTGTTTCAGTTTCCTTAACTGTTAAATGAGGAAATTTGGCATGATGGCCTCTAAGGTCTCTTCCAGATTGAAATCTATCAATCCACAACCTCTTGCTAAGTGAATCACATAGTAGGTGCAGAATAAATGCTTTTTGTATGAGCTTCCCTTCCAACTCCAAGTCTATGGCTTTTCCTGTCAAGAGCACAACCCAAAACCCAGGTTTCCTGCTTGGAGACTCCCATGTTAGTTCCTTAAGCTTTGGTTTTACTTCATTTTATAAGCTAACAGACCCCCACATCTCCCTTCCCCTGTATCGGCTCATTTGTTTTAGCTGCCAGACGGCCAACGGGCTTTTCAGAACAGCCCAGTGAGCCAAAGCAGAGGTCAAAGTGGTGACATCTTTTGATCTATGGGTGTTTGTGTAACCCAGCATACTTCATTTCCATCTTGGATAGATGCTACACAGTACCTCCTTTTCCCTGGCCTCTCCCTTCTCCTAGCTGCTTCTGTAAATGAAATCAGCTGGAATTGGGTTGAAAGGGACCTCAAAAAACCTTGGTTTTCTGCCCCTCTCATGTTATCTCAGAGATGGTTGACCCCTGCCCTTGGCCTCTGTTGGTCAGTATTGAAGCATCCACTGGGTCTGGTGGAAAAGTATTGTTTTGTCCTTAGTTAAACAGCACACACACACATGCACACACATGCACACACATGCACATATACACACACATGCACACACACATACATACACACACACACATACACAAAGTACCTCCAGGGATGGGGAGAGGATAAGAGAGAGCCTCAGGCAATGGGTCCAGATGAAAGGGCATCATGGGTATCACGATATTATGGAATAAGTGCTTAGGTTAGAGTCAGGAAGAGCTGGGTTCAAATCCCTCCTAGGAGACTTACCAACTGTATGACCGCCAGCAAGCTCTCTGACTTTTCTGAGCCTGCTTCCTCATCTGTCAGATAGGGGGAAAGGACCAGATCTCAAGGTCCCTTTCAGCTCTGAATCTGTCATCCTATGATCGATCCAGATTTGATAGAATGTAAGCAACTTAATAAGATTTCCTTGAAGTCATCATTTTATCACAAAATAATAGATTTAGAGCCATCTAGTCTAATTCTTCTTTTAACAGATAAAGAAACTGAGGAACAGGGAGGTTAAATAACTTTTTGGATCATAAGATTTAAATCAGACAACAGATATTGAATAAATGCCTGTGATGTTCCACTACATTAAATGGTAGCAAAGAAACGTAGAAGACACTCCCAGCTCTCAAAGAGCTCATAGTCTAAAAGGAAACCAATGAACACTTTCATTCATGCATCAAGCATTTATCAAGCATCACCTATATGCCAGGCATTAGAGGATGGGGACCATACCTGTGTTTTTATTCATAGGTTCAAATCTGGGGACTTCCATATGAGGAAAATCTTCCATCAATTCGAGTCAGCCTCTTATTTATAATTTTTCATCTTTGCTGTCAAGAATTTGAGTTGTTAGAAAGTTGTCTTTGGTGAGAGGTGAAGAGTCATCCAGCCATTATGTGTCATAAGTGAGACTTAGACCCAGATCTCTCTGGCTCTCTCTCTCTCCCACATCGCGCTTCTCTTTGGCATTGGGGCATACTAGGAGAAAAATAAACAAGTTTCTGCCCTCTAAAAACTTATGTTCTCCTGGGGTGGGAGAGTAGGGAAGGGGGAGAGCAGGTGATAGAAATAAAATGTACATAGATGAATATGAAATACATAGAAAGGGATTTTGGCAGGATGTTTGCCACAGGAAAGACCTCCTCTAGCATTGGGGGATAGTTGTCTTCGATGACCTTGCGCCAGGATGAGAAAGCCAGTGTTCCTCTGTTACACTTGGGCTGTGACATGGGAGACCATGAAGACCCTGAACCTGAGAAGCAGATGCTGTTAATCACTTTCTCTCAAGGCCAAGGCAAAGGGCATGGTGTGCCTTTGTGAGCATTTGTGCTCTTCTGCCTGGATGATCTAAGCTTTCTCACACCAGGACTTAACCATTTGAAAGGGTTTCTAGCCTCTTATGCAGAAAATATTTGTTCCTTCTTTCTTTTCTTTTTTTTTCTCCCAGGTCTCTTACTTCATTGGGAGACAGTGACGTCAGCCACCAGAGGCCAGCTCCAGTATTGATGTAGACAGCAACAGGGAAAAGAAAGAAAATTTGAAAAACAACAAAAAATGACCAAATCCAATTTTAACAACTCTTTGGCATTGGCTTAAAAGACAGGCAGGCGCCTCCACACACAGCTTCTTGAAGGGTGAAGGGAGAGAGAAATGGAAGCTTGGAATAGTTTCAAGAAGGAAGAGAGCCAGTTAGGTGAAGCAGTGAATAGAGAGCTTGATTCGGAGGTAGGAAGATATGAGGTCAAATTCTACCTCAGATACTGTCTAACTATATGACTCTGGGAATGTCACTGAACTGTGCCTCAGTTTCTCCATCAGTAAATTGAGAAGTATCGGTAATCTTTAAGGTCCCTTTCCCCTCTAAATATATGAACTCATGATCTAGGTAGTAAAAACCATATACTAAACACCATATACTATGTCCAGAAGAGAGGCCAAGCAGATAAGTGGATAGAGTTGGCCTTGGTGTGGGAAAAGACCCTCTCTCTTAATTTTTGAAGCTCAGGGAGGTTAGGTGATTTGACCTAAGCACCCACTTAGGTGTTTGCTGAATTGAACCTATATTTCTTGTCTCCATATTCAGTGATACCTTATCTGCCATTCATATTCAGCAGCCATGGAAGAATTACCCACTGGGATCATTATATAGGAGGGATGGCAAATAGGATAGAGCTTGGGGAAGAGAGGGAATAGGTTCCTTTACTCTCCCTTCCAAACCTGCCATATCTCTGTCCAAAATGTTCTCAAAGCCTGTTCTTAGAACAGCCTTAAAAATAATGGTTAATAATAGCTAGGGTTTATAAAGTTCTTTAATATTTGAAAAATACTTTATAATACAATCACATTATATCTCCCCAACAACCCGAAGAGCTAGGCGCTGTTATTATCCCAATTCTGGAATTGAGGAAACTGATGCAAAGAGGCGAAAGGAAACAGACTGGTTCAGGGTCACACAGTTAGTAAGTGCCTGAGGATGAGTGGTTGAGTTCATGGCTGGCACTCTAACTTTTGTGCCACTTAGCCACCTCTAACATGCTAACCTTAATGACAATCTTCTAATTTCCTCTGTCTACATCCATCCCAGATTCCACATCCTTCTATGAGTAGAATAAGGAGTGAGTTTCAACCAGACCCATACTTTAGGATTATCATTATATCAGAAAGTTGGAAGAGACATTGGAGGTCATTTAGAGGAAATGTCTCGTTTAAAGAACTACATAAATGTTAACTATTATCAGGAGCTATTATTATTTTTGTTGTTACTGTTTGTCATTATTCTGAACGAGGACCAATAACATCAGGAGGGTGATGTCTTAACTTGCAAGTGAATTGGATTTAAGTGAGGCTGGATTGTGCAAAGTCACTAGACTTACTCGCTCTTCCAGTCATTGGAGTCTACTGGAGAGACATAGGTCAGGAAGACTGGTGATGACTCTAATTTTATTCTATTATTTCATTTCATTTCATTTCATTTCATTTCATTTCATTTCATTTCATTTCATTTTTACAGCAGTGGCAGCTAAGACCTAGGTGCCTAAGAAACTATAAGCAATAAGTATCAGAATCAAGATTTGGACCCAGATATTAAAAACTCAGCTCCCTTTCCATTGCATCCTTAAGCCACATAATACAATAAGATTTGAATTTAGGTCCCCAGAATCTCTTTACAAGATGTTCCTTTGGCCTCCAGAAAAGTCATGTTTCTATGCCAACCCAACATTTCCTTCAGCCCTATGTTTCATATGGTGCTAAACAAGACTATTAGTCACTCTCATTCAAAGACTTGAGTTCACCTCCCCTCTTCCTTCCTCATTCCCTCACCCAAAAAGGTTAAAACAAAGATAAATAAAAAAAATCTTTCCCCAAATCGAATTCTCTACCCTCTCATACACCAGCAAATGGTAACCGGAAGCCAGACTGAGACAGTCTGGGCGATTGGCTGTGATATTCGGTCAGGGCGCCTGCTCTGCAACTGGAATTAAGAAACCAGACAACATGTCCAAGATTTATGATTTCCATTGGGGCTTTGGCTGTTTATTCCTCTCATATGTTCGCTATGCTTCACCCAACATGTGACACCATGCTACAGACTTTGTCAGAGGAGAAAATAACAAGCATTGTCTCCTTAAAAGCTTTCCTGATGGAAGCAGACCACGGAGAAGACATCCTTGCTTGATTATTCCAGTGTGTTGGGCTGGAGTGGTTTGGCAGCTGCCATCGGAGAGGATGCTTGTGTGGGACTCTCTCCCACTGTTGAAGGCCCGATGCCCGGGGCCTCTCAACCATAGCTTCTTGGTTCAAGGCCATCAGATTCATAGTTTGCCAAATAATTCTTTGTCTGTGGTTGTCCTGTTAGATCTCAGTATATCTTGGAAAGGCAGGTGATGTTATATATATTCTCCTGAAACATTAGGGCTGAAATTAGCCACATCTATAGAGATAAATAAATGTAAAATCTTATTCTAGGATTCAAAAAACTTCACAGATATAAGATGGGAGTGTAGCTGGACAATGCGTTTGAGAAATATCTGAGCCTTTTAGTTATCTGCGTGTTCAGGGTGAATCAATAGTGTGATTATGGTGAACAAAAAAGCCTTAGGTTTCATCGAGAGGCATAACATACAAGACTGTTGTGGTTACTGTCCTGCTCTGTTCTGCCTTAGTAATACTACATTTTGACCATTGTCACAACGTCTGGTAATCACGTTTTAGGATAGACAACTGATAAGCTGAAGAGTTTCCAGTCAGGATGATGAAAGGCTTGGAGTTTACACTGCATGAGGCTCAGCTAAAGGAGCTTGGGGTGATTAGCTTAGAGAATGGGAAGGAGTGGGGAGGAGGAGTAACAGTGATCTTCCAAGTATTTAACTACCCATTGAACTGAACAGATAATGGATGAGTTCTACTTAGGAGCAGAGGAGAGACTTGGGAGCAAGGGAGGTAGATTTTAGATCAACGCAAAGAAGAATCATTTTAAAAATTAGAATTTTCCCAAAATAGAGTGGGTTGTCCTAAGAGGTAGTGATTTCCTTCAGGAGGTGGGTAGTAGTTTAATTCTCAGCGAAGATTTTCAAACAAAGGATGGATGAGTACATGCTGGAGATGACATAGAGGGAATTCTCATTGCCTGGGCTGGACAAGATGGCTGATGAGATCCCTTACGGCTCAGAAATTTGATGACTCATTTCAGTTTCAAGATGACAAAGCTTAAATCAGATCAAAGGATTCTTTCACCAGGCTTGAGTTGGGTCTAGGTAAGCATCCTCCCTCTGTTCCCCCCCCAAAAAAAATTAATTAGCAAATAGTCATTGAGTGCCTGTTATCTACAGGTAAGAGTCAGAAAGATACAAAGATAAATTAAGGAATGCTTAATTATTGCTGTTGTTCCTACTTTTTGTGACCTGTAGATCATAGTGCATTAATACCGTCTAAGTGCAGTGGTTCTCAACCTGTGGATCAAGAGCCCCTTTGGGGATCAAATGACCCTTTCACAGGGGTCACAGGGGGTGCCTAAGACCATTGGAAAACACATATTTCTGATGGTCTTAGGAACCGAGACACCACTCCTCTATCCATCTCCAGGCGAGTCCGTCCGCATGCAGATATGCCCACATATGAGTATTAAAGGGTCGTGGCATTAGGAAGGTTGAGAACCACTGGTCTAAGGGGTTTTCTTGGCAAAGATACTGGAAGAGTTTGCCATTTCCTTCTCTGATGTATGAAGGCAAACAGAGGTTAAGCGACTTGTTTAACCAAAGACAAGGTGATATAGTGAATAGAACACTAGAGCAGACTCAGGAGGACTTGAGTTCAACTTTGACTTTAGACATTTGCTATCCATGTGACTCTGGGCAAGTCACTTAAACCCTGTTTGCCTCAGTTTCCTCAACTGTACAATGGAAAAAATAATGGCACCCACCTATGAAGGTTGTTATGAAGATAATAATATGAGATAATAATATTTATAAAGAACTCAGCACAGTGCCTGCATACAGTAGGCATTTAATAAATGTTTGTTTATTCAGACAATAATCCCTTTGGAGTCTGAATGTCCAACACAGAACAGAGCATGCCTTAGTGTCCACTTCCAACTTTAGGACAAATGTTATTAACTGTTATAATCAATCAAGCAATAAACATTTATTAAGCATCAACTATATGCCAAGCAGTATGCCAAGTGCTAAGGATACAAAGAGGCAAAAAAAAAAAAAAAAAAACGCTGAAATTTTAGTGATTTAAGGTTTACAAAACGCTGTATAAAGCCCATCTCTGTTGACTCTTACCACAGCCTTGGGAGGAAGCTTCTGCCGGGATTATCATCATCATTTTATGATGACACTGAGACTCAGAGAGAGTGGAAAATGGGTGACTCCTGAATCCCAATCTAGAGTTCTGTCCTCTGTCCCAAACTTGCATCAGGGTTGATGGCAAGGTCACAATAAGTACCACAAGGAAAGACCTCACTTGCCCTTTGGCTGGACCCAAAGTGGACCAAAACAAGTTGCTTTTGTTTCTCTGTTTTTTACTTTTCAGAGCAGGGAGCTGGTTGAGTGTAGGCTCATGCTAGGAGAAGGATGAGAACTGATCCTGTGATTTCATTGGTCCAGGGAACATCCAGATAAGAAAAGTCATTCTACTGATGCAGGCTGCCAACTTCATGGAAACTGATTTTCTGAGAGAGTTTTCTAGGGTGGTGAGAGGTCATCTAGTCATATGGGTCAGAGATATCACTTTAATTCAGATCTTCTAGACTTCAAGGTCAACTCTCTATCCTCACTGGTGCCATGATAGAGTAGAGAACAAGAACAAAACCAAACCTGTCTGAGTCATAGTAGTCAGAGACAACTATGTGAACCTGACCAAGTCACCTGGTCCCTGAGCCTCAGGCTCCTGGGGGATTTTGTCTAAATGAATCTGAGAACCCTTGTAGCTCTAAAGGGATCATGTGGTTCCAGTGACTTTTCCTGTACCCTATAATTGATTATTATGTTCATATATACCCCTAGGCTAATTCTTCCTGGCAAGGTTGAGAAGGGCCACAGTAAATAACTTCTGTGGTGATTCCAGACCACCACCAGAAGATGGGACCCGATGTCTTGCAAGGAAACCCAATCTTCTGCATCTATCAGTTTAGCTGGGTAGCACTGTCCCTGAAAAATAGGAAGGATTCCAATCCGACTTAGAGGGAAAAATAATTCTGAATTTCTACGTATATATAGTTGAATTTCCAAACCTCCAGGGGTCCATCCATCTCTCAGTGGAATCTAGGGGAAGATGAAAAAAACAAAAAAACAGCCCTGTAAGCTCTCTGGTATGGAATGTATCCTCCCCCTCCCCCTTCTCCCATTTCCATCTTTGTTTAAGTCCAAAGGCGAGATGTTAAATTGTCCTTTGATGATTTGGGAGTGACTCCCAGCCCCTAAGTGGCAAAGGGAAGGAGGGGTTCTAACATGTTCTCATGGGGTGGCTGCAGCTGTGCAGATACCAATGTGAGACTGGGGTGGGGCGGAGCATAGTGTCTACATGCCCCCATTTAGAAGGTTTGCTGATTGGCTTTTGTTTCAATCCCTATCCTGCCCTTATCACCCATGTCCATCTGAGACCAGGGCTTCCTCTGGGCAGGAGAGCCAGTCCAGCTACCTCCTCTATCAGATTTATCTTTGAGAAATAGTCCACTGAGAGAGTCAAAAAGAGGGAGAGGGAAATTGAAGATCAGTACATGTGCAGCCTCTCCATTGGTCCTCAAGGAATACAGAGCCTCCCTTGCTTCCTTACCCTGTGGGTCTCCATATACCCAGAGAAGAGGTACCCAGGTAGTGGTGATAAGGTGGTGAGGTCATTAGAAGGGGCTGGAAGACCCAGATCAGGCTAACAGACAAAGACAGACAGACAGACAGGGCCCCGAATCCTGTCAGATAATGATTATAAATAGCATCCTTTTGACAAGCTTTTGATGTGCTGCTCAAGGCCAGGTGGAAATCTTCCAACTCTTCCCTCTTCCCACTAATCAGTTTCCCCTCATTTTTCAATAAAGATCCTACTCTGGGTCACTCCTCCAGCACATTTGTTTCCCATTAAGGTCCTCTTGGTGATTTTACTTTGTTATGCCAGATAATTGCTTTAATAACAAACCAAGGAAAGGCTTTTGAACATTTTAGGAAGTAATTTTTTTTCCCTCTTACAGAAATCTAATAAACACTGACAGAGAATTTGGGGAAAATAAAAGAGCAGAAAAATGAGAGGGGGTACTTAGGTGGGTGGGAGAGTTCTCACATGTTTCTTGGGCAGAATTGGCAGGTGGAAATAAGAAGCCATCCCAATCTCTCCAGGTTCTAGGGGAAATTTTCAGCGGAATAAATGAAGAAAAAAAATAAAAATGGTTGGTAGACTGGTGGAATGATGATGTGTGGACTGGAAAGTGAAGGGGGATTTAGATTTGGAGTCATGGGCCTTGGGTTCAACTCCTGACTGTCGTTTACTGCCAGCAAGGGCTTGGGCAAGTGCCTTCCCTTCCCTGGGCCTCAATTGTCACTGAGGTAGAATAAGATTGGATTGTATCATTTCCAAGGTCACATTCAGTTCTAAATCTTTGATCCTATAATGTCAGAGGTAGACCTATCACATGTTGGGCAGGCTGGATAAAGTATGTTCTGCACAAACCACATTACACAGTCCTCAAAGCAGTTTTTGAAAGCAAATTCAGTTGAGGGCTGGGGAAAGACTCTAGGACATCACCTTCTGATAATAGGTCGGAGCCCTTGGGGCATGGTGGAGCCATTCCTGGGGGGAAGGAATGTCACTAGTAGAGGATGAGATGTAGGATAGAGGAAGGGCTAGGATACCTACCTGGCCAGGGGGGTGGGAGAGGGTACGAAATATAGCTACTGGTAGCTTTCTGTTTTAGGTTACTAGTCTCAATAATTAGATGTTAAACTCAGTTTCTCTGTTTGTGAAGGACCTTTCATGTGGCCACTATCCTTTAAATGTTGAGATCTTGGGGGAAAGTTCTGGTTGCTTCAACCTGGTTACAGGTATGGCTGGGGGTGGAGGGGCTCTTAGAATGCTAGATAGGAAAGTTGTAAAGGATCTTAAAATGGAAAATGTGGGATCTGGGAGGGACCTTAGAACAGGGAATGTCAGAACTGGGAGGGGCCTCAGAAAAGGGAAGGTCAGAACTTGGAGGGTCCTTAGAACAGGGAATGTCAGAGATGGGAGGGGTATTAGAAAAGGGGAGGTCAGAGCTGGGAAGGGCTTTAGAACAGGAAATGTCAGCACTTGGAAGAACCTTAGAACAGGGGATGTCAGGGCTGGGGAAGGTTTTAGAACAGAGAATGTCAGAACTGGGAAGGTCTAGTTCAGTCATCACATTGGTCCTTACAAAGTATTTGAAGTTGAGAAAGTAATTTGTCCACGACCATCCAGTTAATTAGCAGCAGAGTAAAAACTGGAACCATGCTCTCCAGAGCTGCCTGTGATTTTTTCCCCTCATACAATACTCAAGGTCCCTTCACTGGGTCACTAGCGTGATGAATATGAAGGTGCCTTTAGGTCTAGATATTTGCATAGAGTATTCATGTATGTGCATGTGATGAAGTGATTCATGGGGCTTTCTTTGCTCTGGAGTTTCCCAATCACTCTCCCAGTGTTAAATGCTAAAGATGCTACTATTGGCATGGTATGTGAGTATGAGTGTGTGTGTGTGTGTGTGTGTGTGTGTGTGTGTTATGTTCATATTAAAGGAAGCAGTCCGTCTCATGTCTCCCATCTGTAAAGTAGAATGGATTGGACTAGATGATATCTAAGAACATAGAGTGAGAAGGTCACAGATTTTGAATTAGACAGAGCCTTAAATTAGGATAAGCCTCTCATCCTAAGATGAAACTGAGGACCACGAAGTTTAAAACTGTGCATTTTTGTCTGACTCTCCATGACCCCATCTGGGGTTTTCTTGGCAGAAATACTGGAGGGGTTTGCCATTTCCTTCCCCAGCTCATTTTACAGATGAGGAAACTGAGGCAAACAGGGTGAAGAGACTTGCCCAGGGTCACACAGCTAGTTAGTGTCAGAGGCTGAATTTGGACTCATGAAGAGGAATCTTCCTGATTCCAGGTCTGGCCCTCTATTCACTGTACCTCCTAGCTCCCCAAAAGTTTGAAATCCTAGGTTCAAATCAGAAATGTCCTGGAGTCATCAGTATTTATAGCAGGAGTCATTGGTATTTATAACCTGCCTTCACCTGTCTGTTACCTTCGCTTGGGCAAGATGAATTGGCCCTCACTCTTGGCAGGAGTAATCCAAATGAACTATCCAGGTTTGGATTCCCCTAGAAGGCAATTGAGGACTCATCCAAAGGCCTGAAAAGTTGGCCCCAAAGACAGTGAAGAGTCTCAGACTCCCCCTCCCCCTCCCCAAACTTGGAGATGCTCTGGTGGCCCTGAGCCTTTCATTGAGTTTCTCAGTCACTTGGCCTACTGGGCACTTTCCCAGCCTGCTTGCAGAGGCCATCCAGCCCTGGAGTGCTATCTGATAGAATTCAATTCAACAGCAAGTTCTTAAACACTTTCTACATGTCAGGAGCTAGATTCTATTAGGGCAAAGGGGAGAGAGCAACATGTACACAGATAAATAGAAAATCTGGTTACAAGCATAGGGCCTATGATTCCCTTGGTGAAGGGAGCACCAGATGAAGCATTGCCTCTACCAATCAGGACAGCCTTTCCATTCTTGCCCCAGAGCATTGAGCTAAGTGACTTGCCCAGGATCACACAGTCAGTAGATATCGGAAGTAGAACTTGAACTCAGGTGGTTCTAGACATCAGCTCTCTATCCAAGACATCACTCTGACTCAGTAAATGTGAATAAGGAAGTAATTTAGGAGAAGTGAGGGAGTTCAAGATAGGGTGGAAGGGAAAATAAGGAAAGATCATGAGTAGGAGGTGGCTGTTGAGCTGACCCCTGAATCTTGAAGCTAGGGATTCCAAGAGATCAAGGGAGAGAAAGAGAGCATGCTAAGTGGAGGGTACAGCCTGGCCAAAAGCATGGAGGTAGGAGATTAAGTATTATATGCAAGGAACAGGAAGGAGATGAGTTGGGATTGAATAAAGTATACAAGGGGAAGTAATGGGAATTGGACTAGAAAGACAGGAAGATTATTACTCTCTTATTCAATAAACTGTCATTCCATATTGATTACCTCCAGGATAAAATAGAAATTCCTCTTTTTGATTTTTAAACCCTGCCCCAATTTATCTTTACAGCCTCATTATACATTATTATCCTTCCTGAACTCTCTCTAATTAATGTCAAGGACACCAGCATCCTTCCAGTTTTATAGGCATCTTCAACTCCCCACTCTCAGATTTTCTAAGCACTGCATGGTCCAACCACACTAGCCTTCTTGTGTTCCTTGCATGAGCTTCTTTAATACCATCTCTTTCTGTCTTTCTGTATATCTGTGTCTGTCTCTCTCTATCCCTTTGTCTCTCTCTGTCTCTCTCTGTCTCTGTCTCTCTCTCTCTCTCTCTCTCTCTCTCACTCTCTCTGTCTCTCTCTCTCTCTTTCCCTCCTTTCCTCCCTCTTTGCCTCCCTCCCTCCCTATATCTCTCCAGCTCCCTCTCTCCATCTAGCTAGCGTCTGTCTGTCTCTGGTGTCAACAGTTATGGGTTTAATTATCATCTCTGTGAAGATGATTCAGATCTCTCTCCACCATCTATCTCCCTATCTATCCATCTATCCATCCACCCATCCATCATCTCTCTCTCTTTCTGTCTGTCTATCATCTATCCATCCATCCATCCATCTGTCCGTCCGTCTGTCCGTCCGTCCGTCTGTCTGTCTGTCTGTCTATCTATCTATCTAACTATCTATCTATCTATCTATCTGTCTGTCTGTCTGTCTGTCTGTCTGTCTGTCTGTCTATCTATCTATCTATCTATCTATCTATCTATCTATCCATCCATCCATCCATCCATCCATCTATCCATTCATCTATCTTTCTAGCTATGTAACATATCTGTCTGTCTGTCTTTGGTTTCATTAGTTATCATGGGTTTAATTTTCTTCTCCATGTAGACGAGCCCTAGCACCCAGCATGGGCATTTCTTGGACAGGGGGCCCAAATGTCACTAACATGGTCAACATTCAGCAGTACTAATGTGTAGTCTTGAAGAGAAATGAGGGGAGTGGGATTTTTTTTTGCTCTTGAAACAATCAGCAACATGAAGAAACCTGGCTATTCTTAGCTGTGTCTGGGGGCTATGCATAAGCTGTCCTGCTGAATTATGGAATATGATAGTGTTTATTAAATCCATCACAATTGTGGCCTTCTGCTAAGTAGATTCCAGAATATGAAATAACTGGGATGCATAATTACATATAAATATTTAAGATTCCAGGAGCTGATACAACATTCAGACTCTCAGAGCCTTGAAAGAATTTAGCAAGACACAATTAGGCTCTGCTTCCTGGGCACTGCGGAGTTCTACACTTGGCTTTTCCTGACGGATGCTTAGAGAAGACTTTCTGTGGCAGATCTCACAGACAGGCCATCTGAGGGGAGTTGCCCCACATCTCCTTGTAAACCTGGCTACTCCTCATGAACCATGTATCACTTTGATAGAGACAGCTGAGGGCTACAATGAATAGTGTACTAGACCTGAAGTTAGCAAGGAGTGAATTCAAGTTTTGCCTGAGACGTATACTAGATATATGACCCTGAACAAGTCACATCTTCTTAGTAATCCCTGACATCTACTTAAGTTGGTCAGTCAGTAAGCATTTATTAAGGGCTTTCTAAGTTCCAGGTTCTGTTTTAAGTCTTGGGAATACAGAGAAAGGTAGAAATAATGCCTGCCTTCAGAGATCTCACAATCTAATGGGGGAGAGACAACAATTACGTACATAAGATGTAGGGAGAGTAGAGGGGAGATAATCTCAGAGGGAAGAAACTAGCAGTTGGAGGAGAGGAAGGGGACGAGGAAAACTGAGTTTTCAAGAAAGCCAACAAAACTAAAAGGTGGAGGAGAGAGGGGAGAACACTCCAGGCAAAGGGAATAGCCAATACAGAGGAAGGTCATGGGAGACAGAGTGCCAAGTGTGAGGAACTTTAAGCAGGCCAGTGTACTGTACTGAAGAATTGAGGGAAGAGAGTAAAGCCTAAGAAGTCTGAAAAGGGTAAAAAGCAGTCAAGTTATGAAGTTCTTTAAATGTCCAACAAAGGATTTTCTATTTGATCTTCAAGGCAAGAGGGAGCCACTAGAGTTTACTGAGTAGGAGAGAGAGTAACATTTTGACAAAATCACTCTGGAGGGTAAGTGGAGGATGGATTGGAGGAGTAAGAGACTCAAAGTAAAGAGATCATCTGGTGGGCTATTATGGTAGTCCAAGCAAGAGGTACTCAAGGTCTGTCTCTAGCCACCATGGCTGTGCGAGTGGAGAAGAGTGTGTGTATGATTGCAGGTTACAGAGAAGGTGCCAACTTGTATTAGGGGAAGGAACTTCTCCACACTGGAGTTCCCTACAGGAGCAGTGCCAAACTCAAGTAGAACCATAGAAAAGGATCCTTGAGGGCCACATATTGCCTTAGAAAACCAAATATTAATATTATATATGTACTATTATATTTATTTATTTTGTTAAATATCTCACAAGTATATTTTAATCTGGTTTCTACCCCACCTACCCCTTGTTTATATATACTGTCCCAGAGTATTGTGGGCAGCCATGCCTATACCAGTGAAATCACAGGTCTCCCTCCTATTCTTTATTCTGAAGACTAGTTGCTAAGAGGGAATTTAAGCTTGATGTTAGGGGAAAACAAACCAAACCAAGCAATGCTTGTTGACAATGAGAGCTGCCCCAAAGTGGATGGGATTATCTCAAGGGGAAATGAGCACCCCTCCTTGGAGGTCTTCACTTTTCAGGTAGGTTATAAGGGAGATGCCTTTCATGTCTGTCTTTAGCCATCTAGCAACTGATGTACCTTCCAACTCTCAAATTCTGTGATTCCATGATCCTGTGACTCCATGATTGTACAGCAACCAAAGTTATAATGCTAATAGAAATTGCTAGATTATTATGCATAATTATCATCAATATGGTTTGTAAAGTGTTTTACACACAAATCTACTTTGCAAAGAGTTTTATATGCATTATATCACAACCTCATGAGATAGGCACTTTATCATTATCATTTTATAGATGATGAAACTGAAGTTCAGAGAAGTTATATAGCTTGGCCAGAGTCACACGGCTAGTAAATACATCAGGCAAGATTAAATCCAGGTCTCCCTGACTCCTAGGAGGAAGGGAGGAGGGAAGGGAGTGAAAAAGGAAAAGAAGGAGAAAGGGAGGAAAAAGAGGAAAGGGAGGGATAAAGGGAAGAAGGAAGGAAAAAAGAATGGAAGAAAAAAAGGAAGAAAAGAAGGAAAGAAGGAAGGGAAGATGAAGAGAAGGAAGAAGAGAGGAAGTAAAGAAGGAAGGGGAAAGAAAGAATAGATGAAGGAAGAGAATGAGGAAGAGATGAAGGGAGGGAGAAAGAAAGGAAGAAGATGAAGGGAAGTATAAAGGAAGAAAAGAGGGAGGAAGAAAGTAAAGGAGAAAAGAAGGGAGGAAACAAGAGGAGGGAGGGAAGGGAGGAAGGAAGGAAGGAAGAAATGAAGTAAGGAATGAAGGAAGGAAGAAAGGAAGGAAGGAAGGACAGAAGAGAGGGAGGGAGGGAGAAGTCCATAGCACCTTGCTGTCTTAGGGTAGACTGGAAACATAGGTAAGTGATTTGTTTTTGGTCACCCATCTGGTGTGAATTAGATGCAGAAACTGAACCCAGGTTTTCCTGTCTCTGGGTCTAGACTTCTGTCCACTACAACTAGGAACACAAGATGACAGGTTGCAAAAATAATTCAGCTCATCAGTATGTCGAATGCTGGCCACAGTCTTTGCACTGTATTAGATACTGTGTGGGGCACAGTATGAGACATAAGTCTTTTCCTTCCTGAAACTTATGATCCAGTGAGGGAATGTGACTGACTTGTGTGAAAAGGTCATTACACAACACAGGAATAAGAGTCACATGAGAGATGGGAGCCATAGAAGGCTGCATGAAGAAGGGACCTGGCCTGAGCCTTGAAGGATGGCAGGGTTTGGAGTTCCAGGTGGTGCGGGGAGCATCTCAGGCAGGAGAAAAGTCCTATCAGAAATGGGCAGTGGGGGTGGGAAGGCTGAGGGATATCTAGTGACCCAATTGCTGCCACGAATCAATCATGTTCTTTTCTCTACAACTTGAACATTCTACCCTTCCATTCATTCTGCATAACTGTTAGTTTATTTATATTTCTGTGATGCCAAATGAGAACAGGTGAGACCTGAATTTGGAATCCAAGGGGCTCTATTCAAATCCCAGCTCTGTTATTTACAAACTCGAGGTTGGCCAAGTGTTGTGGTTCCCAAGAAAGATTTGCTCCTTTGGAATGAACTCCATCCCTGGAGTCTGCCACTGATGTTTATTAGTCGTATGACCTTGGACAAGTTGATGACTTCCATGGACTTTAGTTTATTCATTTGTAAAATGAAAGGGTTGGTTTAGATGGAATCTGAGATCCCTTCCAGCTCTAGACCAGTAATCCTGTGACTTTATGGCCTCTGAAATGGGTAGAGATGGAGGGTTGGATTAGACCATTCTTCACCTTCCTTCTTAGCCCCAAACTTCAGGATCTGGGAAGAATTTGTGTTTCTTGGGACCATGAATCCTATTCATTCAGTAAGCAAACAGTTATTAAACACATTAATATATGTTCAAGACATTAAAATGTATCTTATATGGTATGTAGACCACTGGCCTTGGTGTTAGAATGGGCTGGTTTCAAGAACTGGCTCTGCCATCTTCTGATTTTCATTATGCCCATTTTACAAAGATAGGAACTGAAACTCATGAGGAACATGTATGTGCCAAGAGTTAAGTACTAGACCCAGGATTTGAACCCACATCTCCAATATCCTTCAGATTACTCACTACCCCTCAGTTAGGAGGCTATCTGAAAACCCCTTTCCTAGGAGACTGTTTGTCTATAAACCCATGAGTCAGCATGGGTATTTTTTCTCTTTTAACAGAAAGTCAGAGACTAATATATCTCACGTTTTCCATTTTAGATAAGAATATGGTGTCTCCAGTCTTTGAATCTTCATCCTAACTAGCCAGGAGTGCAATAATTAATTAATACTGGTCTTCCTGATGAGCTATGGATGGGGTACACCCCACCACACCTTGACTGGGCATTTGAGAATGGAGGTTTCCCATGACACTTACCTTACCTTGTGTCCCAGTTACCCATGCTAATAGGGGAGAGTGATCACAGATAGAAAAACAAATAGCCACAGAAAATCTTGACATCTCAGAACTTAGACAATAGAGAAGAATGGGGTCAGATAGTGTGTCTGTGGTCTCTAAGGTGAGGGCAATGCCTTGGTCCTTCTTCCTTCCCATATTCTCCATATTCTATTGATCATTGAATCTGTGATGTTCGGAGGAGGGGGCAGAGCCTGGTCCAATCCCATCCATGGTCGGCCCCAGATGGGCCCCTAGACCTGTGGCCCCAAGGTGAGCTATGCCCTTCCTGCAGGGGGATGCCAGCGCATGGATTCTGCCGTGGAAGCTGCCGGGAGTGGGCACAGGCACGGGCTGAGCCAAGATGATGGCATAGCAGCAGCAACATATCGCAGCTCTCACATAGCCACCCCAAAATACCCATAAAATAGGACTCTAAACCAATCCTAGAACTCCAAAATGCACACAGAGATACTTCCCACTAAAGTCAGCTCGACTACGAGGAACCATATCAGCACTGCAAAGCGAAGCCACCCTGGCCTGAAGCCCCGGCTGTGACCCGGGGGCGGCTGGACGGGAGGAGCAGAGGAGCGGATTAGCGGCAGCCGTGAGCAGCGTTCAGAACTAGGTCAGTAGGCCCTGCAGGGAGAAAAGCGTCCAGCTGAAAGGCCTCCAGAGCGGAAAAGCAAAAGGCAGAGGTTTTGCACCCGCCTCCGCATTGCAGCTTCCCACTCGCGGCCTGCAGACAGCAGGGGGACTAAGAGATTGTTCTGAGGCCAAGAGCTCTCATGTTGAGCGGCCTGGATCTGGATCGCGGTCTTGGGCCTCAGTCCTGGAGTCTTCATTATCCAGTCAGCCAGAAGTAAATAGGAAGAGTCCCAGCATCTTCCTGAGAGCT
>CM053587.1:333325195-333342164 GCA_028646515.1 Pseudochirops corinnae
CTATCTATCTACATGAATACAGGGGGTTCTTCTGCTACAATGAAAACTTTTTGAGGGTATTGACTCTTTTTAGCTGCTGATACAGTTCATATCAAGCAATTTTTTTATAATTGGTCATTGATTGATTGATGTAGAAAGAGATGTAAATGAGTACCCAAGCTATAACTAAGGAGGGGAAACTAGGAATTTGACCTAGGGTGTCAAAATTCAAAGGGACATTGAAAGCACTTCAGACTTTCAGGAGAATAGAAACAACCGAGCATCTTGTTAGCAAAAATCATTGTTAAGGGAGAAAAAAAAAGCAAAAAGTACAGAGCAGAGAACAAAAGAAAACCTACAAGGAAGTCAAGAAAAACCTCAACAGCTTTGAATACAATGAGTAGTATTTATTATGCAGGATTTCTTCAAATGGAAATGTATTGTTTTATATTGAATCCTCTTCTATGTTCTGCTGTGTACAGGCAATGTTATTTCTTTTCTTTTCTTATTTTGTATTTAAGTTGTTTTTTTTTTTTATTGTTTCAAATAGGAAACTACCAGGCTGAAGCTTCCTCCATTTAGTGCCTATATCCTAAATTAGCTCCTCTGATCTTGATCCAACCCTGATTCTCTTCTCACTCAATGAACTTGTGATTTCCTAGGGTCTCTTTCATGTTTACCCTATCTTCCCCCACAGAACCATATACAACCCTTCATAATTTAGTTCTTTCCTACCCTTCCAGTCTCCTTAAATCTTGTTCTCCTTCATATATATTAAGATCCAGTGACACTGGCCTGTCTGTTGTTCCTTGCCCACAACAGTTGATTTCTTGACTCCAGGAACCTTAATTTCCAGCCCTCTTGGCTGCTCTTGTTATTGGTCAGTCATTTCAGTCTTATCTGACTCTTCATGACCCCTAAAGATACTGGAGTAGTTTGCCCCTTCCTTCTCCAGCTCATCTGACAGATGAGGAAACTGAGGCAAACAGGGTGAAGTGACTTGCTTAGGGTCATATAGCTAGTAAGTGTCTGAGGCTGGATTTGAACTCAGGTCTTCCTGACTCTATGCCTGGTGTTCTATCCATTCCACCATCCAGTTGCAACCTTGGTTTCTCTAGGTTCCTTCAAATCCCAGCTAAAATCCTACCTTCAGCAAGAAGTCTTTTTCATTCCTCTTAATTCTAGTGCTTTCCCTTTGCGACTTTCTCCAATTTATCCAGTATAGTTAGATAGATAGATAGATAGATAGATAGATAGATAGATAGATAGATTGATGGATAGATAGATGGATGGACAGATAGATATAGATATGTATGTGTAAATGTTCATATGTATATATGTTATATATAGAATATATGTGCATGTATACACATACATATAAATTTTTTAATGAATGAATAAGTGAAGAAAGAATGAATGAATCTGAATGAATTTTATATACATATATACACACTTGTATACATATATGCATACCCACACACATATGTATGTGTACATACATGTTAGAGCAGGGACTGCTCTTTTTTTTATTCCCAGTTTCATTGTATCCCCAGCACTCCTCAAGATGCCTGGCTCTTAGTAGAGGCTTTATAAATGCTTGTGGCCTTGACTTAAACTGCCTTGCCATACCCATCCTCACATGTACACATACAGACAATGTAGCGCTGCTTGCCCCAGGCCCCCTAAATTGACAGTTATAACTCTGATGATCAATGAGGCAGCCACCAGTAAGGCCTCAGATCACCCAACAACTGAATTAGAGTGATCAAAGAAATTCTAGCCATAGAATTAAACACCATCTTGGAGGCCATAGAGTCCAGCTCCATCATGGATACTGAGTCCCTGCTTTGGGTCAGGTACTGGGCCTGAAGTTAGGAAGTCATGAATTAAAATTCAGCCTCTGATACATAACAAGCTGTGTAATCCCAGACAAGACACTTGGTTCCCTTCAAGTCAGGATTTGAACTTGGGCCTTCCTGACTCCAGGTCCATCACTCTGCCCACTGCTCCACCTAGCTGCCTTCCTATGCCCATCACCCTGTGATTATTTCACCTTTCTGCACTTCAGTTTCTCCCCCTGTAAAAGAATAGAGTTAAATGTGATGGCCTTTGAGGACTTTTCTAGCTCTTGATCTCAGATCCATTATGATGGAAATGATAGCAGCTCCAGAAATCTAACTTAGGTCCCAATCAATCAATCAATAGACATTTATTAAGTGCCTAATATGTGCCAGGCTCTGTGCTGAGCTTTTGATGTTAATGCTAATGTTTCTAATCATTAGAGTGAAGCTGTGAAAAAGAAAGGGGTGGAGGCTGGCCAATGGCCCCAACTGAAAATTATTTTTCATGTGATGAAAAATCTCCATGCCCCTGAGCAGTGCAGCTGCATAGAGGATTAAGTGAAGGAGCCAGAGGTGTCTTAGAGAGAAGAGGGAATTGCTTGGATTGGGACTGTCAAAATATTCCCTTTCCCATTGGTTTTCTGTGTTGGATCTCAGGGGGGTCCCCCACACCCAGCACCACTCCTTTCCCTCGCCAAAGTCTGGGTCCATCTTAAGCATCAGCTGTGTCTACACTCAGAACTTAAAAGAGACTCTTCAGCCTCTCCTGCTCACAATCTACCCTTTGTCTTTCTGCTCCTGCCACAACTCTACTAATATTGTGCCAATCTTGGCAAACTACTTTGCATTTGACCTAGGTGTTGTTGCTGTTCAGTAGTTTCAGTTTTCTCTGACTCTTCATGACCCCATTTGGGGTTTTCTTGGTGAAGATACTGAAGTGGTTTGTCATTTCCTTCTCCAGCTCATTTTACAGATGAGGAAACTGAGGCCAACAGGGTTAAGTGACTTGCATGGCTAGTAAGTGTCTGAAGTCAAATCTGAACTCAGGTCTTCCTGGTGCTCTATCCACTGCACCACCTGGCTGTCTGGGACACAAATACTGCTTCTGGAACACAGAACTTTGATTGAGCAAAGTCTCTACAATGCCATTTGTATGACTGGGGAAATCAGTTAATCTCTCCAAGTCTTAGTTTCTTCTACATTTAAAACATTGGGGTGGAACTGGATAGCCTTCCAGCTCCAGATCTATCATCTGGTAATTACTTGGCCTCTCTAGACCTCAAGTTCCTCATCTCGAAAATGAAAGAGTTGGTCTGTTGCTTTATTCAGTCCTGTTTGACTCTCCCTGACCCCATTTGGGGTTTTATTGACAGAGACACTGGAGTGGTTTGGCATTTCCTTCTCCAGTCCCTTTTATAGATAAGGAGATTGAGGCAAAGAGGGCTAAGTGACTTGCCCAGGGTCACAGAGCTAGCGTCTAGGGTTGAATTTGAACTCAGGTCTTCCTGACTCTAGGTCTGACACTCTATTCATTATGTCATCTAGCTGCCATGGGTAGATCTAGACCAGGGAGTGGGAAAACCTTTGGCCTTGAGGCATCATGTAGACTTCTAGGTCCTTGGGTGTGGCTTTTTGACTGACTCCAAGTTTTACAGAACAATCCTTTTATTAAGGGATTTTGTGAGATTTGGATTCAGTCAAAGGGCCACACTTGAGGACCTACAGGGTCACATGTGGCCTTGAGGCCGAAGGTTCCCTACACATGGGACAGTCCTTCTCAGCTCTAAATCTAAGATTTTATCATTTATACCTTCTCAAACAAGTCCCCTCCCCGCTCCAGGCCTGTTTTCTCATCTATGACATGAGAGGGCAGGATCATCTGGATGGTCTCAGATGTCCCTTTCAGCTCTGAAGCTATGAACCTTTGGCCTATCTCATTTGAGCCTCACAATTGCCATTCAAAGTAGATCCATCTCACAGGGGAGGAAGGTGAGTCTCAGAAGGTAAGCGATACACAGCCAGTGAATATCAGAGCCAGGACATGAACCCAGGTCTTGTTCCACCACTCATCCCCTTAGAGTTTATTAGCTATATCAATAAATGAAGAAAAGGAGGGCCCTGAAAGAATTGTTTCATGATCTATCATTTAGAAATGGTAGATAGATAAATAGATAAATGATAGATCATGAAACAATTCTTTCAGGATAGTAGCAGTTCAGGATAGTGGTCAGAGGACCCTCAGCTAATCTTGCATCTGTCACTTTACAATACTCCATGTAACTTTGGCCAAGTCACTTATTTAATCAACAAATATTTATTTTAAATAGATTACTATGGATATCTTTTCATTTTACGTCATCGGGATTTCCTTTGACAACTCTCTTCTCTCCTCCCCTAGAGAACCATCTTTTGTAGCAAAATTGTTGGAGTTTTGGGGTTCTTTTTTTGCTTTTTTTTTTTTAGAGGGAAGGTAGGGCAATTTGGGTTAAGTTACTTGCCCTAGGTCACATGGCAAGTATTTGTGTTAAGTGTGTGAGGCTGGATTTGAACTCAGGTCCTCCTGATTCCAGGGCCAGTGCTCTATTCACTGAGCCACCTAGCCACCAGTAGGATTTTTTCTTTAAGAAAGAGAAAGGAGAAGAAAATCAGGAGAACCAATCAAAGTATTTTTTTTTTAAATCAGGATTATGTCCAACATTTCTCATCTAGAGGCTTTCTTCTCCCACCCTCTGCAAATGAGTGTTTCATTCTTTGGGGCTGTTTGTTCTTCCTAATGTGTAGCACATAGGTTTGATTGCTTTGTGAGTTTCTTTTTCCAGTTACATGGCCGTATTCATCATGCACATCATTTCCCTTGTTCTATTTACTTCATTTTGTATCAGTTCATATAAATCTTTCCATGATTCTCTGTATTATTTATGTTAGTTGTTCTTTACAGTAGTCTTCCTTTATTTAAATATGCCATAACTTCTCTAGCCATTCCCCAATCGACAGACGCTTACTTTATTTCTGATTATTTGCTACCATAAAAAGCAATGCTATAAATATTTTGGTATATATGGGAGCTTTCTTCTTATCAATGGCCTCTTTGGGGATACACGCCTACTAGTTGGATCTCTGAGCCAAAGGGTAACAGACATTTTCGACATTTTATTCATACAATTCCACATTTCCTAAAATGACAGCAAGGATTCATTGAACACTTAACTATCTGCCAAACAATATGAGGCTCAGAATTCTCATCTAAAATGAGGGGTTAGATTAAACCGCTTGAATGTTGTAACATGCTAGAAAGAACTCTTTTACTGGGGACTCAGGTTCAGCTCTGAAACAGTATCATAGAATCATAGACATCACTTTACTTTCAGATTACAGATAAGTAAACTGCGAAACATAAAGTACAAGTGACTCACTCAATGCCCTAGAGCTAATAAGTATCTGAGACAGAATTTGAACCCACAGCCTTTTGATCCCAAACTCAGTGCTCTCTAAACAACTGTATGCTGTGTATAAGTAGTAAAAACTTCAAGAAGGGGCCCAGTGCCCAGCTGGGTGTTTGGGTATTAGTCATTGAATGACTCAGTAGATCAGTTTACAGATTCTCATAGTCAAAAATTTGGTCACTAGGAAATAAGTTGGTCTCTTTCCTCTCCCCCTCCCTCTCTTGTTTCTTTCCTTTCTGTCCTTTCTTTCTATCCTTTCTTCCTGCCTTCCTTCCTTCCTTCCTTCCTTCCTTCCTTCCTTCCTTCCTCTTTCTTTCTTTCTTTCTTTCTTTCTCTTTCTTTCTTTCTTTCTTTCTTTCTTTCTCTCTCTTCTCTCTCTTCTCTCTCTTCTCTCTGTCTCTCCTTTCTATCTGTCTCCATCTCTCTCTGTGTCTCTCTCTTTGTCTCTCTGTGTGTCTCTGTCTCTGTCTGTCTCTCTGTCTGTCCCTCTGTCTCTTTACTTTTCCTTCCTCCCTTCCTTCCTTGTTTATTTTTCTTTCTTTCTTTCTCTTTCTTTCTTTCTTTCTCTCTTTCTCCTCTCTCTCTGTCTCTGTCTTTGTCTTTCTGTGTATCTCTGTCTGTCTCTCTGTCCCTTTGTCTCTTTACTTATTCTTCCTTCATTCATTTCTTCCTTCTTTTCTTTTTCTTTCTTCCTTCTTTCCTTTCTTTTTCTTTTCTTCCTTCCTCCCTTCCTTTTTTCTTCTTTCTTTCTCTTTCTTTCTTTCTTTCTTTCTTTCTTTCTTTCTTTCTTTCTTTCTTTCTTTCTTTTTTCTTTCTTCCTCTCTTTCTCTCTCTCTCTCTCTCTCTCTCTCTCTCTCTCTCTCTCTCTGTTTAATCAACAAAACTCTCTTCCCAAGAAGAGAAATGAGTATTTGCTAAACTACTCTGGACCTTCTGAACTTTAGCTAAGTTTCATCCTCTACCTTCAAAAGCTCAGCATGTTAAGTAGATATTGCTTTACTAAATACACCATCTACAAGTAACATGGAATAAAAAGCTTTCATTAAAGGAGAGACGTACATGAAAAAAAAATCACAATTGTATTGCAGCAAGCTGTAATGCATCCTCCTCATCAACCTGGAGTTGTCCTAAAGAT
Source organism: Pseudochirops corinnae (assembly GCA_028646515.1). NCBI lineage: Eukaryota > Metazoa > Chordata > Mammalia > Diprotodontia > Pseudocheiridae > Pseudochirops > Pseudochirops corinnae. Next base: position 333,331,594 of record CM053587.1, read on the forward strand.
GATTCATATGAGTCTACTGAAGATGAACCTACATACCCATGCTTTTATTCAACTACAAAAGGCTGTTATTTTATCCACCTGCACAAGAATATGCAGAACATTAAACAGAAAAGAATGATGGCACAAACATGATTTGTCTTGGCATCATTTCTACCAGAACTTCATGGAAAAACATGAGGATAAAATAATAATAATGTTAAATAATTTAGTAATAACAACAAAACCGACATTGATCCACACAAATTTAAGAACTTTTTAATGGATGTTGGCACACCAAATTCTCATTACCTCCAAAACACATGGAATGTAAAGCTCTTAAAATATAGAGACTTAGTAGAAGAAATTGAAATCATGTGGGAGCATAAAGAAATACATTTTATCCCCCTCATCTGAACTGCTACTGGAGTTGTCTGCCTACAGAAATCAATCATTGTATCCAACTGTGCAATAGTTCACTGAACACTAAATACACAAGAATCATAGTAAGAAAGCAACTTTTCCTGATCTATCTGAGCTCCACTGAACATTATTGTTGGTGCCAATGAAATCAAAGTTCATAGCTTGTCTCTTACATATACTTGCTGTTTTCTTGTGAGTAAATCATCTTTCTGTTGCCCAATCTACTCTGGAGAACACTAAACTCCAGAAAAGTGGATGATCTGCATCAGTGAAAGTAGTTTCCATGCCAGGAATCCTCCACAATGGAATCACAAGTTTGAAAATAATTTATAATAATAACAACAGTAACATATATATATGCATACATATGTATATATGTGTGTATATATATATACATATATATGTATATATATATATATATGATATAAGGCTTACGAATCGCTCTTCTCACAAGAACTCTGGCAACTAGATAGTACTAGTACCATTATTCCCATTTTCTAAATGAGGAAACTGAGTCTCAAAGAGATGGAGTGACTTGCTATGTATGGATGGAAGGGTGGATAATGTCAATGATGTCAGAATTACCCTGGAGGAGGTGTAGTTATACTTTTTCTCAGCTAAGTTTTAAGTTATGCTGTGGGTTCATAGAACTGTGAGAAATCTTGGGCAAGCTGCAGGTTCCCCTGCTCTGGGTAGATTGTTTCCAAGATTTGGGGGAAATTATGAATATATTTTATGAAATTATGAATATATTTTATGAAATTATGAAAATTCTGGGCATTCATGAATGAAGAAGTATTATGTGTGTTGAATTGCTGAAGGGATATGAAGAAACCAATTGTTCTGAAAAACAGATAAGTAGAGGGACCAGATCTATATTCCAATTAGTATAGGGGACTTCCAAGTGAGAGAACTCCCTCTGCCAATGCAGTTTGGCACCTTTTCTGTAACTTGAACAATTAGAGACTCATCTGGGGGACCTGGAAATTGAGCTTGGCCTGGGCTATATTACCAGGACATGTCAAAGATAGGACATGAACCTAGGTCTATTGGATTCAATGCCACCACCACCACCACTGTAGCAGCCACAACAACAGAAATGGGTGTTTCCATAGGGTTCAGTGGGACTCACTAGGGAAAAAAAAAAAAAAAGCTGAATTTGTCATCAAAAGGCTTGGGTTCAATTTCTACATCTTCCACTAATAAATCCAAATAACCCCAGGCAACTTAATTGAGTACACTCTGAACCTCAATTTACATTTCTAGAAAATGAGGAGGTTGAACTGCATGGCTTTGAAGGTTCTTCCTAGTTCCACATTGAAGGTTTGTCACATCTTTTCCTACCCTGACATGTAGGAGCAAAGTACCATTATAACTTCTCTCTTCCTCTTTTGTGCATGTGTGTCTCTTTGTGTGTGTATCTGTCTGTGTGTTTGTCTGTGTGTGTATGTGACTGAGTGTGTCTGTGTGTGTCTTTCTTTCTGTGTGTACGTGTCCGTGTGTGTGTCTGTCTATGTCTGAGATCCAGACCCAAGACTTCTTCAGCATAGGAGATTCCCAGTATGGAAACTCTGTTCACCAATGCAGAGCAGTGATGTATCTGTCACTTAGTTATTTTTAGATATTTCCCAGGGCAACAGTTTGGAAATGATTGAAGACCAGGGCTCTGGTGGCCACCCAGTGGGCCTGCCTGACCCTTGCTTATCCACAAAGCTGCTTCCTTTCTTCTCTGTTTTACAGGATGGAGAACCTTGAAGACCAAAGGTTAAAGCACTTGTCCATATTCACACAGTAATAAGCATCCCAGGCAATCAATGTTCACTCAAATAAATATGCAATTATTAAATGCATAGTGTATGCAAATTACTGGGCTAAGAGCAAGAGATTCAAAGAAAGACAATAGCTCTTGTCCTTAAGGAGTTCACAGTCTAATGGAGGAGACAGCATGCTAACTACTAAGTATTATACGTTTTACATGTGTGTGTTATATTATATATACTAATATATATATGTGTACTGACATTTACACAGAATATACATATAGGGTGTCCCAAAGATGTACATATACATGTATACATGCATACCCTTCTTTGTGCGTATGCTATGAGATACACATATATGTATATGCACATGCATGTATGAGCATGCACGTGCATGTCTTTGTCATACAATGCACATCTGTGTGCATATGTATATATGCATGTATACATAGATATAGTTTGTTCATTAGTTCTGTTTTAACATTTGTTTCATAAACATGATTTTGTTTCAGTCCACTTGATTTATTAGGAAACATTTTGGACATAAAAAGAATTTTGATTTGTTTATTCATGATTTCTTCCTCAAGAAAAGCCCGTTTCCACAAGCAAACTTCAGGCTTTTGCCAAGGTCAAGTGTTGTCTCTCTCTCTCTCTCTCTCTCTCTCTCTCTCTCTCTGTTTCTCTTTCTCTGTCCCTCTCTGTGTCTGGCTCTCTTTTTCTCTGTCTGACTGTCTCTGTCTGTCTGTGCCTGTCTCTCTGTCTATCTGACTGTCTCTGTCTCTGTCTGTCTGACTGTCTCCATCTCTCTCTGTGCCTCTCTCTGTCTCCCTGTCTCTCTCTCTGTCTATCTCTGTCTCTGTCTCTCTTCTAACAAAGCTGTATTTTCTGATACAGTTTGATCTATGGGCAGAGGATGGCTGATCACCTATACATGCCCCTTCTGCCAAAGCCTCTGCCCAGAGGCCCAGAGTCGTGGCCTCCCCATCCTGCTGAAGACTGCCAGCCTGGGCCACAGCAGCTAGGGTACAGACTGAGCAGCAGACCAGTAACAAAAGGTCATTGAAGCTACTCCTACTTATGGTAGGATTTAAATATTTCTTGACCATTTAATATGTATAAAACAAATACTATCATTTTATTAGGTTCCTATCTTTTTATGGGTTACTGACAAAAGTTTTTGAGTGTTATACCCCAATCTCATTTCCCCCCAAACCCTGTGCTGTTTATTGGGTGATTTTGTACAGTGCAGTGCTTTGGGAGAAGACATATATTATAGCAGAACTGACTTTCTGTGAGTGAATGTATATGTGTGCTTGTCTGTATGTGTGCATGCATGTGTCTATGTGTGCACACATGTCTGTGTGTATACATGTGTGTGCATGTGTATATATGTGGGTGCATATGTGCTTGTGTGTATATATGTGTCTCTGTGTGCCTATGTGTCCGTGTGTGCATGTATGTATGTGTGGGCTCGTGTGTGTGTGCGTGTGTTTGCATCTGTGTATGTGTGTGCGCATGTGTGTGTGTGTGTGTGTGTGTGTGTGTGTGTAGCCCCTAGAGGGATGGAGAAAGGCCTCCTGTAGACACTGGGATGTAGCCTGACTGTGGAAGCCTGGGAATTGGAGTCTTTTGGAGCTCAAAGCTCTTTCCATTCCCCAGACTGCCTGTTAATCTACTACTTCCAGAAGAGAGTGAGTGTGTCCAGCCCCCTCTCCAAATGCTGCAACTTTCTGTGGTAGAAAGAGACTGAAGGCACCTTGCAAACATACACCTCGTTCCTTCCTCTGTTGGCACACGCGCTGTTTTCATGTCGTATTTGCTCTGTCAAAACAAGTTTTCTCTGCCCTGCGGGGTCAGGGGAGCTTTTGAAAATCGAGCTGTCATCTCCAGGTATCAACTGTGGCAGTAGCCAGATAACAGCAGGGTACAGGCTCACATTCCAGGCCGATGATGGCTGATGATGAATGAACCAGCTCAGAGACAGGAGAAATTCCCTACAGGGTCCAGCCACCTTCCCAACGACAGCCTTGTTTGATTAGCAAAGGAAGCAGTCAGGAAAAGAGAGAGGAGGAGAAGGAAGGAGAGGAGTGGGGAGAGGAGGAGAGGAGAGGAAAGAAGAGAGGAGAGAGGAGAAGAAAGGAATGAGGGGAGAGAGAGAGAGAGAAAGAGAGAGAGAGAGAGAGGAGGAGGAGGAGAGGAGAGAAGGGGAGGGGAAGAGAAGGGAGGGGGAGGAGAGTATTGGAGAAGGAGAAAAGGAGGAAAGAAGGATAAAAAGAATGAAAGAAGAAAAGGGAAGAGGGAAGGGAGGAGAGGAGAAAGTAAAGAGAAGAATAAGCAAGGAGAAGGAAGGGGAGAAGGAAGGGAGAAGGTGAGTAGTAGAGCAAGGGGAGAAAAAAAGTAAGAGATGAAGGGAAGAGGAAGGGAGAGGAGGTACAGAGGAGGAAAAGAGGGGAAGAAGTCAGTACATTCATTCATTCAACTAAAATTTTAAAAGTGTCTACTGTGCTCGACCCTATGATGAGCCTTGGGGGTACAAAGACAAACAATGAACCACTCCTACCCTCAAAGAGCTTACATTCTAATGGTGAGATAATCGGATGTATATAAGTAAAACCCCAATCCAGACATGGTAATATCAGAGGAATCCCTAGCACCCTTGGGGGGCGGCAGGTATTTGTTACATCCTCCATGCCAGAAGCTATGTTGGGCCCTGGGGATACAGTGACAATAGCAAAACCCTCCCTCCCCACCAGGAGCTTATATTCTATCAGAGGAGAGGAGAGGAGCTTAGAAGTAGCCAGTGTCCCAAAAGTATTAATGCAGTTTAAGCTATTAAATCTTTTGGGGGGACTTTCTGTCCATATGAATACACCATATTTACACGGAAAATGCAAAGTCATTTCTGGGGAGAGGATCGATTCTGTTCAACAATTTTTTTAAAAATAGGTTATAATGGTAGCTTTTGTTTTATACTGCCTAGATTTCCCCCTGTAGAACAGGAGAAAAGAAGGGAAAAAGAATAAAGAAGAAAAGGGTAGGAGGAAGGGGGAAGAAAAAAAGAAGGCATCTCCCAGAGAGCCATCCCCTAGAGCAAAGAGTTCTCTAGAAATAAATACTAATAACTTCAGCAGGACCAATCAATATATCTGGCATTATATGCGATATAATTAACATTTTGACATATGCAATGTTCCAGATCCAACAACAAGCATTAATTAAACACCTATTGTGTGCCAGATGCTACAGCAGACATTGGAGACAGGAGGAAAGATAAGGGGTTAAGGAGGAAGAGAAAGAGTAGAAAGAGATAAAAACAAGGATGATAAGCGAGAAAAAGAAAAGATAAGGAAGAGGGGACAATAAGGAAAAGAAGAAGAAAGAGGGAGAGGCACAGGAGGAGAAAGCAAAGGACAGAGACGGGGAAGAGGAGAAGGAAGAACTGTCACTTTAAGACTAGGTGTATGGTGGTAGAGTTGTGGGGGAAAAACCCATAAAATAGTAATAAGTAATATTTATCTTGCCCTACTATGTGCCAGGCACTATGCTAAGCATTTTATAATTAACTCATTGGGTCCTCACAACGACCCTGGGAGGTAGGTGCTATTATTATACCCACTTTACAGATGAGGAAACTGAGGCAAACAGATTAAGTGACTCGTCCAGAGTCACACAGCTAGTTAGTGTCTGAGGTTGAATTCGAACTCAGGTCCTTCATCCAGTGTACCACCAACTGCTCCTTATGTAGGAAGTGCAAAACTGTCTATAGCCAAGAGGACTGATTTCAGTAGGCTGCCCATTTATGCAGTGTTTACTTCCACCAAGAACAGTGCATACAAAGACCAAAAAAGAGATAGATTCCCAGCTGTCAGCCTTCAGGAAGCTTACATTCTGCCTTCAAATAGGGGGTTGGCGACAATAGGGTTGATGCTTATTAGAATTTAGGCCCCATTCTTAGGTCATGAGTTCTTAACCCAGGGTCTATGAATGTTTGTATGTACGTTGTGTTTGGTTTTTATTTCCTATTTTGATAACTATTTCAACGTTCTGGGTTTCCTTTGTAATCCTTCATTTTATTTTGTGCTCTTGTGCCTGAGAAGGACTCCATAGGCCTCCCCACGCTTCCAAAGGGGTACATGATACTACACAGAAGGTTGTGAGCCCCCAGTCTGGAGCTAGGAGGGAACACAAGGTCTATTAGTTAAAAAAACAGATGCCTATTAGCAAAGCAGCCCAAAGAAGGAAGGAAAAAACCAATTTTGCCAAGGGCAGTGAAGAGACCTTTTCAAGAGGCCAGACATTTAGGCTCACCGAGGTCATGATTGACAGCTCAGGATGTCATAGAAGGCCTTACTGGGCTGCTGGTTTCCTGCCTGAACAAGGCACAACCTGACCTCTGCTACAAGCAAGCACACGTGTACCCTCACTTTTCATAAGAGATAGTCTCTGGCAAAGTTAGTCATTAAATGAATTACCTTTGAAAAGCACTATTGAAGCTAGCCAGGAAGCCACCATTGTGCATAAAGGACTGACCTCAAAGATCTGGGTTCAAATCCTGCCTCTCACATTGGCTGTGTGACCCTGGACAAGCGACTTAATCTCTCAGTACTCCAGGTGGTTTTCTTGGACGATAAATTGTAGAGAAAGTGCCCACCTGCCTTGGTAGAGGAAATTCACTTTCACAGGAGTTCTCTAATTATAGATCTAAGCTTCAAGTCTACAGAAAACTAGAGAAAACCCTAAAATAAATTGGCAATAGCTATTACAGAAAAATCAACGGACTGAAGTCAGCCCTGCCTTAGTCTCACATTAGCTATGGATCAGGATAACTCTCTTGAACCTCAGACCTTCAGGTTATTTCTCTGTAAAATTGGGATAATAACATACCCCTCAAAGAATTGTTTCCAAGGAAGTACCTAGCCAGCCTTAGAGCACTTATAGAAATAGAGACTGTGTGATTCAGTATGAAGGGTCCAGGATCTGAAGTCAGGGAACCTGAGTTCGAATTTCACTTCTGTCATGACCTGGACTATTAACCTCCATTACCTCCTCTGTAAAATGTGGGAGCTGGACTTGCTAATCTCTTCAGTCCCTTCCAAATGTACATTTAGGCTCTGACATCAGCTGTTTACATCTTCTGTTTTGTCGGGAAGATTTGTTTTGGGGAAGCACATATTAAAATTCTTTCAAATAGGATACAAATATGTGGAAGAATATCAAGTGGAGAAAGGCTGAATTGGAAAGGATTTATACAGTAGAGGTTCAGTAGTGAATGAATGAATAAAACACATATTGTATACATACACACACACACACACACTGTGCTAAGTGCTAGGGGCACAAATTAAAGCAGTCCCTGCCCATGAGGAATTTACATTCCTTTTGTTTTGTTTTTACACTTTACATTTGTGTTTTTAAAAATAAAAACAGGTATCTTCTATTCTTACATCACCCAGATTTCTCTCACTATTTCTTTCCTTCCCCCTCCTAGGAAGCCATTCTTTATAATGAATATTAAAAGAAGAAGAAGGAAAAGAAGAAGAAGAAGATGATAATGATGAAATGTCTTATTGAAACTCTTCCTAAATTATCAAAGTCAATGCATTAATAAACATTTATTAAGCACCTACTGTGTGCTAGACATTGTTCTAAGTGCTGAGGATACAGAAAAAGGCAAAAGACAGTCCCTGCCTTAAATCCATGTCCTTTGCCTTAGTTTATCTGATTTAAAAATAGGACAGTCTTGCTTTGGTTGCCCACTGACACCCAGGGTCCCAGGGCCTCAAAATCTTCACTCCAGTCCCTAAGTCTCAGCGGACAGCTTTGCAAATGTCATATAGAAGCAGGGGAGGTGGTGAGCAACAGGGCCCTGCGGGGAAAATCCTGTGTCTGCAGTCAGAAACTGACCCTTCTGCTTCCTAGTTGAGTGACTTTGGGTAAGTAATTCTACTTTTTCCAGACTGTTTTCTCTCCCATAAAATAGGATGACTTCTAAGTTCCTTTCCAGGCCAAATTTATATGTATGTTGTATACTCTAAGAATCCTCCCATCTCTGACATCCCCTGCTCTGAAGCCTCTTCTACCTGTGACATTCCATATTACAGAAGGTTCCTTTCTGTACTGTCATTCTCTTTTCTCACAGTCCCTCTCATTTCTGACAGTCCATGATCTAAGGTCCCTCTCCTTCTGCTATTCTAGCTTCCATGGCTCTCTATCCTACAAACGACCTCTTATGCAAAAGGACCTTTAAAGAAAACAGCATGAACTTAAGAGCCAGAGACAAGCAGATTCACTTTTGTGGCACCTGATGGATAGAGTCAGGTCAACAAGTGAACAACCATTTATGTAGTGCCTACTATGTGACAAGGAGAAGTAGTGCCTACTATGTGACAAGGAGAAGTAGTGCCTACTATGTGCCCAAGTCAACAACCATTTATGTAGTGCTTACTATGTGCCCAAGTCAACAACCATCTATGCAGTGCCTACTCTGTGCAGAGCCCTAAGCTAAGCCCTAGAAGACAGCACTTCCAGAGCCCCTGCGTGGGCCCAGAGAGGCAGAGAAGGGCAGACCAGGAAGGGGTCTGGGGGATGGTGGTGAGAGTCCAGGCCTCCCCATTTCAGAAAGGAGGCCCAGGCCCCTCTGGCGTCAGCCCACGTGGTGGCGGATCGGAAGGCAGTGCCTAGGAGAGGAGATGCTGGGAGTCAGTGGCTCACACAGGGACTGGTTGGTGCCTGTATCTGTTTCTTCCCCGGGAGGGGGCTCCGGGGTGGGGAGGAGGGCCCCGGCACCGGAATCTCGGCCTGTCAATCCGGCACCTCTCAACTGCAGCGACTCCACTTAAAAGCTGAAAGCAGGGTTCAGAGAGAGGGCAAGGAGAGGGAGAGGCTGGAGTCTATAAAGGCTGCATTCTCTGTGTTTTGCATTAATTAATTTGAAAGTAGGGGTAGTGTGGAGGAGGGGCTGCATGGTAATCATTTGTAATAAAGGGACTTTACAAAAAAGGAAAGAAAAAAAAGTTCTACTTCGTTGGCCCAGATTCCTCTGCAAACTCCCCATGGAGGGGGTGATAACAGCTAGGGGGCTGAGCCTGGGCAAGGGATGCTCCAGACAGCCCGACAAGCGAGCCCCTTCCGTGGAGTCCCTCAGCGGGCCGGCCGGGAGTACCACAGACCGGGAGAGCGCAGCCCAACGGCCTCCCGCGCCTGCTGCGCAAAGTCAGATCACCAGCCCAAAGTGGCACCGTCAGCTGGCGTGCGGCCATGAGAGCGTTAGAACCCTGGGCTCTCGGCTGCCAGCCTTGGCAACTTCTGTTCTCGCTAGTCTGTTTGTGGGAAATGAAGGAAGATGGGGGGGGGGGGGAGGGGAGGGAGCGAACTGGGGAGGGGAGACCTAGAAACTCCACCCCAAGCCCCAGACCTCTCAGGCTTGAGGCGAAGGCGGGTAGGGAGGAAATGGAGCGGAGCTGAGAAGGGCAGGTGGGAAAGGGGTACGCCTCGGGAAAGAGGTTACATCAGAAAACGGGGCGGGAGGAGGGGGCGTCTGGCGAAGACGTTCCCCCACCCACCCCCACTTCCCTCCCCTCCTCCGCACATCACCCCCAATGAGTGATGATTTTGACCCTTCCCCAACCCTATCTGCAATATCTCAGGGTTCTGTCAATGTTTGCTTCCTGTCATCCCTAAATCACATGGCTGCATGTACTTTGCGTCCCGGTCCAGCGACGTCTGGCCACTGCGGGGGGTGGGGGTGGGGGGAGACAGAGAGAGACAGAGAGAGACAGAGAGAGAGGAGGAGAAGGAAAAGGAGGAGAAAGTGGAGGTGGAGGAGGAGGAGGAGGGAGAGGAGGAGGAGGAGGAGGAGGAGAAGAAGAAGAAGAAGAAGAAGAAGAAGAAGAAGAAGAAGAAGAAGAAGAAGAAGAAGAAACACTGTAACCTGATGCCTCTCTTACATGCAACATATGCCTCCTGCACTGTTTCTCATTTGTCTTGTGTTTTTCACGTCCATCTATGGGTGTCTTGGGAAGAAAGTCCACAGTAATCCAGAAAATTCTATATACAAGTAAATTATTATTGCCTTGACTCTGGCTATCCTTGTCATTCCACTGCCTGGATCAGAGATGTCCATTCTGCAATGGACAGAACGTTGGACTTGGAATAATTTTTTTTTAAGACCTGAGTTCTAGATATTTATTAGCTATGTGACCCTGGGCAAGTCACTCTACCTCTCAACCTCAGTTTCTTCATCTGTAAAATGAAGATTCTAATAGTGCCTACCTCCTAGGATTGTTAATCCTAGAATCAAATGAGATAATAATTATAAAGCACTTAGCACAGTGTCTCACACATTGTGGGTACTATATAAATGCTAACTATCAATATTACTACTACTACTATGCTGCTACTACTACTACTACT
>CM053587.1:333342664-333365924 GCA_028646515.1 Pseudochirops corinnae
CTATTACTAGCTGTGTGACCCTGGGCAAGTCACTGAAACTTTCTCAGTCTCAGTTTCTTCATCTGTAAAATGGAAGTGATAATAGCACCCCTCTTGCGGGGTTGTTTTTGTGAGGATCAAAGGATTTAGCTCGTAAAGTACTTTATAAACCTTAAAGAGTAATATAGTTGCTAGTTATCATTGTCTTCATCCTCATCAGTCAGAACTTTCTGGTTCACTTATTAAGTACTTACTATGTTCAGTTCCAGAGATTTTGGAGTTGAAGGGCAAACTCTGAGGCAGACACTTGTTGCTGCTGCTACTTTCTCTGTGGGGATGAAAGAAAGGTCCTGAAATAGGAATGCGGAAGGGACTTTCAGAGAACAAATACTTGGGCCAATGCCAGCAAACCCAAGCCTTTCCTTGGGGTTGCAGAGAAGGATTTTATTAGACCACCAGATTAGTATTCTTCTATTGAAGACATATTTCACAAATACTTAATGGGGTTTTCCCACCCATTAAGAGCAAACCCAGGGCAGAATGTTCTCCTTTTTATAAGACCTTCAACTCCATTTCATTTACAGACTGTGCTGATGGAGAGAGCTGGGCAGATCTTGCCAGAGAAAACAGAAGACTTAATAACATGGGCATGCAGGCAAAGTGTAGTAGAAAGGATGGTTTGTGTGTTGCCTGGGGACTTTGTTTTTTCCTTTTTGGGGGGTTGGGGAAAGGTGAAATGAATAAATTTGGAAGGAAAACTCTACAGATGACTTAATGATGAAATTTCGTTCCTGGGTCTATTACTTCTATGTCATGCAAATATGGGAAATGATGATGGGGAACTATCTATTTATGTCAGCATATGAGGAGCATAGGATTTTTTTTTTTTTTTTAGTGTTACAAAGAAATGCTGATAGACAACTCATGGCTGGAGAAATGTTCATAATGTAAAATAAGACCTCAGAGCCTGGTATACTGATCCTGATACAGCAAACCTATGGAAAACATGAGTCTAGAAAGACCATTGAGAATACTGAGTCCACAAAATCCACCTGAGGAGACCTCATCATGGAGTGAAATCAACACTGGGTTCTTGAAAGCTAAGCCAGTGACATCTAAATCCAGTTAGTTTCTGCCGTATTGGACAGGTTTCAAGTTCAACTCTGGTGATAGATTAGTATGGCTTTGTAAGGAACAGTCTAGGTAAATATGGAGAAGGTCATTGCCAGCAGGTTGTCTGTCCACTTGGTGATGAATGAATGAATGAAAAAGGCATTTCATTAGGTACTAACTGTATATTGGTCACTCTTCATTCTTTGGCCATGGCAACACATGAAATGAAAATATAAAATGGCCCCCAGTCTCAATGGGACTTTTATCATCATCATTTTTCTTCTTCTCCTCCTTCTTCTTCTTCTTCCTTCTTCCTTCTTCTCCTTTTTCTCTCCTCCTCCTCTGCCTTCACCTCTTCCTCCTCCTCTTCCTTCTCCTCTTCCTCCTCCTCTTCTTCCTCTTCCTCTTCTTCTTCTTGTTCTTCTTCCTTCTTCCTTCTTCTTCTTGTTCTTCCTTCTTGTTCTTCTTCCTTCTTTTTCTTCTTCTTCTTCCTTCTTCTTGCTCTTCTTTCTTCTTCCTTCGTCTTATTTTTCTTCTCCTGCTCCTCCTTCTTGTTCTTCTTCTCCTTCTCCTTCCTCTATTACCACTGAAGATGATGACAACAATAATAATAGCTAATGTTCATACTGCTTGCTGTATGCCAGACACTGTGCTAAGTACTTTACCAATATTATCTCATTTCATCCTTACAACAGGTCTGGGAGTTAGGTGCATCGTGAATGCAATGAGGATGGTAGCCAAGTGACAGAAAAATGGAGGAGATAAGAATTCCCTGACTTTTTTTTAAAGATAGTCTAAAACATTAAATTAACTGTTGTCATGAACTCTTGGGAAGTGTGAATGAAGAGTCACACGGGATAGGCAGGGGAGAATGGACAGTGATTCACATTATTTGAGAGACTACCCAGATTGATGAGATCACAGATCCATGGGAATGCTGGGATATTCCAAGTAAGGATAATGAGTTGGCATTTTGATAGCACTTTAAAGTTTGCATATGTTTTACATATATTTTTAAAATTCGGTCAGCATAATAACCCTGGGAGAAAGATTATATTGTTAAACCTGTTTTACAGAAGGAGAAACTGAGGCAGTCAGAGGTTAAATGACATACCTAGATCCCACAGATCTGAAGTGTTGAAGAAGGGATTTGGACCCAAGCCTTCTCTTCCTAATTCCAAGTCCAGCATTCTGTTCACAGCACCGTCTTGCAGCCTGATCGGTGACTCAGTCAACAATCAATACTGAATGATTAAGAGTTTATCATGTGTCCTGTGCATGGACAGAAATGTAGAGGCACCACCACTTGACTCCAAAAGTTCTTTGGGTCTTCTTCCAGCAGAATGCAATGTATGGTGTTGTTGAAAGAGTGTTAGATTGGAAAGTGATCATTTCCATTCAGTGCCAGAGCTCTGAAGTTCTTCTCCTAAATATTCTAGGCTGGGTAGGCAGGGCTCATATCCTTAAAGTCTCGTGTGCCCCCAGAAGTGGGGGAAATTCAGTCAGGGAAAGAGAAAGAGATAGGGACCAGGAAGTGTAATTTCATGGGTGAAGGAAATCCCTTTACTAATGCAGCTCACAGCCCCAGAAAGGTGCCTAAATCACTGAGAGGCTAATCTGAAAAAGGCAGGAATAAAAAGCAGCAGAGAGAAAATGGAAGGAAAGAATGGGCAAAAGGGGTGTGCCAGAGAAGACAAGGGATGATGGGAACTGGGCGACGGGATTTATCAGGGAGATAGAGATCTGGCAACCCAAATGAAATCACTTCTCATGCTCCTGTAGGGATTCTTGCCAGGTTGGTAGTCTAATTACTTAATTAGCTAATGTGGGGAAAACATTTAGAAAATGAAAAGAAAAAAATTAAAAGGCATACTACCACGTGCTGGGATTAGATCAGCCTTCAAATGTACTGTTTTGTTTGGCTTTTTTGTTCTTCGCCTTGGTAGGCAGAATCGATCCTACAAGGGTGGGAAATGAAAGAAGAGAGTGGGGGAGGGGGAAGAGAGGAAAGGAATATATATAATTGATATTTCTATAATACTTTAGAAATTGCAAAGTGAAGCTAGGTGGTGCAGTGAATAGAGTTGGAGATAAGAAGATAATTTCAAATTTGGCCTCTGACACTTATTAGCTGTCCTGGGCAAGTTTCTTAACCATAATCAGCCCCAGTTTCCTCATCTGTAAAAATCTAAAGAATCATATGAGAAAAAATATATAAAATGCATTGTAAGCCTTAAAACATTATATAAATTGTAGATATTATTATTATTATTTCACTCAAAATTGAAAGCAACCCGAGAGGTAAGGGCAACAAGCATTTTTATTTTACTATGTAGCTTATATAAGCTCTAAATATCCTAAACCAAACTCTCACTGTGAGAGAGAAATCTTGGGTGCTGGAGCTAGGTTGCATCTCCCTCTCAGGTTTTTACAGGGACCTCTGAGAACCTGGCTATGACTCACTATTGTCATTGGTTTGAATCCCCACTGGTGTGTTTTCCTACTCAAGATTATGAGTTAAGAATATTTTCAACCAGAATTAGGTAACTTTTAGAAAGGAATATTTATTAAAGTAGTATAGCAGGAATTCCTCCTGCCTCTCATCCCAAAAGAGTATCCCAAAAGTGTGTGAACACTCTGCCACAAGTACTTAAAAGAGTCAAGGGGAAAGTATGCTCAAGTTTGGACAGCACACTTGGTAAAGAAATAATTCACAAGTTCTCGTTGTTAGAAGTCCTTTTCTTCCATTGATATGGTGCTCAAGAAGCATCCCTTAGTACATTATATTTTCTTTGCTGGTCTCCTTGTGTAACTATGAATCTATGGTCAACTTATCCGTGGGTTCCAATATAGACACTGCTGGCAGCTGATCCAGGGATACTGGTAGGAAACTAATGGTAAGATGGGAAGTCTAATATTCTCTGGATCCTTCAAAGCTTGATAGGTCCTCATTGCCACAGGGGACTTTGGGAAAAGAAGGAAAGACTCCCTTTTCCCCCTAACATAGGTGATCCCACCTTGGATTTCATATGAATACAACACTTGCTCTAAAATCTCAAATGACTCTCTCCTCAACTAACTTGAGACTTTGTAGTGAACTCCTAGGATTTAATCAATGTTTCTTAGCCTCTCTGAATATGATAGTATGTTTCCATCTGATTTGAAGGACTTTTCATATTTCTTCTAAATTATATGATTGAGATTGATTAGGCATCATCACTTACTTTAAGTGGGGTGGGGTGACTTTTTTTTTTAAATAAATCAATCACTTAAGCCATTCCACTCATTTTACATATGAGTAAATTAAAAATCAGAAAGGTTAACTTATGTATCTCTGGTTGCATATATAGTAAGCAACTGAGGCAGGATTTGAACTCGTATGTCCCTTACTCCATCTATTATCCAAGGAAGAGAAGAAGAAAAGTTTTTTTAAAAATGGGTTGTAGGGCAAGAGGAAGAGAGGAGAAGAGGTAAGTGGAAGAGAAAGGAGGACAGACGAGTGGAGAGGAAGGGAGGGGAGAGAATGAGAAAGGGGAGAAGTGGAAAGGAAGGGAGAGGAGAGGAGGGGAGATGACCTTTGTGGGTAAATTCATTAATTCATCCTGTAGGTGTTGTCTGGGTATAGACATTGGCAAGCTGGGCAAAGGGCCAATTGGAAGAAGGGCCTCAGGCTCTTGTGGGGCAACCTACTGGAGGCCTGGCTGGAAGTTTTTCTTCCTTGTTGTTTTTGGATTTGACAATGTTTCAAGCTCCCCTGCTGCAATTCAAACGAACATGTAGCAGGGGCAGCCAAGAGAGTTAGGAGCCAATTACTGCCTAGCTGAGTGTGAGGGTCTAAGGAAGTAGGTAGTTATCCTAAACTTCCTAGGAAGGCTTTCTCCATTGGTTACCTTTGTACCTCCCTCTCCCCTGACCCCCAGTGTAAAATTCGAGAGGAGAGCTCCTTCCTCCCCGGTTACACACAATACAAATGGGGTCGGAACCCCAAATCTCTAGTTTTCATGCCTCATTGACATTTCTTCCCTGGCTGTTGGTAAGAGGCTCTGTGTGTGTGTGTGAGTGTGTATGTGTGTGTTTCAGACACCTTCTGCCTGTCTCTTCTCCAGGTCCTTGGCCCTAGGCTAGAAGGCAAATTGAGTCCAGGCCTTGGAAGGTGAGCAAAGAAAACACCCCAGTGTTAGAAGAGGCCCTGGTGGATGGGTGAGCTACACACTGATATAAGTTCCCCTAGTGATGTTGTACCAGCTGGGCTAGCCGGGAGTGTGCGTCACCAGTGACTCAGGCCTGCCTTGACTTCAATCCTCAGGAGGATGGGGCATGATCCAAAGGGCACAGTCTCAGCTTGGCAAAGCTACCCCCAGCCCCTGAGAGGCACATCGAGGTCCCTAGAGATGGGATTTGTTTTAGAGACCTGGTAAGTGAAGCAACTGGAGAAGAAAGGGAAAAAGGGCCCCTGGCTTGAAACAAAGGAACAGTTTTGCCCTTTCCCTGGAGGTGTGAGAAATCCTCCCTAATAAATTAAAGAAATTAAGTAGAGTGCAGGGTTTATATGCCTTGCCTAAATCCCCCTAATCCTGCTCCGAGGGGTGCTTAAGAAATACCACTCCCTAGCAACCTGCAAAGAATTCCATTTCATACTTTTTTCTCTGTTTCTCTCTCTTTCCCCAGAGTCCTGAGGCCTGGGTTGGGCCTTGTGAGAAAGGATCAAAATGGAGCTATTTCCTGGGTTCCATTTTTTGTCAACAAGTCATCCTGGATGGTAAATGGCAAGCATGTTCCTTCTGGCAGGAACCCAGAGAGCAGGGGGCATCTGGGTCAGTCACAGGTTGCTGAAAGTAGGCCCTGAGGGGATTGATTGGTTCTGAGTAAACTCCTCAATTTTATTCCCTCATTTAGATGGGGAAACTGAGGCAGGAGGAAGTGAAATGACATGGGGGACTCCTCAGAACATAGGATGTCCAAGTTGGGAGGGACCTTTGAGCATGGAATGTCAGAACTAGGAAGAATCTTGGAAAGGATGGGAATGGACCTGTGTGATTCCATTAGTGTAGGGGCTTCCAGTATGGAAACTGCTTCTACTCACATGGGCACCTTTCTACAATGTATAAAGTCTTAGAAAATTACCTGCGGTATTGAAAGTTTTAACTTACTAGGGGTCACACAACCTGACACTGAGGCCAGGTCTCTAGCCACTAGGCTACATTGCCTGGGTCTTTCTGATCAGAATCTACCCAGCAGACCACACTCATTCTCAGTCACTGCATAAGACACTGTTGGCCTGGCCATGTCTAGATCTAGGGGACTTCAGAGGACATCCAACCCATCTCCCCCCATTTTACAGACAAAGAAAGAGATGCCCAGAGAAGAGAAATTACCTGTCACAGGAACAGTGTCAGAGATGGGATTTGAACTCGCAACCTTGATTATAAAACCGGTGCTCTTTCCACTTGCACTTGTGGTCCCAGTTGACCTAGCTGAGCCATGTGTGTTTCTTAAGCATCCTGAAAGGGCAGAATTATCCATCTGATTCTATTGGTCAGGGAAACCGAGGCATGAAAAAGAATATTATAGCCCAGGAGAGGGGATGGTCTAATTCCAGGTCAAGGGAAAAGGTGGAATGTGGATTTTATCACTGAAGTTTTGAAATAACAAAATCAACAACAACTAAACTTGTGAATTGAGTCACTTACTGACAACCTGTTCTTGAAGGGACCAGGGTTTATATATTGAGCAGATTGTAGGAGACCTGGGTGATGGTGGTTGTGGTTTTTCCACTTTTCTCTTCCCTCTGGCATTTGAGACTTTTCAAACTCTGGTCCGGATTTAGCTTTCCTACCAACCCTCTTTTATTTCACCTGAGCTGGCTTTTCCTTCCCTCCTTGATACTTACTTTCACTAACCTTCATCGGGAATGTGAAGAGCTTAGACTAAACTCTTTTTCCAGTTCTGGCATTCCCTGTTCTAAGGAAGGGCCATCCTAGCCCTGACATCCCCTGTTGTAAGGCCTCTCCCAGCTCTGACATTCCTTGTTCTAAAGCCCCTCCCAGCTCTGACATCCCCTGTTCTAAAGCCCCTCCCAGCTCTGACATACCCTGTTCTAAGGCCTCTCTCAGCTCCAACATTTCATTCTTTATGTTCTAAGTTCTACACCTCTACAATCCTATTGTTTCCATATCTTTTCTTGCCAGAACATTCTCCACAGAACATTTGAATCACCTGTGTCTTTACCTAGACTGGTCCCTCCACTTGGAATGTTCTTTCATCTCCCCCCCCCCCACCTTTGAACTTCAGGATCCAGGTCAAGTTCATGAAGGCTTCTTCAACTTCTTTGCTATATCCATATGAGCCCCCCGGGTTTGCATGAACCCCATCCCCTTGTACTTGGTCCCAGATAGCTTAGTGACATCAACATCAACACCACCACCACCTCCTCCCTTGTGTGCACACACGGACACACACATGCACATGCACAAATGCACACATGTGCCCACACACATACATGCATACACATGTATGCTCTCACAGACTGCACACGTACACTCATAGATATCATATACACACACTCATTCACATACATGCACACCCCACCTCTGACCAGCCTGGCTGGATCTATCCCTCAGTTGGCATCCTCCAAGCTGACACACAATTGCTTTGCACAGACTGGATTCAGCATCTCTGGGGAGAAGGAATGCCAGCTGCACCAGCTGTACCAGTTCTCCAGCCCCCAGCTGTTGGGTGTTCAGGTTCAAAGGCAAGCTAAGGCAACGTAAAACGTTCCCTGCCTTGGGAGCAGGACAGCTTCCAAAGCCTAGAAACCAGGGTTGGGTGTGGGCAGTCCTGGTGCCAGCTGTCAGGGAGATATAGAACTAGATGTGGCAAATGATTTGAGAGGAATATGTACGAGGAGCATAGGGGCTGTTGGCAGAAAAGTCTCCTCACAGGACAACTGGATGCCACCAAAACCTCATCTCCCACCCTGAGTCCTGGTAAAGGTCTTGAATAACTGGACCTCACAGGCTCTGCTCCCCAACCCAGTGTGGGACACTGGAAAAGACATTTGACCTTGGAATCAGGACAGGTGGGGATCCAAAGCCTCTCTCTGGCATTTACTAATCTGGTGACCATAGGCGTGCCACTGACCCCCTCTGACCCTCAGTTTCCTCTTCTGCAAAATCACAGATTAGGAACTGGAAGGGACCTTGGAAGTGATCAGATTTGACACTCTAATTTTATAGAGGAAGAAACTGGGGTCCAGGGAAACCAAAGAATTATGAACTCCCCCAACTAGAGTTAGAAGGGGCCTCAGAGCTCATCTAACCCAACTCTCCCACATTTTATAGAGAAGGAAACTAAGACAAAGAGAAACTTTAGGCTCTTGGCAGCCTAGGTCCCAGGACTAGAAGTGACTTCAGATCATCCAACTCAGCCTCGACATTTTACATGAGAAGAAACTGAGACCCAGAGAGGTCACAGAACCATAGGACCATAGATGTATAGCTAGAAAGGACCTCAGAGGACCTTCTACTCAACGTCTTGTTTTATGGACAGAGAAAACAAGTCCTATCAAAGTGAAACAATTTACCCAAGTTTGGACAGGTAGTAAGTGGTGGAGCTGGGCTAATTAATCACTCAATCAACAAGCATTTACTAAGAAATTACTATGTACCAAACACTACAGGCGTTGGGAATAGAAAGATAAAAATCCAACATTCACTGCCTACAAGAAGTTGGCCTTCTACTGGGGAAACATGAAATCTACAGAGTAAATGTACAAGACAAGCTCTCGGTATTTGTCCCCCTCTTAGGGTTGCCAAGAGTGACAAATATAATAGTATTTGCCAAGCTCTTCACATATCTGAAAGTACAGTGTAAATTTTAGCTCTAGGGACCTCACATGGCAAGCCTTTTGTAGACCTCTA
Organism: Pseudochirops corinnae; assembly: GCA_028646515.1. Classification (NCBI taxonomy): domain Eukaryota; kingdom Metazoa; phylum Chordata; class Mammalia; order Diprotodontia; family Pseudocheiridae; genus Pseudochirops; species Pseudochirops corinnae. The sequence continues at coordinate 333,351,676 of CM053587.1, forward strand.
TAATGCTTATGGTGAATTGTGGCATATTTTAGTTATTTCCAGTGACATCTTATCTTTTGTCTAGATTGTGAACCATAGAAAGACAGGTACATGTCTGCGCTCAAATGCCTAGCACTGTGCTCTGCACCCAGTGCATGATTATTTGGTGTTCATTGTTGTTATTGCGATAAGAACTTCAGCTCCTATTATAGCTGATCAAAAATGGAAATAGTCCAGCATGGCTCACCTTGCCATGAGTGCTCCAGATCCCATAAAGTTCTAAGAAGGGAGAAGGAGGTATCTTGCCCTTGCCCCTCCAACCTACCAAAGCGGTCTTAACTCAAAGGGATGATATTTGGGATACAACCTTGAACAGAAGACTCGGTGATGTACATTTTTTGTAGCATGACCAGAGAATCTCAGATTTGGGACTATTAGGAGGGGACCTGAGTTGTGTTCACATTGTCTCCCCCTCATTAGACCGTGAGTACCTCAAAGGCAGGAACCATCTTTTGCCTTTGTTATATCCCTAGTGCTTAGCACAGTGCCTGCACACAGTAGGCATTTAATAAATGCTTTGACTAACTCACTATCTGAAACTCACAAGTCCTAGACACCCAGGGTGGCACAGTGGATAAAGAACTGGACTTGTAGTCAGGAGGACCTGAGCTTGACCTTTACCTCAGATGCTCACCAGCTATGTGATCTTGGAGTATGGACTGAAGTGGGGAGAGACTTGAAACAAGCAGACCCCCAGCAGGCTACTGCTATAGTCCAGGAGTGAAGTGATGGGCTTGCACAGGTGTGTGTGTGTGGGGGGGGGCATATTGGAGAGATGCTGCAAAGATGAAATCAATAGATTTAGTAACAATCTGGATATGGGAGGCAGTTAGAGATAGTGAGTAGCCCAGGATAACTCCTAAGTTGCCTGAGGAAGTGGGAGGTTGGTGTTTCCCTCTACAGTAATAGTAAGGAAGATAGGGGGTGGAGGGATGGTTTATGAGAAAAGATAATGAGCTGTATTTTGAACACATTGAGCTTAAGATTGGATGTCCCATTCAAGATGTCTAAAAGGCAATTGGAGATGCGGGATGGGAGTCAGCAAAGAGACTTGGACAGGATAGTTAGATTTAAGAATCGGCACAGAAATAATAATTAGTAATTAAATCCATTTGGTGCTCAAAGTCCTTCACAGCCTGATAGCCCTTTTTAGCTTTCCAGTCTCCTTATGCCTTATTCCCCTACATGTACTTCTTAATCCAGAGTCACTGGCCTCCTGGCTGTTCCAACAAGACACTCCATCTGTCATCTCTGGGCACTTTCTCTGATTGTCCTCCATGTCTAGAAGGCTCCCTCTCCTCTGCTCTAACCACTGGCCTACCTAGTTTCCTTTGAGGCCCAATTAAAATCCCATCTTTTAAAGGACATCTTCACCATCCCTTCCTGATTCTAATTCTTTACCCTGTTGATAATTTCCTATTTTATTATTCCTATTATTTCCTATATTAATTATATTCCTATATATAAGAATTAATTATAATTCTATATTCCTATTCATATATATTTGTTTGCATGTTGTTTCTCCCATTAGATTGTGAGCTCCTTGAGGGCAGGGTCTGTTTTTTTTTTTATCTCTCTTTGTATCCCTAGTACTTAATATGGTGCCCAGCACATAGTAGGTGCTTAACAAATATTTATGGATTGAGTCTTACTTCCTTATCTGCAAAGATAGACAGATAAATAGAGCATTTGCTAAATGTTTAGGGACTTTACTAAGCACTAGACATTCAAGTACAAGTAAGCAAAACAAGCCCATTCCTCAATGAGTTTACATCCTAATGAAAGAAATCGTCATGTAAAGAGGTGGTAGAAGACAAGGGATACACATGTAGCAGCATCCTGAGATGGCAGGGAAATAACAGAGAGGAAAGGTCACCTCTCCAAGCCAGAGGACTCAGGCACACAGTGCAGTCCCACTGTGTGTGTGTGTATTTTTGTATGTCTATGTGTATATGTATGTGTTGCATGTATGTATATGTTGTGTGTATGTTGTGTGTATGTGTGTTGTGTCTATATGTGTGTGTTGTGTGTATGCAGGTGATGGTGGGAGAGCAAACAGAATGTTGTGGAGATAGCATGAAAGTGAAATAATCATAATGGCACCTCATGGGTTGTTGTGAAGCCCAAAGGCCCATAAGTGGGATATAAGCCCAAAGGCCCTTGAAGTGGGATATAAGCCACAACTCTTATTGTTGTTCTCTTTGGAACACTCTGGGGAGGGTGACATGGCCAGTTTTACATATTTAGTAATTTTGTGCTCCAAGAGAAATAGGTGACTTCCTCCAAGTCATCTGAGGGTGGGAAGGTTGGTAACAGGACTTAAGTAGATCCTAATAAGTAGCCCTCTAAATGCTTGTTGATGGAGTCAGTCTTCACCATCCCACTAGCCAATCCATTTTGATTCCATCACTAGCTGGCGTCTTCAGAATGTCTCCCTTAGTGGCTGGGACTTGGGGACTCTCTCAGAGCCAAAGCATTTCATCCCAGAAAGCATGAGAAAAGTCCTGGCCTGAGACCAAGAGATGACAGGGCACATCCAGAAAATCAGGGATTCCCCCTACTGCCAAGTAGTGAGATGAGAGACAATCAATTCTTCACAGCGTGAATGAGACATTTCAAATCTTTAGGCAGCTGAGGTTGGCCAAAGTGTTGTTGTTTCAGGGCAACCGTGAATCTAAGGCAACTCCAAGACAGCACAGCAGTCTCAGAAGCAAGAGAAGAAACAGAGTGGAAATATACCAAAGAATGGTGGTAAACTCTTAACCTATGAATCATGGTGGCCAGTATCCCACGTCTCAGTAGAATTTTAATACTGGTCCCTTCATTCCACTGAAAAACAGAAAGGGAGAGACTGAAGGTGGCTGATAAGCAGCTGTGATAATTTCCAAATCTTTCCAGTCATAAACCCCCAAGCAACCAGACTAACTAATGCCTCCAAAATACAAGGTCTCAGCAAAGGTGAGCACTCCTGCACTGAGGAAAGATGGTTTCTGCCATCCTCTCTTTTGCTTGGAAAATTCCAAAGCTCCTCATGAGTGATAATATATCACCAATCTCCAAAGCTGTTTTCTCTTCCTTTTCACCCACTGATTATCTGTAAGTTGAATTTAGTATAAAGTGATATTCACAAAGTAGGTACACACACACACATACACACACGCTCAGGGCATTCTGATCTGATGCTATAGGAGACTTTCATCCAGACTTCCCATAAGGGCAGCCCCACCAGTTATACAGGAAGGAATCTCCCTCTCTGCATTAATTCTATTGATCTATGTTGTGTCTACATTTATACAATGAATTAACGGTGGATAAATAATCAAAATCCAGTGGTTTTGACCTCTAGTTTGTGTCATTTCCATTGTTTTTGGGTATAGCACTTAAAAATTGGTAAGGTAAGGAAGGACAGGTAAATTGTCCTGTGATGGAGTCCAGCTATCCAATGTGAGTAAGGTCACTCTATAAGTCTAAGTCAGAAAAAAAAAAAGTGCATGGAAGGATATGTTTGACCCTGTTTTCTCACTTACCTTTTGGTCCAAGGGTCTTAGGTTTTAATAATCATTGACACTGATATAGCTACAGTTTGCAAAGTGCTTTATTTATTTAACCAGCAGAGGGTGCTACTAGTCCCTAACCTGATCTTGTTCATCCACCTTGAAGAACTGCCTCTCTCCTCTGGCTCCAACCCATGTGCTCTATCATGGGAGCTCTGGGGAAATATTAAGTTCTCATTTTTCTCAGGAAGTGGGTGATATTCTATCTCCAAGATCAACTTCTTTTTAGTTCACTGAGCTCTAGTTATATGAACTTGGCATAATATAATCAAGGCTCATGGCAAGAAACAAGCACACTTATATATTGAAGTCAATCAACTGATGAACATTTATTAAATGCCTACTATGTGCCAGGCACTGTGTCAGGAAAGGGTTCTTGTAGAAGGTACTGTTTTATCTAGGACTTGAAGGAAATTAGAAGGTAGAAGTGAAGAAGGAGAGAGTTTCAGGCATAAGGGGGACCAGTGAACCAGTGAAAATTACTGGAGTGGGGTGAACCCCCCTTGTCTCATACAAGGAGACCAATATCACTGGACCATAGAATAGGTACATGAAGAAGAGTAAGATATAATAAAATTGCAAAGGTAATATAGGGTCAATTTAGAGAGGGCTTACAAAATCAAAGAGAGGATTTTGTATTTGATCTCCCTAAAATCTCATATAGAGAAACTAAGTGGCATAATGGATAGAGTACCAGGCCTGGAGTCAGGAAGACCTGACCTCAAATCTGGCCTCAGACACTTACTAGCAGTGCTCCCCTGGGCAAGTCACTTCATCCTGTTTGCCTCAGTTTCCCCATCTGTAAAATGATCTGGAGAAGGAAATGACAAACCACTCCACTGTCTTTTCCAAGGAAACCCCAAATGGAGTCATGAAGAGTTTGACGCAACTGAAAAATGGCAACAACAAAATCATCTCCCATCAGAGGTATTCGAAAGCCACTGAAGTTGATAGAATGCAGGCAGTGGGAAGAAGAGGAGGTCAGATCTGATCTTTAGGAAAATCAGCTTGATATCAGAGTAGAGGACAGACTAGAGCAGGGAGAGATGAGACCAGGACACCAACCAACAGCTATTCCAAAACATGATGATGAGGGATTAGACCAGACTAGTTGGTGGCTGTGAGTGGGGAGAAGGAAACATATATAGGAAATGTTGTGAAATGGCAACATTTGGCAACAGATTGTACATGGATGGATGAGGATGAATGAGGAGTTGAAGATGACTCAGAGTTTATAAACAGGTGTGACTGGGAAGATGGCGGTGCTCTTGACAGTAAGAGGAAAGTTCAAAGCAAGGGAGGGTTTGGAAGTAAAGTTAATGAGTTCTTTCTATACATGTTGACTACAGAACAGTTCCAAGATACCCAAAGGGCAGTTGGTGGTGCATAACTCTAGTAGAAAAAGCAATTATGGATCCAAACTGGTGTCCCGCTCATGACATCCAGCAGGGTCAGTCAATAACAAGGACTTGGGAACTCTGAATTGAGGTCTCCACTCTTCCTTAAGTAGAGGATAAGTCATGGGTTGAGTCAGATGCTTTGATACCTAGTGTTTTTCTTTTCACTGGGTTTTTGTAGGCAAGGACCTTCTAACATCTTCTCACCAAGGCAGGGCCATTATGGAACTGAAGGAGTAGACTCAATACTGGGTCCCCAAAAGAAAATCTGCTCCCATTCTGCTCTGGTATCTCCAACCTTGAGGTCTTTTTCAGTTTCCACTTCTTGTATCTGAGAAGTATATCACACTCCCTCTCTTTCTTTTCATCCTCATCTGTTTGGTTTTATGGTTGGGGGTTGAGCCAATAAATAGAGCTATGGTTCAGAGATGGGGCATAGACGTATACCCCTCTGCCTACAAATGCATCACCTCATTTGGATCGTATAACAACTCTGTGTGGTAGATAGTATAGATAGCTGTAGGAAGTACAGGTATCATTGTCCTCATTTTATAGATGAGAAAATTGAGTCTGAGAGAACTTGGATGATTTGGCCAGAGTCACATAATGAGTATTTAAGGATTTACTAACTTCAGCTGTAGTCTCCTATTTACTATTGGTTGCGAGTCTTTATACAATTTTGAAAACAGATACAGATATAAAGTAAAGAATAAATCACATATCTCTATACAAACATGAATGCCCACATATCATATATATTTTTCAGTCTCAAGGGAATGGAGTTTATAAAGCCCCAACTCACCCCCTCCATAGAGGAGAGAGGTCACAGGTGTTACACATTGCATTAAAAAAAATTATGTATTAATCGTTGTGTTGATTTTTTTTCTCTCTAAAAAAATATTATTTGTTATATGGAATGGCTGTCTATGAGAGTTAGGAGGAGCAATATTAGGATCAGCTATGATGATATAAAAAACAAGATGTTAATAAAAACTTATTTTTAATTTTTTTTAAATGAAGTCTAGACAGTTCCACTAATTGGTGAAAGTTGTCAGAGTGAATTCAGGAAGGAGGGAAAGACAGTCCCCTCATTTCTTGCAGATAGAATGCCCCCTATCCTGTAGCACTCTGCAGTGTCGGCTCCTGGACACTAGTTTGATTTCTGATCGTTAGCATCCAAAGTCCATCTTTAGGAGGGATTGAGATGGGAGAACTGTACCTCCCCTGGGGGGATGCTCCTGATAACAACAGGATTCCCAGCCTGGAGTGTAGCAACAACTTACTCACTTAACTGAGGGGCCTCCTCCTTGGATTGTCTTCGGCTTCCTGGTTTCCTCTCAAAAGGCAACTCAGCAATTTGCTTTTTTTCCAAGAGAAAGAGGCAGTTATGTGGATCGATGGGTCCTGGAGTCAGGGAGACCAGAGTCTGAATCAGGCCTCAGACATTTACTAGCTGTGTGACCCTAGGCAAGTCACTTAACATCTGTTTGTTGACTAATGATACCCACCATTAGATCTAGATTTCAGCTCTTCTTTACAGCATAGAACACAGATTTGGGTCCAGACAATGATTACTACCCATGTGACCTTGAGCAGGACTTGAATTTTCTCATCTCTAAACTAAGAAGAGTGAACCAAACAGCCTTGGAGATCTCTTCCAATTCTTGATCGGATACCTATGAACTCGAAATCTCCCCCAGCACTCTCTCTTTCTCTTTTCATTTCTGGACTTGGTTTGAGGTATGCAGTTCTAGAACGATGAAATAAAGATGCCTGTGTGCCAACTTCAGGAATTTCTCACTGTCCGTGTCTGCTTGGCAAAGGATACAACACTATATAAATTGACAAACGGCCCTGGCTGGGGAGAGCTAAAGCCCTGGGCGAGTGTAGAGTTGACAGCAGCGGCATCAATGCTAATGAGTTCTGATTATTCCGGGTCGGTCATTAAATTAATAAGCCCTTCTTCAAATTAGTGTGGCTACTTCAGCCAGCAAAAATTTAATCAAGTTGGCTTCATTATTTCAGACGGGGTGCACTTGGCCAAAGTGACTTCGAGAGAAGAGACCAGGACCCTCATCTGATAATTTTATCACTTGACTGCCAGACCATGAAAATATTGGTGTGATGAAGGCCCACTCCGCCTCCCCACCCTGCCAGAAGCATATTGGGGAATGAGGGAAGGACAAAGCTGTCTTTTTCTCTTTAATTGCATAATGCTCATCTTTCCTTGGTTTTTTCTAAAACGCCTTCCTCCAAATTACCTCACTCTCCCTCCTGAAGAGTTGGATGCCCTCTCTAAACATTTATATTCCTCCTCTTCCTCCTCCACTGCCAAACCCCAGCTCATGAAATTGTCATGCATGAGCAAGGAGAAGCTTTGGAGATGGGAGTTGATTAAATTTTTTCTGGCTTTCCAGCCAGTCAGACAAATGCCTCTCTACCCGAGACCACTCTTTCCCCTCCTGCTCCCCATGGCCTGTTTCCATCTTAACTTGCAGAGTAAACCAAAGATGCACGATATGTCCTCAGGCCCACTTTGGATGGGCCTTCCAAGTTTCATTTATTTGGCTTTTAATTGTTGTTGTGGTTTGCTAAAGGATGTTAGACTTCTGATTTCCCCAAGAGCACAGGGACTTGTCCATCACACACACGTGTACATGTGTGTATATATACATACGTGTGCACATTTCTATGTATACGTATACATAGACACATATACATACATATATAGCATATGTGTGTCTACGTGTCTATGTGTATATATATGTATAATGCATATATGTATATGTATAGAAGGATGGATGTATATATGTATATGTGTTTATACAAATACATGTCTTTATATGCGTATGTGTATGTGTAGAGATATATAGATATATACATACTTGATCCATCTGAACATTTTTTAACTATTCTGATAAATATATACTAATATATTTTATTCATTTGTAATCTTTTGATTTAATTTCATACTTTTATAATAATATAAGATATATTTTCTATTTTTATAATATAAATTTAAAATAATAACTTTCTGCATTACTATGATTAATGGCCTCTTCCAATACCTCTTTCACGCAACCATTAGCATGTTCTCCTTCCTTGAATTACTTTATTTGACTTCTCTGTGTAAGTAGTGTTGTTTCCTGCCCCTCCCCCTAGTAAAATTTAAGGTCCCTGAAGTCAGTACTTATTTGATTTTGTCGTTATATCTCCAACACCTATTACGATAACCAAAATATCTTTGTTGCTGGTTTTCAGCCATTTTCAGTTCTGTTCAACTCTTGGTGACCTTGGCAAAGATACTGGAATGGTTTACCATTTCCTTCATTAGCTCATTATGAGGAAACTGAGGCAAATAGAGTTAAGTGACTTGCCCAGGGTCACACAGCTAGTGTCTGAAGCCAGATTCGAACTTAGGAAGACTCCAGGCCCTCTCTACTACGCCTTCTAGTTGCCAAATACCTCTTCAGCATCCTGAAAACTACATCATCTTGACATTCTAAGTATCAATCTCCAAAAAGAATATAGCAGTGGTTATGGTATTAGGCTGAATTTGTTAAATTTTCTCTCAATGTGTTTAGGATCTTGCATATAGTAAGCAGGTCTTTGTTTTTGTTATCTTTTTATTGTGTGTGTAGAGAAATTAAATAGCAATTCCATACTTGATTCCCACTGTGCATTGAATCTTTTGACTCCCCTCAACACGAGGCAAACCTAAGTTTTAAATGATTTTTCCCTGGAGCCTCTAGGTTGGAGTAGGGTATAATAGGCAAAGAATTCAAGAAAAAGCATTCTGATCTTTCTCTTCAGTTATCAAGCTTCCCTAGGACTGAATCTAGAGAATTACATTTATCGAAATGGTTTAAAGATAAGTTCACAGACACCCCACCCCACCCCCAGGTTAAATACTTCTACCCTAAATGATGGAAAACCTGCCAATACTTTCACATTAGACATTAGTCTGGTCGTATAGAAAGGTTGTAACTTATGGAGTGAACAATGGGAAAGAAGAAACAAAACCAAATATGAAAAAGAGGGATAGCATGTAGATTACTTCAGTCTCCATTTAAACTCTCTTCTTTCTAGATCTTTCTCTGACTGTAGATATCTCCTTCCATCCTGAGACTTGTAGAATTGTCTTATAACTGTGCGTTGCTGAGAAGAGTCCAGTTTATTAAAGCTGGTCGTCACATGTATGATGTGTCTGTGATTGTGTACAAATTTTGCCTGGTTCTGCTCTTCTCACTTAGCATCAGTTTGTATAAGCCTCTCCAGGTAAATATGAAATCCATCTCCTCCTTGTTTCTTATAGCACAATAGTATTCCATTACATTCATATGCCACAACTTGTTGAGCCATTCCCCAATTGATGGGCATCCCCTATATTTCCAGTTTTTTGCCACCACAAAGAGAGCTACAATAAATATTTTTGCACATATGAGTCTTTCTCCCACTTCTATAATCTCTTTGGGATACAACCCCAGAAGTGGTATTACTGGGTCAAAGGGTATGCACTTATTTATAGCCCTTTGGGCATAGTTCCAGATTGCTCTCCAGAATGGTTGAATCAGTTCACAACTCCACCAACAATATATTAGTGTTCCAATGCAGATCCTATACTTTATTGCATGCCACCATGGGTGGGTGGGTGGGGAAAGGGATGGGAGAAAATTTGAAACTCAGGGTATTGTAGAACTGAGTCTTGTAGACTAAAAGTAATTAAACAAATCAATTTTTAAAAAATGATGGAAAACCTGCTACATTCCAAGGAAAACAAGTTCATTTGGGGACAACTCTAGGTGATCTGGAAGTTTGTCCTTTCATCAGGCCTCCACCCATGGTGCCAAGTGGAACAAGATTGTTACATTTTTGGTGTGACATCCCTTCAAATACTTGAGGACACCTATTCTACCCACCTTGAGGCTTCTTTTCATCAGAATAAAACGCCCTAGTTCCTCTAACCACATATTCTGAAGACGTCTCTCTAGTTCACTTTTATTTGCCTTCTAGTGAGAACATGTAAGTATTCTGAACCCGAGAATCCTTCTCTATCCTTCTGAATGCCTGCTTGTCATTCAGTCCACATTTATGAAGAGCTTATTTTGTGCCAATCACCTTATTGGGCACTCGGAAAGCAAAGAAAAACAGAAACATTGTTCCTGCCCTTGAATAGATTACATTCTAAGGAGAAAGATAGTTTGTAAAATAGCTAGGTACAAAGAGAGTAGATGGAAGATGATCCCATAGAGTGAAGTCCTCAAACATTTATCAAGTGACTGCTAAGTGCCAGGTACAAAGAAAGGAAATAGACAAAGGGGGAAAAGAGCTCAAAAGCCAGAAATAAACAAAAAAAGTATTTTCGAGGAGGTCACAGTCTGATAAGGGGTTGATATTATCTTCCATCTACCCTGTATTTATCTTATATTGACTGAGAGAAATAATCATGAATCAGTGATTTGGGGAGATCCAGAGTTCTCATTTTTTCTAATGTCCTTATTTCAAAACCTTAGTCTTGGAAAGTTGAACTAAAGGTCTCCTCTATCAGACCCCACCCAACCTTCCAAGGAATCACTAATCTAAAGCAAATTCTACTCAATCAAGCTTTGGAAGCGATAGCAACTTTGTCTAGATCGCCCAAGGCTGGGGGTGGTCTGGATATAGAAATATTCCCTCTGTCCAAGAACAATAAAATATCACTCTCATCTTCTCAGTGGAAGGAGCTCACTTCTCTTTGTAAAACCCACCTCTCATAAATTGTTAACCAATCAGAGCTGAGTGCTACTCTTCCTTCCAAAGGCATATACACTGTGAACCCTCTGCCATGAGGGGTCTTTGGCATTCCAGAGTGCCACTGACCTCTTTTTATTAAAATACTGGCATTATTAACAAAATGACTAATTACCCAGAAGTCATGTCTCTCAAACATTTTAAGTACCACAGTACCTAGTTATGTACATTTTGTTTTTGAAATTAGAATGCCAACTCGTTGAGGGCAGAGGACATTTCTTGGTACCCTCAGCATTTAGAGCAGCATCTGGCATATAATAAGTGTTCAGTAAATGTTTGTTAATTGATTACAGTTCTGGGGGCTACCTGTGTATATCAGGTACTAGGGGAAAATGCCTTACTAAGAATAATCAGAGGTTAAAGTCTGTAGTCAAGCTATTAATTTACTCCACATGCTTTTCCATCTCACCTTTCTCTTCCAACAGCTACCCATCTAGAGACAGAAGACCTGAGGTCAAACCCTACCTCTGACATTTATGACCTGAGTGACCATTGGTAAGTCATTAAAACCTGAGCCTCAGTTTCCTCAATTAAAAAATGAAGAGATTGGATCAGGGACCATCTAAAGTTCCTTCTCTGAGGTCCCAGATATCTGATCCTCACTCCTTGCCCTCCCCCCTCCCATTGGATGGAGTGTATTTTCCATAGAGGCAAAAAAAATTAAGATCAAGAAAACTCTCAAACAAGAAGAGCTATTTCTGAGGAAGGCTGAAATCTACCTCATTGCCTGTGGGAAGCTGGGACATTTAGCTCATCAAGATGGTTTGGAAGACCTTTAAACAATGATGAAGGAGCTTGGGGCATCCTCAGATTGAAAGAGACAGTCTACCAGTGGCCTTCTCAACTCCTCATCTCCCCCTTCAGCCATCAAGGCCAACTTAAACTGCAGATGTGAACTATCGCCTCTTTACCAGGCAGCTAAAGGGCCTCCCAGTAGATCTGTGTCAACAGAGATTAGCCACAGCTCTGCACACCATCCATTTACCATTTGTTAGGGCCAAATATGCCAACATAGGTAATCAAATCTTGGGCCGGCAATGGCTTCTCCCAGGTTAAACGTATTAAGGGAACTGAGGAAAGCGGTCCGATCACCAATGCTCTGGCCTGTAGTTTCCTGACAGGCCCTGACCCTGCTCTGAGACCCTCTTCCCCTCGAGACTTCAGAGGTTAAAACCTCCTCCTCTTGGAGTAGAAGAAAACGCAACAGAGAGAGACGAGAGGATATTGAAAACATATTCCCTAGGCTTCGGCCCCTTAGAAATCTGAGAAGGACATGAGGCGTTAAGTTAAAGCTTTCATTGCTGGGGATATTTTTTTGAAATGTTTCAACAAGAATTTGATAAAGATATTGGTGAGGCTGGGGGCTACAGGGAGCAGAGACGGTATGAGGCATATGGTTCCAAGAGGAAGTGAATGTTGCTTTAAATGTCTATGAAACAGATTTATGTGAGGCAGCCATTTTTTATGCTAGAGAGTTGAGTGGTTTGTTTTGTTTTTATTTTGTTATGTTTTCCTGAAATTTTTTTTCATATGTTATTTAATCATGTGATATTTTAGGTGAAAAAATATTTGATCAGAAAACCTCATTCTCTTTTTCCTTTCAATTCCTTTGAAATCAGACATCATGTTTTCCTTGACTTACGACAGAGGTTGTTGGTGCTGAACTCCAACTTTAGAGGCTGTTGTTTATACTGGAAGAGGGCCGATGATGTCGTGATGTTGGGATCAAGGTACAGTGTGGCCTATTGTAGCCCATCAGTCCGATACAAGCACTTGGGAAGGCTCTACCACAGATCAGGTAGAAATAGTCCGTATAAACATTTGGAGTGGAAATGTCCCAACATTTGTGCATCTCATTACTTTTGTGTTATTGTGATTCTGCTCAGTTTGTCCAGTCTAAGGATTAGGTCCTTCCTGTTGGAGCCATTACAACTGAAAGTCAGACCCCAGAATGGTTAAAAGACATTTCCTGAAATCACATGTCCATGCATGGAAATGGTAGAACCATGGCCTGAATGGAGGCCCTTTTACCCTAGATCTGTACTCTTGGCATTTCATGATCAAAGACTACTCCTTTCCAGCCAAAGGTGGGCTGGAGTCATTTCAGATGGGTTGGCAGATTGAGAAATCCTCAATGTGAGTGTTTACACCTTGGGAGCCAGGAAATGTTGCAAGTCAGGGCTTGATTTATTGTTTTGTTGGTTGTATAGATTTAAAATGATGGTGGAGAAAATGTCAAAAATGCAGATCAAACATAAAGGTATTTCATGGGTACTTTTTTTTCCCAGATAGCTGATTGTTTAATGGAAAGTCACTATCCAAACTTAACGTTTTGTGTTTTAAAATCCTTCAGCTCTGACATTCCCTAACTAAGCCCCTCCCAGCTCTCACATTCCCTGTTCTAAGCCCCTTCCAGCTCTCACATTCTATGTTCTAAAATCCTTCAGCTCTGACATTCCCTGTTCTAAGCCCCTCCTAGCTCTGACATTCCCTGTTCTAAGCCCCTCCTAGCTCTGACATTCTATGTTCTAAAACCCTTCCCAGCTCGGACATTCCCTTTTCTAAGATCCCTTCTATCTCTGACATTCTCTATCTTTGCATTCTAAATTCTAAGGCCTTTCCCAGTTCTAACATTCTATGTTTTAAGATTCCACTGAGATCTGATATTCTCTTTTCTAAAGTCCTCTCAGCTCTGACATTCTCTGTTCTAAGGTTCCTCCCAGCTCCATATTCTATGTAGTATTTAGTATTGATGTTCTATGAGTTTATGACTCTTAAGAAACCATCTAAAGCCCCTGTAGTATTTCTGCTCCAACAAGCCCAGGGATCTGCAATCTCCTTGATATGGGTTCTCAGCTCATTCTCTCTGGTTTATCTTGTGCTCCTCTCATGTACATCCTTCCACAAAATCACCAAAGGTGGTCCACCCAGCCTTCCAGAGGCTTTGCTTGTAAATTGCATGAGCACCAATGGAACATCCATCACTTTCCCCTCATTCTCACTAGCTGATTTTACCATTTCTTTTCCTGGTTACATATTTCTCCAACAACATCTCCCCATGGCTTTTCCTGCACAATTCCTTGCTTGTGACACACTAGCCTACTGCTGCCCGGCCTCTCCATCAGACTTTGGGATATTGCTGGCTTCACTTCTTAGATCACTGTAGTGTTCCCTGGCTTTCAGCCAACCATTATCACCAGAGAAATATTAGTCCTCAATCATCCCAAATTTAATGACCCATTGCCCTACTCTGATTCATAAGCAACAAAGAGAACCTCAACAAAGAAGACCATACCCCAGCCCAGAAATGAGCCTGGGTTTAAGACAGATGCCATCTTAGGGTTCTCCAGTGTCCACAAACTGAGAAAGTTACCCCCAAGCAGGAATCAATGAATACTCTTGTTTAATGCTAAATGAATAATTTATTCTTTTCTTTCTTCCTCCCTTCCTCCCTCATTTCTTTCTTTCT
>CM053587.1:333366424-333392608 GCA_028646515.1 Pseudochirops corinnae
TCTTGCTGTTGGACTTCGTTGGATATATATAAGAATGATGAGGATTTATGTGGGTTTATTTTATATCCTGCAACTTTGCTAAATTTATTTATTGTCTCAAGAAGTTTTTTACTTGATTCTCTGGGATGATGATGTGAATATTGTGTTGGCGCTACAAATTCAGACCAAATCACACCGTAAAGTCTGGGGAATCATGCTGTAGAATGGGAACTGTTCCTGGAACTTGGGTTCAAATCCCAGTGGTACCACTTACTATGTACGCTACGTGGGTTAAGTCATTTAACCCAAAAGGGTCTTAGTTTTCCCATCTGTAAGATGAGGGAATAAGTAGTGGAATTCAGGGAAACTTACAGTACAGCACATCCTGGAATGTAGTGCTTAATAAATCATTATTGACTTAATAGCTATTTGTTGACTTCTTATCTTTTTTTGGTATGGATCATCGACTCATTGACAATCTGGTAAAACCTGTGGATCTCTTCTCAGAATATTTTTAAATGCATGAAGTAAAATGCAAAGAAAACCAAAGTAGATCAAAATACAGCTATCAAGCAATTATTAAACACAAGTTCGTGTACCTCAAGTTAATCACCCCTGGAAGAGAGAATACCTAAGCTTCTTTTCAGTTCCAAATCTATTAGCTTATGATCCTCTCCTCATGACACACAATTTAGTTAATTGCTCATGTATAACACTACTGCTCTCCACCACAAAGTGATTCAGCAAGAATTCATTAAGTAATAGTATGTGTAAAGTATTGTGTTAATCTCTGTGAATGTACTGGGAGAAAATATACAGAGATAAAGAAATACACAGAAAGATCACTTAAAAGAGAATATTTAGGGAAACTTCACAGAAACACAGAAGAGGCAGTACCTGAATGGTTCCTTCCTTGAAGAAAAAGGAGGGTTCTGAAAAATAAAGACAAGGAAGGAGAACATTTCAGAGATAGTGGACAACCTAAGGTACTTCCTGGAGACAGGAGATCAAGCAGTGTGGTACAGTGTTGGGTTTGGAGTCGGTGAAGCTGGGTTTAAATCCTGGCTCACTCATTTACTAACTGTGAAACTTGGGACTACTCCCATCCCTTTTCTTGGCCTCAGTTTCCTTTTCTGTAAAGTGAGCCAGTTTCAAGGAATGTAATTAATAGAGGGAAAAAAGCATTCATTCTTTGACAAACACTGCTTGAGAAATTGAAAGACATTCTGGCAGAAATTAGGTTTAGATCAGCATCTCAGACTGTATACCACAATTATTGACAAATGGATATATAACAAAGATATTAAAGGTCATATCACAAAAATTACTGGAGCATGGAATGAAATAGAAAGGATCACAAGAAATTACTTCAACAATTTCAATTGCATAAATTGAAAAAATTTTTATACAAACAAAATCAGTTAGAATGGAAACAGTTAGCTGAGGGAAAATCTTTGATGCAAATTGCTCTGGTAAGGGTCTGATATATAAGATATATTACCTCATAGGGAATTATAAGGTATTAATACAAAAATGATAGGAAGAGCCATTCCCCAATAGATAAACAATCAAAAGATAAAAATAGGTAATTCTCAAAAGAAAAATCACAAGTTTTTGATAGTTATAAAAAAAAATGTTCCAGACCACAAATAATAAGAGAAAAGCAAATTTTAAAATCCACCTCCTACCCATCAGATTGACAAAGATGATAAAAGTGGAAAATTATAACAATTGGAGGGTCTGTGGCAGGAAAGGTTCATTGGCATTCTAATGGTGGAGCTGTAGAGTGATCCAACTATTCTAGAAAATTATTAAGAATTCTATCTAAAAGATATCACTAAACTTTTTTAAAAATACCTTTTGACCCAGTGGTACCACTGCTAGGCCCATACCCCCAAAGAAATTAATGAATGAGAGGAAGAACTAAAATGTACAAAAACACTTATATCTGCACCTTTTTGTGGCTGTAGCAAAGAATTGGAAATAAAGCGAGTGCCTATCAATTGTTAAATAGCAGAGCAAATGTTGGTATATAAACATAACCGGAATATTATGGAGTCCTAAGAAATGATAAAAAGGATGATTTGAGAGAAACCTGGGGAACTGGTTCATTCTGATACAAAGTGAAGGGAGCAGAATCAGGAGAACAATTTATATGGTACCAATACCGCAAAGATAAACCACTTTGAAAGACTTAAGAACTTTGACCAATACAATGACCCATCATGATTCCCCCAAGATGGAGAATGAAGCATGTTTTCCCACCTATGACAGGGAGCTGATGGGACCTAGAAATGTTAGGTGCGATACAGTCTCAGTTACTGTCAATATGTGAATTTGTTCCATGTGACTGTACTCAGTTGCAACAAGAAATATCTTTTGTTGATGGGATGGACTGAGTTTTGGGTCAAAAGATGATGATAATAAAAGGGTGAAGGGCAGAAAGATGGGATGTCATTGAATGTATTTTTAAAACAAACAGAGAAGAGCGTAGAAAGATGTAAAAAGGGGGAATACAGATAAGGGCAAGGTTAAATTTGAAATGCTTAAAAAAAGATACGTGGTGGAGACTGTTGGTTTCAGCTGGAGTTTCCTGTTAATGTTCATGTTTATTGATGTCTATCAAACTCAGAAAGATAAAAGGAAAAGAAAAAAATCAAACAAAAAGAGGACCTTGAACTAAATCGTTTCCAAGGTCCCTCCCAACTCTGAATTTCCACTCCTGTGTTAAACTTGGGGACTAGCCATAATAGTTCAGTTTGTCTGGAATGTGGAGGACATGAAGGAGAGAAATGGGAGATGAAGATGGAAAGCTAGGCAGGGGCCACATTGCGGAAGGCTTTTTCGATAAGAGCACACTTTTGCACAACCAATCGCCAGTACATTAGGGAGGGTATATCTGTGCTGTAAAATGGCATCCATTGGTTGAGGGGTCATGGAAGAAAGTTTACCACCCCTCAGGTACATAGACTGGTCAAATTCTGGAATGAGGAGTTCAGTCTGGGGGCCATGGCACAAGCCACCCAGAGGTTTACGCTGTGATGTTTCAGGTGAAGTTTAAAGTAGATTCAATACAATGCAATTGGATGGCTTCTCTTCAACAGAAAAGAAATCACGAGTTTGAAGGTTCTAGTTTTCTTCCAGACACTTAGACATTCTCATCCCAAATAGCACCATAAGTGACCTCTACCCCTGAAGACATCAGAATAACAAGGAAGCATCTTTCTGTTTCCCTCTGCCCTCCTCCTCATAGACATACTTTCAAAAAGGTTTCCGTATTTGGTGTTTAGAGATAATATGTGTGTATGTGTATATATGTGTGTGTGTGTGCCCATGTATAAATGCATGCATACATGTGTGTATGTGTGCCTATACATATATACATATGCACATCTATATGTTTGTTTCTATGTATGTATGTGTATGTGTGTATCAGCTAGGAGACACAATGAATAAAGCGCTGTACCTGGAGTTGGGACAACTCATCTTCATGAGTTCAAATCTGGCCTCAGACACTAACTGTGTGACCCAGGGCCAGTCACTTAACCCTGTTTGCCTCAGTTTCCTCATCTGTAAAAGCAGCTGGAGAAGGAAATGGCAAACCTCTCCAGGATCTCGGCCAAGAAAACTCTAAATGGAGTCCCAAGGAGTGAGAAACAACAAGAAATATTTATACTCACCCATACATATATATATGTGAGAATTTTATGCAGATTATAAATATGTGTATAGACATGAACGTATACATGTACATGTGTATAGTTGTGCATATTCATGCATGCGTGTATGCATATCCGGATGAGAAAACTGAGACTCAGAGATTTTTTCATGGTCACCTAGTTAGTAAATGTCTGCAGAATGGTGCAGAATGACCCCGTCCTGAATCCACACTAACTAGTTAAACTTAGGGACCACTCCTTTAGAAAGCTAACCACAGCCCAAGGCAGAGCCTGCTCCTTCCTTGGCTTCCTCCAATTATTAGGAAATTCTCCCAAGTATCAAGCACCTATCCCTCTCTCTCTACTGCTCCTCGTCCTTCCCTCCTGGGCCAACATTAACTGGCCCAATCCCTCTTCCGTGTTGCAGCCCCTCAGATAGTTGATACCATATCTCATGTTCTCCCTTATGTCCTCTGATATGTAAGCTAAACTTCCTGAGAGCTGCCCGACACCCCCCAGAGCCTAAAGGATGGCTATGCCTTCTGCTGACTGGCTTATGCTGCCAAGAAGATATGATGTGATTCAAGAAAAAAACAAACAAACATTTATTCCATTCCCAAGCAAAATTCCCTTGGACAGTATCGAGGACACAGAATCTTAAGGACAGGCCAAGGTAGAAGGGAAGGCAGCAGTCCCAGGTTATTTCATGGCAGGTTAATACCCAGAAATCACAAAACCTTTTCTCTCTTCAAATACAAGGGATGTCAGGGCTGGTACATAGGACTTTAGTGTAAACATCTCCAGACCTGGCTAAATCCAATCTTCTCGTTCTGGCACTACTTGCTTACAGATCTGTAAGGCCCTGATGGATCCCAGATCCTGCCCTAGTGACATCTCAATCAGACTGTGTTTGGATGCAATTGTGACACACGATTATGACGTTTTGATGGGATTAGGAGATAACTTTGCTTTAATCTATAAAGCCCTGAATGGTTTGGGGATCTGATTACCCTGGCGATTGCCTTTCTCTCTGCTCAGCCAAAGCAGCTAAGATTAGCCAGAGCGCTCCTGTTAATGGTACCCAGATTGAAATCTCAGGAAACCAGGAATGGTGTTTAGCTACAGAAGCCTCCAATCCTACTGTCTCTCTCTGTGTCTCTCTCTCTCTCTTTCTCTCTCTCTCTCTCTCTCTCTCTCTCTCTCTCTCTCTCTCTCTCTCTCCCTCTCCCTCTCCGTCAACCTCTTCCTCTCCCTCTCCCTTTCCTTCTCCCTCCCTCCCTTCCTCTTTCTCTCTCTCTGTCTTAGTGGGATTGCTAAGGTTAGTGTACCAACCTGTCTCTGTCTCACTCTCTCTCTCTCTTTACCTTTTCCCCTGGCAAAATGTTAGCTTTTCAGACTTTGCAAAGTCTTTCTTTATTTTTTGGTCTCATTCTTGTGAAAGGTGACTCTTCAGAGGAAAGGTTAGTTTCTGTTTTTAATGAGCTCCAATCCCAACATGAACCCCCCCACACACTCATATTCATACACATTCACATTCACACTCACATACACACACTCACTCATGTTCACACACACTCATACACACAAACTCACACATTTACACTCATATTCACATACACTCACATTCATGCACACTCATTCATACACACACATATACTCATACACATATACATATTCACACACTCACACTTATAAACTCACACATACTCATATACATACACTCACAGCCCACACACATACACTCACACACATATGCCCACACACTCACATTCATGCACACTCATTCATACACACACACTCGTACACATACACTTATACTCACCCACACACTCATACTCACATTCACACACACTCATGCACACTCACTCATACACACACATATCCATACACATACTCACACCCACACACACATTCACACTCACATTCACACACACTCATGCTCACACACACTCACACTAATGCACACTCACTCATACACACACACTCATATTCACATTCACACACACTCATGCACAGTCACTCAGACATACACAGTCATACACATACACAGCCATTCATACACACTCATTCATATACTCACATATACATACATATACTCATACACATACTCACACTCACACCCCCACATACACTCACACATTCATACATACACTCATACACACTCATGCACACTTACTCATACACACACTCATACACATACTCACACTCACACTCACATTCACACACACTCATGCACACTCACTGATATGCACATACATATTCATACACATACTCACACTCACACCCCCTACACATTCACACACACTCATACTCACACACACTCACATTCATGCACACTCATACACACACAAACACACACACACACACTCACACACACACAGGGATCTTTGACAGCAAGGACTATTTTATGCTGCATTACACCAGTGCCTGATACACAGCAATCACTAACATTTCTATAGCACGTAAAGGTTTTCAAAGCCTGGATGATCTCATTGGTTTTAACATTATGACCAAAATGCAAGTTAAGTCAGCATACTATAAAAACCTTTATTAGTGTTTAGTTCTGGTTTAGCTGTAACTGAATCTGGTAATATCAAAACTTAACATTAAGACTTAAAGGAACTACAGACAGTGAAGACAATTCTGCAAGGTAGGGACTACTATCATCCCCATTTTACAGGTGAGGACACTGAGTCTGAGAGAAGCTAAATGTCTTGACCTAGGGTCCTATTAAGAGACTGGCATAGAATTTGAATTTGGATCTCTCTGACTTGAAGTCTAGCACTGTACAGTGTGAAGCATAGTAGGTGCTTTGTTATCAGAACTCAACCTTTTTCAAGTTTTACTAAGCTGGAATGATTTCAATTTCAGGCCTACGGATAAAACCCAAGTCTGTCATCTGAGGACTGACCCCACAATGATCAGAGAGGCTCAGCACCCAGTTGTCCTAGAGACACAACTCTTCCATCTGAGTAATCATTGCAGACCACTACACTATAGATTGGGGGAGAATCCACATCAACAAAATCACAGAAGCATTACCATAGGGTTCCCCAAAGCCCTAGAATGTTGTTAAGCTGTTAAAGAAGGATATTCCAGCCTGAGAAGCCTACTCAAGTGATTGGATGCTCCACGTCAAGGTGGCCCCAAGCAGTGGAGGAAGGTCCAGGATAAGACAATGAAAGGTGCTTGGTTTTGAGATCCCGACACCAGGATCAAGGCTGGGAAGAGAGGGAAGGCCAGCCCGGGTCCTTCTATAAAACGGAGGCTCCAGGAAGAACTCACCAATAAGAGAATGCCAGGCACATTGTCCTGGGTTGAGGGGAGAGGGTGGGGTCCAAAGACAAAAATGAAATAGTGCCTACCCCAAGGTGCTTATGGTCTATAGAAGAGATAATGTACATACATATAAAATTTTCACACTGACAGACAAGTTAAATATCAGATAATGTAGGGAATGTGTCAGGAATTTTCCTCAATGTATAGTAGAGTGAATAAGGGACTAGATTTGTAGTCAGGAAGATGTAGGTTCAAATCTCATTTCTGATATTTAATAGCTATATAACTCAGGGGGAAAACACACACACACACGCACGCATGCACAAATAACCTTCTTTGTGCCTCAATTTCTGTATTTATAATGTGAGGGGAGTAGACTGGCTGGTATATGAGCTCACCTCCAGCACTATATCCAGGCTATGGTGTTAGACCTGAAGAGTCAGTCCTCCCCCTCCCCAAGGTGCAGGTGGCCTGCATAGAGGGGAAGTTGTATCTTAATTTTTTTTTGGTGGGAGGAAGGCAGGTAAAGAGAGGCCAAGACTGGATCTCAGTCCAGCCCAGATGGTCTTTATCTCACAGAATATCTTCACTAATATGGGGTAAAGAATGGGTCATATTCTTAGGCCTGAGGTGATACGTCCAGGCCTCAGTTAGATGTAATAATCCTTGGCCTAGGTCATCCTGAACTAATATATTAAGTAGTAGGCGCTTAATACATGCTTATTGGCCAGCAATCCTGAGAGTCTTCCCCTCCCAATCTGATTTTTTTAATTAAAGGAGCCATCTGCCATCCCTTGACTCACTTCTTTTTTTTTATTTTTTTTTTATTTTTCTTTTTTTTTAATTTTTTTTATTTACTCATTTACTTTTAATTTACAAGATTCAGTTCCACAATCACTTGAGTTTCAGATTTTCTCCCCCCTTTCCCCCCCCGCCCCATGGCAGCGTGCAATCATGCATAGGATCTGCAAATATCTTCACATTATACAATAGTTTGGCCTTGACTCACTTCTTAAAGAGGCCTGTTCACTGAATGGGTGTTGCCTCACTCAAAGTGGGAGCCTGAAAAGACCTTAGCCTAAAAGGGCCAGGGTCTCCTATTGCATCCTAGACCATCTCCAGCTGTCTTGATGAGTATCTGGTGACTGGACCCAGATGGTTCTGGAGGAGAAAGTGAGGCTGGTGACCTTGCACAGTTCTGCCTCTCTCAAATCAAAGCCAACTGCAAGGCACGTCATCATCTCCCTGATGCCATGGTCCTCTTCAAGAACAAATGACAAACACAACAATTGATGGACTAATTGACTAACATAGAGAAAGAACTAAACAAGTGTTGGAGAAAGAATAGAGAGAAAAGCATAAACAAGAGGGGCCGAGAGACTAGCATTCTTATTCCTTAAGTGCAAGAAAACTAACTTTCCAAGCTAGTGTCAAACCAGCATTCTATCCTGGGATCCTGTTTCAGTGGGTTGCAGGTTCATTTATGAGTCAACAGTGAGATGGGGCATCCAAAGAACCTAATGAGGACTTGGTCTGTATTAATATTGGTGTGCATCCAGAAGTGCAAGGGAGAGAGTGGCTACTGTTCTGCTGGACATAAGTACTATACCTCACTCAGATTGCATCTAGAGAACCATGTCCAGTGTTTGGCACCATATTTTAGGAAAGACATTGCAAAACTGGAGAATGTCCAAAGAAGAGTGACCAGATTGACCAACAGCCTTGAGATCATGTCATGTGAGTATCTGTTGATGGGACTGGGGATGCTTAGCCTGAAGGAGAGAAGCCAGGGGGGATGTGAAAGAGCTGTCTTCTAGTACCTGGAATAAGATGAGACTTGCACCTGCTTTCAGGGTAGAACTAAGGATCACCAAAGAAAAGTTATCAAATGGTAAATTAAAGATTGAGGGAAGGGAGAACTTTTTACTAAATTAAAGCCATCTCAAAGTGCCTCGGGCTGCCTCTCCCTCAGTGGAGGTCCTCAAAAAAAGAGGAGATGGCCACTTGCTCAGGAGGTTGTGGAGGGACCTCCTGGTCAGTTATAGGCTGAAATGGGTCACCAGTTCTAAGGTCCTGGGAGTTCTTGGCCCTAGTGAGAGAGCATATTATGGAGCTTTGCTTTTCCTTCTGCAAAATCAAAAATCACCCCTGGTTCTTAGAATTCCTTAAAAGGAGAGGAAAATAATTTTATATATATATATATATATACACACATGCATACATATATGTGCATATGTACATAAATGTATACAAATGCATTTTATGTGTTGCATATATGTGTATGCACACACAATGCATATATGTTTATAGATGTATGATGTGAGTATACATGCATGCATATTGTATGTGTATATACATGCATATATACATATATTTGTTCTTTAAAAGTGCAATAGATTTGCAAATTAGAAACAGGGCTGGATGTTTCTCTTCCCCTCCTCCATACGGAACTGATCATTTCTGTGGTGGTAGCTCAGAGAAAGAGCTTTCTTGGAACTTCAAGAGTGACAAGTTGGGAGGAAAACAGAATTTGTGAACACACTCCATGAAATGTCCTCCAAGTGCTGGTGAAGGGGATGTTTTTCTCTCTCCATTGTGCATCTACCACTAGCCTGTTCTGCTCCAGGTTACTAATTTACACTGAGGCTGGAACCAGGAGCTATGAAGGTTGAATGAATAAAGCAATGAGTGGAAAGACCATCTGACAGAATCTTCGAATCAACCAATTAATAAAGTAAGTACCTACTATGCGCCCAGCACTGTACAGACTGCTGGGGATACAAAAATAAGCAAAAGATACTCTGCACCTGGAAGGGACCTCAATATCACCTAGTACAGCCTGAAGCCAAACACAAATCTCCCCTGCAAAATCTCTGAAAAAATGGTAATCTAGCTTTTGCATGAAGACCACTAGTAAGGAGGAACCATCTAACTCTCAAGCTATCTTTTTAAAATAGGTCTATGTTTTGCCCCAAGTTTTATTGCTACCTTTTGGTTTTATATGACAGTCATTCCTGAATACACACATATATACTATACTACACATACACACGTTAATGTGTCTCTGGCCCTTCTCACTAATCTGCCCTTTCTAAAAAGAAGGTAGCATCGTTAAGCAAACCCAACCAATGTATCGTGGGCGTGTGGCAGCATGTACAACATTTCACACCCATAGTTCTACATGTCTTTAATAAAAGGAGAGAAAATAAGATCATAGATTTAGGATTGGAAGGGATTCCAAAAGTCACTGGTCAATCCTTCCCCTCTGTTTCTCCTGGAGACAGTACATGGTATATCCATAATGATGCTAGTGGGAAGTGGCAGAGAGGACTTGAACCAAAATTCTCTTCCTCTTAATCCAAAGAGGATTTATTACTCAAGAATTCTTAGGGAGTTCTTCCTGTCCCCAGGTCTCAGTTTCTCCGTATGTATTATAGGAGGCCATTTCAATTAAGGCCTAGATGCTAGTTATTGCTGTGTGTATATGAGGAATCATTCTATTTCCCCTTAAAATGGTAAGCTGGTACATACGGCTTCTAAAGAGCTGTTTTTTAGTATGTGGCCAAGTGCAGTCACCACAGGTTTGGGCCCATATTGGGATCAAGATGAGCGAAGCCAGGTTTCTGATGTCCAGCTTACGCCTTTCTACTCAGGATGTGGAAAAGCTGGTTGTGGTAGAACAAGAGCCCAGGTGGTGCTCAGGTGGGCTAGATCAGAAAGAGCCAGCACATGGCACTCAGATGGTCAGGCAGAGGGAGTCAGAAGAGAGGTTTCTGATCACCACCTCTCGCCCCAAAGCAGGGGAAGGGTACATGGGGGAAGTGAAAAGGAAGAGTTCAGGATTTTTCAGTTTCTGTGCTTTTAAAGTTCATCCCTTCCCTCAACAGGAACCAAACTTTAATAAACAGAACCACAGAGTGAATGAGAAAGAAACCAGACAAGGAAACACTAAATAGGTCACATTGTGTTCAGATCTGGGCTTTAGAATTTGACATTACAATTGTTTCAGAGGTAAGATTGCCCTGCTCTGTACATCCCAAAAGCTGAGCCAGGAAAAGGAAGGAAAGAAGGAGGGAAGGAAGGAAGGAAGGAAGGAAGGAAAGAAGGAAGGAAGAAGGAAGGAAGGAAGGAAGGAAGGAAGGAAAGAAGGAAGGAAGAAGGAAGGAAGGAAGGAAGGAAGGAAAGGAAAGAAGGAGAGAAGGAAGGAAGGAAAGAAAGAAGGAAGGAAGGAACAAAGGAAGGAAGAAGAAAGGAGAAAGTAAAGGAAAGGAGAGAGGATGAAAAAATAAGAGATTGTTGAAGGAAGGAAGAAGGGAAGGAATGAAATGGAGAGGAGTGCCAAGAGAAGGAATATGGAGGTAGAGAGGAAACAAGAAAATTTGTTGTTGAATGAAGGAAGGATGGGAGAAGGCAAAAGAGGAAAGAGAGAGAGAAAGAGGGAAGAAGAAAAAGAAATGATATTAAGAAATAAACCAAAAGCAGCTTTCAATCCAGAACAGCCAACACATCCCACCACCTATACAAGTTATACAGTCATCATAAGACAAAATATATTTACACTCCTTGTTATATCCCCGATGGACTTAGCTGGAGCGTTCTCTCCTATAATCCATTGCTTCCTGTGAGACAGCCCCGTGCGTGAGCCCTGCCTGAAGGTCTTTCATATCCCATAAGGAAAGACAATATATTCTAAATACCTTTATGATATATGGCAAATAGCCGCTTTCAATTTCCAATTCTCCCTTTTCACTTGGGTCCATCTGTTGGGTAGACTCTATCCTAAAGACGACACACATTTATTTTCCAGGGGAAAAATGTCCGGCTGTGAATGTTCTGGGGAATTCAAGAAATGCCACTAAATTACAAATGAGCGGGGGACCTTCTTATACAAACCTTCCCCCAAGCCTAGCAGTAAATCAGCCAGCCAGTCATCATACGCTGCTAGAAACCCCAGATGTGTTTCAAGGAGAAAGGTGATCTTTCCCAGGAAGCAGGAGGCAGAGGTACTCCCTAGCAGTTGGGAAATAAAGAAACTTTTTAAGGAATGCATCTTTATCCTCCTCCACAATATTCCAACCTTGACACCTCATCACAGTGTGAAATGACCTGAGGTCCTTAGATACCAGGCCAATGGAACTTAAACCTGGCCAGGTCTGTCTGGCTCAAAGGGCTTTGAAAGCAGCCATAGTGATGAAGCATGTCTATTGACTTCGGATCAGTATTGAGAGAGGTACATCTCTAGTGTTGGCTGCCAGATGTGAATTTTTTTCAGCCATGGTGGCTTATAAAGGCTGTCTGCTAAGGCACAGGGGGGTTCTCATCTCTATCCATGGAGGCATTATTCACATTGCTAGATCATAGTTCCTTGACATATTGACACATAACCTGATCAACAACAGAAAACAGCATTTAGGTGGGAAAGTCCAAGGACCAGTGTTATTAGACTGGGAAATAGCAATGGTGGCTAGGTGGTGCCATAGTGGATAAAGAGCACTTACTAGCTGTGTGACCTTGGGCACATCATTTAACTCTGCCTCAATTTCCTCATCTGTCAAATGATCTGGAGAAGAAAATGGCAAACCATTCCAGTATCTTTGTTAAGAGAACCCAAAATGGGGTCCGGACATGACTGAAATGACTGAACTATAAAAACAACAAAGAGATGGCCACCTGGGGACAGCCTCACAGAGCACAGTATAGATGCCAGATCTGGAGGGACTTTAGTGACGCTCTGTTCAGCCATTTCTCATTTGACAAAGCAAATTCGGCAAAGACTCTTATGTTTCCCCAGTCTTCAAATCCCACTCAGGAAGCTAGGGGCAGAAGTCAGGCTTGAACCCAGGTCTCCTGTCTAGTTGGTTAGTATTCTTTCCACTGCACAATGCTTAAATTATCTAATCTAATCCCCAGGCAAGTCAGCTGCTGCCTCACTTGGCCTTTACACAGGCCATGGCCCCTGCCAGGTGCACCTTTTCTTCTCTTTTCTGTCTCTTAGAATCCCTAGCTCCCTCCAAACCTCAATAGCTCAGCTCACGGATGGCTTTAGTCAATCAACAAACAATGACATTTATCAAGCACTTACTGCATGACAAGCACTGTAGGAAGAGCTAGTGATACAAAGAAAGGCTAAAATATGGTTCCTGTCCATGAAGGCCATCATTCACATTAGAATGAGAGAGATGAAAAAATTGTACATAGAAAAGAGATACAGGAGGACACTGGTGGGGTGAGACAGCAGCCTCACGAAGAAGGTGGGATTTCATTTTTGTTTTTGTATCTTAAAGCCTAATACTGAATAAATTCTTGTTATTAGATTGATTCTGCCCATTGATTATACTTTCCTAATAAAAGTAACACAATTAATAATAGAGATAGGTATTAGATCTGGGACTTTACTGGTATGGGGAGCTCCTAAGAATAATAACGATGAAAGAATGATCACTCACATTGTATAGAGCTTTAAAACTTCCATAGGAAGTTAGTAATAATAATGGTTACCATTTAGGAAGGGCTTACTTTGTTACTAGTCCAGAGATTATTCTAAGTGTTTGCCCAGGATCACATAGCTAGGAAGTGTCTGAAGACATATTTGAGGTCTTCCTGAGGATGTAGATAGCTAAATAATAGATAGATAGATAGGTAGATAGATAGATAGATAGACAGATAGATAGATAGATAATAGATAGATAGATGATAGGTAGATAGATAGATAGATAGATAGATAGATGATAGATAGATAGATAGATAGATAGATAGATAGATAGATAGATAGACGGATGGATGGATGGATGAATAGCTGGGTGGATGGATAGATAGACAGACAGGATAGACAGACAGACAGACAGACAGATAGATAGATAGATAGACAGATGGATGGATGAATAGATGGGTGGATGGATACATAGACAGACAGGATAGACAGACAGACAGATAGATGATAGATAGATAGATAGATAGATAGATAGATAGATAGATAAATAGATAGACAGATGGATAGATAGATGGAAAGAAAGAAGGAAGGAAAGAAAGAGAAAGAAAGAAAGAGAAAGAAAGAAAAGAAGGAAGAAAGAAAGAAAGAAAGAAAGAAAGACGATGGACAGATGGACAGACAGATAGGCACTTAGCATGATATTTAGTACGTAGCGAATCTTTAATAAATACTGTTTTTAAATTTTATTCATTTATTCATAGTAAGTTATTTATTACATCTGTATTATGTGGCAGGCAGAGGTCTAAACTCTTCAGAAACAAATACAAATGAATACAGAAACAAATAAAGAGGAGAAGAACATGCGAAGGGCAGCTGGAAGCGTGTGCTGTGGGGAGGCCACTGACATGCAAACACACCGAGAGCACACTCTGGAGCTGGTGGCCTGGCAGAGATGGAGTTGCCTGGACCTGGCCAAGAGAAGATGAAAGCTTGCTGCTCAGAGCCCGGGGTGGCTGAGGGTCAGAGTCCAAGGTGGCAGTGGGGATGGAGGCCAGAGATGAAGCAGCAGAGTTGGGAACTTGCGGCCACACGTGAGGGATGGAGTTATGCTGTGTCGTTTGACCTTCTCAACAACCTTGGGAGGTGGGCACTATTATCACCCCCATTTTACAAACCAAGACCCAATGAGGTTAAGTGATTGAGTGTAATTGATGTCATGTTACTTGTCTTCTCAATGGGTGAGGGGGGAGGCAGGAAAGAGGAAGAAAGTTTGGAAATCAAAAAATGTTAAAATCAATGTTAAAAAGAAATAATAAACAAGAATAACAAAAGGTTGTTTATAAATTGACCCCAAATTGTTACAACTTCTCCCTCCCCCAAACAATTTTTTAAGAAGTTTACCCTGAACACTAATTCATTGTTGGTGGAGTTGTGAACTGATCCAACCACTCTGGAGAGCAATTTGGAACTATGCCCAAAGGGCTATAAAAACGTGCATACCCTTTGACCCAGCAATACTACCTCTCAGGCTGTGTCCCAAAGAGATCCAAAAAATGGGAAAAGGACCTACATGTACAAAAATATTTATAGCAGCTCTTTTTGTGATGGCAAAGAATTGGAAATTGAGGGGATGCTCAACAATTGGGGAATGGCTGAACAATTTGTGGTATATGAACGTAATGGAAAACTATTGTACTATAAGAAATGATGAGCAGGCGGACTTGAGAAATACCTAGAAAAACTTATATGAACTGATGCTGAGTGAAGTGAGTAGTACCGGGAGAACATTGTACATAGTAATAGCCACAGTGTGCTATGACTGACTTTAATAGACTTAGCACTTCTCAGCAATGCAAGGACCTAAAACAATTCCAAAGGACCTAAAACAATTTCCAAAGGATGGAAAATGCCATCCACATGAAGAGAAAGAACCATGGAGTCAGAACTCAGAGCAAAGCAGATTCTGTTCTGTTCTGTTTTGGTTTGGTTTTCTTTCTCATGGTTCCTCCCATTTGTTAAAATTCTTCTATACAACATGACTAATGTGAAATATGTTTAATAGGAATGTATATGTAGAGGCTATATCAGACTGCACACTGACTTGTGGAGGGAGGGTGAGAAAATTTTAAACTTACATTGAAAACTAAAAACAAATAAATTAACTAATTAATTAGTTTGTATTTACTTTCCCGGGTTTCTATCGTTTCTCCCCCGCCCCTCCCCCCCCAGCAGAATGTAAAGTCCTTGAGGGCAGGGGTTGTTTTCATCTTAATGTTTGCAATCCCCAGCATCCAGAATGATTTCTGGCATTTGCTAAATGTTTCATAAATATTTGTTCGCTGGATCATAGGTGCAGGGGTAGGAAACTTGAGATCTCAAGGCAGATTCCCCACCCCTGGTTTAGGGCAAGAAGGGTCCTTGGAAGTCACCTCAACATGGCATCTAGAAATGTAAGAGCTCTCAGAGGCTATTTCAACACCCCTCATTTCACAGATAAAGAACCTCAGACACAGAGAAATTGAGGGGACTTCCCAAGGTCACCCCAGAAGTGTCAGTGGGAGGATTTAAACTGAGATTCCAAAGCCAGAGCTCCTTCCAACGTACCATGGAAGTCTTTCTTTGGAGAGAGAAGAAACCTGAATCCTGGAGAAGGAAACTTACCTGTCCAAGGTCCCCTAGTGATGGGAAGAGGAGGGAATTGGAGTATTTTACCCCCAAAGATCCACCGCCATAAGACAATGGAACCCACAAAGTTGGCCAGTCAGGGGGAGAGAGCTCGAGCAAGGATAAAGATTCACTCCCAGGCTTACACACGGTCCCTAAGGTCAAATTGCTGCCTTAGCAAAGTGGGCTGGGGGGAGGAAGAGGATCAGAGAACCCTGTGAAGCTTGTGAGGCTGCTATTCTTGGTTCAGGCTGATGCTCTTAGCCCCCCTCACTTGGGTGGGCACTGAATTCACTTAACAATTAAAAATATCCATCCATAACCCGTTGTTCCTATGTCGGATTGATGGATTGCTGCTTGCTCATGTCAAATTGATGCATTATGATTTTCTCATTCTGGAACAATTGATTATTACTGCTGCTTTTTTTTTATTTTTCAAAGTACAGCTTACTGGGCAATTATCGACACCATCCATACATTACGGACCTAATTCAGCAGACGCCTGACAAACTGGCCTGGCCTCGTGGCACCAACTTAACCTCTTCCAAATTGCCCCAATCAGGGCAAGACCGGAGGATGTGCTCAGGAAAGCAGGGAGAGAGGCCACCCCCTCCTCAGTGGCCTTTGGGGCCAGCAAAGACTAAACAGTTTATGCCTCATCTTAGAAACAATCGCTTTCTGCTTTGAGCATTAAGTGGATTCAGACCCAGGGGGTTGACTTGGGAGCACTAGGAGGTCAGTGCACACACGCCAAGACACAAAGATGAAGAAGAAAGAAGAAGGGGGGAAAAAACATCAAAATAAAGGGAGGGAAGAAGTAAAGGCGGGAGCCATTGGTTTCTAACCCCTAACATCTGGTGAACGATGGAAATGAAGGAAGGGGGCCACTGGAGAGAGGGGGGTGGGAGAGGAGCCTCTGGAGGAGGCCCAAGATTGTAACAATGACAAACAAGGCCCCCAGCCCCCAGCCCGCCCCCAGTCTCAAATGTCATGAGGGGAAGTAGACAAGGTGAAGGGAGGAGCAGAGGAAGAAGGAGAGGGGGAGAGGTCAGGACTTGACTCCCCAGAGCCACAGGACACTCAAGTGTTTGCAGATGGGATAGGAAACTGGAGAACAACCCCCCCCCCCCCCAACTGCAGACTGTATCTGGAAGGCCTCCACAGAACGGGAGGCGTGTAAACAAAAGCAAGATTGCCTTTTGGAAAAAGGGAACTCTCGGATCCCACCTGAATGCTGGACATTCATGGCATCATGGCTACAGAGGTGGCAGGGACCTCGGAGGTCACCCACAGCAACCAACGCCCTCTTCTTACAGTGAAGAAAGTGAGGCAAGACCAGACAGGCAAGGCGGATCATAGGATCCCAGATTCAGAGCCGGAAGGGATCTTAGAGGTTTATTAACTCTCTTTATAGAGAAAAGGAGACTGAGGCCAGAGGACTGAAACCCAGGGTCATATTAAGGACTAAGGCAGCAGTTCTCAACCTTCCTAATGCCGGCTGCCCTTTAATACTTGGATGTGGGCATATCTGCATGTGACCAGACCCACCTGGAGATGGATAGAAAAGCAGTGTGCCAGTTCCTAAGACCATCGGAAATATGTGTTTTCCGATGGTCTTAGGAGACCTCTGTGATCCCTGTGAAAGGGTCGTTCGACCCCCAAAGGGGTCACGACCCACAGGTTGAGAACTGCTGGACTAAGGCAAGATCTGAGTTCAGGTCTTCCTGATTCCAATTACAGTGCTCAGGGAGACAGCTTGCCCCTGGTCGCAGAAAGGGGATATAGAAAGAAGAGGGTCCCTCCCTCATCCACCTGGGTAAGGTGCAAGGGGGCCCTCACCAACTTCTAGCCTAATGTTCTATTTATGAAAGTCTTTCTCTCTTTTCATGCTTTGGAAAAACCAGGACCCATCACTCCAACTTGGGACTTGGCCAGGAGGGACTGTATTGGGGTGTTGAGAAAAGCCCAGCTCAAGAATTTCTAAGGCTCTTATACCCTTGAGAGGTGATTCAGTAGAGTGAGGGTGAAGGAACTTCTCCTTGAGCCATTTAGGAGCAGAGGCCTGGCACAGCTAAGAGGGAGCCAGACAAGACGGCCAGACGTTGGCTCTCCGGCCAGCTCCCGACCATATTGGCAGCTATTTCAGTATACATCGATTTGTTTGTGTGTTCCTGACCTGCCCCTGTCCTCCAAACACACACACAAACATTCCCTTCTCTGTCTCTGTCTCTGTCACTGTCTCTGATTCTCTCTCTGCCTTCTCTGTCTTTTGTCTGTTTCTCCGTTTTTTTTCTTCTCTTGTTCCTTCTCTTTTTTTCTATTCTTTTCCTTCTCTTCTCTCTTTGTCTCTCTGTTCTTCTCTCCCTCTCCCTCTCTGTCTCTCTTTCTCTCTTTCTCTCCCTCTCTCTCTCCTTTTGTCTATCTCTCTGTCTCTGTGTCTCTCTTTTTTCCTCTCTTTCTCCCTTCCTCTTTTCTGTCTGTCTGTCTGTCTCCCCTTTTGTCCATCTCTCTGTCTCTGTGTCTCTCTTTTTTCTCTCTTTCTCCCTCCCTCTTTTCTGTCTGTCTGTCTCTCTCCTTTTGTCTATGTCTCTGTCTCTGTGTCCCTCTTTTTTCTCTCTTTCTCCATCCTTCTGTTCTGTCTCTCTCAGTTTCTGTCCATCTGTCTTTCTTTGTCCCCCTCTCTCTCTGTGTCTCTGTCTCTCTTTCCCTCTCTCTTTCATCGGAGAAGTTGGCAGTGCTGAGACCCTCCCTTTCTCCTGCTCTCTCTATCCCACCTTCCCTCCCTGACTCTTTCCTTCTCACCTTCCTCAGGATACTCTTAGAAGGAATTTTTGCCTCACTTGGATCACAAATGTTTTTATTCAAAAGGGATTGACTTCTGGCCTCCTCTGCCATCCTTCATGGTTTCCTATTTTTTTTTCTCAGATCTTTTACCAAAGCAACAGGAATGAGTCTCTTGGGCAACTGTATGCCACGTGCTTGGAGGGAGGCCAGAGTCCATATGAAATTCAGGCCAGAGCTGAAAGGGACAGACTGGAATTTCAAGTGGGAGAGGGGATGCTAGGCCCAAGAAACATTCTCAGATTGAGGGAAGAAGGCAGACTTCAAGCTGATTATCCATTATAACCAACTTGAAATGTAGCGGCCAACAAGCACTTATTAAGTGCCTACTGTTTGCTAGGCACTGCACTGAGAACAAAGACCATCTCTTAACATAAACTTGGAATTTCAAGGTTAGGAGGGCCCTCAGCAGCCATGAAGTCCTCATACTAGGAAAGGAATGGTCACCCAACATCCCAATACTCAACACCCAGTCACTAAGACTCTGTTTGAAGCTCTCCAGTCACGGAGAATCCATAACCTCTAGAGCAGTGGTTCTCAACCTGTGGGTTATGTTCAATTTGTAACAATGAAAATACATCCTGCATATCAGATATTTACATTACGATTCATAACACTAGCAAAATTACAGTTATGAAGTAGCAACAAAAATAATTTTATGGTTGGGGGTCACCACAACATGAGGAACTGTATTAAAGGGTTGTGGCATTAGGAAGGTTGAGAACCACTGCTCTAGAGGCATCCCATTCTACTGTGGAAGGAGCTATAATCTTGAGGAAGTCTTTTCCTGACACTCAACTTAAATACGCCTTTTAACAATTTCCATCCATTGCTCCTGGTTAGTCCTCTGGGGCCAAATAAAGTCCATTTCTTCTTCTACACAAGAGCCCTTCAAGATACTTGAACATGATGCTTGGCACATGAGGAGAGGAAGAAAAAGATGGACTGATCACCATGTAAAAACAAGGAATAACAAGGGGTGGACCATCCATCAGCAGCATTGCTATACCCACAGGATCACAGATTTAGGGCAGATTTAGGGCAAGAAAGGAACTTAGAAAACATCAACTCCAATTCTCCAATCTTACAAATGAAAAAACTGAGGCAGAGAGAGGATAAGTGACTCGTCTAGGACCATGTAGTTAATAAGTGTACAAAAAAGGACTTGAACTCAGGTCTTCTTGACTCCAACAAATTCATATAGACCTTATCTGCTCCTCAACATCAAGAGAAATCAAAGAAGGCCTCCAAGCACATGGAGTGAACCCCTTTTAGCAAATTTATGGGAGATTCTGGAAAAGTCTTGTACAGGATGTGCAGACAGGGAAGGATTGCAGTGTGAACTATTGCAGGAACATTTACATGGATGAGATCAGATAGGCAATGGGTTATTTGAGTATCCTACATTCAAATGCCTGAAACTGGGGTACAGGGCTAGAACGTGCTATTTCAGATCAATTTAGTATTTTTTTCAAAGCAGCACTTCCTGTCCCCTGTGAGATACTGCATAGCATAGGTTCTAGAGCTTATTGTCTCAACTCCTCCTCACACTGGAAAGTTGGATCCTGAAGAGGAGGGCTAACTACTTCTCTTTTCTGTACTGTTAAGGACTCTGAGGGGTTGGAATTTAATTTGAACCCAGATCTTCTGACTCTAAGCTTGGGAAGGTAAGTGAAAATATTTTTAGTACTACAGTTCATGAGCCCCCACCAGTGTATCTCCTTTATTGCTTATC
Organism: Pseudochirops corinnae; assembly: GCA_028646515.1. Classification (NCBI taxonomy): domain Eukaryota; kingdom Metazoa; phylum Chordata; class Mammalia; order Diprotodontia; family Pseudocheiridae; genus Pseudochirops; species Pseudochirops corinnae. The sequence goes on from CM053587.1 coordinate 333,387,012, forward strand.
CATGATCAATTATCTAGCCATATGTAATTAGCTTTTAGAAATGGGCATTTACTAAGGTGATATTATATGAATGGTTGGTGTAAAATATACCTCCAAATCAAGAGCAAAACTTTGTCAGAAGTATATACCAAGTCCAGGGGAAAGTAGAATCATACTTATAGAGGTTTTGTACCAAAGAGAATAACTCATTGCTTCTGGAAGTCCTTTTTGCAAGAAGTTCTGCTCTCCCTTTTGTGATACCTTCATCCTAGTAGTAGTAGTAGTAGTGGTGGTAGTAGTAGTAGTAGTAGTAGTAGTAGTAGTAGTAGTAGCAGCAGCAGCAGCAACAGCAGTAGCAGTAGTAACAGTAGTAGTAGTAGTAGTAGTAGTAGTAGTAGTAGTAATATTGACATAGTGCTTACTATATGCCAGGAACTGTGCTAAGTGCTTTACAATTATTATCTCATTTGATATCCCAAAACCCTTGGAGGTAGGAACAATTGTTATACTCACTTTACAGATGAGAAAACTGAGGCAAACAGGATTGGATGACTTGCCCAGAGTCACACAGCTAGTAAGTATCTCAGGCTGGATTTGAACTCAGGTCTTCCTGACTCCAGGCTTGGCACTCTATCCACTGCACTATTTTGCATGACAATCCTGGGGGTACCTTTCCTCAATGTGTTTAGTTTGTCCTCAGCTCCCAGTGCAGAGGATATTACAAACCTCTACTTTTCTGAAAACACTGCTGGACAAGTCCAAATCCTGTGACTCTTCCAAGTTCACAAGGTCATTTTCTGTTCAAGGTGGATGGGGGGGAGACAGAGACTTTTCTGCACTTCTCCCCAAGTAGTTCCCTTTCAGGGGCTTAGCTGGGCTACTCTGCCCCACTGGGCTGGCCAGATCCTCAAATACTAGATTCTGAATTAATTAGCTTATCCCCTCCCAAGCCCCCCACCCGGCCCCAGACCCAGATCCACAGTGTCTTCAGTCAATTCCAAAACAACCCCATTAAAAAATCATTTAATTACATTAATGGTTTTTACTCCTTTCAAACTGAAGCAATCAGCAGCTTTTTGTTCTTAGTTTGATACTTTTGATTGATTTAGTCAATTGAAGTATTCTCACCTGAGAAAGGTTTCAAATCAAAGTATCTTGTGAGTTACTTGGAGTGGAGATACTTGATTGGTTAATTAAACTGCCTCCCACCCCTACAATGAGTTGACTTTACCCTTTCCAACATTACACTACATACTCTAAACTGCTCTCATCCTTTTCAGAGGGTTAGAGGTCCATAAAGTAAATTCCCTTTCAGACAATTCCTTGGATTAAATGACCTCTGATGGCAATTCCAACTGAGATTCTGTGCATCTATGAAAATTCTGAATTCTGAAGAACAAAGTGAACAGAATGGTTTACACAATGATAATATTTTATATCTATCTATCCATCTATCATCTATCTATCTATCTATCTATCTATCTATCTATCTATCTATCTATCTATCTATATCTGTCTGTCTATCTATCTATCTGTCTATCTGTCTGTCTAAAACAATGGTTGTCAGCCTTCCTAATGCCGCGACCCTTTAATACGGTTCCTCATGTTGTGGTGACACCATAAACCATGTTTATGGTGACCATAAAATTATTTTCGTTGCTGCTTCATAACTGTAATTTTGCTACTGTTACGAATCGTCATGTAAATGTATGATATGCAGGATGTATTTTCATTGTTACAAATTGAACATAACCCACAGGCTGAGAACCACTGATCTAAAACAACTTTGAATGATTTTAGAACTCTGATCAACACAATGATAAGCCATGAATTCAAATGAATAAAAATGAAATCCACCATTTGCCTCCTGACAGAAGGAAGATGAATTAAAAATCCATAAAAATATGTTTTCAGACATGGCCAGTATGGGCATTTTTTTTAAATGAACTATGTAGATCTGTTTTGAGGTATTTGATTCTTTTTTTATTTGCTCAATTGTGTGGGCAGATGATAGGTTGGGCTGTCATTTCAGTCATGTCCAACTCTCCATGATCCTGTTTGGAATTTTTTTGGCAAAAAAAACTGGAATGGTTTGCTATTTCCTTATCCAGCACATTTTACAAATGGGGAAACTGAGGCAAACAGGGTGAAATGACTTGCCCAGGGTCACACAGCTAGTAAGAATCTGCGACCAGTCAGGTCTTCCTGACTCCAGGCCTGGCACTTCATGTGCTGTGCCACCTAGATGCTGTGGGCAATAGGAGGAAGAGATCAATTTTTAAAACTTGTTACTTGAAATATTTTTTAAAAATAAAAATAAAGAAAAAAATCCTAAGCTTAGTGCTGCCTCCTAATCCATCTCAGTTCATACCCTTGCAACCCCAGTGAAGTCAGACTTGTTTCCAACAGTTAGTGGCTCTCGTAATAGCAACCCCTCCCCCAAAACGAAGCTCACAGATCCCAGCACAAATGCAAACGGTCAAAAGACACTCATTAAATCAAATCAAGGCCTGTGCCTTAAAAGCATGATTCTGTGAAGGGGTCCATCTGTAGGCCTCCCCAGACCTTCACAGGGGTCCAGGACAGGACAAAGATTCAGAATCTGTCTTAGAAAGAAATGGAACGATCAGACTCTCTGGATTCCTTATTCAGTATTTATGACTGACCAGCTCAAAGGTCATGTCCACACGCTGTCTTGAGGGCTTTACTCCTTTCAGTTCATAGTTTATTAGGTGGGTTGTCAGTCAGCACTCAACCTTCTGCTCACAGAAAACATGGGAGACGGTCCCTGGGGGAGACTGGGAAGCTAAAAGTCAGAAGAACAAGGTTTTCATTGAGACTAGCCAGTAATTTCTCCTTCTCCTTCTCCTTCTCCTTCTCCCTCTTCCTCTTCTTCTTCTTCTTCTTCTTCTTCTTCTTCTTCTTCTTCTTCTTCTTCTTCTTCTTCTTCTCCCTCCTCCTCCTCTTGTTTTTTTGCTTTTTGGAGGGGGGAAGGCAGGGCAATTGGGGTTAAGTGACTTGCCCAGCTAGTAAGTGTTAAGTGTCTGAGGTCGGATTTGAACTCAGGTCCTCCTGACTCCAGGATCAGTGTTCTATTATTCACTGTGCCACCTAGCCACTCCTAGCAAGTAATTTCTTAAAATTCTATTAACCCAGGAAAAGAGATGACTCTCCAGGGTAGGGTGGGCTTGAGGCTATTTCCTGGTTCCCAAGTTGGGGCATTGAGCTCACCCCATAGCAAAATGACTGTGGAGAAAAGGTAAGTCAAAAATAGAGAAGCCGCATCAAACGGTGGGCAGAGCACTAAGCTTAGAGCCAAGGGAATGGAGGTTCCAATACTGCCTTAAGAATTTTCAATAGGGGCAGCTAGGGAACACAGTGAATAAAGCACCAGCCCTGAAGTCAGGAGGACCTGAGTTCAGATCTGACCTCAGACACTTGGCACACTTTCTAGCTGCATGACCTTAGGCAAGTCACTTAACCTCAATTGCCTTGCCTTCCCCCCTCCAAAATTTTTTTTTCAATAGACACTATCTGTGTGACCCTGGGCGAGTCACTTAACACTGATTGCCTCCAAACAGATGACAGAGATAGAACTATATACATATAGATTATATAAATATAACTATACATATATGTACGTATCTATGTATGTACAGGCATGTATATCTCCACAATATATCTGCATGTGTACATATATACACACATATAGGAAACTAAAGTATAGGGGGAAACCTCACCAATTGAGGCTTCCAGATAGTAGAAATTTTAATATAACAGCTCTGGAGTGACGAGACATAAACACTACTTTGTTTTACTTGAGAAAGCACCATATACCGTAAGTCAATGTATGGAAAAGCCCTTCTATCTAAGAAACTTCCATTGTGGTCTTGGAGGCCCATCTTGAATAGCATAAAAGATTTTCTTTCCCACGTCTTTAATCCCCTCATGGGCTTTAACACTAGATGGACATCGATGTGCCAGGGAGAGCTGGTTACCCCAGTGGACAGCACTAACTGTTGGGTGGATGAGTTTTTTCCTTTGTAGTAAGCATTTGATCAGCCAGAAAGTTTGCACATCAAACATTCGGGGGAAAAGACAGTGTGGAACAAAGCAGATTCTTTGTCCAGGACATCCCACTGACATGCTAATCTCAAACAGAAACTGCCCATAGCAAAGCTGTGTGCACGCAAGGCTGGCCTCTCACAGCCTCTGAATTCCCACCTGTTGTTCTCCAGTCACTTTGTGCTGCATCCCACCAGCAGCTGGGAAGCTCAGAGTTGCTCCTTCCTGCTTGCTTGCTTCCCTTGCTTGAGGGAGAGGCTTTTCTCGGGCCCTGACAGTATTCTCCCCCTCCTGCCCAACCTCAATCTAGCCTTGACTGACAGCTCCAAAAGGCCTGAAATCAGGCCATTGGTCACCTTAACAACCAGCAAAGCAAACAGCCCCCAGATACAGCAAAGATAAAGAAATGTGAACATGTACAAGGAAGGGGAGGAGGAATGGAACATCACACACACACACACACACACACACACACACACTCAAACACTCATACACACACACACACACTCACACACACACTCATTCACACACACACACACATACACACACACTCACACACACACACACACACACAGACATCCCAAGGGCATAGAATGAGGTACCTAGGCTGCCTATAATTAGAGGCTGCCACATCCCTAAACAAAAGCAAACTTTTAGCCCTTTTAGCCCAGTTGCCATAGAAATACAACCAATGAAGCAGTCTTCGTAAACAACCCTCCCCCCTGCCTGACCACCACCACTTCAAAGCAAATATCTTTCATTTTCCTTCACAGGAAACATCATATCCGGGACCCAAATCTCTCACCCTAAAGAGGGAGGTATGAGAAATGAAGATTCAGCTGGAAAAACTCACAGAGGTTTGCATGTCTGGCTTCTTCACAAAATACAGGGGAAAAGAGAGTCTGGTTTCCAATAAATCTCATTCTGGTGTCTCTGGAGGGATGGTACAAGGAAGGACTGCAGACTCACAGAATCTCGTGACTGCAAAGAACCATCTTGAAAGTTTGGAAACTCCTGCCGGGCAAGGCCTATTTCATTGTTCATGCTTGTATCCCCAGCATTCATTCCAATATCAGGTATACAAGAACATCATAATATATCCGCAAGTAGTTAATAGCTGCTTGTGGATTGATTCATTCTGTTCAGTCCATATCTGCACAGAAGTACCCTTTGCATCATATTCAGGATGGGGTCATCTGGCTTTGGCCAGAAGATGTCCAGAGAGGAGGAACCCACAACCTCCACTTCTGAATGTCATTTATTGTTAGGGAATGCTACTTAAAAGTAAGCCTTAAACTGTTCACAACCTGGCCCCAACCTACCTGTCCTGATTCACTATGTATACTTCTCTTTCCAAACACTACAATCCAATCAAACTGGCCTTATTTCTTCCTTACACTGGGCTCTTGATCCCATTTCTTTATTCTGGTTGTCCCTCATACCTGGAATGCAGTCTCTCATTATACCTTCCTCACAGGAATTCCTAGTTTCCTTAAAGGCTCAGCTCAAATTTCATTTTCTATATGTGGCCTTTCCCAACACCTTCACATCAT
>CM053587.1:333393108-333431040 GCA_028646515.1 Pseudochirops corinnae
GGCTCTGAGATTTTTTGATAAAGATATATTGACATTTGTTAATTAACGAGTAAATATACAAATATAGTCTCTGAATTACCCTAGAACTCAAGATGATAAGATGAAATATGGAAATGAGTCAAGTATTAGATCAAGGGGTACCCTCCAAGTGAGGCTGGTTGACCTGTGTAACCCTATTACACTGGGGGTATCCTTCAAACCCTGTAATATATATACACATTGTCTCCTCTAAATCAATTGCAGATTTGTCAAATTCAGGGACTTTTTGGGGTTGGTTTTGCCTTTTAACCCTAGGTCCCAGCATAGTTCCTGCCGTACAATAGGTGTTTAATTAATGTGTTGATTGAATGATTAAATTTGCCATTCTGGAGCTTCCATCCATGGCTGCTGATTCTGTCCTTTGGATCAAAGCATATTCAGAGCACCCTTCCAATATGTCTACCTTTCAAGTGCTTAAGGATAGTTATCATTTCCCCCAACCTCCAAGTCTTCTCTTCTCCAAGCTAAACATTATCCTTAAATTTTTGCTTTTTACTAAGTTTCAGTGGGGGAGCAAAACAACCTTGGTTTGGCAGCATGGTCTTTCAAGGAACATCTAAATTCTCTGCCTTCTCTCTGATTCATTCCTTAATTACCCCAAGCTACCTGCCTCTGAACTCCCACAGAACTCAGATTTTAAGATAATATCCCAAGCTGGAAAGGATCTTATGAAACATCAGATCTCCTCCTTTCCATTGGCAGATGAATATACCAAGGACCAGAAAGATGAAATTACTTGTCCAAGGTCACATAAATGGCAGGGAACAGACCTAAAATTCAAACACAGTCCACTCTACTCATATTTCCACTGCTCTAAGTCAGGTCTTAATTTTCACACACTCAGACTTTTACAATAGTCTTCTAACATATCTTTGCTCCTACACACTCTACCCTCTCCATCTCAGCCTATAAACTGCTGTCAAAATAATCGTCATGTCATTCAAGGTCTTAAAAAACTTCTGCGGCTGCCCAATCTTACCATGTAGAATACAAACTTCTTGGACTATTATGCAAAGCATAATTTTTAAAAAGCTCTAGATTTGAACAAAGAGGACTTGACTTCAAATACTTCAAATCATTAGCTGTGTGACCCTGGGCAGGTCACTTATCTATCTGGGTTACGGTTTCCTTTTTTTTATTATAAGAAGGAGCTTGGACTAAAATTCAAAAGTTTCACACTTCTGGTGAATCAGGTTAAAATGTAATTGTGAAATGTTAAAATAAAAAATACAATACAACATAGGTAATGTTAATTTGTGGTTTTAGAGTTTGAACTATTTGAAATAGACATCTACAAAATGAGAAACGGTGTTGCATAGTGGAAACAGCACCAGTTTTTAGGTCTAAGGACTGAGTACTAATCCTGCTTCTGATGTGGGTCAGCCCAAGAAACTTTGGGCAAGTCACCCCACTCTCTTTTCTAGTCTTCAATTTTCTCATCTGCAAAATGAAAAGGTTAAACTAAATGAACTCTGAAGTTCCTTTCAGTTCCAAAGCTATGAGCTCATTATCCTTGCCCACTCTAAATTCTCTCAAAGGGAAAAGCAGATAGGCAAACGGAAAGAAATCTCTGGCCATGAATGTGAGCCACCATGACTATAAAATGAGATCTTTCAAAGCACATGAATACATACAGATTTATATATGTATACATATACATTTGTGTACGTCACACATCTACATGTATGTACATTTGCACATTATATATTTAATATATACTTTTATGAATTGTAAAAGACATATATTCCTCAAAAACCTTGCCTCTTTCCCACCTAAGTGTCCATTCCCTTTATTCTTTGTTTTTCCCATTACAGTACAAAATCATTGAGACATTAGGACCCTCTTCCTTCCTTTTATTTACATTTTCAATGCTTAGGACAGTGCCTAGAACACATTAAGTACTATAATATAGTAAGTTCTCTCTCTCATCTCTCTCTCTCTCTCTCTCTCTCTCTCTCTCTCTCTCTCTCCCTCTCTCTCTCTCTCTCTCTCTCTCTCCTTCTCTCTCTTCCCTCTCTCCTCTCTCCCTCTCTCTCTCTCCAAATACATATATACATACATACATACATACATACATCTGTCATCTATCTCTCTATCCATCTATTTCTATCTATATCCATATCTATCTATCTATCTATCCTGTCTGTCTCCATCCATCCATCCATCCATCCATCCATCTATCTATCTAGTCATCTATTCATTCATCTTTCTCAATTTCTGGAGTACCTAAGTTTGAAGACTACATAAATAGATATGCTGGAAGACTGAGGACACCCTGCTTGCTAATTTCCAGCAGTCACTTTCATCTCAGCCAAGGCCTCCTCAGAACCCCATCCCTGAGCTGCCTCTGCTCCCTGCAGAAGCACAGGGAAAGGGTAGCAGGCAGGGGAGATTGTGGCCTTGGAAACACAGGGTCTGCTATGCCACCTGCAGGACTCTCTAGGATAAAATGCCTTCTCATTCTCCTGAAGGATTGAGTGAGGAAGGCCCAGGCTGAGAAGAACCCTAGCTCTTTTTCACTCCAGTAGGGAGGCAGAAAGATGGGAGGCAGGTGGTGAAGAAGAAGGTTCACCCACTGATGAGGTCCAGCAGGAGAAAGATGCCAGGATGGCACGCCCTCTCCAGCTGTTTTCTGCTTGTTGCCAGGCAGAAAGACTGATTCACTCAGGGCTTGGTGACAGGGAGAAAGGGCTGCTGCCTCCCACCCTGGCACCTCGGCCGCAGCCACTCCTGCCCTGAGAGTCCTTGCCAGCTCCTAGCTCTGGATTCTCAGCCAACCTGATGGCTCACTCTGGATTGCCTGTGGCTTCCTTACCTGATAAGACATCAGGAAGGGTATTCCCTTGGCAAATTCTAATACTCAGGTGGGAGCTGGGACTTGGGGAGGCAAGGATTCAAGTATTTGAAGGCTACTGTGGGGAAGAGGACTTTGCCTTATTCTGTCTGATCCCAGAGCAACATGTGGAAATCACAAAGAGTCCGGTATTGACTGGGCATCAGGAAGAAACTCAACAATGAGAACTCTCCCAAGGTGGAATGGGGTTCTCAGGGATTTGTGGCTTTGCCCCACCTTGGAGATCTTCATGAGTAGTCGGTCGGTACATTCTGGTGGAGATTCCTTTTGTGAATGAATTGGGCTGAGTCTCACTGAGCAATCTTCCAACTCTCAATTCTATCCTTCTGTTCAGGTCAGTGTTTTATCTCCTGCTGTCTCTGACCCTTGGGACTAACATAGTTCATGTTACGCCTATGCTGCATTATTATGTAGATAGAATCCTAGAGGGAATGGATATTTTTAAACTAAGTTCATTTAGGGAATGAGAAGTTCTTATTTGTGTCATTTCCAAATGGTAGTGGTAGCCAAGAGAAGTGAGCTTGAATTCTGGCTATGCCAAGTGCTAAGCCATAGAACTGTGAACAAGTCATAAACCTTGCTAAGCCTCAGTTTCCTCAACTGTACAATGGAAACAATATTATCTGTGGTATAAGTCTATGTCCTAAATGGATCTGAGAAAGAGAAAAAGGACTTCTATGTATACAAATGTGGATATTCATTTGTTTTGTAGTAGCCATAGACAAAAATTCAAAATGAAGGGGGTGGCCATCTACTGGGGAATAACTGAACAATTTGTGGCAAGTGAATGTAATGAGATACTATTGTGCCATCAGAAATGATGAAATAGACAGTTTCAGAGAAAACTGGGAAAAGGAGAGGAGTAAAAGAGAGGGAAATGGGGAAGGAAGGGAAGGGAAAGGAAAGGGAAAAGGGAAGGGGGAAGAGACAGGGAAGAGGGAAGGTCAATAAATCAATTCCTAATGGATATTTTCTCTTAGGAAATTGAGTATTTGAATGATTCCAAGCCAGATGGGACAGATGGGCAGCTAAGTGGCACGTTGAATAGAATACTGGGCCTGGAGTTAGGGAGACTCATCTTCTTAAGTTCAAATTCAGCCTCAGACATATCTTAGCTGTATGATCCCGAACAAGTCACTTGACACTTTTTGCCTCAGTTTCCCCACCTGTAAAATGAGCTGGAGAAAGAAATAGCAAACCACCCTAGTTCTTTGCCAAGAAAACCCCCAAAAAGGGTTGGACATGAGTTGGACGTGACTGAGTTGGACATGAAGAGTTGGACATGACTGAAAACAACTAAACAACAAGCCAGATGGTGCTTTTTTCCATTTTTTGGAAATCAGATTCAAAAGAAAAAGACCAGACAGGGTTTTTAAAGGATTTGGTTTTCTATTTTCAGGGAAGTCAAATCTGAAAGAAACAAAGAACAATCATATTTTCCTAAGAGTCTGGATATTGTGCATTTGAATGGCTCACCTTAGGACATGTCAGAAGATGAGGAGGCACTTGGGTGGGGCGTAGGGAAGGGAGATGACGCCTTGGGTTCAGGAATGATACGCTTCATGCATTTTATGAGAAGTTTAATTCTGACCATATTGGAAGGAGGCAGACTGTGTCGCCTTAATCATCTGCCCTCTGAGCACCTTGTCCTTTTGCTGGGTGAAACATCTGGCCCCAAGCCGGGAACATCATGGGCTTCACTTTGCACATATTTGCTAGAGAAAACACACCATTGTCTGCTTTCTCCTGGGAGGCATGACACCTCTCTTCACAGGATGGAAAAGATCAAACCTCCTTGTGGTGGTGAAAAGACAGCCTCCCTTCGGCTCAGGTTTCTAAAGGTGGGTACTTGGTAACACCTTTTCAGGGGTCACAGGAACCTAGGGTTAGAACTACAAGTCCAACCTCCTTTTTTTTTAGATAGGGAAAGAGGCCCAGAAAGGAGAAGAAATGGATTTGAAGTCAAAGCCTCTGACTTTAGAGTCAGTGTACTGTCCACAGTGCCGCACAATTGCCTATCAAGGGCAGTCACTAGGGTCAAACTGATATTCTGAATACATCTAGATTTCCATAACTAAGGACACCATGGTGCTGTTTGTCATGTTTGACTCTTTGTGACCCCATTTGAGGTTCTCTTGGCAGAGATATCTGAGTGGTCACAATCTCCCTGGACCTCCGTTTCCTCATCTGTAAAATAGGTGGGATGAGATATCTTTGAGATTCATTCCACTTCCGAAGCTATAATCCTGAGATTCTGGGTCACTTAACACTCATGTGCCTTGGTTTCCTTATCTGTGGAATGACAGGACTGAATCAGGTGTGCTTTGATGTCCCTTCCAGCTCTGTGAATGCATTATGGTCTCTGCTGGCATAATTCAGGTAGAGTCTAAGATGAAAAAAAAAGGTATTTGGATTTAATAAATCTTCAAATTTCAAAGTGTAGAGTCTGAAGTCAGGAAGACTCAACTTTGTGAGTTCAAATTTGGCGTCAGACACTTCCTAGCTGTGTGATCCTGGACAAGTCACTTAACCCTGTTTGCCCCAGTTTCCTTATCTGTAAAATGAGCTGGAGAAGGAAATGGAAGACCACTCTAGTAGCTTTGCCAAAAACAACAACAACAACAAAAAACAAATGGCGTCATAGGCCTTGATCATGACTGAGAAAAGGATCAACAACAAATTTCCTCTCTACATTTTACTAAAAATCATCACTGCCACGACCTTCTGAGTCACTGACAAAGCTGTTTCCCTCAGTCTTTATTCCTGTGTCACCTCAATTCCCTGTTGTTCCCCATGCCTAACACCCTCACCTTTCTCATCTTCACCTCCTAGATTCTCCAGCTTCCTTCAAATCCCAGCTCAAATCTTACCTTCTGAAGGGAACCTTCAGATCTGCCCATTTCCAGTGCCTTCCTCCTGTTAATCATCTCTAATTGGCCCAATAGATATGTTGTTCATATGCAGCTGCCTCCATATTTTCTCACCCAGTAGACTGTAAGCCATTTAAAAGCAGGGATCCCCTTTTTACCTTTCTTTGTACCCCCAACCCTTAGCATGATATCCGGCACATCTAATAAATGCTTCTAAGAGTAAGTTCATTATTATTGGCAGCTAAGTGGTCCAATGGGTAGAGTGCTGGGCCTACAGCAAGGAAGACCTGAGTTTAAATCCAGCCTTAGATACTTATGGGGACCTTGGGTGAACTGTGTGACTCTAGGTAAGTCAGGTTCATCAGCTGTAAAATGGGGGTACTAATCATAACCGGGGTTGTCATAAAGATCAAACAACACAATATTTTTTTTTACTTTCTTTTTTTTTTAATTTTTTTTATTTACTTATTTACTTTTAATTTATAAGATTCAGTTTCACAATCACTTGAGTTTCAGATTTTCTCCCCTCCCCTCCCCCCATGGTGGCATGCAATCATGTATAGGATCTGCAAATACTATCACATTGTACAACAGTCTGGTTGTATAGAAGGGTTGTAACCTATGAGTGATCACTGGGAAAAGAAAAAAAAAAGCAAAACCAGACATGAAAGAGAACGATAACAAGTTTTACTTCAGTCTCCATTTAAACTACAGTCTTTCTATATCTTTCTCTGAGTTGAGGTATCTCCTTCCATCCTGAGGCTTGTAGAGTTGTCTTTAGCAACACAATATTTATTAAGCACTTAACACAGTACTTGGCACAGAGCAGGTGCTGTTTAAATGCTTATTATTATTGCTGTTGTTGTTGACTTATTGACCTTGAAAGGCACCATTTGTAGTCCTTGGATATCCCAAGGATAACCTTGTAGATTATCCTAAATTATCTACATCAGTAGATACTGGGTCAGATGAACTGACAGTACCCACCGAACTAACAGTAAGACTTTTTTGAGTGTTACTACACTTTCATGGGTTGACCCCCAAGCCAGAGATGTTCTCTCTGCCTCCTGGCTTCCCTGGCTTCCTTCAAATCCCAGATAAAATCTCAGCTTCTACAGAAAACCCTTCCCAATCCTTCTTAATTCTGGTGTCTTCCTTGAAAAGATTATTTCCTATTTATTCAGCCTCTAGTTTGGTTCTATCTATTTATTTGCATACTGTCTCCTGCATTTGACTGTGAGGCACTTGAGGGCAGGGACTGTCTTTTGCCTTTCTTTGTACTCCTATCTCTTAGCATGGTGCCTGGTACACACTAGGTACTTAGTAAACGTGTATTAACTGGCTAGCTATTGTATGTGAGGAGCAGCAAGTAAGCCATGCCCAATTGGCTCCCAACTGAAGGGTTTGGAAGGGTGCTGAATGAGAGAGTCAGGAAAAGATCAAAAATTTAGATAACCTAGAAGCCCATGGAGTACCCATACTCAAGAGGGAAGTTCTTCAAAGTAGCCAAGAGAAAATGTCAAATCCTAGGCACCTCAGGTATACATTCCATAATTTTCCTCATACTGCCCTCTGCTATACAACTCAGACAAAAATTATTGGACCTCCCATATTCTGATTTGAGATGTAGAAGACCTGACTCCAATACATCCTAGCTATGTGACCATCTAATCATTCAAATTATTTAGGCCCCAGTTTAATTGTCTCTAAAAATAATAATAATAATACCTATAGTAGTCAACTCACAGGATATCTTTGAGAAAAAAGAATCCACTATCCTTAAAGAAATGGGCCAAATCATTATTGTTTCAATCATTTATTGCTGCTTATCTTGTACTTCTCATCTTATGCATTGGAGCTCAGATAGAAATAGTCCCAGGATGTTGTTATTATTGTGGCTATTTAGCTTGTTCAATAGACTTGGGAGAGAAATGGTCCTGGGGAGTGATTTGTGTGTTTCGTATCTGGCAAGGCATTGTTAAGGTAGATAAAGTAACTCCTTTTTGTAAATGAACTTTGGGATGCAGCCTCATCCTCTGAATACTCACTAAGATCATCCTTAAGACAATTCTCATCTCAGACATAAATGTTAAGGTATAAATCTAATGACTGAGTACTTGTAGGCAACAATTTTGCATTTGATAATGCCCTTGTTCCAAGAAGTATTACTATTATTGTTGTTATTATTAAAACTATGTCATTCTTCTCATCTTTTTGATGGAGTTCAGGAGTTCCTGGGACCAGTCAACCTCTAGCCATTATTCTTTTAGGTTTAAAGTCCTAGGGACCATTGGGTAAGTGAATAAAATTACTCCTCTTCGTAATAGAATGAAAGTATTGGGCTACAAGCTCATGCCCTGTAGGTTCATGAAGAGACAAATCTAGTAGCAGGGATAATGATATCACCATCACCATCATTATCAACATCATCATCATCACCACCACCACCACCATCATCATCATCATCATCACCATCATCATCATCACCATCATTATCATCACTGTCATCATCATCACCATCACCATCATCATCACTGTCATCACCATCATCACCATCATCATCATCATCATCATCATCACCATCATCATCATCATCACCATCATCATCACCATCATCATCACCATCATCACCATCATCATCATCATCATCACCATCAACATCATCATCACCATCATCATCATCATATCATTGTCATTTTGTTTGATGAGATAGAAATACCCCCTTGACAAGTTACTATCTTGCTATTATTCTTTTTTGTTTAATGTTCTGTAGATGACTGCACAGGTAGATAAATCAACTGCTTTTTTTCATAATTTAATAAAAGAATTGAGATATATGTGAATCCTCTGTGGCCTCACTGAAAGAAAGCATCCTCAGGACAATTCCAGTAGCAGACAGGAGGATGGGGAAGATATATGTCACATTCTGCTCCCATAGGCTCTTCATCTCCTCTCCTACATCTCTGTATTTCCAAGCATTTGATTCAATGTATCTTGGAAATTAAGAGTGTTTGATATGGCAGCACCTATTAAATATGTTGTTTGAGGTTTTGTGAATCAGTGTTATGTCTGGGTCATTGTGAGTGGGCCACATGAACACATAAGAATCAGGTGCTATGAAAGGAGCTCAGAGAACAAAGGCAAAAACAACATAAAACCTGACCTTGAAGACCTTACATTCTCTTGGCAAGTAAAAGACAATTAACAGGTAGATGAAGGGGTGCTAAAGCCACATCCTTATCAAGGGTTTACTAAACCTTTTTTTTTTTTGGAAGGGGGAAGGAAAGACAATAGGAGTTAAGTGACTTGCCCAAGGTCACACAGCTAGTGTGTCAAGTGTCTGAGTCCCTATTTGATCTCAGATCCTCCTTACTCCAAGGCCAGTGCTCTATTCACTGTACCATATAACTGCCCCTACTAAATTCTTTTTTTTTTTGCTTTTTTTTTGGAGGGTAATTGGAGTTAAATGACCTGCCCAAAGTCACATGGCCAGCAAGTGCCAAGTATCTGAGACCAGACCCAAACTGAGGTCCTCCTGACTTCAGGGCCAGTGCTCCATTAACTGCAGCACCCAGCCTCCTCCCCTACTAAATTCTTAATATGAGCTTTGCCTGGTTGTGATTATGAAGAGCTACAGTCTTTGCCTTCAAGGACCTTTTACATTATTTGAGGAAAAGAGACATATGGACACAATAGGATCATTGGCAGATTTACTTTTAAAACCACAAATTAGCATTGTCTATGTCATATTGCATTTTTATTTATTCTGTTAAACATTTCCCAGTTACATTTTAATCTGATTCAGCCATACTTAGGAGTTTTTGCACCCATGGGGACAGGAATTTGACATTTCTGGAGTACAGGATGGAATGCTGGACTTGGCATCAGGAAGTCATGGGTTAGAATCCTACTTCTTATAATTACTTATTAGCTCTGACCCTGGGCAAGTCACAAAATCTCTGTAAACTTCAGTTTCCTCATCCGTATAATAAAGACACTTGAATTCAATGGACTATAAGTTCCCTGCCAGCTTTAACTCTATAAGACTGGATAGAGAGGTGGAAGAGGCCTCAGAGGTCATCTAGTCAAGTGTCTTCATCTTCTCAGCTAAGGAAAATGAACCCAAGAAGGGTTAAGTACCTTAGACAGCAACCCTATCCCCTCATGTTATAAATGAAGCAAGTGAAGGACCATTTTTGCTGCTGTTGTTGAGTCATTTCAGCTGCGGTTAATTCTTAGAGACCCCATTTGCAGTTCTTTGGGCAAAGATACTAGAGTGGCTTGCCATTTCCTTCTCCAGTTCATTTTATGGATGAGGAAACTGAGGCAAACAGGGTGAAGTGACTGGCCCAAAGTCAAAAAGCTAGCAAGTGTCTGAAGCCAGATTTGAACTCACAAAAATGAGTCTAGCACTCTATCCACTGGGACACCTGCCTCATCAAAGGGACAAATAATGACGCTACAAATAATAAAAACTTGCATCTTTATACTCTTTCAAGGTTAGCCCAACATTTACCATACATTGCCTCAATCTTCATAACAAACCTGAGATGTAGGTACTGTTAGTGTTCCCATTTTACAGATGAGGAAAAAAGAGACTCCAAGCAACTAAGTGATGTGGTTCACTGATAACTATCTGAGGACTCTCTGACTTCACATCTTGTTAGTGACATTTCCCAAGTGGCCAATGGAGCATTTGAACTCAGGTTCTTTGATTCCAAACCGGTCGTTCAAATGGCATAATTCATAAGTGCAATAGGATGTCAGAAGAGAAAGAGATTGCTATGGGGCTGGAGTGATCAGGGAAAGTTTCACACAAAACATGAGGCTGGAGTTAGTCTTAAAGAAAAAGTAGAAATTTGAGATGCACAAAGAAGCAGGCACCAAATTACAGCTGAGAGGTAGCTTAATATATAGTGGATAGAGACTGACAAGGAAACCAGAAAAACATGGGTTTAAATCCTGTCTCTGACACTTACTGGCTCTCTCACCTTGGGCAAGTCACTCACTTACTGTAACAGAGCTGGAGTGAATTTTCTAAGATCACAAGAAGCTAGTAACCTGCATGGGTAAAGGGGATTTCCTTGTTTGTCCCTAGCCCATGAAAGCATAGATTTAGCCCCTATCTCTTAATAACCAAAGTGCACTTCTCCTGACTGGAGGTCTTTGAGCAATGGCCAAATGTCCCCCTTGGAGGAATTTGTGTTCTGATGAGGATTGCACTAGATATCCAATGAGGCTCCTCCTAAATCTGGTACCTGGAGGAGGAGATGCCATCAGTCTTGCAAGCTACTGGCCAAGCCTGACTGCAACAGATGATTCTGGAAGGGTCAGAAGCGGAAGGAATGAATGAGTCTTTTTAATTTTGATCACCAACTTTGGGCCATAGGATCATGTTTGGAGATGAAGGGGACTTTCAAACATCTGTCTTGACCAGCCCTTTTTTGTTTATAGATTAAGGGAGTGAAATCCAAGAAAATGAAGTAATTCAAGGTCAAAGATTTAGAGCCAAAAGGGGTCATAGATGCCATCTATTCCAACTCTTGATTTTACAGATAAGGAAACTGAGGCTGAGAGAGAGGCAAAATGATTTCAGATCACAGATTTAAAGCTGGAAGGAGTCCTAGAGGCCACTTAGTCCAACCTCTGTGTTCTACAGATGAGGAAACTGAGGGCCATAGAAGTTAAGGAACTTAGAATCCTTGATTAAAAGCTGGAAGGGACCTGAAAGACCATTTATTATAATCTCCCTTGTGATACAAATGGAGAAAGCAAGGTCTAAGAAGGATAAATTATTTGTTCAAGGTAATTCTAAGTGAGGAAAAATCAATTTTACCTTCTATCCAGCACTCTTTGGGCTCCTGACAGTCTTCTTTCCAATAAGGGTTGTTCTCCCTAACTTTACTGGGAAAAGTCCTTCTAGTCAAAAACTTCAGCTCTGTTTGCCTTGGGATTCAGTCAATGGCCTCAGCTGACTGCCTTGATGCCTTGATCTCTCTAGACCTGGTCATTCTTCAGCAATCAGCTGGCCCAACACCAACTTCCCACCCTCCCCAGACTCTTTGTACTCTTCAGGTTTAAAAAAAAAAGGACAGCTTTTTTAGTGCATTAATGACACACCTCAATAGGCGGTGTGTGGCTTTGTTTAGTCATATCACCCTCCCCTCTGGGCTAGTGAATGCACATTGCAAAAGACCAAAAAAAAAAAAAAAGTATTAAAAATGTCAGTTTCAGATTCTCAGATATGCAGCTGGGTAAATACAGCACATGGGATGTTTTTATTAGTAGCTTTATGGCTGTGCTCACTTAAGTTATGGATTCAAGGGGGGGTGGGGGAGGGGGGAGCCCAGGGCGGGGAAGGAGAGAACAATCAGATCCAATCTGCTTCCCGGCCTGCTCAAGCCAAGCCATCTGGTTCAGCGGATGGCGGAAGCTTTAACTATTTGGTGAAAATATGGACATGTGCATTTGTCTTTTCTGGAGGTTTCCTTTCTCAGTGGTAGAGATGCTGATGTATTTATTCTTTTGCTTTTCAATAGAAAGTCTCCCCCCCTCTCCTGAAGACCTAAGATCCTAGGGGATAGTTGGAGAAGACCTCAAAGGCCATCAAGTCTGACCGCCACCCATTTTACAGATGGGGAAACTGAGGTTCAGGGCAGTTAAAGGACTAGTCTAAAGTCATCTGAGTAGTAAATCTCAGAGATGAGAATCAAATCAGGATCCCCTGTCTTCAGAGGCAGTGTTCTTTCAGTTGTACCATGATGCTTTGCTTGTGTTGTAGTAAGAAACAAATGATCAATAAGCATTATGAATCATCTACTATGTTCTGGGATATAAAGGCAAAACTGAAACATCCTCTACCCTCAAGAAGTTCACAGTTTGAGGGGAAAGGGAGACAATATGTATGCATATCAGTGTATAAAGAAGTAGGATTGGTGATTTCAGAGAACTCCAGGGTGAGGAAACTCCTATCAATATAGGTTAGTACCTTCAACACTTCTAGTGTTAGAGAATTTCCTGGGGCTACTGAGAGATGGAATGATTTACCCAGGGTCATCTGGCCAGTCTGGCTCAGAGGAAGGCCCAGAACCTATGTATTTCTGGCTCAGAGGAGGGCCCAGAACTCGTGTGTTCCTGGCTTTAAAGCCAGCTCAGTATCTAGGCTGCCTCTTACACCACTTTATAGGTGAAGTCAATATTCTCTGGAAGGATCCAAAAAGGCCTCATGTCCGAGGTGGCATTCATGTTGACCTTAGACCTGGAGTCAAGAGAACTGGTTGAGAGTCCAGGCTCCCTAAGCTGCTAGCTGTGCTCCCCATGGAAAGGCCCTTACCAGCCCTAAGATTCATGCCTCATTGGTAGCCTGTGATCCAGGTGCACATGGGCTAAATACTGGACCTCATCAAAACACATGGAGAGAAGAGAACCTTTTTAACCATCAGAACCATATGGAAATGGAATGGCATACCTGAGGAGGAAGCGGGCTCCCCCTCACTGGACACTTTTAGGCAAAGGTTAGATGATCCTTTAACCAAGTGTCACTGAAGGGAGTATTTATTCAGCTATAGATGGGTTATCAGGCCTAAGATCCCTTCCAACTCTGAGATTCTGGGATTCCATGATAAGCACTGAGAACACAGGCAATGTCTCATATTAGCCTTCATAACCCCAGTGCCTTACAATGGTCCTGGCACACAGTAGGGGCTTAATACATATTGATTGATCTCCATTCAACTGAAGTAACATTTGTTATATGGTTACAAGTCATGGAATTCTGTGGTCTAAATCATTGAAAGTGAGAATCAGTCAAAGGCAAAGGAGAGGTATATGACAGCAGGGATTAGACTGGGACATATAACAAACAGGGAATTCTAGTGTGAAGAGTGTCATTGAAGAAACGTCCAAATGAAAGGAAAATGAGCTGGTCCCTTTGTGAAGGTGAGAAATAATTGGTAGAAAAGCTGGATTTTCCATTGTCATCATTTCAATGAGAGAGAGATACAGAGATAGACAGAGAGAGAAAAACAGAAAGAGACAAAGAGAAACAGAGAGACAGAGACAGACCAAGAAAGAGAGACAGAGAAACAGAGACAGAGACAAAGACAGAAAGAGACAAAGAGAAACAGAGACAGAAAGAAACAGAGAGACAGAGACAGACCAGAAAGAGAGGCAGAGATGGAGAGAGAAACAGAAACAGAGAAAGATAGAAAGAGACAAAAAGAAACAGAGACAGAAAGAAACAGAGAGACAGAGACAGAAAGAGACCTACAGAGATATAATCACAGACCTTTGGAAGGATCTGAATATTTATAAGTACCTATGGTATACAAAGCATTATTCTTTATATACCAAAAAGCACCAAGGAGACAAAGATGAATAAGTACAACAGAAAGATACAGTCCCTGCCCTCCAGGAGATTATACTCTAATCGGGTTTCCATGAAGCCCAAAAGAGATATCAGCTATGAAAGTGTTTAAAGCAATGTCAAAATAGAAGTCATTATTGGCATATTTATTATTTTAAGCTCCTTCTCAGAAGGGAAGAACAACACAGTAAAGAAGGGGAAATTTCTGACCATTATTCCTTGGAACACTTCTTGTGAACATAGGTCATTAAGATTGTCAGTGTTCTCATTAGTTTGATCCTTTGATGGATCTGAGATTTTATTCATATGGGCATTCCCTCCCATGGTCCAGATGGCATTCCAGTCATCTATGTGACAAGCTTTCGAGTGTCTTGATTCTGCCCAGTAGGTAATAAAATAGTTCACATTTATATAGCATTTTTACGTGACATTTTAACACATATAATCTAATTAGAGTTTCACAAAAACCTATGATGTTGATAAGATAGGTTTCATTATCCCCTTTTACAGATGGAGAAATTGAGGCTCAAAAAGAGCTTAAAAGACTTGTTTGGGATCACATAAATGGTAAATGTCAGAGGCAGGATTTGAACCCAGATCTCCCTGATTCCAAATCGAGCATTCTATCAATTAGCTACCTAAATGAGGTATCTTGCTAAAATGGCAGAGTAAAAGCAGGGTCTTCCTTGAGTTCTTCCCCAAACCTCTCCAAATACTTGTAAAAATGACTCTAAACAAATTCTAGAGCAGCAGAACCCACAAAATGACAAAGCGAAACAAATTTCCAGCCTAAGACAATTGGGAAGGTCAACAGGAAAGATCTGATGCACCAGTCTGAGAGAAGAGCAATCCAGCATGGGCCGGACTTGCATAGACTGGACCCCAGCAAACCCTAAGCCTCAGGGGACAAAATCATTGGCAGGTGTGGAGATTTCCAGGCTTCTCAACCCACAAATGCCACAGACAAGCTAGAAGGTCAGTAGGAAAGATCTGTTAGGCCTGAGTAAGAGAGGAACATAGTCTGGCCCCAGCTCCAGAGCAGTGTGGCAGCAGCAGCTGCTTCTGGAGCTCTTCACCCAGAGACAGTCGGGGGAGGGGGGGGGGGGTATTGAGCAGCTGATCAGAGGTGGATTGCAATGATCCTTTGCTGGTGCAGAGGAAAGATTCTCTTGCTTTACTCTTGCTTGGATCTGGATCATAGTCCTGGGGCCAGGAGGAGCACTGGCAGAGCTTGTGGCAACAGTGAAGACGGAATCCTCCTCAGAGTTCCAAGGCAGAAAAGAGTGTTTGTGGTCACTCACATTCCAGAGCACAAGCCAGGAGAAGAGTAAACACCTCTCTTTTGATCATACAAACTTGGAAGAACCAAAAATTTACAAGTCCCTGGAAATATCCCTGAAAATAACTGCACAAAACTCCTGAAGCTTGGGAGAGTGAACTCTCCACTCTGGAAGCAAAGTCTTATTTTAACAAAATGCTAAAAAGTCAAATAATTAGCCAGGAAAATGAGGAAACAATGAGGGGCGGGGGAATCAGACTATAGAATCTTACTTTGGTGACAAGGAAAATCAAAACATATAACCAGAAGAAGACAACAAAATCAAAACTCCTATATCAAAAGCCTCCAAGAAAAATAGAAATTGGTCTCAGGCCATGGAAGAGCTCAAAAAGGATTTTGAAAATCAAGTAAGAGAAGTGGAGGAAAAATTGGGTAGAGAAATGAGAGTGATGCAAGAAAATCATGAAAAATAAGTCAACAGCTAGCTAAAAGAGACCGCAAAAAATTCTGAAGAAAATAACACCTAAAAAATAGACTAACCCAAATGGCAAAAGAGGTTCAAAAAAGTCAATGAGGAGAAGAATGCTTCAACAATCAGAACCAGCCAAATTGAAAAGGAGGTGCAAAAGTTCACTGAAGAAAATAATTTCTTAAAAATTAGAATGGAGCAAATGGAAGCTAATGATTCTTTGAGAAATCAAGAAATTCTAAAACAAAACCAAAAGAATAAAAAAAGAAGACAATGTGAAATATCTCTTTGGGAAAACAAGTGACCTGGAAAATAGATCCAGGAGAAAAAAATTAAAAATTATTAGACTACCTGAAAGTCATCATCAAAAAAAGAGTTTAGACATCATCTTTCAAGAAAATATCAAGCAAAACTACCCTGACATTCTAGAACCAGAGGGTAAAATAGAAATTGAAAGAATCCACTGATCACCCCTTGAAAAAGATCCCAAAAAGAAAAGGAACACTGTAGCCAAATTCTAGAGTTCCCATGTCAAGAAGGAAATATTACAAGCAGCCAGAAAGAAACAATTGAAGTATTATGGATACACAATCAGGATAACACAAGACTTAGCAACTTCTACATTAGGGTATCAGAAGTCCTGGGATATGATATTCCCAAGGTCAAAGGAACTAGGATTAAAAACAAGAATCATGTACCCAGCAAAACTGAGTATGATATTTCAAGAGAAAAAATGGACATTTAGTGACATAGAGGACTTTAAAGGATGCTTGATGAAAAGACCAGAGCTGAATAGAAAATTTGACTTTCAAATATGAGAAGCAAAAGAAACATGAAAAGGTAAACAGGAAAGACAAATCATAAGGGCACAGGGTAAATTAAATATGAAGGGATGATATCTAAAAAATAAAATTAAGGAATGAGAGAGGAATATATTGGGAAAAGGAGAAAGGGAGAGGTAGAATGGAGTAAATTACCTCACATAAAAGAGACAAGAAAAAGCTTTTACAGTGGAGGGGAAGAGGGGAGAGGGGAGAGGACATGAGTGAATCTTATTCCCATCAGATTTGGCTGAAAGAGGGAATAAAATACACACTCAATTGGGTATGGAAATTTATCTTACCTTATAGAAAAATAAGGGGAAGGGGATAAGAGATGTAGGGATGATAGAAGGGAAGGCAAATGCGGGAGGAATAACCAGAAGCAAACACTTTTGAAAAGGGACAGGGTCAAAGGAAAGAATAGAATAAATGGGAGAGCAGGATAGGATAGAAGGAAATATAGTTAGTCTTTCACAACATGACTATTATGGAAGTGTTTTGCATGACTACACATGTATAACCTATATCAAATTACTTGCTTTCTCAATGAGGGTGTGTGGGGAGGGAGGAAGGGAGAAAATGTAGAATTCAAAGTTTTAAAAACGAATGTTAAAAATCGTTTTTACATGCAACTGAGAAATAAGATATACAAGCAATGGGGTAGAGAAATCTATGCTGTCCTACAGGAAAATAACAGGGAAAGGGATAAGAGAAGGTAGAAGAAAGGGATAAGATAAAATAGAAGGGAGGGCAGATTGGGGAAAGGTTAATCAAAATGCATACTGTCTTGCGGTGGGGAGGGGAGAGATGGAGAGGAAATTTGGAACTCAAAATCTTATGAAAGTAAACATTAAAAACTAAAAATAAATAATTTTTTTTTAAAATAAGCTACTTTCCTGCCCTGCCTTCCAGGGAAATTGTTCTTGCTACTTCACCCTCCAAACTATACTTCTAGCTCCCACTTTGAAGCTGTCTCAATTGGTGACCACTAACTTTCTATTGCGGATCCCAGCCACCCAATCATTTTCATGCCATTCCACTGTGAACATCACAGTCATAGTAGCATGCTCCTCTCCTCATGGTTCCAATCACCATACTTCTGACTTCAACCTTCCCTGGGCACCACTCCTTTATATGTACTGTCACCCCATTAGAGACATTAGAATATAAGTTCCTTGAGGAGAGGGACTTTGGGATTTGTATCCCCAATGCTTAATACACTGGAGGGAAGAAAGTAAATATTCATTCTTTCTTTTTATTCATATATTCATTCATTCATTCATTCATTCATTCATTCACTATAGCATTCTGATTCTCAGGAGAGACTTAGATAAAATAGCATATCCCACTGGCAGTAGGGAGATATTTTCAAAAAACATACAGAGGAGAGATCACAGATGTGCCAGATCTGAGAAAAATATTGTATTTGCATTTGAAAGTATGTGCACACATTTACATAGCACATTCCCATTTCATGATAGGTCTAGCTTATACAATGGCAAAAATGATGACCCACAAGGTTAAAGTGACTTGACCTTGGTTGGTTATTGGCAAAGCCAAGACTAGAGTCCAGGTCTCTTGGCTTTTGTCCCAGGGTTATTTCCACAATATCTATCTAAATCAGGAAGAAAATGAACCATAAACATTTCCAGGCTCAGCAAGACATGTGAGTAAAAGAAAAATTGAGTGAAGAGTATGGTGAACAGTTACTATATTGACCATTGCCTTCAAGGGAAAGAAGGGATCTGACTCAATTTAAAAGCAGATGAAGGTCAGGGAGGAGACACTATCTAATGGTTTCATTGGTAGAAGGAATGCCCAGCTGAAGACGCTCGCATCAGTGTACCTGTGCAACTTCAAATCTTTAAAAAGTGACTTAGAGCAATGAGGTTAAGTGACATCCAGGACTCGAATCCAAGACCTTTGGCTTTGAAACGAGCTCTCTATCTACTACACCATTCTGCCTCAGGTGAAACGAGCCAGAGCAAATATTTTAACCATCCAATTAAAGTTCTACTCTGGTGCCTCTTGATGGCATGGGGTTGACCTGGGTTGAAGGCTTGGTCCAAATTATTGTAAATTTAGAGCTGTAAGGGACTTTAGTGGTCATATTCAACTCTGCCATTTTGCAAATGAAACTCATGCTCAGAGAAGTAAGTGACTTTTCTAAGGTTGCATAGTTGATGTGGGATTTGAACCCAGGGTCTCTTCTGACTGCAAGTCCAGTGCTCTATCCATCATGCCACATATATTCTCAGCATCAACGTTAAACAATCTACTATATTGCTAATTTTTCTGGGTTTTTTCTTGCTGAATCCTTTTCAGTTATATCCAACTGTCCATGACCTTATTTGGAGTTTTCTTGGCAAAGATACTGGAATGGTTGGCCATTTCCTTCTCCAGCTTATTTTATAGATGAGGAAACTGAGGAAAACAGGGTTGAGTGACCTGCCCAGAATCACACAGCTAGTACATGTCCAAGGCCAAATTTGAATTCAGGTCCTCCCAACTCCAGAGTCAGCCCTCTATCTACTGCTCCACCTAGTTGTACTTTTCTGGCTTAGGAAAGGATGTCTTTAAAAATTAGTTGGGAACACAAGGGGAGAAAATAGGAGCATGAATATTTAAGCTGTTCGCACACTGATGTTCCCCAATCAAGTGAAGTGTGGGTGATCAATTTCTAATCTCCCAATCGCATTAAGAAAGATATCAAAGGATAAAGGGAGGTGGCAAAGTGTTGAAAGACTAATGGTGGGGTAGTACAGTTCTTGAAAGGAAGGTAGTAAGTTAGCATGCTGACTTGTTGGAAGGACTTGGTTATGGATTTCTTACTAGAAAATACTACAAGTTGAACAGATGTTTTCTGTTGTCAAAGGCAGCATTCTTTCACACGGGAACTCGTTTCCCCATGATCTCTTCTGGTCAGCAATACTGTGTCTACCCACAGGTCTTTGAAGTCATGTCGAAAAGCACAACACAATAAGATGGACCTGATTACACAACAGAATACAGAATACAGAAATGTGGGCAGGTGCTACCCACCTAGAGAAGCTTTGAGTCGAGGCTCACCAGCCTAGCTAAACTTGTAGAAGCTTATTAAGGTTTGACCAGAGGGGGAAGAATTTCTGGCCACAACTGTTTAACAAGACTGTTTACTATGGGGATGTCTCTGTTTCCTCTAGAACTTTAGAAGGGGTTCCAGCTGCAGAGAAGGCAGTACCCACCTTGAGGACATACAGAGCATCAAAGTTTTAAAACAGGCAAGTAACCTAATTAAATTTAGAAGTTAATTCTCTTTGAGAAGAGAAGATTTCTTGTAAAGTTCATTTGACTCAAATGAAGGGAATGAAGGGAATTTTGCTATTTTGAAAAGATCCTGAGACACACTTGTCTTATTTCTTTTCTAAAAGAGACAGCAAGATTTAGTGAATAGAGAGCTGGCCTTGAAGTTAGGAAGACCTGAGCTCAAGCCCAGCCTCAGACACCTTGTCTTTTCACAATCTAGCAGAAGCCTGCCTCCATCATTAGACCAAACGATCCTCTTCCACATCTTCCATAGGCTAAACTGGACAATTCTTTGACCTTTGAGCACAAATCTGTGTTGTCTTTCCTCTCTTCCTTTGTTCATGGTGTTCCTTATACATTAAAACTTCTCCTCCCCCCTTACTTTTTCCCAGTGGGTAATTGATGTTTATTTTTAAATTTTTTTGATAATTTTAATCACATCCCACTGACTCCCACTCCCACCCACAAATAGAACCTCCTCCTGTACCAAGTAAGAATAGCCAAGCAAGCAAATCAGCCCATTGACCATGTGTGAAAATGTAAGCTTCATTCTGCACAACTAAGCCACCGCCCTTTCTGTCGAGAAGGAGGAGGCATCCTGCACCTTCAGTCTTCTAACATCACCATTGCTTGATGCATTGATTAGAGCTCTGCTATCATTTGTATCCTTATAGGCATGGTATAAATTGTTTTCCAGTTCCTGCTTGATTCAGAATGAAATAACTTATTTCGTATTTCATACTCCCCATAAATATTTCTGTGTTCTCCAAAATGAGCGAAAAATTGTCTACAGGCTTCATATATGCCAAGTGCTGAGGATATACAAATAAAAAAGCAAAGGCAGTCCCTGATCTCAGTGAGCTTAATTCATAGAAATTTAGGTAGGAGAGCTGGGGACGGGAGTATCAAACACAGCATTGGGTTGAATAATTCTGTAGAAACAGATTAGAACTGAGGAATATTTAGCAAAATAAATAAAATACAATAGAAATAGATAATGTTAACATGTGGTTTTCTAAGTCATTATGAAGCTCACAAACATCCTTACATGGCTTAGTTGTCCCATTTCTATTTGAGTTTGACACCACTGGCCTAAGGCGGTGGGGGGGGAGAGAGGGGTGCAGGGGGAGTATTTCAGTTTGGAAAATTACAAGATGGTGAGGGGGAACAAAGGGAAGCATCTTTTCTAATAGCAAAGGTCGTGTTGATTTGATTATGGTTCCAAAACTAGGATAAGGGCATGGGGGTAGGAGGAAACAGAGGATGTGCTTCAGGTTATTGGATGTTTCATGAAAAGAAGACTAAGGAGGAAAACTAAACATTACTGGGGATGCCTACAAATAATGAGACACATGAAGTACTCTCTAATCAGAAAACAGGGGTTCCTAGGCAAAAGATCCAGAGCTCAATGGATTATGTTCTCCTGGGCAAGGTCTTTGCTCCAAGTGAATCTCTTCTATGTCATTTTTTTCTTTTGCATTTATAGCATCCCATACAGAGCTATTTTCCTGACTCCCAACCTCACTGGCAGACTGAGTCCCTAGAGGACAGCTACTCAGATGGGTCCCCACTGGTGTGTTTCTCACTAACAATCAGCCAAACTTGGATTTTTTAACAAAGATATCTACTTAAATGATATAGTAAGAACAGTAGTTACCAAAAAATCCTCTCCCCTGTCCTCAAAATTCTAGACCCATTTTCCCACAAATACCCATAGGATGAATTGGCAAGTCAAGCATAAGTTTAAATTACATGAATTACATGTATAGAGAATATATGTAGCAAGAGCGTAAACCACAACTCTTGGCTATTAAAATGTTATGTTTCTCAATTCACAGAATACTCACAAAGTTACCATTAGGAGTAACTCTGTACTTGGCTCCAATGATCAGTGCCCTGTAATATCTCTAATCTTTCTCTCTGCCCAGAAGGGTCATGATCCCAGAAGCTTCTCAAAGGACAACTGTTCTTGGGTAGATGTAGTGTCTTCTATTGGCCCAGTCTCTCTGATCCCAGATAGATGCACTGTCCACTATAGGACCAGTCTCTCCAAGGACAAGGTACATGTGGGGACAAGAAGGAGAGAAAAAGAAACTCTCCTGCAACTCCCAAGAGTGATTTCTTCTAAGGGACTTGACTCCAACCCTCAAACATGAATTCTCAGAACCCTAACTCTCCAGCCACTAGACTGAGTCACTGAAGTAGACTGATCTCTTTTATATATGGCCCAAGAGCCACATGTTATTTTTGTGTGTGTGACATCATCTGTTTTTTATCCAATAACCAAAATCTTATAATCCTTTTAAAATGATCAAGTATTATGTATATCTAACTCATACTTTTGATTGTTTGATTGATTCAGTAGAGGTGCTTGGGCCTTCTGCAACTACACTGCTTGACGATGGGAGATGGAATTCCACCACGGGTCTGTTGGGGACAACTTGATTCCAGATAGCTGATTTTTACATTTTGTGTGTGTGTGTGTGTGTGTGTGTTTGTCTGTGTGTGTATGTGAGCTTTTCCACCTTATAAATCAGCAAAAGCTACAAATTGGAACTTGATCTCTTATTTTGTTGACTGTGTAGACTTAAGAAAGTGATCAAGAAAAATATAAGTAATGCATATTAAACATAAAAGTTTGTCCTGTTGCCTGAGAGCTGGTTGTTAAGCATTTATCAGCACACTCCCAAACTCCACCCTTAAACACTCATATCCCACAAATTGTTCAGACATTTCCCCAATGAGTGGACAACCAATTGTTTTTAATTCCTTTCCAGTACCAAAAGCACTGCAAGAAATATTTCTGTATATATGTGACCTTTCCTGAAACTTTGTCTCTGACTTCCTTGAAGTAAAAGACATTGACTTAGATGGTATTATAAGAACAGTAGTAACAAAAAACATCCTTCCCTTCTCCCACCCCAGCCCCCTAAAAAAATTCTAGACCCACCTTCCTACAAATATCCACAGGATCAACTGGCAGGTCAAGCGACAGTTCAAGCATAGCCTCCTCTCTTTATATGATGGATCCATACCTACTCTTCAAATACATTTGAAATACCTCCCCCAGGTAGCTTCCCCCATGTACCTCCCCTCCCCCACCATCAATCACAAGCCTTTCTCCATTGGCCCTCACACAGCACTTTCCTTTCTACCTTTCTAACGTATGAATTATGTAACATAGCATATATTGACATGAGACAGTAAGCTCCAGGAGGACAGGTGTCCTGTGTTGTCCCAACTGAATATTTTTCCTAATATCAAGCACAATATTCTATATAATGAACACTGAACAAATAATTATTGAATCAATAAATTCAGGTTCAAAAAAATTTTCCCCCAAGGGATTATCTATTGCTAAATGGCATCAAAAATAGAAAAATGTTGATATTTGGGGGACGGTTGATTTTACAAGTACATTTTAGGCTCGACTAAAATTATAGCAAAGCAACTTGGCCGAAAAATTAAAAAATTATATCAAATATTATGCAAACCAACAACTCCCAGTTGTGTTGCTAAGTCAAATTGACTTTTTCCCTTTTTCTTTTTATGTGACTCAAATACTTACTACGCATGTGATTCAAGCTACTTAACCTGGGTCTGCCTCAGTTTCCTCCTGGGGCATAATAATAGCACCTACCTCCCAAAGTTGTAATGAGGAACAAATAAGATAATATTTATATACTTTGCAAACATGAAAGTGCTATACAAATATTAGTGATTATTATTATCTTTCTTGAAGAATTAATAGGATACTAGATCTAAAAGGTCTCTCAGAATTAATCAAGTCCATTCACCTCATTTTACAGATGAGGAAACTGAGGTACAGGGAGGATAAGTGACTGACCCAAAGTCATGAAGCTAGTAAATTTTAGGGGTGGAATTTGAATCCAGGTCCTTTGATTTGAGGCCCAGGTTCATCTCTTACCTTGTTGCTGCCAAGGTCAGTGTACATTCTACTGTGCTCTTCTGCCCTGCAGTTAACTGAGTTACAAGCAAAGACATAGCTTGAAAACAGGAAATCTGTAAGTTGAAAGTATGATCAGGACAGGGGCTGGAAGAGACCATAAACTGGATTTTCTCAGGAACTTTTCAACCACCTGGAAATAGAGATTGTCCCCTTAAACAGCCAAAAGAACTCAAGGGGACCTTTGTTTAAATGGACTCATTTCAAAAAAAATCAGATGATTATTCCTTGGACCCCTTTAAAATACCTTTCCCAAGAGAAGACCCTTCCTTGATTTGGAAAAGTTAAAGAGCTTAGAATGCAGATGGTTAATTACCAGGAATTATTATGGAGTTTAGGCAACTCTTTAAAGTTTTTCCAGCCTGATTCCTTCTTAATACAGTCACTGGGCCTTCATTGTGTTTCCCTAGAGTATAATTGTGCGTATATGTATTTTCTAATACGTTCTACAAATTTCCATCAAATCCTTGATAATTAAGAGCAATTTTCCCCCTTTCCTCAAAAATGGATAGATAGACAGATGATGATGATGATGATAGATAGATAGATAGATAGATAGATAGATAGATGGACAGACAGAAAGACATATAGGATAGATAGATGATAGATAGATAGATAGATAGATAGATAGATAGATAGATAGATAGATGATAGATAGATAGACAGACAGATAGATAGATAGATGGACAGACAGACAGACATATAGGATAGATAGATGATAGATAGATAGACAGACAGACAGACAGACAGATAGATAGATGATAGATAGACAGATAGATGGATAGATATGTTTTTGTTCAGTCATTTCACTCATGTCCAACTCTTCATGACCCCATTTGGGGTTATCTTGGCAAAATACTGGTTCTGTTCTCCCACTCAAGAAGGCAAACATCCTTTAATAAAGACCTCAAAGGGTCTTTATTACTGCAGATTTGCTCCTTTATGTGTCGTTATAACTCCACAAGAGTAGCAACAATTCTTTAGGCAACACTCCATGTATCTTCCATCTTGAAAACTACCAGAAGCTTACACAGCAAGATGTAGTAGGAATCAGAAGCACCTGGGTTCAAATGTGACCCCGATATTTGATAGTTATTTGACCTTCAACAAATCTCAAGGTTTTTCATTATGAAAACGTGGATAATAATACTTACACACTACCTACCTTGTGGGGAAGAAAGTACTTTGCAAATCTTGAAGTATTATAAAAAAAAGATCCCACCGTTGATAAGGATTTCAGCAAAGAGAAATAAAAATGGCTGACATCTTGAAGGTTGATATAGCAGGTTACATTCATTATCTTACTGGATCATCACACCAACCCAGTGCAATGATGCTATTATTATCCCCATTTTACTGACATGGAAACTGAGGCTCAAGGTGGTTAAGTAATTGGTCTAGGGCAGTGGTTCTCAACCTTCCTAATGCCGAGACTCTTTAATACTCATATGTGGGCGTATCTGCACGTGGGGAGACCTGCCTGGAGATGGATAGAGAAGCGGTGTCTCAGTTCCTAAGACCATCAGAAATATGTGCTTTCTGATAGTCTTAGGCGACCCCTGTGACCCATGAAAGGGTCATTCAACCCCCAAAAGGGGTCACAACCCACAGGTTGAGAACCGCTGGTCTAGGGTAACAGAGCCAGAAAGTGTTTAAGGTAAAGCTGGAACCTAGGCCTTCCTGAATCTAAATCCCATGCTATTATGTACTATATCACATTTAAAGCATTTATTAAACACCTACTATTTACCTGGCATTGTGCTAGGTATTGGTGATAGAAAGACAGAGAATGAAATAATTGCTAGTCTTAGGAGCTTACATTTTTATCAGAGGAAAAAAGGTATGTATGTGTATCCACACACACATAACTTATATGCCCATACATGCCATATATACATGTCTATGTATATATACACATGTGTATATGAATGTACGTATGTGTGTGTGACTAATGTGTGTATACAGTGGGGTCCTCGTAAATTCTTAGCAATTGACTCTTGGAGGGGAAATTGTTCCCATGACACTTTTATATGTGATGTACATTATTCTTAACAGTTTCCCCATCACTTTAAGTCTCAACAATCAATAAAATAATAAATCCAGCCCTTAACTTGTAGTGTTTGCCAATGTGGGATGTGTGAAGGCTTACACTGAAAACTTAACAAGCCAGTTTGAGAGACATAGACACACACACACACATATATACACATGTGTGTTCCTGTGTGCATATGTGCATGCACACATGCATGTTCATATCCACACAATGCATGTGCATGTGTATGCATGTATCTGTATGTATTGTGCATGGTGTGCTTGTACACACATGCATGCACATATGTGTTTGTGTCTGTACACATGTACATAAATCTATATAAATATGTTGAATACAATCATATGAGTTACATATACATATATGTATTTTTTATATGTACATATATAAAAGCAAATACAGAATAAATACAAAGAGAGGGAGAACATGAGAAGTTAAGAAGCCAAGAGAGCAAGCATTTAGTGACAGCTATGTGCCAGACCCTGCTCTAGATCACTTCTAGGGCAGTAGAAGGCAGTGGTTGAGCTGAATCCTGAAGGAAGAGGTAGACTCTATGGGGCAGAAGTGAGCAGGTCTAAGACATGGGACTTGCTCAGGAAACTAGGGGATTATCTCTCATTTCTATCTAACTTGGTGGAACAAAGGGGACATAGTCATTCTTACGCTGCCCCATGTCACAGGTCACTGCAGAAAACAATTCAATTTGATAAAAAATAATTCTACGAGCATTTATTAAGTGCCCACTGTAGGTGAAACCCCATGATAGCATTTAGATTGTTCATTGTAACTATTCTTTTTATATTTATTCTGTATATGCCTTTTTATATTTACATATGCATGCATAGAAATATACATATGTATATATAGTCGCAAAATTGTATGTGAATATATATATGAATATTTGGTGTAGATATATGTCTATATGGACATAGATATACATACACACAGATATATGTGTATTATGATCATATACATATCATGTGTGTGTGAACATACTGTATACTTATGTCTGTATGCACACATGTATATATGTACACACATGTGTATGTGCATGCACACATGTATGTGTATATGTATACATCAAACTGGCCTTTTAAATTTTCAGTATGAGCCTTCACACCTACCATACTGACAAACACTACAAATTAGGGTCTGATTTAGCATTTTATTGATTGTGTAGATTTAAGAAAGTGTTGGGGGAAGTTCTAAAAATAATGCATATCAAATATAAAAGTGTGACATGGGAACATTTTGTGTAGATATAGATTATATATGTGTACATATTCACATGCCTGTGTATATGCACTACATGTGTGTGTATGTGTGTACATGTGTATATATACATATACATATATATGTTGTCACCAAAGTTTGTGTGAATATATTTATATCACATTATATATTAACATATTTTGTGTGGCTATCTGAATACATGCATGTACATATCTACATACTTGTGTATATGAATGTGAATGTACATACATATGTATGCATACATATATATGCATAAACAAATGCATGTGTACATGCATATACATATGTGTACACATACACATATACATACACACATATATTGATAAATTAAAGGGTTTTTCCTTCCCTTTGGCATACCCCCCTCTTCAGCTCCCTCACTGCCCTTATGGCAGTATTGTCTCCTGCACGGATCTTCTTTATATAGACTTCACAAAATCTGATTGCTTTTCCCACCTCTGTTCTCGCTGACTGCCATCTTTGATAAGCACCTCGGGGGACTGTGATTTAAGTTTTAACTCTAGTGGTTCCTCAGTGGAGAAAACCATTTTTATTAGAATAAAATTTGCAAATCTTTTCCATTCTTTTGTTTGGAATAGTCTTTCCTTTTTCATCCTTGAATGCCCTTGGGAAGACTTTTCTTTTCTATCAAGCTTTCTTTAGACTGATTTTACCCTCCACTGCTTCTCTGTGCTTTATGAGACAATATTGCTAATAATCACCCATCACCCTCATTAAATTTTGACAGAGAAGTTTATATTGTGACCAGGTGGAGGATGCCTTTGACAGCCAGCTCTCTGGGTAGTAGAGTTAGGATTGGAGTTAGAACCAGGACTCTAAATAAACCTCACTGCTCCCTCTCATGAGCTCTTCCCACTTTTTTTGGCAAGGAAGTGGAACGTTTGTTGAATGAGGTGACTTCTTGGTCTCTTCATTGCAGATATTAATTTGTGTTGGTCTAACCTCGAAGTGAAATTGTTATAGTCAGCATGGATGTTATTTCTGTTGTCCATTTCCCATTTTAAAATTTTCAATAGCTTGCTTAAATAAATGGGGACAAAATAGCAAATTGCTTGCCTTCTGTAGGGAGCAGGGGTGGGGAGAAAGCAGAGAAAGAATTTGGAATTTAATTTTTTTTAATGTTAAAAATGGTTTTTACATGTAATTGGGAGAAAATAAAATATCAATAAATGTATTACCTTTTTAAAGGTTAGGAAAACAAGCATTAATTAAAATAATTCAGGGGCTAAAATCTTATTTTTCATGTCATCTTTTTTTTTCACCATTACATTTCTTCCTTGTTTATTATAAATTCTGATCTTAATTCTGGTGAGTGGATAGTATAACTACACACAGACATCTGACTCAGATAATTCTCATGTCTATAAAATGTCTTAGCTATCGAAATATAGTCAATTTCTCTCCTTTTTGGTGTTCTTTGGAGCTGGACATGGCAAGCTCCCAACTACTATTATTTAGTGAAATGTCCATGACATAGAGGCATGTGACTTCTGTATAATCTATAAATCTGTGGCCATTCTCACTGCTTTCTTTCCAACCATGTTTTTTCATATGTTTCTCTCATCATTGCCTTTTTCCACCTTTGCACTGTAGTCACCAAATATTGCAAGTCAATATTGATCTTATTTGGAGAGTCCTATCAAGTCTTTCACAGAATTATTTTTCCACTTTATCCTCAGCAATTGATGTGGTGGCAAAAGTTGAATTGTTTTCCTGCTTGTCCTTTTGCAAATTCTTACCCTTTGTCAAAAGCAGCTTACAAAGACAAAAAGTAAAAACAAAGTCCTACCTTCAAGGAGTTTACATTCTAGGGCCCTGATGATTTTACTCCTAGTTGTTAAAGTTAGTCAATCAATAAACATTTATTTAGTACCTAATATGTTAGCAACTACTAAGTACCCTACCATTTCCTATGTATTTCACACCTACTATGTGCTAGCTTGGGCATATAAAGAAAAGCAAAAGATAATCCATGACCTGGAGTAATGCGGGTAATAACATTCAAGCAATGAAGTACAAGCGAACTACATACTGGAAAAATAAGAAATACTCAGCACAGTAAAGATACAAGAATTAGGGGAAGGTTGGGAAAGGTTTCTTGGAGAAGGTAGGATTTTAGCTTGGACTTGAAGGAAGTGAGGAGGCTGAAATGAGGAAGGAGGGCATTCCGGGCTTGAGGGACAGCCAGAGCGAATGCCCAGAGTCAGGAGTGTCTCCTCAGTGGCAGAATTAGGAAAAGTTAAGTAGAAATCAAACCAAATCTTTTTGATCCACATTCTTTTGAAATCTGTATGATATCGAGACAAGTTCCATATTTATTCCTGAGAAATTTAATTTCCTTTAAATTTTTACTCTTAATTCAGATAAAATTCTATCGCAGAAAATCAAGGGTTTATTTCATGCTTGTATCATGGTTCCAAGACTTGTTTATCAGAAAAGACATTTGATTCCACATGGACCAAAGTTGAGTGGCTCCTTGAAGCTTCCTGGCCTGGGATTTGAACTGTAAGGACTGGGCGTGCTTCTCTTGTCTTCACACTCTTGAGGCATTTTTGTTTTTGTTTTTGTGAGCTTAGTACCTGGAATATAGCAAGTACTTACTAAAGGCTTCTTGGCCTGACTTGATTTGACTTCCTCTTCATGTTGCTTTGTGAAGTTTTGCCATTGTTGGTTAAAGCCAGAAGTGGGAGTAAGGAATAAGGTGATGGAATGAAGAAGCCCTTGGGGAACACTTTTTTGTTGTGTATGATTCTTCATGACCCCATTTGGGGTTTTCTTGGCAGAGACAATGGAGTGGTGCCATTATCTTCCCCAGCTCATTTTACAGATGAGGAAACTGAGGTAAACAGGATGAAGTGACTTGCCCAGGGTCACACAGCTAGTAAGTACTGAGGCTGGATTTGAACTCGGGGAGATGAGTCTTCCTGATTCCAGGCCTGGCACTCTATCCACCCAGCCACCTGGGAAAAGCTTGGTGGGATTCTAAGGAGCCAGACTTCCATAATACAAAATAGAATCACTTTTTTTTTTTTTTGCTGGGGATGGGGGGTTGAGAGGGCTTGGAGTTGAAGTTGGAATCTAGCCAAAGCCATGATACTCTTGTCCTCAATCCCCAAACTTGTCTCCATGGTCTTAGGCTGGCATCTCATCTGCAGCTCCCTTCACTCATTCCATAACCGAGTGTGATGTAAGGAGAGAATTAGAAATGCTGATCGATGTCTGAAGAAGCAAAGATCTTCAATGAAGATATTGAGGTTTGGTGGAAAGATCCCTGGGCTACAGGCATGGCGCTGGAATACTCCTCCTGACTGTTCTTATAAGCTATGCAGGAAGTCACTTCCACCTCAACTGTAAGGAAAGGACAGCTCTGAAATAATCTGTTCAGAGCAAGGTAGAATCTGAGAACAAGAAAGTCAGAGCTGGGAGGACCTTAAAACAGGGAATGTCAGAAGTGAGAAGGGCTTCAGAACAGGGGATGTCAGAACTGGGAAGGGCTTCAGAACAGGGGATGTCAGAGCTGGGAGGGAGCTTAGAACAGGGGATGTCAGGGCTGGGAGGGGCTTAACAGCAGATGCTCTGATATGGGATCTTATAGCTGAAAGAGCCCACAGCTAGCCATCCCCTACTATAACCTAATCTCTTTTTTACAGAGGACACTGAGACCTGAAAGGCTTAAGAGCCTTGCCACAGGGTCATTCCTCCCCACCCCCCCACTCCTTGCCCTACCTAGGTCCCTCCAGTGTGCAGAAGCTGAGGGTCCTGCCTCTGCACACACATACCTTCCTACCCAGAAACCAGACCTGCCACCCTCTTATTTCAGGCTCTGGCTCCTCCCCCTTCTCTCCCCAACAAGCTCCTTCACCCCACCCCCACTCCCTTCCGAGGCACACCTCCCCTTCTTCCCTCCCCCCAGGTAACAGATTTAAAAACAAGCAGGCCTGGAGTTTACTGACTGTCAAGCCCTTTTTGAGCTTCCTAGAACAAACAGGCCAGGATGCAGGAGCCCTGCGTGCGTGTGTGCATGTGTGTGTGTGTGTGTGTGTGTGTGTGTGTGTGTGTGTGTGTGTGTGTGTGTGTGTGTGTGTGCATCTGTGTGCGCGCATGCAGGAGGTCAGACTTAGGAACTGTCAACAGTTCTCTAATGCATGTCCTCCCCTCAGGATGGGGGTCCCAGCTTTTATAACCCTAATAGGCTTGTTAATCGGAACACACACAGGCAAAAAAAGTCACTGTTTGTTTTCTCTGACAAGTCTGGCATTTTCCCCCTGGGAACAGGGAAGCTTTAAACACAGAGGGGGCCCCCCTCCCTAACTGGACGTGAAAAAGTTTGGATAAACTGAGATGTGTCACCCTCTGGGGCCTAATCCCAATGGCAGAGTACAAGGATTTGATAAGAGAGCAATCCAGGGAGGTAAAAGTCTAATGACTCTTCTTTGTCCCCCTCCCCTCCAGCAGGCCTTGCTGCCCCAGCCCCATCAAGGCCCAGAGTTGCTCAAGGGCTCCAGCGATGGCCAGCGAAGCTGGTCCCACCAGCAGCATTCCAAAAGAGGGCTGACCACACCCTGGCCTGCCCCAGATGGCAGCTGGAGCGATTTCTCCACAATTAGGGATGGCAGGAGGTCCAAAGTGGAGGGGTAGGGGGTTGAATTTGACCATGAACATTTGTTAGCTTAAAGAAAAGTTATGCAACAAGTTCTGGAAGGATCCCTGCCCCTCCATACATCATTTCTTATTAAAAAATTCCAAGCAGGGGCCCCCAATGGACCTGTCCGTGACATTTCTGATCACATGGAATTCAAAATGCTGCATTCCCCGGAAAACATATGGGGAAGAGTGTGGCCAGACTGCACATCCGGATGGCCCAGCCGATGGGGAGCTTAGGACCCCAAATAAAGGCCATAATCCCTTACATCTGTAGAGGGCTTTAGAATGTCCAAAGCGCTTTCATACCTATTATCTCATAGGAGTAGAGATTTAAAGCTGCCAAGGGACCTTGAAATCATCTCATCTGATTCCCTCATTTACAGAACAGGAAACTGAGGCCCAGGGAAATAAGGAAATAGTGCATAAAGGATTGGCTCTGAAATCAGAGGAGCTAGGTTCAAATCCCACCTCTGAAACGTATTACTTGTATGAGCCTGGGCAAAGCCCTTAATAGCCATAAGCCTCAGTTTCCACATCTGTAAAATGAATAGACCAGATGACTTCTAAGGACCCTTCATGTTCCAGATCTCAGATCCTAAGAACTTTCAGAAGGGTTATAAGGTCATAGACTGATACTAGCATTAACCTTTTAAATGAGATAAAAGTAAATTATAAAACTTAAAATTTTATGTAGTTAATTAAAAATCATAGTTAATTTAAAAGCACATCATCCATATAGTTAATTAAAATCATGATGCTATCTTACAAGGCTAATTAAATACTGTGGTGCTTTATATAGTTAATTAATATTACCATGTTGTTTTATCTAGCTAATTAAATAGTGTTGGGTTTTTTTTAATTTAGCTATTAAATATTATTGTGAAGTTTTATATAGTTAAAATTATATTATATATTATTACATTATATATCATATATCATAAAATATTTAACAGCAATATTAACAATCTAATGATAGAATCATATAGGACTCATTCATTTAAGGAATTCACCAGGAACTGTGCTAAGTTCTGGGGTTACAAAGTCAAAAGCAGAATCAACTGCGCCTTCATTCTAATGGTGGAGACACCATATAGACATATAAGGTTTATAAGCAAAACACTTATTAGGTGGCCTTTAAGAAAGGGAACCTCAGATTCTAGTCCAATGCTGTATATCACTTGACAGTTGAGAAAAATCAGATACAGAGAGGTTGCCTACATTCACACATCGAGTAAGTGACATTAGATTGTAAGCTCCTTGAGGGCAGGGACTGTCTTTCTGTTTTTTCTTATTTGTATCCCCAGAACTTAGCACAGTGCCTGGCATTTAATAAATGTTTATTTATTTGAACTGACAGAACTGGGATTTGAACTCTAAACTGTGATTCTAACTCCAATATTCTTTCTATGGTACCGCATACAATCCCTTTATTCACACCATCACAACCACCACTTCAACAATCTTCACCTCCCATACAGATAGCCTTGGACCCTGAACCCAATAGCCTTTGGTAAAGCAATGTTCCCTCTGCCCTCAATCACAGGTCCTGTTTCCAGCTGGGACCCCCTGGCAATCACAGAGAGTAACAATCACTGATGGAGAGAAGACTCACCTTCTTCACTGTCACCACCACCAATGGAGAGGTGATCCAGGAACTGAAGCACCCTCTCAGACCACTGGTTCCAGCCCCATCTCCACAGCCATCCACCCAGGAAGCAATACCTTTGGAGATACAACCTGGCAGCTGACTTTACAGATTCTGCAGCCCCCAATCAGGGTCTCACCATCAAAGTCCTTGACCCTGTGAAATGGTGCAACACTAGAAATGAATATGAGGATTTTGAAAATACTTGTTAATTTTTTAAAGACTGAGTCTCCCCTTCTTGTCCAGGCTAGAAGTACATCAGCATGGCAGCTTTGACCTCTTCCCTATTGGATTTTAAGCTCCTTGAGGTCAGGGACTGCCTTTCAACTCTTTTTGTATCCCCAGGGCTTAGCACAGTACCCAGCACATAGTAGGGACTCAATAAATATTTATTGACTGACTGAGCTGCTCCATTTCTGAGGTAAGTTTATGGGGGCTTCCCTGATCTCAAAGCCCAACCATGTCAATGCCAAATTTAGTGCAGGGACCAGATCAGTATAGACCACGGGAGCTCAGAATGCCTGCTCAAGGGAGACTCCAGCCTCAACCTCCCTGATATCTGGAGTTCTAGGCATGCAGCACCACACCCACTGGGATAGGATTTTATCAATGAGTGGGACACTAGTGTTATCATTCTTTTTCTGCTGCCATCTTAGAGACTTCCAATTGACTTGTAGCTGAAATCCCCTCAAGGTGCTATCTCCCCATCAGAATGTATGCTCCTTAAGGCCAGGGCTGGTCTTGCTTTTCTGCTTTGAACTTCAAGGCTTATCTTTGAACTTCAAGGCTTAGCTCAGAACTTCACACTTAATAAACACTTTTTCACTTATTCATTTTACAGAAAAGGAAATCAAGGTCAAGGAATCATATAACCTTAAATCTGAGAGGTAGTAAGAAATTCTACCCAAGCTCAGATCTAGGCGGTGGTTGTTCAGTCATTTTCAGTCATGACCAACTCTACATGACTCTATTTGGGGTTTCCTTAGCAAAGATACTGGAATGGTTTGCCATTTCCTTCTCGAGCACATTTGACAGATAAGGAAACTGAGGCCAACAGGGTTAAGTGACTTATCCAGGGTCACACAGCTAGTAAGTGTCTGAGGCTGAATTTGAACTCAGGAAGATGAGTCTTCTTGAGTTCAGATCAGGAACTCTATCTACTATTGCCACCTAGCTTCCCTGAATATAGGTCATAAAATTCTTTAAAATACAAAGAGATCCAAATCATTCCACACTGATATCCTTACAAAAATGCTTGTCCAATGCAACTGAACTCACACTCTCTCCACAGCAGATAGATGAGTTGACACTAACGTTCTGTCCTCGGCATGTCTGTAAGGCAGAAGAAAAAGGCTCCTTTGAATTGGGAGTTGACCTCTGAGTCTCCCAATCCTCGCCAATCACTATTAAAAACTCATCAAACAAATGACCCAAGTAACCAATGTGGGATTTTCCGAAGCAAATAGTGCCAGTCCTGAGCCAGCTCAGGGCAAAGCAGACTGAGGCCCTAAGTCAAGAATGTTTACTGAGGGCCTATTGCCCATTGTTGAGGCTGCAGGTGCTGTCTGACACAGTGGAGAACAGCAGGCATAACTGACAATGGAAGTCTGTTCTGGAAGAAAGACTGCAGGTCTGTTTGAATGAACGTGTTGATGGCAATGAAACCGATAGGTCTTTTTCTCTTGTAGCTTGACACAGAACTAGTAGCTTTGCTTTTCCAGTCCCTTTGCTTCTTGTCAACTCCAATGCACAAACATCACCCCTCTGGTGGACTCCACAGGGACTCTAATCCCAAAGGCACTCGAGTCATGATTTGTAGACTTTGCTGATTCCTGAGCTATAATGTTCACACTGACAATTTTTTTAACGTTTCTTTTTTAAAATTTTTAATTCCAAATTCTCTCTCCCTGTTCTTCTCACACCTACTAAGAAAGCAAGCAACATGATACTGACTGTACATGTGAAATCATGCAAAATATATTTCCATATTAGCCATATCACCAAAAAGCAAGAAAAGTTTAAAAAAAGTGAGACAATTATACTTCAATTTGTACTCAGAACTCGTAAGTTCTCTCTGGAGGTGGAAAGCATTTTTCAATGAGTCTTTTGGAATTTTCTTGGATCTTTGTATTGCTCAGAGTAGTTAACTCATCAGTTAATCATATTACAATATTGCTGTTACTATGTATAATGATTTCCTGGTTCTGTTTACTTCACTTTGCATTAGTTCATATTTTCTTTTGTTTTTCTGAAGCCATCCTCCTATATACTATATGAAAATCATTTCGTATAGTACAATAGTACTCTATCACAACCATATCACACTGAAAATTTAACAATCAATCCTCCTGAATCAGTATGAGCAACTCCAGCACAACCTTGGCTATGGCACAACAGCAAAAAAAAAAAAAAATTAATGGCAAGGGGGCAAGATTTACAAAGGCAATAAAAGAAATTGGTTAGAAGAGAGAACTCAAACTTGGTACTTAAGAAGGTTTAATTTGCAAAGATGCTAACATCAGGATACCGTTAATTAACATATTGTTCATGGAAATTAATTAAATAATTAGTTAATTAGCATGCTGTTAATGGAAAAGGACATAGAAAAAGAAAAAATAACAAAGCAAAGAGGTTGGAAGGGAGGAAGAGAAGCTGTGTGTATGGGGGGGAGGGATCTTTAATTAACCAATTGACTGAGATGGGGAAAGACAGAAAGGGGAAAACAGAAGAAGAATTAGACTATTTTTTTTAAAGGTAATAAATATAAATAAATAAGTAAAATCCCAAACCTGGGGAAAGGGTTGGGAAACAGAAGATGCTAGAGTTGAGAGGGAGAGAGGGTTAAGAGAAGAGAATTTGTAAGAATAGGGTAGCATTAAAGTAGAATAAGGAGAACTAATCATATGGAGAAAGTGCTGATATAAAAGAGGAAGCAAAAC
This sequence comes from Pseudochirops corinnae, assembly GCA_028646515.1. Taxonomy (NCBI): domain Eukaryota; kingdom Metazoa; phylum Chordata; class Mammalia; order Diprotodontia; family Pseudocheiridae; genus Pseudochirops; species Pseudochirops corinnae. The sequence goes on from CM053587.1 coordinate 333,429,608, forward strand.
AAAACAAAATCCTATTTACTGCCACCCCAAAATCTAGAGACACAAATCTAAAAAAAAAGAATCTATCTTTCATAACTTTTAACTGATTGGATTAAATAGTTCAATAAATGAGAGTGATAAATTGGATAGGGGAAAACCCCACAATATCTTGATTACATGAAATATATCTGAAAAGCAAAGATATGTATGAAATAAAAATGAGAGGCTGCAAAAAAAAAAATTACTATGCATAAAGTGAAACCAAAAAAGCAGGAGGTATAAGTGTGTCATCAGAACCAGCAAAAATAAGAATCCATAAAATAGATAATATTTTAAAAAAATATATATTTAAAGAAACCATAGACAACTCAATATTATGCTTTCATGGTCCAAGTGACAAAGCATCTAAATTCATAAAGGAAAAAATAGATGAATTAAAAAAAAAAACATTGTGAGTTATGTGAAAATAGGTTTTAATATTTTCATTCTCAGAATTAGATAAATCTAATAGAATGCTAAACAAAAGGGAAATAAAATTGAATAAATTGTTTGGGAAATTAGCTAAAAGATATAGGATGCCTTTCTAACAGATCCACTGAATTACATACAATTTTCTCAGCATCATATGACCCTTTTACAAAAATTAACTATAAATTACAGCACAAAGAAATTGCAAATAAATGTAAAAAGTAGAAATACCAAACACATCTTTTACAAATCATAACAACAAAAATAGTAATCAACTCAGAGAGCATAAGCAAACCAAAATAATGACTTAAGACTTAATAAAGAAATTTTAAATAAGTAGTGGCTTAAAGAACAAATAGTAGAAACAATCAAAAAATATGTGAATGGCAATGACAATGACATAGCTTGCCAACGTTTCTGGGCTACAACAGTACTCAAAAGAAAAATCACATCCCCAAAAACATCATTAATAAAACAGAGACTATTAATGGACTAAATATGTATTTAAAAAAAAAACAACTAGAAACCAAAATAAGCACAAAAGAAAAAATGTTGAAAATTTAAAAATAAATAAATATATTAGAAAGCAAAAAGACTATACTTTGGAAAGTATAAACTGGTAAGCCATTAGTCAATCTATTGTTGTTGTTTTTTTTTTTTAAGGAAAAGAAAACAAATTAGTATAATAAAATATAAACAGGGATTTATATCATAGCAAAATCAGAAGAAATAAAAATAATTATGATAGTCAACTATGTAGAGTTGTATGTCAAGAAAGCTGAGAACACAAAGGAGATAAAGGATTATTTAAAAATAGGAACTCACCAAGCTAACAGAAAATCAAGAAAAGATCTAAAATAGAATCTCAGAAAAGGAAATATTCAATGTAAAGGAATTACTGGGGAGTGGGGAGTGGGTTAGAGAGAATTCCTGGTTCTGATAGGTTTAAAGGAGAGTTTAATCAGACTTTTAAAGATTAATTAATA
>CM053587.1:333431540-333454375 GCA_028646515.1 Pseudochirops corinnae
ATAAATATTTGATTTTTAAAAATCTACTTAAAACCAAAAGCAAGAATCATCTGCAATGTGAATATACAAGAAATTTTCTTAATAAATACAGGAATAATTTAAAGACGTCCCCTTGTAACTTCAAGAAGACAAGAGAAAGAAAGTAAAGGTGTAAAGATGAGCAAAGAGGCAATAAAACTCTTTATTTCCTTATAACATGATGGCTTGTTTAGAAAATCCTAAGGAGTCAAGGATACTAATTGAGATAATTAATAGTTTCAACAAAGTTTCAGGTTACCAAATAAACCCACAAAAATCAACATCAAATATATAATAATAATAATAATAACAATGAAATCCAAGAAGCAATCATACAAAGGGACATTCCATTCAAAATACAAAATACAAAAATGTTTGGGAGTCAATTTTCGAAAGATCATCAATGTCAATTGTGAAATGCTCCTTAAAGAATAAAAAACAACTTCAACAGCTGGAAGAATATTTATTGATCATGGCTAGGCTGTGTCAATATAATAAAAATTTCAGTAACACAAATTAATTTATAGATTTAATACTATACTAATTGAACTATCAAAAGGATACTTTACAGAACTAAAATATCAAAGGAAATAACGAAAAACAAAACGGTAGATATGTGGGGAATAGCACTTCCAGACGTCAAAGTTATTATAAAATTTCAGCATCAAAACCATTTAACATAGGTTTAAAAAATAGAAATGTACACCAATGGAAGAGACTAGGCATCCCATTATTCCTCTCTGGGTTTCACTCTGAACTCTTTGGATTTTCTGTACCTTAAGTACGAATCTTTTCCCACCAGCCTTTTCACCATCCTTTTATGTCTTTTATTGTCTTCACCCACTCAAATGTTAGTTCCTTGATATCAAAGAATATCTTTCTTTTTGTTTGCATATGTCTTCCCAGCACTTAGCACAGAACCTGGAACATTTAATAAATACTTATTGTCAGACAATGGAGAATTAAAAATAATGGAATTAAATAATCAAGTGTTCTATAAACTAGAAAACACTAATTAAGAAAGATATCCCTATTTGGCAAGAACTTCTGGGAAAATTAGAAACCAGTCTGGGAGAATTTAGGTTTAGACAAGCATCTTACATCATATTCTATAATAAATTCCAAATAGATACCTGACCTGAATATTAAATATCATATCATAAAAAAACAGACACTTACCTTTCACAACTCTCATAGGTGATGAATGCTTACCCAAACAAGGGGTAAGATGATTTCAAACGATGAAATAAATGACTTTGATTAAATGAAGTTGAAAAGCTTTTGTCCAAAAAAAAATTAATAAATCCACAATAGAAAGACAAAGTATTTATATCAATTCTCTTTGACAAGAGTTTGATATTCAAGATATATGAATAACTACCGGAAATAAAAGAGAACAAAAGCCATTCCCCAATAAAGAAATGTCCACAGAGTATGATTAAGTGACTGTCAAGGGAAAAATTGCTGACTATTAACACCCAGATTAAAGAATGCTCCAAATTACTACTAATAAGAGAAATGCAAATCAAAACAGTCTTGAAGTTTCATCTCACACTTAGCAAATTGGCAGAGATGCTTAAGGTAGGCTTAGTCAATGTGGAAAAATAGGCTCACTAATGTATTATTCAAGGCAATATGAATCAATGCAAGTATTCTGGAAAGTAATTTGGAATTATGCAAATAAGGGGGATATAATGGTCATACTCTTTGACCCAAGCCAATAAGCTTTTGTTAAGTGCCTATTATGTACTCTCTGTGTTAAATGATGAGGACACAAAGAAAGGAAAAGCAGCCCATACCTTCAAGGAGGACAACATCAAATGAGGGAAATAATCTGAAGACTCTTGTCTACAGATAAGACATATACAGGACAAGGGGAAGATAAGTGATGTGGGGCGGGGGTGGGGGGAGTGCTAGCATTCCATTGCTAGGGTTATATCCCAAAAAAGTCATTGACAAAACTAAATGGTCCATGCTAAAATATTTATAATAGCATTTTGTGTTTGTGTATGGTAACCAAGAACAAGAAACAAACAGATGCCATTGGTTGGTGCATGGCTAAGAACACTGAGGTACATGAATGCAATTAAATAGTAATGTGCTAATAAAAATTATGAATAAGATGATGATGACATAGAGACATGGAAAGACTTACAGAAACTCGTGTAATACAAAGCCAGTAGAGCCAGGAAAGCAATATGCACAGTGAATCCAATGATGTAAATGCGATGACCAACAACCACAAAACAATTAAAATGGAATGCTATGAAATTATAAACGGGTTTAATCCCAGAGAATAGATGAGAAGACACTTCTCCACCCCATTCATTTGCAGAAGTAAGAGATTCACAAGTTCAGAGCATCACATCTCAGTGAGATTTTTTTCTCCTATACATACATTGACTTTATCGATTTTTTTTCCTTCTTTTTATTTAAAAAAAATTCTTTGTTATAAAAGATGCCTTCCTGGAAGGAGGGGAAAAGAGACGAATGCAGAGGGAAATGTAAGCAATGGCAAAACAAAAATTGTCAATAAAAGTTTATTAAAAAAAAAAAAAGAAAGAAAAGGGGCGGCTAGGCGGCACAGTGAATAGAGCACCAGACCTGGAATCAAGAGGATCTGAGTTCAGACAACACTTACTACCTGTGTGACCTTGGGCAAGTCACTTAACCCCAATTGCCCTGCCCTCCCCCCTCCAAAAAAAAAAAGAAAGGGGAAAAAAAGAAAATGCATTCATAAGAAAAAGTGTTGTATTTGAAGTTAGATTTGTGTTCAAATCTTGACTTTGCCATTTAAAATTACTTTCATGTCACACAAGCAGTAATGTGCTATTAAATGCTTAACGAAAGGTTCTCAAAAAAAATCTTATGTATGTGTATATATGTATATGTATACATATATATGTACACACATATACACACGTATATATACATATTTTATATTTATGTATATATGTGTGTGTATGTATACACACACACACACACACTGAGCTAGCTCTGGTAACGCATACATAAACCTCATTATCAGTGTGTACATACTTGGAAAATGGTAAGTGAACTTATCCACAACATTCAAAACTTCTGCATTTGCTATAACTGATGGCTGCACATATGGATGGTCTGGTGATGGTTGATGGAGCACCTGTGTTTTCTTGGTGTTGTGAGGCCAAAATTAACACAATCAGCAGAGAACTGATCCATAGTTTGTTGCATCTCAGCTTCAGAGGCTGCATTGAGTACACAATTGTCTGCAAACAGAAAATCATGCACCAATACACCCTCCATTTTGGTCTTGGCTTGTAGCTTTTTCAAGTTGAAGAATTTACCATCAGTGAGAATTTAACTCAGTATCTAGGAGGCTCCAAAGGAAAGCACAGGACAGAAGAAGTATTAGACTAACTACCAAACTGACGGTCTACAGAGCCATAGTGCTGACCTCATTATTGTATGCCTGTGAAATCTGGACAGTATACCAGCACCATGCCAGGAAACTGAATTGCTTCTATTTGAATTGTCTTAAAAAGATTCTGAAGGCAAAAGATACCTGGCAGGATAAGGTACCAGACACTGAGGTTCTTATTCAAACTAAACTTTCAAGCATTCAAACTCTGCTTCAGAGGGGGCAACTCCAGTGGGCTGGCTATGTTGTTCGAATGCAAAATGTACACTTGCCAAAAAGCCTATTTTATGAAGAACTCACCCAGGGCAAGTGTTCACATGGTGGTCAGAAGAAGTGATACAAGGACACTCTCAAGGTCTCTCTTAAGAACTTTGGAATTGTTATGTGGCATGGGAGACACTGGCACAGGACCACTCAGCATGGTGTGCCCACATCAGAGAAGGTGCTGTGCCCCATGAGCAAAGCAGAATTGAGACAGCTCAAATCATCAATTACAGCATCAAGCAGGAGGCACAAATTTGGAGTATATACTCCAAATGTTCACATGGACTATTTGTGCCCGATCTGTGGTACAGCACTCCAAGCTTGTGTGAGTTGATCAACCACAGTTAGACACATTGAAACTTGACTCTAGCATAGTGATACCATTTTGTCCTCTTGAAGAACAAAGGACAACAGCCATATACACATTTGTGTGTATATCTATATGTATGAATATGTGTGTGTGTGTGCGTGTGTGTGTGTGTGTATCAGCTAGGAGGTTCAGTGGATAGGATATTGAGCCTAAAGTCAAGAAGTCTCATCTTTCCGAGTTCAAATCTGGCCTCAGACACTTACTAGCTATGTGATTCTTCTTGCCTCAGTTTCCTCATCTGTAAAAGGAGCTGAAGAAGGAAATGGCAAACCATTCCAGTATTTTTGCCAAGAAAACCCCAAATTGGGTCACGAACTGTTGGACAGGACTAAAAATGACTGAACAACACTAGCACCTAATGTGCTTTTAAATTTAATCTGCATTTACTTTTTTCCCATCAGAGGTCTGTGTTTTATTCTTTTGAAATATACAAAACACTTATTTTAGGGATACAAAAGCAAAAAACGAAAGCTATCTGCTTCTAAGGAGCTTACATTCCACTAGAAAGGCATACTGTGTATACCCAAAACTGAATGCAAAATAGAGACAAACCAAGGACCAAGGCATTTATTTCGTGGATTGAAATGAAACCTCAGCTGGAACTTGAGGGACCTTGGTGTTCTAAGAGGCAACGGAGTGATGTGTCCCCATCTGTGCTTTAACAATAGCAATTCCTCAACCATATGGGGGCTAGATGGAAGAGTAGAGAAAATGGAAATGAAGGGACATATTAGGAGTTTGTTGTAGTCTAGGGGAGATATAATGTCAGCCAGGTGAGTCGAGAGAAGGGAGTAGATGAGAGAGATGTTATGGAGACAGAAACATCAAGCTGTGTCTACTGACTAGATGTGTAGGGTGAAGGAGACTGAAGAATTGAGGTGACCATTAGGTTATAAACCTGCGTCACTCTGAGGATAGTATTTCCTATCATAGATAGGTATGGAGAAGTGGTGTTAAAGGGAAAGATAACAAGTTTTGCCATGGACGTGGTGAGTTTAAGATGCCTATGGGACATTCGGACCAGTAAGCAATTGATGGCATGGGTCTAGAGCGCAGGAGAAAGATGAGGGTTGGAGGAGATGGTTTTGGAGGGATGGCCATTGATTTCCACTACAAGAGTAAGTGTCACGAAGTGGGAAAAATGAAGGATTTGGAGTCAGAGGACCTAAGTTTGATTTCTTCAATGATTTTCCCCACCTTTCCAAGCTTCTGTTTCTTTACTAGCAAGATGAGGGAATGAGTAGGATTAGGTGAGACTAGATGATCCCTAAATTGCATTCTAGCTGTGGATCCATGATCACATTATCCCATTTTATGAACTCTGAAATTCTATGATTCTGTAGCCCATAATAAGTGCTCAATAAATGTTTGTTGGGTAATCAACTGATCATCTGGAGGTACCTTGGCAGTTATCTAATCCAATCCACTAATTTCACAGAGAGAGGAAATGTAGACTCCCAAAGGAGAAGGGGTTTGGGAGAAGTGGTTTCCCCAGTGGCCCTCAATGAATCAGTGGCAGAACTGGGACTAACTGGAACCTACATCTCCTGATTCCCAGGCAACCTCAGCAAAGTGTTTTCCCTCCTCTACAAAATACAGCATCCCTGAATAGAGAAATCCAAGAATAATGCTAAATACCGAAAATAAATGCTGCACCCTGCCTCCATCTTAGTCTCTTGGGCTTTCAATAGCATTTTGTTTTGCTTGTTGGTGCCATGATGAAGGGTGGGGATTAATCCTGACTCTATTATAACAGGCAGGTTGTAAAGGGCATGTGAACCTACAGGCATCCAGAAGGAGTAAGGGCTGGCCTATCTGAGTCCACTGCAAGTATTCCAAACAAGAATCACAGGCCCACAAATAGAATGGAGTTCCTGTATTAAAAGCTGGCCAACCTACAGTTGGTGAACCTTCTTCCTGGACATAGTTTAATCTTAGTTGGAAAGAAAAGTAAATGTGGGAAAGGGTATTCAGTATGGCTTCCATCTTGGGATGCAGAGTAGGGGAGAGATGGGGAGGAAATTTGTAACTCAAAATCTTGTGGAAATGAATGTTGAAAACTAAAAATAAATAAAAAACTTCTGGAGGGAAAAAAAGGAAGAAAAGTAAACCCTGTGCCAAGAGGGCATGTTTTCACTGAGAAGGGAGAGGAGCAGTAGGGACAAAGAAAAGTAAGACTGATGGGTTTATCATAGAACAGACTACTCAGTACTTTGCTGGGAATTTCAGAAGTTAATTTTCATCAGTCCCAGTGGGGAATGGGCAAATGATGAACTGAGTCTGTTGGCCGGGGATGTGAGTTTGACTCCCAGCTCTAGTATGACCTGGATGGTGTGGGTCAAGTGCCTTAGCTTCTACTGTCCTTAGAGTCAGTAAGGTTGTACACTGGTTAGAGCTCCAAATTTGGAGTCAGGGAGACCTGAATTCAAATCCCACCCCACACACTTTGTGGCTGGATGAAGCATTAGCGAGTGACTTTACATCAGTTTCCTTGTCTGTGAAATGAGAATGATAAGAGTACCTAATGTTATGAGAGTCAAGTGAGGTAACATATGTAAAGTGCTCTGCAAACCCTAAGGTGTCATATAAATGGCATCTAATTATTATTATTATAAACAATTATTATTCTGTAAAATTAAGCATTTGGCAGTAGTGGTGTGTGAATGTAATAAAACACTACTATGTTCTTAGAAATGGTGAAAGGGATAGGATTAGACAAAATCTGGGGGACTTATAAGATGTGAATTGAAGTGAGCAGAAACAGGAAGATGATTTATATAACAACAATGCAAAGACAAACAATGTTCGAAGACTAAGAACTCCTATCAATGCAGTGACCAGCTATGATTCCAGAGAACCAATGATGAAACGTTCTATCCACCATCCATGGTGGATGATGGAAAGGTGATGGACTTGGGGGTCACCTTGCCCAACAAATTCCAGTGACTCCCTATCACCTCCAGGATCAAGTATAAAATCATCTGTTTACTGTTTAAAACCCTCCGTAATCTGCAACAATCCCCCTTTACACACACAACACACCACCATCACTACCGCCATGAGCTTTCCAGTCATCTCCATGACTCTTAACACTAGCCACTCCCCCCACCTAGCATGTCCTCCCTCCTCATCTGCACCTGCTGGCATTCCTCAAATCCTACCTAAAAATCCACATTTTAGAAGACTTTCCTGATCCCCCTCAATTCTAATGCTTTCCTCTATTGATCACGTCCAATCTATCCCTTTCTATGGGTTATTTGTCCTCAGTTGTCCGCATATTGTCTCCTGTATTAGACTCTGAGTTCCTAGAGAGTATAGACTGGCTTTTGCCCTTCTTTCTATGCCCAGGGCTTAGCACAGTGCCTGGAACAGAGCAGCCACTTAATAAACGTTTATTTACTGACAAAAAGATGAGACTTTTAGAAAAATCTTGGAAATGTGTTTTGCTTGACTAAGTTTATTTGTTACAAGGGCTTTGTCTTTCTTTTTTTTTTTTAATGGGAGGAGGAAGGTAGGAGTGAGAGAAAAGAGGATTTTTTAAATAATTAAATGAAGAATTAAGTGGACTAGAATCAGGGGTGGGGAACCTGAGGCGGCTCTCTAGGTCCTCAAGTGCAGCCCTTTGGTTGAGGCCAAACTTCACAAAAGAAGAAAAGGATGCAAAGGGCCACACTTGAGGACCTAGAGGGCCACACATGGCCTCGAGGCCACAGGTTCCCCACCCATCCCGGGACTAGATGATTCTTCTAGTTCTGATATTCAGTGCTCCACTATGCCTTCCAGCTCTAGCATTCTAGATTCTAGGTTCCTCTTGGTTTTAATGTTCTAAGGTCCCTCTGAGTTCAGACATCCTCTGTTTTCAGTTCCTTTCCAGTTCTAACTGGGAGTAAAAGTATGAGCATCAGTCAAATATAAAAATAAACATATAAACACACACATACATGCACATACGCACAGTGTGCATGTATACATGCATGTATACAGAATGTATGTGTATGTCTATATGTGTGTACATTCTGTATGTATGTGCACATATATGTATATGTGTATGTGTATGTGTGTACATGCAGGTATATAGAATGTATGTGTATGTATATATGCGTGTGTGCATTCTGTGTGCATGTGCACATATATATGTGTATGTATATGTATATGTGTGCACACGTATGTATATAGAATGTATTGTGTATTCTGTATGCACATGCACATATATGTATACATATACACATATGTATATATGATGTATGTGTATGTATATACGTGTGCACATTCTGTATGCATGTGCACATATATATGTATGTGTGCATGTGTGTGTGTGTGTGTGTGTGTGTGTGCGTGTGTGTGTGTATCCAGTACTATCCTACTGGAGCATCCACAAAAGGTAAGAAAGCTACAGTGAGAGACCTAGCTCTCTTAGGGCCGTAGTTTTATTCCGGGATTTTAAGGTTTAAAAAAAAAATAAACAATGAATGCATTGAGGCCAGCACTGCCTGCAAAACAAGCTGGATAGAAGCAGCTGCTGGCACAGGGATAAAGCTCCAGGCCTCGAGTCAGGGAGTTTTTGTTATCATCACTCAGTCGTGTCACGTCTGACTCTCTGTGACCTCATTTGGGGTTTTCTTAGCAAAGACACTGGAGTGGTTTGTCTTTTCCTGCTCTAGCTCATTTTACAGATGAGAGAACTGAGGCAAACAGGGTGAAGTGACTTACCCAGGGTCACACAAATGAGTTCAAATCCAGCCTCAGGCACTTACTAACTGTGGGATATTGGACAAGTCACTTGACCTCTGTTTGCCTCAGTTTCCACATCTGTAAAAAGCAGATAATAATAGTACTTCCCTTCAAGGGTTGTGAGGATCAAATGAGGTAATATTTGTAAGTGCTTATTACAGGGTCTGGCATGTACTAAGCATCATATGAATGTTACTTATTGTATTATTGTATGATTCTCCCTCTTCCTATTACCTCTGAAGGCAGTGGAGAAGATGGGGGGGAGAGGGGGAGGGGAGAGAGAGAAAAAGATCTTGGGGGAAGAGGAAAGGAGGCTTGAGAACAGTAAGAAAGCAAAGTTCATCCCTACACTGTGAAGTTGACAGGGAGACTAATCAGGCCCTGGAGGTCTGAGAGAAGAACAGATGGAAACTTTGTTGAGTGCCCCTATTGAGTAACAAGAACTGTCTTCCTCTCTTTTATTTCCTTAATGAAAGGGAAGGAAAAAGAGATTATTATTTGAAAAAAAAATGTAAGAGAGGAGGGTGGGAGGAGGAAACTAAATGGAGAAAGCCCCAGAGGGCACCATTAGAGTCTACCTACACATGGCAGATTCCTCAGCCCATTCCAAACTGTCAACACGTACCCTGAACCCAGAGTTGGCAACTGAGGCAGAGCCTGTCACGGACGAGACGGAGAGGTTCATTTTGACTGTAGAGACCATGGGTACTGCAGGCAAAGTCAACTAGCATGTTCCTACTGATGTTATAGGGCTGGTCTAAGAGGCTGTGTTCTGGAAAGATGCCTGGGGATGCCTGGGGAGGCGGGAGGAAAAATGAATTGTGGGAGGAGGGGAGAGGGCAGTGATTTCATGAAATTTAGAGAGGCCTATAAAAGCCCTGGCTTACACATGGATGCATGTATTCATTCATTCATTCATTTTTATTGGCAACTTTTGTTTTTAGATTCCTTTCATTAAATAATAGACACATAAATATATAGTGTGTGTATGTAATATATATGTATAGTACATATAACGTATAGAAAATGATATACAGGGTGTCCCTAAAGTCTGGACACATAGGAAATCTCATTAACTCTGCATATTTTCAAGAAATGAATGAATGAAATTTTCAACAACATTTTATTTAATCAGCATACATTTCAGCCATGACAATTTCATATGGAATAAAAGCTTTCGTTAGCTATTGGGGACTATTTTCCATAAGAATGAGATTACTTTAATTAATTAATGAGATTTCCTATGTGTCGCCTACATTTCCTAGGTCTTCTTATGAAGTCTCATTTATGTTAATTAAATAAAATGTTATTGAAAATGTCATTCATTTCATTTCTTGAAAATATGAGTAGTTAATGAGATTTCCTATGTGTCCAGACTTTAGGGACACCCTGTATGTGTATAGTATATATACATACACATATATTATAGATACACACATATATACTTTATATATCTATCTGTCTATCCATCTATTACAGCCAAAGAAGCATGTGGGGGAGAGGAGAAAGAGAATATGAGAGAGAGAGAAAGAAAGGGGAGAGAGGAAGAGAGAGAAAGGGGGAGAGAGAGACAGAGAGACAGAGACAGAGACAGAGAGAGAGAGACAGAGAGAGACAGAGAGAGGAGAGAGGAGAGAGAGACAGACAGAGAGACAGAGAGAGACAGAGACAGAGAGAGGAGAGAGAGAAAGAGACACAGAGAGAGACAGAGAGAGACAGAGAGAAAGGTATATGTTTGTATGTGTACATATATACCTTGCCCAACTTGAGAGGTTTTCTCTAGTATCAAAATTTTAATTACAAAAGTAAGTAACATATTAGTGACATCTTGTAGCATATACAACATTGCAAACCCGTAGGCCCCACCTCAACAATGAAGGAAAGGAGATACATTTTCTCCTCTCTTTTTCTTCCTCATCTTAGTCAAGTTGAATCCATTATTTTGTTCTGTCCATTTACATTGTTATAGTCATCACTGGTACTGCTTTCCTGTGCTACGTGCCTTCATTCTGTATCAATTCATATAAGTTACATTTCTACAAATTCTGCACATTTTTCTTATTTTTAAAATGTAGAAATAATCCTTATATTAATGTTCCATGACTTCGCTTAGTCATTTTACAATTAATGGGCATATTCTTTGCTTTTAGTTCTTCACTACTGAAAAAAAAAGCACCGTTATGAATATCTTAGTGTATGAGGGGTCTTTCTTTCTGTTTCTGACCTACTTGGAGTATATGCCTGGCAGTGGAATTTTTAGATATAAGGATATGGACATTTTAATTAATTTGTTTAGCATCATTCTAAGTTGCTTGCCAAAATGGTTGGACCAATTCATATTTTCCCTGATAATGTATTGATGTTCCTGTCTTCCTGCATCCCCTCCAACACTATTTCTATTCTTTCTCTTATTTTCCAACTTAGTGGATGTGAGGGGGAAAACCGTGAGCTGCTTTAATTTGAACTTCTCTTAATACACATTAGTGATCTAAAGCAATTGTCCCTGTAGTTGTCAATAGTCTGTCATGCTTCTTTTAAAAATGGTTTGTTCATATAATTTGACCAAGTCAGTAAGTATTTATTAAGTTCTTACTTAGGTGCTGGGCCCTGCGTTAAGCGATGGCTACTTATCTATTTAGAAACAGATAGTTATGTATTTGCATTCATTACCCAAATGTCTTGTAAATCAGACCCTTATCAGAGATATTTGATGCAGAAGTGTTTTTTTAAATTCTACTTGCATTTATTTTGTTCGTGTGAAAGCTTTTCAATTTCATATAATTGAATAATCCGTTTTACCTTCTGTGATTTCCTCTATCCTTTGTTTGCCTAAGATCTTCTCTTACCAATGTCTATGAAAGACATCAGCAACCATTTTCCTTGCCTTTTTTTTTTGGTGGTATGATTATACATATACATATATATACACACGTATGTAAACACATGTGTGTATGTAATGAATATCCATTTGAAACTTGGGGTACATGGTGTAAGGCATTGGTCCAAACATTTGTATTTGTATTTATCCAACTGATTTTCAGGGTTTTGTTTTTGTTTTGTTTTTTTAAAGCAGTTTTCTCGAATAAGAAGTTCTTCCTGAAATTGTATATCTTCCCAGATTTGCTGGTTTGAATTGTTTCTGATTGTTGTTTATCTAGGCTCTTCACTGGTCTACAGTTTGGTGTGCTATCAGTACCAGATAGTTTTGATGATTCCTCTTTTTCCTTATTCTCTTTTATGGGAAACTAAATCAGAGTTTCAGTTGCCTTGTCCCCTTTCACTGATAGAGTTAGGGTCAGAGTAAGAATTCAAACTTCCATCCATCTCAAAGTCATAGGTTAGGCTCCTAAACCAGCTCTCCCCTCCAAAAAAAAAATCAGAATGTAGCTGGCCTAGAGAAGTGGTCTTTAACCTTTTCTGAATCATAGCCCCTTTGAGAAAACTGATAAAGCTTATAGATTCCCATTTAGAATAATGTTTTAAACTAATTAAAAATTGCACAGAATTACAAAGGAAATCAAATATTACTGAAAATTGAGATGTAACTTTTTTTTTCTCATACAAGTCAATAATCCCCCTATGGATTTCTCAGGGTAGGGGGAGAAGCTGTGAACCTGAAGTTAAGCACTTCTGGTCTACAAGGTTATATAGCAAGTAGGTGGAAAGTATGGTTTAAAAGTGGTTATAAACGGAGAGAAAGAAATAAAAAATCAGAGAGAGGAAAGACAGAGAGAGAGGAGAGAGAGGAGAGGGAGAGAAAGGAGAGAGAAAGAGAGAGAGGAGAAAGATAGAGAGAGACAGAGAGAGGCGGGGGGAGGGGGGGAAAGAACCTACCTCTGAGTCAAGAAGAGTTGGGTTCAGGTTTCCTCTCTTTGGCACTTATAAACTGTATGATTCTGGACAAATCACTCAAACTTTAAACTCCTGAAGCAACTCTCCAAGACAACAAGTTGAAGAACAATTACCCATCTACACTGATAGAAAGTATTTCTCCTCAAGGTCTTCCCTACATCATGAAATTATAGTTATTGACTGCCTCCTCCCTCCCCCACAAAAAAGCATCACAGAATCCTTGTGAGCATAAATTGGACCTTGAAAGAGCATCTGATTGGAGGGTCTAGGTGACACAGCGAATACAGCACTGGCCCTGGAGTCAGGAAGACCTGAGTTCAAACCTGGCCTCAGACACTTGACACAAAACTAGTTGTGTGACCTTGGGCAAGTCACTTAACCCCAATTGCCCTACCTTCCCCTCTCCAAAAAGCAAAAAAAAAAAAAAAAAAAAAAAAAAAGAGCATCTGATCTAGTTCATTATGTTTGGTTAAGATTGACAAAATACTTTCCTCACAATGACTTTGTGAGACAGGTAGAGCAAATATTATTCCCATATTTCAAACAAGGAAACTATAGTTGACTCAAGTTAAGCGATTTTCATTCTCATAGTTGGTATGTGTCAGATATTAGGTTCAAATACAGTTTCCTAATCCCAAGTCTAAGCTTTATTAACAATGTAAGCAACAGATCTTTACCTATTTTTTTCTTCCAAAAATTGAGTTTTCATGATCCCTTGTATTTACTACCCTTCCAATATTTTATTTCTCTAATAGTGAAGGATTTCTTTCTTATGCCTAAACTCACTCTTCTGGAGGCAGACATAGAAATCAATTGATCAATCACCAGATTTATAGGATTGACAGCAAGAAGGGATTTTCAAAATTGTCTCTCCCAATGAGAAGTTAGATGACTTGATCAAGGCCCTCACAGATAGTATATGACAAAAGTGTGATATGAACCCAGTCCTATGACTCCAAATTCAGCAATCTGTTCATTGTATCATGCTGCCTCACATAGTGAGGTTTTATAAATAATAAAAAATATAATAATAAAAGAAGGGCCTGAGTAGAATATATCTATAATTGAGTAAATCAATATATCAATGAATCAGTTAATTGATCAATCAAAAGTGCAAAGTAGGCAGGAACATATCTTTTCAGGAAGAGTGAAGTACTTTGATCATGAATAAAGACAGATGACACCAGAGAGTAGATATATTGGGACTGGCTGAAAGAATCAGACAAAACTCTGGATAACACAGCAAGCTAGGTTGGAATCAGGCATTCCAGCAGAAGGCTAGTCAAGTGATGTTAAACTTTCAGCCACGTCTACGAAATCAGACACTCATTTTGGGAAGGGAGAGACAGAGGGAAGAGAAAGTCTTTGTCTCTTCTCTTCACTTCCCATACTACTGTGTGAGTTTGGATAATCCATCAGAAGTCCTAATGGCAAGCTGCCATCAATAACAGTTTCTACCAGACCCAATAGTAGGGTCACTGGAGCAGCAGTAATTGGCAGCAGCATCAGGAGATAAAAGAGACAGTAAGGAAAACTTAGACAAACTGAAGAAAGGCAACTTGAGGATCCTACAAAGCTTAGTAGAGAAGAATACCTAAGGAGAATTTCAGGAAGATTCCATAAAGGGAGAAAAGGACTTTCAATAAGTAGGAGCTGTGGAATTTAGTCTTCAGCAAACAATGAGCCTAGATTTTGTGTGTATATATAATGGGAGAATGTGCCCCTAGTAAGGGTGATGGGAAAGTGTTTCTCCAATAACTGTCCTTTCTATTCATTGTTAATACACACACACACATACACACACATATGTATATTTTAACTAATTCACTGTGACTGATTATCAATGGGGAACACATTGGATGGGGGCTCATGAGTAACACTACTAGAAACTCCCATCCCCTAAGAGTATGAGAGTGTGCTTTGTGACAAGATATAATCAGATACAATCATCCTGGCTCACTAATTCCTCTAGGTGTTAATAACATAGCTCCAGTTGGGGAATGGTACATATCAATCTCGGAATCAGAAAAATTTAGTCATGAAGTACCTCATATGTCATGTAGTCCAACCCCTTTTTTTTTTGAGGGGGGAAGGCAAGACAATTGAGGATAAGTGACTAGCCCAACGTCACACAGCTAGTTAAGTGTCAAGTGTCTGAAGCCGGATTTGAATTCAGGTCCTCCTGACTTCACCTAGCTGACCCTCTCCAACCTCTTTTAAAAAGAAATCCTCAATAGAATATCCCTGACAAGGAGTCATCCATCTACTACTTGATGACTTTTAATGATTTTTTTTTAATTTCTGATTTTAAATGAACAAGTTTATCAAATTTAGGGTTAGGGTTAAGTTTAAATTTAAACTAAAGTAAATCACCCTCAGCATGTTGCAATGTAGGTCACTTCCACCCAGGTCTAATTATATGAATTTTTTACTTCTGCATAAACTAAGACTAAATTGACCATTTTGCAACTATCATACGTTGCTCCCAGTTCTGACATCTGGGGTCAGATAGAGCAAGTCTAAGCTTCCTACCACAAGAAAACCCTTCAGATACTTGAAGACAATTGTCACTCCCTGCCCTCCCCCCAATCATCTCTTTTCTAAAGTAAACATCCCCGTTTCCTTCAACCAACCTTCATGTGACAACATGAACATTTATTCAATATTTTCTGTATATGAACTGATCAATTCACAAATATTTATTAAGCACTGTGATAAGCAAGTTCTCATGGGAGAAGTAGTGTTGAGTTGTGGAAAGAGTATAACTTAGAACCAAGAGGACCTGGGTTTCCATTTTGGCCCTGAAACTTACTAATTATGGCATGCATGAGAGGCAAATTACCTCACTGGGAAAATTAGCATCACACAGTGAAAAACACATTAACATTAGAATCAAAGCATCTGGGTTCCAGTGACAGCAGCTATCTGTGTCACCTTGGAAAAGCCACTCAATCTCCATGGGCCTGTTTCTCTATCTGTAAATTGAAGGGTTTTACCTACATAGCATCTGAGATCTCTTCCAGCTCCAGATCTAGGGCTTTATGGCCCTATGGACCTCTCTCAGCCTCAGTTTTCCAATTTAAAAAAATGTAGATAACAATGCTTAGCCCAGAGGAGCATTGGGGAGAAAGAAAAAAAAACCATTAAGGTGTATAAGAATGTGGGCTGTCATTAATGAATCAGTTAATAAGCACTTAGCATGTGCCATGAACTGTGCTTAGTAATGGAGAATTCAAAGACAAAAATGGAAAGGTCCCTGTCTTCTAAGAGGTTAGGTTCCACTGGAGACATGATGCCTACACATAGTAGACACAATTTCCATGGTGAGAAAGAAAGACACTAACGAAGTCATTTTCTACACAAAGCCTTTTCCAATGCCTCTTAATTGAAGTATCTTCCCTCTGTTAATTATTTTGTTTATCCTGTAAATAACTTGCTTTGTATATATTTATTTGTATTTTTTGTGTCTCCCATTAGAGCAGTGGTTCTCAACCTGTGAGTCGTGACCCCTTTGGGGGTCAAATGACCCTTTCACACGAGTCGCCTAAGACCATCAGAAAACACATATTTCCGATGGTCTTAGGAACTGAGACACCACTCCTCTATCTGTCTCCAGGCAGGTCCGCCCACATGCGAAGTATTAAAGGATTGTGACATTAGGAAGGTTGAGAACCACTACATTAGAGTGTGAATTCCTTAACAGCAGAGACTGTCTTTTCACTCCTTTTGTGTCCCTAAGCCCTCAACATAGGGGCTGGTACATAAGTGCTTAATAAATGTTTATCAATTGATTGATTGATAATAACTGGAAGAAACTAGGACCTCATTAAAGAAGGATCAGGAAGAAACTAAGCACTCATTAAAAAGAAAGGCATTCTGTAATTGATAAAAACCTCAGTCCCAGGTCACCGGGAGCCCTGCAGGATCCGATCAGATTTTCTCCACTGGGTGCTTGGGGCAAGCCAGACAGCCTTGGCTAGCTAGGCGAGGTGCCTGGGGAAAGGAAGGTCAGGCAGAGGTGAGGGGCCTCCAGAAAAGACAGTGCTTTCGAGAGCACTTTACAATCCATTGGCAGACAGCGATGAGTGTGCTGGCCATTATCTTCCCATCAATAACCTTTACATGGCCTTGGACAATGGCTATTTCCTACAGAATCCAACTTTTCACTCGGACTCCCATTTGTTAGCAGCACTCATTGGCTTGGCCTTTGTGCAGGATTCTAGGTGAGCTACAGTTCTCTCTCAAGCTACCTTGACTGCCGCCAACACCCTCCCAGGAGGGACCTGGCCTGTTGTGATGCTCTATTGGAATTCACTAAAAGGAGGGCTCCCCAAGACCTATTTCTGGAGGGACAGAAGTCCGGATGTTTTTGTTTTTCAAAGATCTATTTAAGAAACAATGTATTTGCTGATAGTGTAGAAAAACAATGGGCATAAACACACATGAGGATAGACACACTTCCCCTTCCTTCCGCCAGGCTCTTTATTTATGTCAGATCTAGAATTACAACGCTCTTCGATATTCTATTAAGCAGACATGCATTCAAAAATCATAATCTAGGTATGTTAGAGTCTGTAGAAGGGGCCTTAGAACAGTGTCAGAACTGGGAGGAGCCTTAGAACAGAGAATGGCAGGTCTGGAAGGAGTCTTAGAACAGAGTGTCAGAATAGGGAGTGGCCTTAGAACAGAGAATGGCAGAGCTGAGAGGGTCCTTAGAACATAAAATATCAAGGCAGAAGGGGTTTTAGAAGAAAGAATGTGGAACAGGTCAGGGGCGTAGAATGTAGAATTGACAGGAACTGTATAGAACATAGAATGTCTGTTGGAAATAGAGTTATCCCTTCTACATTTGTGGTGATTAGGGGCACCAGGGATCTGGAAAATCCATATAAAATATTTTGGCCCTCCCTTCATACCAGAGGAGAAGTCTGAATTTTTCTTTTTTCTTTTGTAGGGTGCTTACAGTACCTTCTGGTAAAATCTGGGTTAAGCTTTTGGTCATAGGTTCTATGTCATCTTGCAGGCCTTCAACTGTGGTATTCAGCTTCCACAAAATTCCCCCAAAATCCTCATTTAATTTCTTATGCCAACCCATGATATATCTAAACCACAATGGGGAAAATTGTGATGTGGAAGAAATAACTGTATCTTAAAACAGAGGAGTAGGAGGGAATCTTAGAATGTGGAATGTTATGGGAAGGAACCTTAGAATTCAAAAAGTCTGAATGATAAGGGACCTTATAATACTCAGTGTCAGAGCTGAATGGAATCTTAGAACCTAGAAAGAGAGAGTTGGAAGGGACCATAGAGCGTGACATGTTGTGCTCTATAGGGACCTTACCTACGCTCTTATTTTAAAGAGAAACCCAGAGAAAAGAATCAGCTTGCCCGAAGTCATAGAGCGGAGAAGCATGAGAGTGAGGACCCCAGTGTGCACCTTTTGAAAAGGTTAGTTAAATATCTTCCTAGATTCCAAGAGTGTCATTGCCAGAAGGGTTGGAGAGTCACAGGATTCAGAAAGACAGAATCTAATCCAAACCTTTCATTTTGTAGATGAGGAAACTGAGTGTCAGATAAATGTAAGCAATTTGCTTAAGGCTACATAGGCAGTAAGAGTCAGAGAATCCCTGGACTGATTCCAAATACAGAACATTGAGTCCAATACCCTAACTTTACAGATGAAGAAATTGAGGCTTAGAGAGGGGGAAATTACTTCCCCAGTGTCACCTAATTAAGTGATATAATTGGGACTCACTCCCCCAGTACCTAGGCAAGGGTACTTTTATGTATATCACACAGCCTTTCTTCCTTCCACAATGTCCCTGAAATAAATGGAAATTTTGGCCAACGTCCCCCATACTAAGCACCAATCTAAATAGTAATGGAAAATTTCTGATTGCTCATTAGCCCTGAGTTCAAATCCACCTTCATATGGCTACTAGGTGTGTGACCCTGGGCAAGTCACTTCACCTTCACCCTGTTTGCCTCAGTTTTTTCATCTATAAAATCAGCTGGAGAAAGAAATGGCAAACCACCCCAGTATCTTTGCCAAGAAAACCCCAAAGGAGCTGGCAAAGGAAATGGCAAACTATTCTGGCATCTCTGCTAAGAAAACCCCACAGGAGTCACCGAGAGTCAGACACGATGAAAAGGACTAGACAACAACAGCCTTAGTGAGTTCATCCCAGCCAAACATCCTTCATTTCTCCAGATTTCCTTCAGGACCCCAGAAAGAATACCTCCGTATTCCTTTCCTGCTCCTTTTACATTGTCTTTCCCAATTAGAATATAAGCTCCTAGAGGGCAAGGACTGGCCCTTTTAGTTTGCATCTGTATTTCCAATGCAAAGCACCGTGCTTAGATACACAGTAAGTACTTCATTAATGTTTGTACTGGTCAATTTGACATTCCAAATTGGAATGGCACGTCAGAGATGGTAACTGTGAGATTCTTTGCACTAGAGGTATTTGAGCCAAGGTTAGGGGACCACTTGTTGGAGTTTATATAGAGGGGGTTCCTATTCAGGTAGAGATTGGACCAAATGATGTCTGAGGTCTCTTCCAGTTCTGAGAATCTGTGATTTAAGAGGATAACTAAACACCTCCTACAGTTGAGATCGAAGGAGAAACTTCATGACACCAAGAGCTGTCCAAAAGAGGGTTTCCCCTCGATGATAATCTGCAAAGGCTGGGGGACCTTTTGCCGGTGATGATGGACAGGGCATTGTCCGTCAGGTATGAAGGCTGGATTAGTGTGAACTGCCTTCTAACTCTGAGACTCTGGGGTTGCAAAATGAATCTGGTTCCCTTGGGGATTCCTCTTATCATGCTGGGAGCTAGATGACAGCCTCACAGCTGGGAAGACTGATTAGGTGGGTGGGACATGGTCTCTCCCCACACCCCAGAGATTCCTGGCAGGGGTGAAGACAACCCTGCATCAGTGTCTCTTTTGTTAAAGGTGTGTTAGCAAGGTGTGTTACCATGGAAGAGGGTGGAGTGAAGGGTGGCAAGATGAGTCATTGATACTAGACATACAGATGAAGATCAATGTGAATTTCAGTCATTAAAACAAGCTGTTGATCCATAGTTTCCCTTGGGTGTGTATGGAAGGAAAGGGGGAGGAGTGGTAGATACTGTCAGTGTCACAGATAGTCAGTGGCACTATTTTGGATCAAAAAGGTGACTCAGTCACACAGCTAGTAAGGGCCTGAGGCTGGATTTGAATTCAGGTCTTCCTAACTCCAGCTCAGCATTCTATCCACTGTGTGACCTAGCTGATGCAGGAAGTTATCCAAACCCATGCAACCAGAGATCTGTGTCCTACCCCCAAAGCAGATTGTTTACATTACCCATTAGTGTACTTTCTGTAGAATACAATCTCTTTAAAGGCAAGGACTATTTTGTTGTGTATCTCTGGGGTGTTTTACTGTGTGACCCTGTGCAAGACCTCACTCTGCCTCAGTTTTCTAATCTGTAAAATG
Organism: Pseudochirops corinnae; assembly: GCA_028646515.1. NCBI lineage: Eukaryota > Metazoa > Chordata > Mammalia > Diprotodontia > Pseudocheiridae > Pseudochirops > Pseudochirops corinnae. The sequence goes on from CM053587.1 coordinate 333,451,656, forward strand.
GGGATAATAGTTGGCATTTACTTCACAAGGTTGTTGTAAGGATGAAGTAAGATAATATTTGGCACTTAGCACAGTGCCTTGCATGTAAGAGAAGCTTAATAAATGCTTGTTTTTTCTCTCTCTCCCTTTGTTCCTCCCTGTTTCCCTCCCTCTCCTCCTTCCTTTTTTCTTTCCCTTCTTTCTTTTTTCCTTCTTTCCCTTTTTCTTTCCTCCCTTTCCTTTCCTCCTTCCCTTCTTCCTTCCTTCCCTCCCTTGCTCCTCTGTCTCCCTCCTTTCCTTCTTCCCTTCCTTTCTTCCCTCCCTCTTCCTTTTTTCTTTTCTTCCTCCCTTCTTTCATTTCTTCCTTCCTCCTTTCCTTTCCTCCCTCCCTCCCTTTCATCTTTCCTTCCTCCCTCCCTTGTTTCTTTCTCAGAGTCTTCGTCCTTCAAGCCTCTCAGCTCAGGCATTAGCTCCTCCATGAAGCTTTCTTAGAATCCCCAGGTGTCAGTGTTCTCATCCTAGAACATTTGGCCTGATCTCTCTGTTACCCCTGTATCCGCCATCTAGCATTCTATTGATCAGTGGACCTATTCAGAAGTAGCATGGTCAGGTGGAGCCTAGAGTGAGAGTATGTCCATTCAAATCCTGCCTCATTCCCTTCCTCCCTATGTGACCTCAGGAAAATCACTTCTCTGGGTCCCAGCTACTTCTTCTTTAAAATGAGGGGATCAGATAAAATGTCTTCTGAGATCCCTTCTGGTTATAAACGTAGGATCCTATGAATGATCCCCAACAGAGTGGAAGTGCCTTAAGGGCAAAAACTTTCATTTTTCATTTTGGGAGCCCCAGCAATCTGGACATAGCTATCTAATAAGTCATTGTTGAATCAAATTCGGTTTCACACAGTAAGCAAAAAGAGAAGCTGGGATTGGAACCCACTTTTCCTGAGTTTCCAGTCCAATGCCTCATCCATTTCTCTGCATCCTTCCTTAGGGCCCCTCATCTCCTCCCCCTTATACTTAAAACATCCAAAATCATGGTGCAGAGCATCAGACATTCAATCAGTGATGTTGAATTCCATTGAAAGTGAATGGAATTTTGAATTTCTTGTTTCCATAAACAGACAGACACATGAATGAATGAATGAATGAATGAACGAACGAACGAATGAATTAGAGAGGAACCATGCATTGGAAAGGAGCCAAAGAAAGAATAGGAAAAATAGTCAAGCAAGAGAATGAACAAATGGTTGAAAAGGCACTTATTTAGGAATATGCTATGTGCCAACCACTAGTAATAAGTGTGGGAAAAGGGCACATTCCCTACTCTCATGGAGCTTACATTCTTTTTTTAAAAAAAATTATTTATTTTTAACAGTCTTTTCTTTTTAGAGTTAGATTTCCAAATATCCTCCTCCCTACCACCCCTCCCCCACCCACTGACAGGACAAGCAATATGACGTCAGTTACACATGTAAAATCAAGAAAAACCTAGTTCCATATTAGCCATATTTTTAAAAATGAAGAGAGAAAATTATACTTCAATCTGCATTGAGAGTTCATTAGTACTATCACTGGAGGTAGATAGCATTTTTTTCATCATGAGTCGTTCAGAATTGCCTTAGAACATTGTATTGATCAGAGTAGCTAAGTCTTTCACAATCGGGATTATGTTCTGATAGGGGAAAACAATTCACATAGGGGAATGGTGGACAGAAAGGTATACTTTGATTTGGGAAGTTATAGGAACAGGAAGAGTCGATGTAACAGAAGTGAGATGGGAAGTGAGAACACCACTGCTCTTGGCAATGGTTAGGTCACATTTGGAGTGTTAGGTTAAGTTTATGGGCACCACATGTTAGGGCAGACATAATGATGCTGGGGATCTTTAAGAAAAGACAACCAGGATGGTGAAGAGCCTTGGGGCCATGTCATACAAGGATTGGTTAAATGTTTATGTAATGGGAGTAATCAGGGAAGGCGTATACCCCAATCTGCTTCGTCTCTCTCTTTATCCTCTAGTGAGTTGGAAAGTGTTCCTGAGTCAGAGATCAATTCCTGTTAACTGAACCCCTCTTCCTCTCCTGCCTTCAGTGGGACCAAGGTATTGTTGGGTATCCCAAAGCCCTTCGGTGCCAATTGCACTTCTAGATCTCTGGAAGGAGCCCAAGGCATTCAGGTCAACTTTATATAGGTTCCATGGGTTACACTCTAGCCATAGAAGACAAGGGCAGGGCAAACTCTCCCAGTTACTTCAAATACCTTTGCCTCAGCAGAGAGAAGATGAAGGATGACATTGGGGCTGGCTTCAGGTATTTACAAAGCTTTCATTTGGAAGAAGAATCCATGTTGTTCTTCTTATTCCCAGGGGGAAACCTTAAAATTGATGACCAGAAATAGCAAAGAGGCAAATCAAAGCTTGATGTAAGGAAAAGTATCCTAACAACTGAAGCTGTGTGAAAAAAGACCAGATTTCTTTGGGAAATAGTAAGAGCCTTATCTTAAAGGCCTTCAAGCCAAGGCTGGATGGATGGTCATTTGTTAGAAATGTTCTAGAAAGACTTCTTGTCCAGGGACGGTACATATTTTATAGTCTCTGGGATCCCCTCCAACACTGATTCTATGAATTTAACCATTCAGTTAGCATCTATTAAGCACCTGGATTGGGCCAGTCTCTGCAAATAAAGCCATCTTTGCCTTTGAGGAGCTGATATTCTGAAGGTAAGACAACATGTCTGTAGA
>CM053587.1:333454875-333471712 GCA_028646515.1 Pseudochirops corinnae
ATGAAAAATGAAAGATAATTTGTGAGGGGAGAAGTACTAACAGGTAGGGAATCAGGAAAGACTTCATGTAAAAGGTGGCTTTTGAACCCAGCTTTGAATGAAGCAAGGGACTCTTCAAATTTTGGGTTGTTTAACTTGAAGACAATGTGGTGAAAATCTTCTGCAAATATTTCTGGAGATGTCTTGTGAAACATGACTTAAACTTGTGGTCGCAGAAGGCCGAAAGGGTGGGAATTGTAGGAGGCAGATTTCAAGTCAGCTTGAGGAAATGGTGTCTTAAATAATTATAGATGTCCCACAGTGGAATGGTTGTCTTGGGGAGTAACAAGATCTTAATCAATTGAAATCTTTAAGGAGAGGCTCAATGACCCCTTGTCAGTGATATCTCAAATTGGATTTATGACTTGGGCATGGGTTGAACTCCATGACCTCTGAGGTCTTTTCCAACTCTGAAATTCCATGACTCTAGCAAAGATCATTATTGAAAAAACTCAGTTCCATAAACAAATGGACACATGAATGAATGAATGAATGAATGAATGAATGAACGAATGAACAAATATGCTCTCCTGCTCAGGTTGCTGAATCCAAACCTATATGATATGACCAGGAACCTCCTTAAAACCAATAGATTGGGGACAACTAGCTAGTACAGCTAATAGAGCACTGGCCCTGGAGTCAAGAGGACCTGAGTTCTAATCCAGCCTCAGACACTTGACACTTACTAGCTGTGTGACCTTGAGCAAGTGACTTAACACCAACCGCTTTGCCTTCCCCACTCAAAAAAAAAATAGATTGCCAATTCTGGGGGACAAGGAATATGTCATTATTGGCTTTGGTAACCCCTGTGCCTAGCTGAGAATCTGGCACAGAGTATGTGATTAATAAAAAAAATTTAAATTGAATTGACGTCTTGATGTTCCTCATGAATAATAGTCTATCTCCTGCCTTTATGCTTTTGCATTGGCTGTCCCCTATTCCTGGAATGCACTCCTTCCTTGTCTCTGTCTTGTAGAATTCCTAGTTTTCTTAGATTGATTGAAACAAACAAAGATATGATTTACATGCAGAAGCAAAGTTCATCAGCCCATGCCTCTACCAGGAGAGCTTTTCATGAGTATCTCTTAGGGAACTGACACCAATCAGGGCAGTAACCCAGAGGCAAAATGTATGGCCCCTTAATTTGACATAGCATCTCAAAAACCTTTCCAGGCTCAGAGAACACCAGCCCCTCTGGTACCAGCTCTAGAACAATCTTGCTAGGACTCCAAGGGTTCTTTCTCTTGGAAGCATCAGATGTTGAAATATTTTCAAAAGATGGATCAGATGTCAAAAAAAGAAAGAAAAAGGCAGCAGGAGGGAAAAGAACAATATAAAAGGGATTCTAAAGAAAAAGTACTCAGAAGATGGTAGAAAGATGAGTATGTAATCCCTGCTCATGTGGAAGGGAAAACTGGTGGATTGATTGATTTCAGGAGTTCTGAGTTGCAGTGGAATAGGCTGATTGAACATCTGCGCTAAGGTTGGCACCAATACGGCAGACCAACCTGGAGTAAAGAAAGAGTCCCCAAGCTACTTAGCAAAGGGAGAACCAACCCAGGTCAGAAATAGAGCAGTTGAAAGTTTTCATGTAGATCAGAGTGGGGATCAGAACCAGGAGTGACTGCTGCATTTTCATCCTGGGTGAGATAAGGATACCAATCACTGGGGAAAAAGAGAGAGAGGAGAGAGAGAGAGAAAGAGGGAGAGAGACAGAGAGACATAGAGAGAGAGAGATGAAGGGAAGGAAGGAAGGAAGGAAGAAAGGAAGGAGACTAGGATGATCACTTATTTCTAGGCTACTGACACATCCTGACTGTGTGATCCTAGACAAGTCACTTCACCTCTAAATACTCCTCCCCATCCCCTTTCCCCCTGGGGCTTTTCTCTAACGCTGGAAGTTACAGAAAAGATGCTGAGCTGATCATTATTGGTGAGGTACAGAAGTCCTTATAGAAAATTCCCTAATAGGAGTCACTGAAGAATTCAGGACATCTAAGTCTCAAAGTGCTCTGAATAGGTACTTTGTATCCAGGAAGAGAGAAGTTCTGAGCTTGAAGTTGTTTCCCCATATGACTCTGTTTTTGTTCGTTTTATTTTGTTTTTCTTTTTTCTCCAGAGGTTTGGCCTTGTGCTTAGGCATAACCTAAATCCACAAAAACCGGGAGAGGGGAGGCATGGCTTTCCCCCCAAAGATGACTATTCTCTGCCGCTATGTTCTAGTATCAGCACACAAGTGGTTGCTCTTAAATATAATGTATAAGTTTTGAACCTCAATAACTTTACGAAGGTTGGAATGTACTTAAGGCTTGTGGGAGGTTTTGTTTTTGTAAAGAATACTGATTGAATAAAATAAGTAAAAATATTGAACCAATAAAAAATAATATTAACTAGACCTGGGATTGCATCCTTGTAGGGAACTCCCATTGAGGAAACTCCTTTTATCAATGGTTATTGACTTATATTCTTTCATCTACCTATGGAATTCCCCAAGCAGAAACTTTGTCCACCAATGTAGGTTGGCACCAACTCTCTAACTTCATGAGATCATAGCTTAAGAGCTGGAAGGAAACAATTCATGAAGAAATTAAGACTAGAGATAGGAAATGACTTGCTAAAGGTCACACTGGTAGTACATGGCAAGACCAGGATATGAGCCCATGCTACCACTCTAAGATGTAAGCAGAAGTACTAGGCTCCTAACACTATGGCTCACAAGCCCACACCAGTGGGCTTCCTGTTAACAATCAGCCAGTAGACCCAATTAGCTCTAAATAACAGCATTTACTAAGAAGAGATAATCAAACAGTAACCGTACAACATACCACCCATTAATCTGAGATAGGGCAGCTACAAGAGCCTTTGTGATCTTCAATTGTATTTTTTTTAAGGCTTAGTGTCTAGGATTAGTAAAATTATAATCCTTTGGGACTCTACATTGGTCAGGCCATAGCTAAGGTATTGTGTTCAGTTATGAGTATTGATAAGCTGGTGTATTCAGAAGCAATAAACCAGGATGGTGAAGAGTCTTGGGTTCATAGTATTGATCAATCAATCCAGCAACAAACACTTCTTAAGTACCTACAACATGCCCTAGGTACTGGGGATACAAAGAGAAAACAACAGCAATTGCTGCAATCGAGAATTTACGCTCTTAGGTGGGCACGTGTACACACACAAACATACACAAAATAAGCATAAAGAAATTAAACACAAGTTTATTAAGAGGAGGAGCCAATTATCTTAGGGGGTAAGGAAAGGGCTCTGAATGAGGATATTTTGAAAGAACTAGGAATGTTTCACTTGGAGAAAAGAATGCTTAGAACACTTTTAAGGGTACAGGAGCATGATAGTTGTCTTGAAGTCTATGAAGGACCATCAAATAGAAGAACAGAGACTTGTTCAGCCTGTCTTAACAAGAAGAATGAGGAACAATGAATGGAAGAGACAAATGTAAATACAACATTGGGAAAATTGGCTAATAATTAGAGTTGTCCCAAATGGAATTAGGCTATCTCAGGGGGCAAAACTTGATGATCATTTGCCAGGGATACTGAAGAAGGGATTTGTTCAGGTATAGGAGGACTCAATGACCTGTGAGCTTTCTCCCAATTCAAATTCTGGGATGCCATGAAGTTCTCCTGGGTCTCTAGGGAAAACAAGAAATGGATGTGTGAAAAGTTAGGCAGCATTGTCAGAAGTCACTAGAAATAGAAGGTAAGCAATGTAATGAGTCAGTAGTGATCTGCCCATTGCCAGGTGAGGATTCTTGAAGGTAATTGTTCTGAGTTCAGAGGAAGGAGGGATCAGTTGTATAGATTTGGGAAGAATGGATATTGGAAGTGGAATTTGTGGTAGACCTTGAAAGATGGGAAATATTGGGACAGGTAAAGAGGAGAGGAGAGATCATTCCTGGAAGGAGGTGAGTGAGTGTGTGTGTGTGTGTGTGTGTGTGTGTGTGTGTGTGTATGAGAGAGACAGAGAGACAGAGAGACAAAGAGAGACAGAGAGAGAGAGAGACAGAGAGAAAGAGACAGAGAGAGAAAGAGAGAGGGAGGAAGGGAGGGAGGAAGGAAGGGAGGGAGGGAAGGAGAAAGAGAGAGAGAGAGAGACTTGAGCTTATTGCGGAGGTGGGAAAGAATTGTTCAGGAAGCATGAAGTATGGGGAGGGTGTTTTTTTCTTGGGGTTTTCTTGGTGGGGGGGTTGGCAGGGGAGAGGAGATAGATGAAAAAAAAAGACTAAGGACAGTTTATGGAGAACATTCAATGCTTTACTAAATTTAGATTCTATCCTCTCAGATTCCCTGGTCAAGGGGGAATTCCCATGTCCCAGAGATTCTGAGAGGGTGGTCCCTAGTAGACTTCTCTAAATATACTATACATGTTTGAGAAAATATGGAAGAGCCTGGACACATACACGTATGCATATATGCGTGTCTTCCTGTGTTTATGTGGCTCTGTGTGTTTTGAAGTGCTCTAGTATAAGGGAGAAATTTGCAGAATTCTGGGTCCTCTCCAGGAATGTGTTGGAGTCAGCTGAAACCAGCCTATTAGAGCCACTTGTTAAAATTTCCATGTGAGCATCTACTCCTTTGAAATTGGCAAAGCTACAAATCAGAGCTTAATTTATAGTTCTGTTGATTGTCTAGACTTAAGAAAGCTATAGGAAAAACGTTAATAATGTAGGTTCACCTTATAAGTGTGCCCTAGGAACATGGGGTGGGAGGTGGGGGGGAATTAAGAGCCAGTTCTTAAACATTTACTACCAGCACACCGTCAGGCCCACCTTTTCACCCCTCTCTCAGTCCTCAGTAACTGGAAGTGTGGTGGTGGGATAGTTGTGGGGGAAATAGGATTCCTTATGTCAACTTAGTTCCCTTAAAAATAAAATCAACCTGCATATCTAACCTTAGTGACATAATGGGTGGAGAGAGAGAAGTGGGACTGTGGAATAGAGGAAGGTAATAGGATGGGAGGCTGAGCATGTCTAGGAAGGGTCTGATACAGAGCCAAGGGAAGGCCGAAAAGGAATAGAGAGGGGAGTGAGGAAGACTGTGATGGTGATTAGAATGTTAGAATGTGAGATGGAGATTTGAATATTAGATTTGGAATAAGGTTTGAATCCGGATTCTGTTACTTACTTCCCATGGGACCTTGAACAAATCACTTGCCCTCATATTGTAATTTCCTTATCACCGAAATGAGGGTCCGGCTTTGATAATTTCTTAAGTCCCTTGGGAAAACCATCTTATCTCTCAGAACCTGCCTTTCCTTATCGGTGAAATGAATGATTTCCGAGGTCCCTCTGGCTTTAGATCTCTGATGTCCGATATACTATTATCTTACACTGTTTGTTACATTTGTAAATCTTTTCTTGTAAATTCTTCCATTCAAAAAGCGGAAAGAATGGGTCTCCATAGAACATATTATGAAAAGAATATAATAAGATATGAATAAGGACTGAATCAAGTTGGTGTAGGGGACTCCCAAGGGAGGAAAATCCCTCCCCTAACTAATGTAGGTCACTGCTTTCTTTACTAGGTAACAGACCTTAGAGGTTAAATGACTTGCCCTGGGTCACACAGCCAATATGGGTCAGAAATAAGACTTGATCCCGGATCACAGCACAGCCAAGGCTGACTGTCTTTCTAATACAACATTACTGCCTCTAAAGCAAAGATTGTCAACCTGGATTGTCCATAAACTTAGTTTTTGTTTACATTTTAGTAATAATTCATCTCAATATAATTGACTTTCTTTGTAATCCTGGAACATTTTCTTTTTGCATTTAAATACATTACATGGAAAATGGGTCCATAGACATCTCTACTCTGTCATGGGGGTCCATGACATAAAAAGAAGGAATGGCCCGATTCTAATCAATGATTCTAAAATATCATATAGGCAATGGAGAGTGAATGGGGCACTCTCTCTGCACCCTCGGTGAAGACTCCTCAGAATGAGGAGGGAGAGAAACTCTCTGGAAACCAGAGATAGACTTTTGTAAGACTGGACAGACCCTAGTCCTGGGCTTACACACCTAGGACCCTTCCCACCCCTTCCCTTGTTGTCATTAGCATTAGGCCCCTTTCAGGAGTTTTTGACCTTCACCTTGTGACCTTTTCCCCTCCCTTGCTTTGGCGTTTACCAAATAAGGCCATGGATGATACCTTGGCTCCCTGTCCCACCTCCCTGCCAATAGGAGATAGTAACAGGCTTCTTTGTTATCCACCATTGGGTTAGATTTTGTGCCAAGACTGAGAGCCCGCCTCCTAGCCAATGTGAGAAGGGGGGGAGGGAGAGGGGATTGACCACCTTAGGGTATAAATTCTTGTTCTGTCTTTTGTGCCTCCTCTCCTTGATCCTTGCCATGGAGAGGACCGCCCTCTTCCTTGGGAGAAGAGAATAAAACTTCCTGTTCCTTCCTCAAGATGCCTCTGACTTTTGATTTTTCTTGGGTAGGGGATTTTTGGGGTACCCATACCCCACACAAGAATGATTATAGAAATGTTCTCTCCAGGCGTTTCCTCTGTAATGGGAAGTCACTGGAGAGTTCTGATAAGCGGAGTAATGTCTGTCCTTTCCAATATTCGCCTTCTGCCATTTTTTTTAACCCCTTTAGTCTTCAGTCTCATTTTTGTTGGTTTCCTTAAGAAGACAGAATCAAGAGCTGGGAGGGATGCCAGCAATCTTTTAATCCCAATTCCCCTTTTTACAGAGGAAGAAACTGAGTCCCAGAGAGGTTAAATGATTTCCTGGAGGCCACACAATAGTTTACAGGGCTGCCATTTTAACCCAAGTGCTTTGACTCCTAATTTTGTTTTCCTATTATACCTCTTTGCATCATTAGTTTGGGGGATTGGCAAGACCCAGGCTCCTGATGCTGACAATGTGCTTCTCTTTAGCAGGCCAAAGAGTCCATTGCTTGTTTGTACAATCAGTCCAAAGTTTCTGGGGAGGAGAGAGCAAAGACCACAATCCACATAAATGCTCCTGGCTAACCCTGAGGATTAAGGGCCTCTCAGCAGCACTGCTACCTGTAATTATCTCTTCCAAAGAACGTAGATCCTCATTGATGCTGGAAAAGATAGCCCCAGACCATGGAGTTACATCTTAGGCTGGCCATAAAGCTTTATGGCACCCATTGAGTCCCTCCTCAAACAAGCTGGGGGACTGATCCCTATCATGGCTGGCTCCACAGCTGCCCAGCCAACCAGCCTCAGATCAGTAGGACAGGGCCCAAGGAGGCTTCCCTTCCTACCCATGGTTTGTTGAGGGATTACTCTGAGACTTCAAAACGTCACTTGGGATCTTTAATGAGGCTTCAGGGAGAGAAGGGCAGTAACCTTTGAGGGAGCCTTTCTCTCAAGTATATATTTGTTCTGGACAGATACAACTGAAGGATGCTGCCACATATTAAAAAAAAAAAAAAAATCTAGGAAAGAATGAAAGAGATGGGGGCTGGGAGGGAAAGGGGGGAAGAGAGAAGGGGAGAGGGGGAAAGGAAGATAAAAGGGAAAGGAACGAAAGAGGAAAAGGGGAAGGGGGAGGGAAGAAGGAAGGGAAGGGAAGGGAAGAGGAAAGGGGGAAAGGGGAAGAAAGAGAGGGAAAGGGGGGGATGGGAGAGGGAAGGGAGAAGAAGACAAAAGGAAGAAAGGGGAGGGAAGAAGGAAAGGGTAAGAAAAGGAGGAAGGGTGAAGGGGAAGGGAAGGGAAGAGGAAAGGGGGAAAGGGAGGGAAGGGGAGGGATGGGAGAGGGAAGGGAGAAGAAGACAAAAGGGGGAAAGGGGAAGGAAGAGGGAAAGGAAAGAAAAGGAGAAAGGGGAAGGAGAAGGAAAGAGGGAAGGGGAAAGGGAAGAGGGAAAGAAAGAAAAGGGGAAAGGGAGAAAGGAAAGGGAAGAGGAGGAGAGAAGAGGGAAGGGGGAAGAACAGGAGAAAGGGGGAAGGGGAAGGGAAGAGGGAAGGGAAGGGTGCTTAATGGTGTGCAGAGGTTATAATTGTCAGACTGAAATTTCACCTCAGTCCTGTTTCCAAATCCAGTTCTCTTTCTACTGTACCCCACACTGCCTTCCCATTACCCCCCTACACCTCCCAACTCCTCAGGCCTTCCTTAGTTGTATATATGTTGCATCTGCCCAGAAAAAATGTCAGGTTCTCATGGTCAGAAAGTTCTTTCTTTCTGTCTTTATATCTGGATTGCCTGGCAAAGGGCAGGGCACATAGGGGGAATTTATTAAATTGAATTAGAATTAAGTTGATCTGGCTCAGGTAAGCAGCCTCAGGCACACCAAAGAGGAAAAGCAGAGTGGGGGGGGGGGGGTCACCTTGAGCTTGTCTACTTAGGATCAGAAAGTTAGAGCTGACAAGGACCAACAAGGTCAAGCCCATGCCCACCCCCACCATTTTACAGGTGAAGAAACTGAGGTGTGCAGAGGCTAAGTTATTTGTCTAGAGTCACACAGCTAGTACATGTCTGCAGTGGAATCTGAACTCGAGTCCTCTTGATTCCCAGTCCACTGTTTTATTCCTATACTATGTTGCCTGGCCTAGAGAGCACAGAAGAGAAGGCAGGATAAACAAAGGGAGGTTGGAAGGGAGCTCTTCCCTGGATGACTCATCATTCACCCTGAATTCCCCAAGAGACGTCACTTTTTTTCATTCAGCAAACCAGTAATACCAGCCTTAGCCACCAGCTCTTGTAGGGCAGGGTTTAGCCTGGCTCACTGAGAGTAATTTGTGGCTGGATGATTCCCACTAGAGGAAACAGAAAAAAAAAATATTGACATTAAAAAAGGAATTGCAACACACACATACATATACATATAGAAATAGATAGATAGATAGATAGATAGATAGATAGATAGATAGATAAACAGACAGATAGATAGATGAGACAAGGTGCTCTAGGGGCCAGAGAGCTGGTCTCAGAATCAGGAAGACAGACCCCAGACATTCCGAGTCCCACCTCTGAAACATGCTAGCTGTGATACCATGAGTTGGCCCCAACCTCCCAATGCCCTCCTTCTGAGCTCTCTAAAGCTAGACATTTAATAGCAGGTGGTGATGCTGCTTTGGGAGGAGTTTCCTCACTTGGAGCTCCCTATGCCAAAGAAATCACAAATCTGTGAAAAAAATCACAGGCCAATGAAAAAGAGATACATTTTTCTAACTTGACTTTGCCCTGCTGTAATAGAAAAGGTCCTAGTTATACCACTGATTAAATCTGTTCTTTGTGATACTTGTTTCCAGCCTCTAACTCCTTTTCTTAAGGGTCTACCATCTGTGTTACCTGCAAGTTCATTCTTTTGACCCAGTCCAAATTCGTAGTGTTAAAATCACAAAAGCAGAGGAACTCCTTAGAGCAAGGGTGAGGAATCTGCAGCCTTGAAGCCACAGATTGTTCTCTGAAGTTTGGATTCAGTCAAAGGACGGCACTTGAGGACCTAGAAGGTCACAGGTTCCCCACCACTACCTTAGAGTTTAAAGAGACATTTGGCTAATCACCAATCAATCAACAAGTATTTATTTATTATATTCTTATTATCTTCGACATACATAGGTTACAGTTGTCTCATCACTGATTTTCTACATCATCACTTCACATATAATTAGGAATAATTTTCTCAAATGGTTTTCTTTCTAATGGAGACAAGCAATTATGACCATATGAAAGGAAATACAGACACAGAAAGATGAGATGAATGGACATGTAGAAAACATGGGAATACCAAAGAAGTAATTAAGAAACCCTTATGAAAATTCCATGCAAAGAAAATCATTTTTGTGTTTAAACAGGTATAAATATGATTAATGGATTTTACTTCTGCTTAAGCTAGATGTATATTTTTAAAAATCAATCACAGAAAAGTTAGAGATTCCTTTCACTGGCTGACTTCAGTCAACTTCATTTGTCAAACATTTGGTTCATCTCCAACTGTCTTCATAGCTCTGTAGAGAAATCACCTCAAAAATTTCTCCACCCCCAAGTTATGACCAGGATCTACTTGGATACCTGCAGTGATGGGGAACTCATTAATCATTAAGGCAGCCCATTTCCATTCTGCTCTAATTGTTAGGAAGTTTTCTCTGACATCAAGAATAAAACAGATTCTTCACAACTTTGTCCTTCCAGTCCTACCCTCAGGGATCTAATCTTCTCTATGAGAACCCTTCAGATACTTGAACACAGCTATCATGTATTCATGTGTGTTCATGTTCAACCCCCTCCTTTACACTTCCCCCCTCCACACACATACATCCTCTGTTTTTCCTTTTCTAAATTAAACTTGCTTGATTCTCTTAACTAATCCTACTATAGTATGGTCTTAATCTTGGGAACCCTCTTTGGGGCACTAGCCAACTCATCAATATTTTTCCTGAAATGTGGCTCCCAGAATCCAACATGACCCTCCATATATGGTCCAACCAGGGCAGAGTACAGCAGGACTCTCCCCCAATTTCCCAAAGGGCTAATCCACACTGTCCCTCTACCTCAAAGGTGAACCGAAGTGTGTTTCCACCTCAGAGTCAATCAGAGGGCTGCTTAATGACACTAATCATCACCTCAGGCTGTAAGTTTTATACTAATCCAGTACCAAGTGATTCATGTGGTAAATTACACACTTGAGATTTCACCAAGATTTGCCTTCTATTCCTAATCTCGGATCAGCTCTTGGTCTCCCTGACACCCACGCCTGCAAAACTCCTTTGTACTCTGTAGACAAGTTGGCCTCTAGACCTCACACAATGCCTCTATCCCTGACTTTCTCCACCCAGGCTTTCTCTAAGTCATCTGTCCTCAGATCCTTTCTTACCCTCCCTTCCCCAAAGCAGTTACAGACCAACTCAGAGGAAAGCAAGATGCCTCTTCCACCTTCCCAGCTCTTAGGGAGCTGGTATGAAAAGGAAATTGGATGAAGGAATGAGAAGCATTCTGTGGGGTCTGCCCTGACATTGATAAATGTTCCCAGTGGGTGTTTTATGTTATAATCTAGCCCTCATACCACTGCTGGATTGACTATTATGAAACAGACTTCATCATGGGTCTCAGTTTCCTTTCCTGTAAAGCAAAGCAAGTGGACTTTATGATCTCTAATTGTCCCTTACAGCTCTAAATCATTCAATATCATTCCTCTATTCAAAAATCTTTCATAGCTTTTTAGTGCTGTTCAGTTGTATCCAACTCTGTGACCCCTTTGAGGTTTTCTTGGCAGAGATGCTAGATTGATTTGCCATTTCCTTCTCCAGCTCATTTTACAGATGGTGAAACTGAGGCAAACAGGGTTAAGTGACTTGCTCAGGGTCACACAGCTAGTAAGTGTCTGACGCTGGATTTGAACTCAGGAAGATGAGTCTTCCTGACTCTAGGCCCAAGCTTTCTGTACTGGGCCACCCAGCTGCCCATGCATTGCAACTCATATGGAATGAGAAAGTATATGTTGCAGTGAGGGAATCATTAGATTTGGAGCCAGAGATACCAGGTTTGACTTTTGACTCCTACAGCGAGTGACTCACTTCGCTTTTCTGAAGCCCTTCTCCATCTGAAAAGTGAGGGAGTCAAAGAACACTTACAACTCTGAAAGCCACAGCCAAGAAGAAAAGAATATATCTAGAAGGCACTTAATAACACATCCAGACCAACCACTTTATTCCACAGATGAGGAAGCAGAGGCAAGACGCCTTGCCCAGGGTCACACAGGGAAGCTAGGTAGCAGAACAGTTAGAGCATCAAACCTGGAATCAGGAAGACTTGAGTTCAAATCCAGGCTCAGACTTTTACTAGCTATGGGACCTTGGGCAAGTCACTTTACCACTGCCTGTCTCAATTTCCTGCTCTGCAAAAGGGAGATAATAATAGCACCTATCTCCCAGGGTTGCTATGAAGATTAAATGAAAAAATAATTATAAAAATACACAGTTCCTGGTGCATAATGAGGGCTATTATATAAGTGTTAGTCGGGGGTAGATAGGTGGCACAGCTTGTTGAGTACTGGGTGTGGAATCAGGACTCATCTTTCTGAATTCAAATCCAGCCTCAGACATTTACTAGCTGTGTGACCCTGGACAAGTCACTTAACCCTATTTGCCTCAGTTTCTTAATCTGTAAAAATGAGCTAGGGAAGTAAATGGCGAACCACTCCAGTATCTTTGCAAAGGAAACCCCAGTTGGGGTCATGAAAAGTCAGTCATGACTGAAACAGCTGAACATCAACAATAGAACATATTAGTTGTTATTATTAAGTGTCAGAAGTGGGATTTGAACCGATACCTTCTGAACCCAGAACCAGTATTCTTTTTACTATATCATGATGCCTATTTCTGCATCCTGAATAGGGAGATAATTCTGACCACTTCTTCCCAGAATTGCATTCAGAATCTTAGATTTGAAAGGGACCTCAGAGGCCATCTAACCTAAATGCCCCAAAAGGAATCCTCCACAATGCACCAATTTCAGGTCTGGAGGAGTTCCAGTAAAAGGAAGCCCTCAACCTCATCTTTAGACAGATTTAAATCTTAGGACATTTTTCTGGCCATCAAAACTTCTAGAATTCTTCTCTGAAGATGTAAAGCACTCTCAGCTCTTGGGTAGGGTGGGGGAAACTGATCCTGAATCCACAGATGATGTCACAGATTACAAACCAACTTGAATAAAAAGCTTCCGCTGTGTGCGACTTTCTTGTTGCTTTTCTTGGCTTTATCTCCAAGGTCAAATATTTTCTATCTATTCCTTTTTCCATCCCATACTGGTAGTTAATGATACTCAACTCCAGGTGAGATTCCCTATGAAACAGATTACTTGAGCATTAGGCTGGGTCATGTTATAATCCTGTTTGGCTTGAGACCATGCAGAATTGAGACTTATATTGAGACTTAATAAATCAATCGTATTTTGTATCTTGTATGTATTTCTTTACATGATACCTCTCCTATTTGAATATAAGCTTCTGTCTATGTGTTTCTAGTGCCTAGCATGCAATAAGGCATTTAATAAATGCTTGTTGAATCAACAAGGAAGACCAGACAAATAAGCAAGCATAATTACAACTCATATCTATAAAACCTTAATAATTTGAAAGTGGTTCCTTCGTAATCACATGAGGTACAAACACATAGTATCATGGAATCATGAATCTAGAACAGACAGAGACCTTGAACATCATCTAATCCAACTTCCAGAAACTGAGGCCCACAGAAGTCCCAGGATTGTAGATTTAGAGTTGGAAGGGACTTCAGAGTCCAACTCCCTCATTTTTTGGTTTTAAATAATATTTTATTTATTCCCAATTACATGTAAAGACAATTTTTAACATTCACTTTTTAAAATTTTGAGCTCCAAATTCTCTCCCTCCCTCTCCACCACAGACAGTAAGCAATTTAATATAGGTTATACATGTGAAATCATGCAAAGCATATTTCTATATTTGTCATGTAATGAAAGAAAACATGGACCAAAAAAGAACGGAAGCATGAAAAAAAAGTAAAAAATGTATGTTGTGATTAGCACTGACTCCATCAGCTCTTTGTATGTATGTATGTGATAGCATTTTTCATCACAAGTCTTTTGGAATTGTCTTGGATCACTGTATTGCTGAGAAGAGCTAAATCATTCACAGTTGATCATTGAAGAACATTGTTGTTAACTGTGCAAGATGTTCTCCTAGTTCTGCTCACATCACTCTGCATCAGTTCATGTAAGTCTTCCTAGGTTTTACTGAAACCATCCTGCTCATCATTTCTTATAACATGATAGTGCTACTACTACTACTACTACTACTACTACTACTACTACTACTACTAGTGCTATTACTAGTAGTAGTAGTACTACCATCACCATACTACTACTACTCCCACCACTACCACTATTATTATTATTCCTACTCCTACTACCATTACTACCAAATACCACCACCGTCACTACTACTACTATTACTATCACTATCACTACTACTACCATGACCACTATTACTACCACTATTACTAACACCACCACCACTACTACTACCACTTCTATTATCATCAATACTACTACCATTACTACTACCACTACTACTGCTACTACTACTACTACTACTACTACCTCTATTACTGTTACTACTACTACTACAACCACCACTATGACCACCATACTTTTGTTGTTGCTATTGCTGCTACTACTGCAAGGAATAATGGATAAGGACCTTGACTTGGAGTCAGAAAGGACTGATGTTAGTTAGTAAAATCTTAACCTGTCTGAACCTCAGCTCCCACCTCTTTAAAATGGAGGGATTAGCCCACAATGACTTCCAGGGTCTCTTCCAGTTCAGAGTCTATCCTCTTCCCTCTCCTACCAGCTATGTGACTTTTCTGTGGCCCAGTCACATTCCTGTGACTTGATTTCTTCATCTGGAAAACTTTGTCAGAAAACAGAGTTTTGCTAGGGAAAGAGCACAAGTCTGTGGCCAGAGGTCCTGGCCATAAGACCTGACTCTACTCTTTGTGAGAATCTGAGTACTTTACTCTTCTGCGTGGACCTCAGTTTGATCTTCTATAAAATAAGGAAGGTGGGTGAGATGCCCTCTAAGCTCCTTTTCAGCTCTAGATAGAGGATCCTGTACTGTGGTCCCCATAAGATTATGATGAAATCTCTCCCTAAATTATAAAGCCTACAGAAAGGGAAGCTATTATCATCCTGATTGATTTGCCTACGATCCTGTGACCAATGGCACGTATTCCAAGATGGCCACATGGGATGAGGGTCACAGTGTGTGATCATGGAGCAAAAGAATGCTAATAAAATCATTACATAGGCTAATGAACCTTAACATAAACTCCTGCCTTTTTTATAGCTGTTGTTAACACTTTATTATTATAACAGATTCCAATTGGGGTGGACCTTGGATTCGCTGCTTTGTCATGAAAGGATAAAAATGAACTGTCCTCTTCCCTTTCTAGCTGAGGGGTATATAATATATGGCCTAGAGTTCCATCAAACATTGATCCCCTGAAAGTTACCATAAACTCAAGGCATCCATTAGGGTAGTAGTATCCATTCAAACTCATGGTTCATAAGCCCCCACCAATCTTTCTCTTACCAGACCAAACAAAGGATACATGAGTTCAAGCAAAAGACATTTAATTAAGCTGCATAACAAAATAAATGACAAGGAACATACCCCTGATATATACATGGGGAATCCCCTACTGTGTATAATTTGCTTTGAATATATGTTTACAAGCTGTGTACCCCAGTAGATTGTAACCTCCTTGAGGGCAGGGACTATCTTTTGCCTCTTCTTGTATCCCCAGCACTTAGCAAAGTGCCTGGAACTTAATAAATGGTTAATAATTGCTAATTGATTGATTGCCGGCAGCAGAGGAACCATGCATGACCAAGGAATATGTATGGAAGAGGGGATATGTCTAAGGAAACATACTCCGGTAGGTAATATACAACCAGGAACACTTCCATGTCACTTGCTGGCCCTCACACAGTCATTGCTGTCTTCTGCTAATTATAATAAGCTTCATTTATATGATACTTTGAGGTCTGTAAAGTGCATTACAAATGTTATCTCATTTTAACCTTTCAAAAATACTAAAAGGTAGATGTTTTTAATGCCCCTGTTTTATTGATAAGAAAACTGAGAGAAATTAAGTGACTTGCCCAGGGTCACACAGCTATTGAGTATTTGAGGCAGGATTTGAACCCAGATCCTCCCACCTCCTGGGCCAATACTCTACTGCACCACCTATGGGTCAAATTACAAACTACAGGGTTACTGTATTAGCCTGTTGTGTTGCACTGTTGGGCTATTATCTCTACTATTGGCTGATACTCTCCAGCTGATTGGGTGCTTGCTGGTGTCCTCTTATGCTCCTGCTGCCACCTGCAGGGTTTCTACTGAATGGCACTAGTTGCATGGTTTCATCTAGGGCCATAAGGAGGGTTTTCTTTTTTTTTTTTTTCACATAGCTTCAGGGGCTACCTCAATCTTTTGGGATTTCAACCTCAAAGTGGCAGCAGGAAGGCCTTTGCTTAAATCTATTATCTGAACTCTTTTAATTTTCCTTAAAATGCTTCTCCTCAACTCAGTCTACTACTTAATACATGACTGGAAAATTCTCATCCAACTTTTCCACTCCCATGTTGCCAGTAGTGATCCAGCTAAAACATTCTGAGAATAAGACCAACAGGGAATGAGTAGTTAGTAACCTGGGTCCTACTCACCTGCCAGGAGTAAGGCTGCTGTTCCCTCTCAAGAGCTCAAAGCTCTTAACGTTTTATCTCATTCCATCCTGACAACAAGCATGTGAGGCATTGGTTCTCACAGGTGTCATGGACCCCTTTCACAGTAAAGAAAAATCTAGTGAAGTCTGAAGCTGTGTAACAGACTCCTTTGGTGGCAAAGTCTGGGAAATCCTTGTACCCCTACTCAAAATAATTATTTTTGAATAATTAAAGGAAATGATACATTTCAGCGGCTGTTGTTCAGTCATGTCCAACTCTTCATTACCTCATCTCCTGGCAGAGACATTAGAATGGTTTTGCCATTTCCTTCTCCAGCTCATTTTACAGAGGAGGAAACTGAAGCAAACAGGGTTAAGTGACTTACCTAGGGTCACATAAATAGCAAGTGTGTGATGAGATTTGAACTCACAAAGATGAGTCTTCCTGACTCCAGACGTGGCACTCTATCCACTGAGCCACCTAGCTGCCCAAATTTCAGTTAGAAGTTAGTGAAAATAACGATGTGTTTACCCTTCAAATTCATAGACCCTTTGACATCTAGCTACAGATCTTCAGGGGTCCATTACCCCAG
>CM053587.1:333472212-333482596 GCA_028646515.1 Pseudochirops corinnae
AATTTCTTCAGTCAGATTGCTGACTCTGTTTTCATGATTTTCTTGCAACTTTCTTATTTCTCTTCCCAATTTTTCTTCCACTTCTCTCATTTGGTTTTCAAAATCCTTCTTTAGCTGATCTCTAGCTTTAAGGCAATCTTCATGTTTATTGGAAGCTTTTGGTGGGGAAGCTCTGGCTGTGCTGTCCTCCTCCAGCTCTCTGCCTTGGTCCTTCTTTTCCCCATAGAAGGAATCTAGGATTTGGTTGCTGTTCTTACTTTGCTTCTTATGCTTATTCTTATTCATGGTTGGTCAGTCCGTGATTTTTTTTTTTAATCTCTGTGGAGCTCTGCTTCCAGAGGGGAAAGCTCTGTCCCAAATCACGGGGGTTTTCCCAGCTGCCGGAGCTCTTAGGAGGTTGCTGGGTCCCTCCCTCACTCCGGGTCACTGAAAAAAAAAACAAAACACAGGACCAAAGCCCAAGACCGTGATGCGGATCCAGGCCACTCAATGTGAGAGTACTTGGCCTCTGAACGATCTCTTGGTCCCCCTACAGTCTGCAGGTCGAGAGCTCTGAAGCGGCAGTGTGGAGGCGGGTGCAAGACCTCCAGATCTGCAGCCTCATTGCTCTGGAGGCATTTCAGCTGGATCACTTTTCTCCCACGATTTCACAAGCTCCACTGACCTAGTTCTGAACGCTACTGGCAGCTGCTGCTAATCCGAGGCTCCAAGGCTCTTCCCGTCCAGCCGCCCCCAGGGCTCGGCCAGGGCTTCAGGCCAGGCTGGTTTCGGTTCGCAGTGCTGATATGGTTCCTCGTAGCCGAGCTGACTTTAGTGGAAAGTATATTTGTGTGCGTTTTGGAGTTCTAGGGTTAGTTTAGAGTCATATTTTATGGGTATTTTGGGGTGGCTATGTGAGAGCTGCGATATGTTGCTGCTGCTACGCTGCCATCTTGGCTCCACCTGCCAATGCTCTTTCTACTATTTAGTTATCTGCATGTATTCCCTAAAAATAGAGTCATTCCACCATGGAATGGTTTTTGGGATGTAGCCAATTCTCCATCCTTGGCGGTCTCCATTAGGAGGCTAAATCAATACCACCAAGGATGTTGCTAAAGAGATGAATGCTTCTTAGAAGTCTGTGAGCCCATGTACTCCTTCCTCCAAGTCCCCAGTTCACCTCAGGTGACTAAGATGTCACACCTACTGTTTGCACTCTGAGTTGTGGGTAACTAGAAGGTACGTCTTAGACTATTTAAAAATGCTTTAGTCATTCTTTATACTAGGAAACTCCATCATAGTGAGGTCAAAGGACTTGTCATGGTTTGGGCCACAGATTAATGATGAAAACAGAAACAGGGCCCTAGGACCCTTCCTCTCATCACTGCGTATTAAAATTAATTTAACAAGCATGCATTAGGTCCCTACTGTGTGCCAAGTACTGCATTAGGCACAGTTGTTACAAAATATGTTCCAGACTTGATGAAGGTTTCAGGCTATTTTGGAGAACACAAAATAGACACATATATACAGAATAGAAACAAAGGGAATAGAAATGAGCTTCAGTGGGAGATGCTAGTGTGTTGGTGCTAGTTAAGACAAAGCTGATTGTTAAGTTTTCTGTGTGTGCGTTTATACCTTGGAAACAGGAAAATGACAAATGAGGACTTTTGTTTTGTCGATCATCTGAGAAAGTGATAAAGTGATAAAGAAAATGTTAATAATGAAAATTTAGTTTAAAAATGTGTCCTGCATATATCCACACCTCCAAGGTTGTTAAATATTTACCAGCACATTTCTGATGGAAGGTAATAGAGTGCAAATATATTACCAACTGGAGGGATGAGGGATGACCTCTTGTAGAAGGTATTACTTTGAGCTGTACCTTAAATGGAGCTAAGGCTTCTTGGGGGCAGCTAGGTGGCGCCATATTGGATAGAGCACTGGGCTTGGAATCAGGAAGACTCACCTTCCTGAGTTCAAATCTGACCTCAGACACTTACCAGTTGTGTGACCCTGGGCAAGTCATTTACCTATGTTTGCTTCAGTTTCCTCATCTGTAAAATGAACTGGAGAAGGAAATGACAAACCATCCAGTAGTATTTTTGCCAATGGGATGTCATGGAGAGTCAGATACAACAGAAAAAATGATTCAACAACAACAACAAAAAAGATCCTAAGAAAGAAAAGGAAGGAGAGAAAGTATACCAAGCATTGGAGGTCAGCCTGAGCAAAGCCACAGACACGGGTAGGAAATGGGATTCTGTGCTCAGAGAAAAATGTTGGATAGTTGAGCTGGAAGTGAGGGTGTTTAAGGTATGTGTGTGGGGGAGGAGGGTAATGGGAAATCAGTCTGGAAGGAAAAGTTGCATGGAACCAGAGGAGTTTGGCAAGTGGATATTTTCCTTCTACGTATTTCAATTATATCTGCTTTTGCTATTATGTTCATATATTGGAAGTATGTGTGTATATATATATATATGTGTGTGTGTGCATATATACATACACGCATTAGTACATATACATATATGTAAATACAAACCATTCACATGATATATACATACATTTTTAGACATACTCATTTGTTGGAAGCATATGCATGTCTCTCTGTATTATACATATATACATACATTCTATATTTCTACATGCAAAAATTATTTGCTAGCCCATTTTGAAATCTGCTGATTTCTACTTATAGACATATACATATAAAAGCATGTATCCATACGAATATAGTAGGCAATTGACATTAGTCAAGTTCTTCTTATAGACATATACGTGCAGTAGGCACTTAATAAATGCTGGTTAACTGGTGTGTGTGTGTGTGTGTGTGTGTGTGTGTGTGTGTGTGTGTATACATGTGCCTGGGTGTGCCTGAGTGTGTGTATGTGTGTGTGTGTATGTGTATGTAATTTGTCAAACTGCACATGGGCTAAGCAGTCTACAGATGAGAGGAGAAAACTAATGATAGGATCTTAGATTTTTAGAACTGGAAGGGACCCTAGAGGTTACCTGGCCCAGCCTTGGTCCCAGAGAAATGCTAGCCAGATTCAGGTCTAATAAAACAGCGACAATCGTATTTTAAAAAGCCCACTCTGATCTCATTAAGCAGTGACAATATTGAAAATCACCAATTAAAAAGGAAAAGGTCTGCTTATTTTTTAAAAATTTGTCAAGGCAGTAATTTACATCACTGGCTAAATAAGAGACTATATAACTCCTTCACAAAGTGCTGCTCTGATGCCTTATAGAAATGTGAAGATGAGCCTGGGTTCCTAGAGGCAATGCCAGGGGAGTGGGATCTGACAGGGCCCTTCATGTTGGGCTTTGCTTTGAGAGCAAACCTGGCTGCAGGTGGTTTGTTTTCAGAGGCCCTTCTTAGCTAAAGCCCCAGAGGCTCCTTCCTCCGTGGCTGGCCTCTGGAGGAGGAAGTCTTTGCCTGTGAAACAAAGAAAAATAATATTTTCTAACTCGAAAGAAGTTTTTTTTAAAAATATTTTTTGAGTACCTTGACTTGGGATTTGGGAAAGGTATTAAAAAAAAAATAAAACATTCCCATCCTTCATTTTTTCTAAATTTCTAAAACCAGCAGAGGCTGGTTCATTTGGTGAGATTCTATCAACCATTTTCTCCTCCCATTAAACTGTAAGCTCCTCCAGGGTAAGGACTGTCATCTTTTGCTTTTCTTTGTATCCTCAGCACTTAGAATAGTACTTGGCTCATAGTAGGTGCTTAACACATAGTAGGTACTAAATAAATGCTTGTTGATTGACCTAGAGCAATGTCTGGCACATAGTAGGTACTAAATAAATGTTTGTTGATGGACTTAGAACAATGTCTAGCATATAGTAGGTAATTAATAAATGTTTATTAACTAACTGGTCTGGCACAGTGGCAGACACATAGTAAGTACTAAATAAACACCTGTTTATTGACCTAGAGCAGAGGTTCTCAACCTGTGGATTGCAACCCCTTTGGGGGTCGAACGACCCTTTCACAGAGGTCACAGGGGTTGCCTAAGACCATTGGAAAACACATATTTCCAATAGTCTTAGGAATCGAGACACTGCTCCTCTATCCGTCTCCAGGTGGGTCTGCCCACATGCAGATATGCCGACATACAAGTATTAAAGGGTCTCAGTATTAGGAAGGTTGAGAACCACTGAGTTAGAGCAATATCTGGCACATAGTTGGTACTAAATGAATGTTTGTTGATGGACCTAGAACAATGTCTAGCACATAGTAAGTACTTAATAAATGTTTACTAACTAACTGGTCTGGCACAGTGACAGACACATAGTAGGTACTAAATAAACGCTTGTTGATTGACCTAGAGCAATGTCTGGTACATAGTAGGTACTAAATAAATGCTTGTCAATGGAGCTAGAACAATGTCTGGCACATAGTAGGTACTTAATAAATGTTTATTAACTGATCTGGCACAGTGACAGACAGACGGTAGGTGCCTAATAAATACTTAGTGACTAGCTGATTGAAGTACCCAAGTCCACTTCAGTGGGGCTGATCCCTACGCATAGGATGTTCCAGATCCATGTTCCAATGGCTTGGTGATGTTATTTTTGAGGTTGTTTCCTCTATCAAGGCAAGTCACTGACGTTTCCCTATGTGACCTCAGGCAAGCCTCATCACCTTCCTGAGCCTCCCTTTCCTTAGCTCTAGGATCATGACTCATAGCCCATCCATGCCTACTATGTGCCAGGCATTCAAAAAGGTAAAGGGAATTAAAAAAACAAAGAGCTTTTGGAGGAGGCGACATGTATGTATGTGGGTAGACAGGGAGTTTCAATAAACCTGGTGCAAATTTAAGTTTCTAAAGCTTAAGACTGCAATAAGATTTTTTGGGACACCTTACCTCTAATAGAGGATCAGACATAGCCATGGAGTAAGGGAAGACCTGGGCTTGTAGCATCACAAATTTAGAGCTGGAGGTAACCTTAGTGACTAAGGAATCTTCATTTTACTGAAAAGGAACAGAAGACCCGGAAAGGGTCAAGTGAATGGCCCAAGATCACATAGGTAGTAAGTAACAGAGTCTGGATTTGAACCCAGTTCTACTGAGCTGGGGGAAAAAGCCTGCCATGATATTGTCCTATGTACTTACTTCTTGCTAATAAGTGGGTCCACATTCTCCTAAACAGTATATAGGTCAGGGGCTAATCTCCTGTCTGTGTCTGTGCAGAGAGAGAGCTGTAACTATGAGGATTCTATTCTCACCTACTTCTAATACTAACCCTGGGTGGCTGGCCTCTGGTCCCTCTGACTTTAGTCTTAAGCTGATGGTGGCCTAGCTCCCTTATGGAAACATGATCCCTGGGCACTGGCCCTCCACACTGCCAGGTCTTGCAGACCCTCCACTCTGTTGTAAAACCAGAGTCCCCAGGGACCTCATCAGTGCAAGCACTGAAGAGAAGCTCATAAGGATTTTAATTTAATTTGCCTTAAAAGCCCTGTTTAAGGAAAGCCTTTGAAACATCAGGCAGAAAGGTTTGGATTTTTTTTTTTTAATTCTGGGACCCTTCTCTATAAATGACATAAACTGGCTTTTGCTATTTACTTCTGTAGGATTTGGATAAAACACACACCACGAGTTTTTTAGGGTCAGGGAATGAGAATTCTTTTAAAATTAAGGCAAAACCCAAGTCCTCCGGTTATCTCCTGGGGCAAAGTCCACTTCCATCCTCCTCTCCTCCAAAGTAAGGGTGATGAAAGGAGAAGACAGGAACACAGGTGTGTGTGTGTGTGTGTGTGTGTGTGTGTGTGTGTGTGTGTGTGTGTGTGTATGTGAGAGAGAGAGACAGAGAGACAGAGAGACAGAGATCAGAGACATAGAGACAGAGAGAGACAGAGACACAGAGAGATAGACAAATGAATAGATAGATTATGTGTGTGTGTGTGTGTGTGTGTTTGTGAGAGAGACACAGAGAGAGAGACAGAGAAAGACAGAGAGAGACAGAGACAGAGAGGTGGGGAGGGAGACAGTGACAGAAAGTCAGGTGGATAGATAGATAGTTATGTGTGTTAGAGACAGAGACAGAGGAAGAGAGGAGACAGATATATAGGGAGAAAAACAGAGACAGAGAAAGACACACAGAGAGAAACAGAAGAAGAGAGAGACAGAGACACAGACAGAGACAGAGACAGAAACAGAGAGAGATGGAGAAAGAAAGATTATTATGTACTAAACTGGGGATATGAATATAAGCCAAGAGGTCAGGCTTTGGCCTCAATAAGCTTACATTTTAATGGGAAGCAGGGAGCTAGAAACAGGAAAGAAAGGACTTGGTGTGGCAATGCAAAGGGAGCATCATACAGCCCTGGTTCTGGTTCAGATAGGGTGAGAGCTACCCTACCAGAGTCTAGCATCCCAGGGAAGGAGTTCAAAATTACTGAGGATGGGGATGGAGATGATGGCTAGGGGGGCAAGTGGGCAGCCTGATGTGGGGAGAATCAAGAAGGACTGGGGGACTTGGAGAGTAGATGGTCTTCCCAAATTCTTCAGAGACAGCACCATGCCTTTGGAAAGGCAAGGCTCTCTCTCAGTCTCTCCCTGTCTCTGTCTCTCTGTCTTTGTCTCTGTCTCTGTCTCTCTGTCTCTCTCTCTCTCTCTCTCTTTATCTCTCTGTCTCTCTGTCTCTCTCTCCTGCAGGGGAGGACAATCCCTGACCTATCACTAGAAGACTTGGATTCAGATCCTAGGTCTGTGTTACTATAGACAAGTCCCTCTAGTCTCTTCTCCTGTTAAAATGTATGGGCTGAATGAAATGCTCTCTGAGCTCCCCCCCCTGCTCCAGGTCCTGTAAACAGGTGACCTCTCAGGACTTTTTCAGCTCCTGGTCCCAGGGTTCTAGAGACCAACCCAAGTGCAGTCTAGACTGATGGAGACAGATACTTGGCAAGACCTTTTAGCTTTATACTTTTCACTGGCTTCTTGGCAACATTTGCTTGGTCAGCGACAAAGCCTCCCCAGGCTTCCTCCCGCTCTCTGCCCCCTCCACCATGATTGTATAGTCTAGTGGGCATCCCCCCGGAGGTGACTACTTAGCAATACTATTGTTTATTCAAGTGCAGCTTTCTTTTTAATTCCCTAAATCTAGCATTTCAGAGTCTTCTCCAGAACCTTCCCAACTGGGGCATTCTGCCCTTGTTAACAAAAGATTTATGTCCCATTGGTAAAGCCAGGTCCAACTTAGCTGGAGTTTCAGGTGGTGGTGGTATTCTCCTGCCTGTGTGAGGGTGAGAAAGGAGGCAGGATTTTGAGAAAGTCCTTCGTGCTTGAAGGCCTCCCCAGAGTGACTTAGCGG
Source organism: Pseudochirops corinnae (assembly GCA_028646515.1). Taxonomy (NCBI): domain Eukaryota; kingdom Metazoa; phylum Chordata; class Mammalia; order Diprotodontia; family Pseudocheiridae; genus Pseudochirops; species Pseudochirops corinnae. Next base: position 333,479,514 of record CM053587.1, read on the forward strand.
TCCCTTCCCTCCCATTCCTCTTCTGCCCTCCCACCAGGATGACCAGTTCTGATCCTGTCCAAATGCCTTCCCATTCATTCCCTTTTCTTGGAATACCAGCCCTTGCCTCCGTCCCAATCTTGCCTCTTCTTCACCTCTAATCCTCACCACTCCCATCATCCCTAGCTGACCTCTTGCTTCCTCTCAGATGTCCTCCACTGTAGCGGTCTCCTTGCCCATGTCTTGCATACCCTGCTACTGGCATTCCATCCCCTACGACTGGACTTTCACCCTTTGGCCAACTCCCATTTCCCAAGTACCACAACTAGGGTTATTTCATATGAAATGGGCTCATAAGCAAGACATGGAAATGTGTTTAATCTAGGGACCATCAGGCTATCAGGAAAGAGTACAGTATTATGTCTGTTGGGAATGGCCCTTGGCCTCTCTTTCTTTCAGTTTTAAATGATTTGGGATGATTCTCATGTTCAGGGTGATTTTAAGCTAATCATAGAACACGTGATACAAAGCTCCTCCAGGGAGAGCTAGGCTAAAGCCCTGGCTGGGCCACCATCTTCTGGGGGGTTTACATCACCTTCATTGCTCACCTGCCCTTTTCCCCTCTCCTCCCAAGCCTCTGACTAAAAAGCCTGAAATCCCTTCCTTTTTCCCTCCCCTCCCCTCCCCTCCCCTCCCCTCCTCTCCCCTCTCCTCCCCTGTATATTGTACTTTCTTTTTGGGAATAGACTGGACTAAAATATGTGACTACTGAGTTCCCCTCCAGCTCTTAGGTTCTAGGATTGACTTTGTGTATATATTTTGTCTTTCTCCAAGCCTAGAATGCTTCCTTCGATCTCCTTTCCACTTCTGAGAATCCTGGGCTTCCTGTAGATTCATCTCAAATTCTCCCTTCTCCAGTAGGTCTTTTCCTGCCCCTCTCCCATCTGCAAGAGCCTTCATCTCTGAAGTCACCTTCTAGTCACTGTCTATGTATCTGTCTTACATGTACACACACACGGGCACACACACATGTGCATGTAAGCACACATGTATAAAGATATACTCACACATGTACAATACAGGTACACATATACAAACACATATGTACATGCATACACATAGTCTTTTTCATTAGAATGCAAGTTCCTTGAGGGTCTGGTGGTGGTGGTGGTGGTGTGTGTGTGTGTGTGTGTGTGTGTGTGTGTGTGTGTGGTGTGTGTGTGTAAAGAGAGGGAAAAGAGAAAGGGAGGGAGAGGGAGAGGGGAAGAAAGAATGAGAGAGAAGGAAGGAGAGAGAGAGCAGGGAGGCAGAGACAGAGAGGGAGGGGAAGGGAGAGGAGAGAGAGAGAGAGAGATGGAGAGCGAGAGAAAGAGAGAGAGAGAGAAAGAGAGAGAGAGAAGGAAAGAAAGAAAAGAAAAAGAGGGAGGGAGCAAGAAATGAAGGAAGAAAGGGGGGAAGAGAGAAAGGGAGGGAGGGATAAAGGAAGGAAGGCAAGCAGGAAGGAAATATGCTTTTATTAAGTACCTACTATTTGTCAGACACTGTGCTAAGCACGTTAGAGTTAAGAAAGCTGAGACAGCAGAGGTTAAGTGACTTGTCCAGAGTCATACAGCTAGTAACTGTTTGAGGCTGAATTTGAACTCTGGTCTTCCTGACTCCAGGCCCTACACTCTATCCGCTGTGCCACCTAGCTGTACGACATGACAAATGCTTAATAAATATTTGTTGAACCAATTTGGATTAATATTGGTTGTAGCTTTAGTAGTATCGCTAGTAGGGAACCAAGGAGCTGTAGTTAGCATGGAATTAACACCAAATTCCATTCTAGGCTTTCTGGGGACATTGTGATCAGTTAATCTTCTAATTTTTCCTTTCAAATTTGGATTAATACCCAGATTATTCAAGAAGAGAGAGTCCTATGTTCCTAGATTTTAAAAGATGCTAAAAATCATTCCCAGGAGCTCCTTGGGGTATCAGCAAGTTTACGACACCAACTACTCCCTTGTCCTTTGCCAAGTTCATAAGGCATCCTGCAAACTGGAGCCCTTTTCCCACCAGGGGAAGGCCAGCCAGTCCATCTTCCCAGCTGTAGAAAACACCGTGTGTGAGCCACTCTCCAAACAAAGCAGAATAAATTGGGCTCCATCCATCCCCAGGTCCCCTTGGCAAGTGCACTGAGCACTGACTTGTTGCTAATGATGTTTTCGTCCCTGAATTCTCTGGATGGCTGGTCCGGTGTGTGTATACCTTCCTGGCTGGTGGAACTGACCAATCAATCAATGCAGAGATATTTCATGCCTGTTTTGTGGGAAATGCCAAGAAGTGAAGGGCACGGCAGCCACCCTCAAGGAATCAGATGCCCACCACTTAGGGGAAAACAACTGAGGACAAAGTGTATTCATAGACATTGTGTCATTATATCATTCTTGAAAACCATGAGGTATTATAGGATGAGAGAGATGGGGGGGTGGGGGGCTGGGAGGGGGGAAGAGATAGAGAGAGAGAGAGAGAGAGAGAGAGAGAGAGAGAGAGAGAGAGAGAGAGAGAGAGAGCACCAGCCCTAGAATTAACAAGTACTGGGGTCAGATGTCACCTTGGATACGTTATGACTATGGCCAAGTCACATCCTCTCAGTGCCCCCCAGGCAGCTCCCTCAGACGAAGATGGTAGTCTGGTGCCATTCTGCATTTGTAGAGGGAGTTTTTGTGAGAGGAGGGAAAGGAAAGAAATGTTTTTGTAACATCTTGTATGGGCTAGCACTGGGCTGAGCGTCTCACAAATATTATCTCATTTGGTCCTCACAACAACCTGGAGAGGTAGGGAGTGTTATTATTCTCATTTTCCAGCTGAGTAAACTAAAGTTCCTTTCAAGGTTAAGTGACTTATCTAGGGTAACACAGTAATAAGTATCTGAAGCTGAATTTTAACTCAGGTCGTCCTGACTCCAGGCCCAGCACTCTATCAACTAGTTATCTGAAATCACAGATACTAACAAATAACTAAATCAGTTAAGAGCTAGATACCTGTCCTGCCTGACTCACAGGTTTGTGGTTAGTATCAAAGGAGATCATGTAAGTGAAATACTTCCCTTAAACATTGACGTT
>CM053587.1:333482696-333496102 GCA_028646515.1 Pseudochirops corinnae
TATATATGTATATTGTATATATATAAAATATATTTAAATATCAAATCCACAGAACAAGATGCCCCCATGCCAGGTACCCCTATTGCACCCCCCTTTCCTGCCTTCTTTTGTGTGTTGTCTTTCCCTATTCAATTTTAAACTCCTTGAGGGAAGAGATTGTCTTTCTTTTTATTAATTCTATCTTCAACCCTTAGCACAGTGCCTCAAACATAGTAGGCACTTATGTTTATTGGACTGAATTGGATTGAAATATACAAACAATTAAATATGCATTATGTGATTTGTTATTTATTATATAAATATATAATTTGTTCTTTGTGTATATATAAAATATATTATATAATTTATTTGTAGATTTTACCTGTCTATATCTATCTATCATCTATCTATCTATCTATCTATACATCCATCCATCCACCCATCTATCCATCCATCCATCTATCCATCCATCCATCCATCCATCTATCTATCCATCCATCCATCCATCCATCCATCCATCCATCCATCCATCCATCTATCAACTATCTATCTATCTATCTATCTATCTATCTATCTATCTATCTATCTTTCTTTCTTTCTTTCTTTCTATATTTCTATCTATCTATCTATCTATCTATCTATCTATCTATCTATCTATCTACCCATCCATCCATCCATCCATCCATCCATCCATCTATCTATCATTTGTTATAAGGAAGGATCCATCAAGAGCTGCATATTGTTGTTCAGTCATTTCAGTTGTGTCTGCCCTTCACGGGTCCATTTTCAGTTTTCTTGACAAAGATATTGTAGGAGTTTACCATTTCCTTTTCCAGTCCATTTTACAGATGAGGAAACTGAAGCAAACAGGGTGAAGTGACTTGCCCAAGGCTAAACAGCTAGTAAGTGTCTAAAACCAGATTTAAACTCAAGTCTCCCTGACTCCAGATGCTGCATTTCTATCTCCTGTGAGACCTAGCTTCCCACAGGGATACGTATGTATATGTACATACAAGTATGCTGTGTATGTACACATGCAGGTATACATATGTGTATACACATACTGATACATACACGTGTGTATATGTGTACGTGTATGTATATACATGCATACATGCATGTGTTGTATTTAAAAAAAGAAGTTTAGCAAAATTAACTCACACATCTACCAAGTTAGACACTATAGGCCATTCATCTCAAGCACCATCTGTTCCTAAGTCTTTTCTGGCCTCCCTCCCAAACCACCTTGTATTTAATTTTGTTGTATATATCAGCCTTCATTCACTTGGTGTCTATGCTGTACATATGTATTCACACGCTTGCTATCTCCCTCATTAGAACTTTATCTCCTTGTAAGAAAGGATTGTTTCATTCTAGTATCTGTCTCCACAGCCTGACACACAGCAGGTATTTCGTAAATGCTTGTGGGTCAATTGAATGATTGATTGAGTCTCCACAAAGGGGACCCATTCTTATGCTCCTTCTTTGAAGCTAATCTCCATTCCTGGATTATATATACAGCACTCAGGTACATACTTTTTAATTGTTGCTTTTTTTATTTAAATATTTTTTTGTGGTCAAAGTCTATACTATTTCCCTGGCTCTGCTTTCTCCATCCTTTTCTGGATTCTTCTATTCATTATTGGTGGTTTTTTATGACACATGCAATATTCTATGGTGTCCAATACACCATGTCTTGGTAGCCACTCCCCAACAATGGGCATCTCCTATACTTGACTTCTGGTTCTTCTTTACTACAGAAGATGTTGTTATAAATGTTTTTGATCCCTATGGTGAATCTGTATGTCCTTGGGTCTCTCAACTATTTTTAACTCTGTTCCATAAGGGTAAACTTTGTTCACCCAAGTGATGCTAAGGGAGTTGCTGAGCAATATAGTCCTAACCAAGGCTGCATCTGAGGGGTTTTAGTGGATTCCAAATTAAATGTGAAACAATATGTATCAATGTCATCTTAGGCTGTATTGAGAGTTATAGTGTCTGTTAGGGGACAGCTAATAGTCCTGCTGTACTCCTCCCTGTTCAGATCACATCTAGACTACGGTCCCAGGTTCTGGACACATTTTAGGAAAGATGATGATAAATATAGGACAGCCAGAATGGGGAGGGAACTGGAGACCTTGTCATTTGAGAATCAGTTAAAGGATTTGAAATTTGGTTGCCCAATGATAGACAGCATTTTGCAGAAGATAGGAAAGAGTATTTAAAGGGCCCTTATGAGGAAAAGTGACTTGGCTTCTTTGTTTCCAAAAGGCAGATTTCAGCCTCGATATAAGAAAAAAATCTTCCTAATAATTAGAACCAATAGGAAGTCACTGGAGTTAATTGATTAGGGAACTGACTTGGCAAAATCTGAGCTTAAGGAAAATCACTTCAGTAGGATGGACCAGAGTGGGAAGGAGACACTTCAGGGCAGGGGGACCAATTTGGAGACTCTGTCGATAATCTAGGTGAGGGGTGATGAGGACCTGAGCCAAGGTGATGACTCTGTGAGTAGAAAAAGGAGGGTGGATATGAGAGATGTGGTGGAGAAAGAAACGACTAGATTTGTCAGTTAATTGGATATATGAGGTGAATGTGAGTGGGGATATCTCTGAGGTTAAAAACCCATGAAGAAACGAGGAGAATGGTGGTGTTTTTAACAGAAATGGAGAAGTTTGGAAGAAGTGTAGGTTTGGGAGGAAAGATAATGAGTTCTCTTTGGGATGCTTTGTTTGCATGGGTAGTTAATGAAGGACTGCAGTTTATGGGAAAGACTAGGGCTGGATAGATATAGAACTGTGAATCATCTGTGTAGACATGATGGTTAAACCCATGAGAGTTGATGAGGTCAACAGGAGAGAGTGTTTAGAGAGAGAAGAGATTGGAGCCTTGAGGAACATTCACAGTTAAGGGAACTGGGAAATGGATGATGAGTCAACAAAGTTGATGGAGAAAGAAGAGAATCAGGAAAGAGGTGCATGATAGCAACTCAGAGACCAACCAGTAGGAAAGACACTCATGGACAACGCCAAATACAGCAGAGAAGACAAGAGGGATGAAGACTGAGAAAAAATTATGAGATAGGGCATATTACTGTATACATATTCAGAAACAGGTTTTACAAACACCATAACACTCTCTGAATCTCTCTGGTCTTCGTTCTTGGAAATGAATGAGGCATGAGTGACAATTAATTCCACACCGTACCGTGACGATATTCTCCTTCCCACGAGGCAGGCCTGGAGTCAGAAAGACCTGAGTGCAAATCTGGCCTCAGATACTTACTAGCTGCATGATCCTGGGCAAGTCACTTCACTGCTGCCTGCCTCAGTTTCTGCATCTGTAAAGTAAGGATAATCGCATACCTTGAAGAGTTATGGTAAGAATCAAATGAGATAATATTTATAAAGCCCGTACCTGGCACATAGTGGGTATATGTAAATGTTTGTTCCCTTCTCCTTGTCCCAAAATGGCTTCCTCCAACTGCTTGCCGTGATGACTCAAATTCCACCATTTACTATTAATTTATTATTATATATTAATAGTAATTTATTATTAATCCTAACAGTCATAATTTTAGATCAGACATTGTCCTCACTATTTTATGCTTTTTAAAGATACAAACACTTTTGGGGATACAATGCACTGATGAGGTAAACGAGAATCCATAATTAGTCTATCATTTTAAGAACCGAGGACATCAGGGAAGTGGGAGGATGGGGATTCAGAAGGCCGATTTTACTATATGTTTCTCACTTTCATTGGACTATATATTTAAAGATGGGAGGACCATTAAAGGTCACCTAGTTCAAAGATGAGAAAAGGGAGGCTGCAGAAGGGAAAGGGACTTTCCCAAGGTCCCACATTTTGAAAATGTGAGAGGCATTTGGACCCATGGCTTATGGCTTCCAAGCCACTGCACCATCCAGTGAACCACTTCTTCCTCTACAAAGTGAGTTGAGACTAGATGTTCTCTGAGGTCAGTCAGTCAGTCAGTCAGTCAATGAAGATCTATTAAATGACTACCATGTGCCAGGAACTGGGGATAAGAAGAAAAAGTAAAAGACAGTGCTTGAATTCCAGGTGCTCACAGCTTGATGGGGGAAACAACATTTAAATGAGTATGTAGCAAACAAGCTATGGACAAGATAAACAAGAAATGATCAACAGAGCGAAGACACTGGAATTAAGGAGGATTGTGGAAGGCTTCCTGTAGTGTAGAAGGTGGGATTTTTAGCTGGGACTTGAAGGAATCCAGCAAAGGCAGGAGGTAGGGATGGCATTTCAGGCATGGGGAACAGCCAGTGCAAATGTCTGGAGTGAGGAGATGGTGGCCAAAGGGAACGGTGTCACTGGGTTGAAAAGTACCTGGGAGGGTGGGAGTTGAGTGGGGGAGGAGCAAAGGTGGAAGAATATTAGGCCAAGGAGGCAGCTTATGAAGGGCTTTAGGAGTCAGATAATTTTTTATTTTGTCCTAGAGATAAGAAACCACTTGTATTATTGTTATCCGGTGAATGATGAGAGGTGAAATGAAAATAACTGCTGAGGTCAGAGTTTCCAGTTGATAATTGACCTTGAATGGTAAACTGAGGATTCCGAGGTGATCCCTTCATATTCTTTATTGAATCCTTTACTGAATCATGTAAGAGTCCTAATCATATCTCTTGTACGGTTCCCAAGAAGCTCAAAGGGCTTTCAGGACTGTTATTAACTTCATACTTCTAACACCCCGACTAGATAGGCGGGAGACAGGAATTATCAATCTTATCTTTCAGAGAGAAGCTGTACAACATGTAATGGGGAAGTGACTGCCCCAAGGTCACACTCTGAGTCAACAGCTTGACTGAAGAACGAGGCAAACCTCCTGCTCCTCCTTGCCCCAATAGCCTACATCACCATCAGTCAAGGCTACTCTGGAATTTGGGCAGGTCTCTGCATGGTGAAGGAGCAGGTTGTTTGTAGAACAAATCTAAACAAGTTAGATGATTTTTCCTCTCTAAACCAGTGTGGAAACAAAAATAATTAGGGGCTTATATTCCTAATGTACTGGAACTATCGATAGCTTCTGATTTTATAACATCAGAAAGCTTTGATCATAGAAAACATAAATTGCCAATTCCTATTCTTTTAAAAAAAAAGAAGAAAGAAAGGAAGGGAGGAAGGAAGGAAGGAATGGAGGGAGGGAGAAAGGAAGGAAGGAAGAAATCAAGAGAGAGAGAGAGAGAGAGAGAGGAGAAGCTGGGGCTAGTTGATTTCTATCTTAATTTTGTGGAGTAGAACCTTGATTTCATTTTCTATTACTATCAAACATAAATGAATTTCCATTGTTAAACAATTTAATCTTCACTTAATATAGAGTTTTCAGTCATCCATTAAGTTGTGATAATAAATACTTTCAATCCCCCTTTTTAAAACTGGGCGACAGTGTTAGGTATCAAAGAAAGAGTCAATTTCTGGAACATTTTTGGGGTTTTGAGCAATATGGATTTTGATGGTTATGTGGAGTCTAAAGGAGAAATATGGCCATGACATTTCAAGTTCATTGAGTGTGGTTCATTAGAGAAAAATCTCAGCTTTAGCAGCCAAGGGACTACTTCCCCCAGAATAAGGAAGTATTGACAAATGATGTTCCCACATGGGGAGGGATGTGTGAGTTGAGGTCTATTGACTGTCCCAGAACATCAGAGCTGGAGGGGGCTTAAAATATAGAACACTAGCCGCTTAAAAGGAACTTAGAACCCAGGTCAGAGAGGAGAGTGGTGTTAGAACATCAAAGTTCGAAGGAACTTTAGAAGACAAAATGTCAGAATTTAGAAGGTCTTGGAAAATAGAATGTCAGCTCTAGAACACAGAACATCAGAGGGAAACTTCAAATGGAAAAAGACAGAAAGTAGAGAGGCCTTGTAACACAGACCATTAGTGAATTCATAAAGGGACCTTAGAGAGAATGGTGGGGATGTTATAACATAGAAAGTCAGCGTTAAAAGTGACTTTAGAAGCAGAGAATGGCATGACTAAGTTTATAGGGGACTTAGCACATAAAATGTCCAATTTTGAGGGTCCTTAGAACATAGAACATTAATTAGTCTTGAAGACTTAGAACACAGAATGTTAGAGCTGGGAGGGATCTTAGAATATAGAATTTTAAAGCTGGGAGAGACATTAAGACATAGACTATCAGAGCTGGGGAAAGGGGGAGAGAAAGGAAGAACGTTTACATAACACTTACTAAATGCAAGGTGCCACGCTAAATGTTGTACAAACACTGTCTCATTTGCTACTCACAGCAACATTGAGAGGCAGATGCTATTATTATCTCCTTTCTACGGCTGGGGAAACTGAGGCAAACAGGGTTAAGTGACTTGCCCAGGGTCACATAGTTAGTGTCTAAGGCTGGATTTGTACTCAGGTCTTCCTGACACCAGGCCCAGTGTTCCATCCACTGTACCACCTACCTGCCTCTGTCAGGATTAGAAGGGGTCTTAGAACATGGAACATGGGTGGGAGGAGGTGTTAGACATAGAATGTCAGAACAGGAAGGACCTTAAGACCCAGAATATTAAGTAGAGTTTAAAGTACACTGAAGGGGTGGGGAACCTGTGGTCTTGAGGCCCTCTAGATCCTCAAGTGAGGCCCTTTGATTGAATCCAAACTTAGAAGAACAAATCCCCTTAATAAAAAGATTTGTTCTGTAAAACTTGGGCTCAGTCAAAAGGCCTCAACCAAGGACCTAGAAGGCTACATATGGCCTCAAGGCTGTAGGTTCTCCACCCTTGGTAAAATATAAATTTTTCAGCTAGGGTTTATCTATTCTCCCCCTCTCATTTCACAGGAGAGGAAGCAGACTCTCACAGAGGGGAAGGGATTTGCCCAAGTCCATATAGATAGCCAATGGCCAGTCCTTACTTCCTGATGCCCAGTCATGTGCAAGAAGTAGATACGCCCAATTACTCTAAGCTTCCATCCTTATCAGAGGCACCCTGGTCTCAACCCAATGGGTCTTCTCTTCTGTAGTTTCCCAAGGAGGGGGCAATCGGTTCTAAATAAATACCATTAGGTCTTAATGCCACAGCTCACTCTGGTGCCAGATTAGTCCTTAAAATGACCAATTTCTACTATAAACTGTAGGCTTATGAATCAAATGTGTGATAGCTGGGATGGAAGTGAACAAAAAGACACTGAAAAGAGTGTCTCTACCTAGTTTCATTAGGGTCTACTGAAACCTTCCCTAGGAGAAGTGTGGTATTGAGGGCATACTGAGAGCTAGATGGCACACTTGGCTGGGAGTCAGGAAGCCCTAAGCTCAAATACTTAGTACCTGTGTGACCCTGGGCAAGTCACTTCACCCTGTTTGTCTCAGTTTCCTCATCTGTAAAATGAGCTGGAAAAGGACATGGCAAACCACTCCAGTATCATTGCCAAGAAAACCCCAAGAGGGTCACAAAGAGTTGGACCTGTCTGAACAACAACAAAAGTGTGGCACTGAAGGGGGAAAAAAAAGCTGTCTTGAAGTCAAAAGGCTGGAGATAGGATGGGGGAGTTTAGAGCTGGAAGGGGTCTCAGGAGAGCACTTGGTCCAATCTGCTTCATTTTATAGATGAGGGAATGGAGGATTCAAGAGATGAAGAGGCTTGCCTGAGCTCACATGGGTAATAAACATCACAGGTAAGATTTGAACTGGGGTCTTCTGACTTCAGAGATAAAGCTTTATACTAAACACACACACACACACACACACACCAACCAACTAGGCAGATGGCTATAAGGGAGTCATTCTCTGAGCCTCAGTTTCTCCAGCTGTAAAGCAGGGATAATATGCCACCTAACATAGGATTTTGTGAGGAAAATGCAATTAAGTATTACAGAAATGTCAGCTCTCATTACTGTCCAGTGACCTTGCTGCAGGTGTTACTCCCCATAAATCCTACTGTCTCCTTCCTCCTGAGTCTGAGCTCCCTTGTGTACTGACTGCTTTTGTGAACACTGCCAGGCTAGCACTTGTGGATCAGGACAAACGAATTTTAATGGACCGTGCCCAGTGAACTCTGATTGGGCTGTAAATAGGTAAGGTAGCTGGGATAGTAGAAGCAATACTGAACTTGGTGGCATGGGATGTGAGTGTGAATTCGGACCCTCCCACTTATTCCTGATTGACCTTGGGCTAATCACAGTTTCTTTGAGCCTCTGTAAAACTATGGGTCTAGGACCTATATCTCTCTGGGGCTCAGTTTCCTTTTCTGAAAAATGATGAGGTTGAGCCAAATGACGTCTGGATGCCCTTCCTTTTCTATATTTATAATCCTAGAGGATGGTGGCAAATTAAAAAAAGATATCCCCTTAGGGGCACACATGACCTTTTGGTAAAGTAGCCTGCTAGGCAGCCTGGGCAAATACGGGTTTTATTGGCAGGTAATCACGTGGCCCTCTTCCCATAAACCCAACACCAGTCTTGGCCACCGCTAAGGGTAGAGTGGAGGCACCTTGGATGGGGTGGAGGGGTGTGGAACAGATGAAAAAACCAGGTGGACACCCGCTGCCCATATAACCCCAGGGCCTTAATCTCCCCGGGGCGTCTGTCAGTCTGGATTCCTCCCCCACCTCCCCCAAACCCCCAGCCCTAAAGTAATCCAACCGAACGGTTGGGGAAACATTAATAACGAAAGTAAATCAAATTACAGTAGCTGCCAATATTCTTCGCCTGGCATCCCAGGTTGGGTTTTAATGAATGTTTGTTAAGCGCTTGGAGATCATCTGATGAAAGGCTCCCAGGCCTGATTGCTCCCGGAACACCTGCTCGGGGCTGGTCTCTTAATCCCCGACCTGTGGGTGCAACCCTCCGTGGCTGGCTGCCTTCAGCTGCATGCATGGAGAGCTTTCTGTCTCTCCTCTCTCATCCCGCTGCCCTCCCGGGCTGACCTCCTCCCTCCTCCCGACACCTGGCAGGGGTGGGGGAGGGGGAGAGGAGCGATGCGGGCTGTGCAGCCCTGGCGCCCTCGCTGTCCGTGCCGCCCTCGCTCCGTCCCTTATCCTTTGCAGGCGGAGAGGGGCTCCGCCGGGCAATTAAAGGCTACCTCTGGTTATCAGGTGAGCAATAAGGAGTGTGAAGGCAGATAGGGGCTGGGCCGGGCCCTTGGCCCTGTGCAGGAGGCACAAGCAAGTTATTACAGGTTAGCCGGCGCCAGGCAGTCTGCAGCAGGCGAGGCGGTTTGTTTCACTGGCAGTGGGAGAGCATGGGCCAACAGGCACGGGGGAGGCTGCTGCTCTAAGTGTGTGAGTGTGTGTGTGTGTGTGTGTGTGTGTGTGTGTGTGTGCGTGCGCGCGCGCGCGCCTCGGATGCAGAAAGGACAGGGCAGGATAAACAAGGCACAGTGCACGCTCCAGGGTCCTTCTGGTGTCTGCTTCCTTTTATTCTGAGACCTTGAGGGGAGCTTCCTCAGTGCTTTTAAGGAACTTTCCATCAAGAAATGGGGAGCTATGAGTGATGGAGAGGGAAACAGGGCTGGTGAGTCACCAAGGGCATCAAGAAGACTGACCTTCCCCAGAAAGGCTGGACCTCTGTGGGCTCTAGGTTGTCTTGAAAACTTTGACAAGAGGAGAGTAGGACGTACCTTATTGGAATCGGCACCGGACCCTTCCTCTGGCTTTCTCCCATTCCCTAGTGTTTGTAACTTTAGTGGCCCCTCTGGATGGCAGAGTGGTCTGGAAAGTGGAGGATGTTACGCTGGTGGAACGAGGTAGAGCAGAGGAGCCCCAGATTTGGAATTAGAAGTCCTGGCTTAAATCTTCCCCATTCCACTTATATATAACCTGCACAATTGTGGGCCAGTTATGTAACCTCTACAGACCTCAGTTTCCCTATGTGAAAAATGAGGGAGTTGGACTAGCTAGTCTCTAGACTAACTTCTTGATCTGACTGCAATACTGATATCTAAGGACTGTTTAGATCAAAATCCTATGGGATGAAGAAAAGATGAATGGATAACTGTTAGACTAGGTCCAATCCAGTCTCTGCCACCTCCTAGCTCTGTGACCTTGGGCAAGGATAGAGGCTCTCTGGGCCTTAGTTTCCTCATCTGTAAAATAAAAGGCTGGAGAACAAGTGAGGGAGGGACCCTTCAGATCTGTATATCATATCTCATATCATATCATATAATTCATATCATATATCATAAATTATATCTAATATTATATCTTAATAGATCTATTATAGATCCTGTGATTCCTAAGTACCTTCTAGATCTAAGCCCTTTGTTTGATACAATGGGGAAAAAATTGATGGATTTGAGTAAGAAAGTTGGGTTTAAATCCCATCTTTGTCCCTCACTATTATGTGACCTTGGGCAAATTACAGCATCTCTGCACCTCTGTTATCTCATCCATAAAATGATGGAATCTAACTGAAATGGTCCATCCAGCTCTATGGTCCCATGGTCTCCCACCGACCAGGAATTGTGTGATCTTGGGGCTTCATCTTGACTACTTATTAATTCTTTATGGGGACAAGTTACTTTAGCCTCATTTCCCATCTGTAAGATCAGAGGGTTAGAACGAGAAGTGACCATAAGGAACATGTTGTCTAACATGACCATTTTATGGATGAGGGAATGGAGGTTCAGAGTTGAGGAAGGGATTTGCCCAGAGTCACAAAGATTCTAAGTGGAATCAGATATTTTCCAAGGTTTTCCAAAGGAAGTGACAGAGGCAGAATCTGAACCAAGGTCTTCCCTAATCCCAAATGCTATCTGTGTGACACTTGGCAAACCTGAGCTTCCTCATCTCTAAAATGGGGTGATGATAGGAGAATGTTGTGAGTACCAAAGAGATTATATGTGTAAAACACTTTGCAGATTTTAAAGTGTATAAATAGTAGCTATAAATGTTATAGTTTTGGCGCCATCATCATTTGAATGGGTCTTTGAAACAAGATACAATGTGGGTAGCATGTAGCAGATTATGAACCAGGCTTTGGGCTGGATAGCCTGGGTTTTAATCAGCTGGTGTTTATTAGCTCTGCGAGTTTGGGCTCTGAGCCTCAGTTTCCTTATCTGCCAATGGACTAATAATGCTAGTCCTACATCTCTCTCAGGGCTATTGTAAAGAAAGTGTGAAATGCTGTAGAAATAGGTATATGATAGCCTCAGGCTGCAGTAGTATCGGTAATAGCAGCAACCATAACAATAGAATTAACATTAAAAAAAAAAACAAAAAGCAAAAACCTGAACCCTCTACACCCTCCCTGTGGAGTATGACAGTGTAGGTAACATGCTGTGTCTACCCAGACCTGACAATCCCACCCTGCAAACACCTGATCACTCTCAGGTCACTTTGAACCTGTTCCCATTACTAGCTTTGCAAACACATTCTGTTCTGTAGAGTTGACATTCCAAGATGTCACTTTGCTCATGTGGAGTGATCCAGACAGAAATGGAACTTCCTACCTTCATTTCAATCCAGCAGACTGCCTCCTATGTGTGAGGAGGCAATGTCCTTTGTTTTCAGGGGGAGAACTCCCGCCCTTCAAGAGTTTATATCTCACTGGAGGCTTTGGCACATAGGTAGCCAGAATGAGGTAGGGAATAATGGAGGAACATAGGTGTCTAAATTTAGAACTGACCCTCAGAGGCTCCACTTGGTCCAGCACCCTCACTTTATAGACAAAAAAACCCTGAGGGCTGGGGAGGTGTCCAAGGTCCCTCAAATGACATGGATGGGCCTTTAAATTGCTGTCTTTTCATTACAAAACCAATGCTCTATAGTGTCTCCCAATGGCAGTCCTTCATTAGAAAGTAAGCTCGTTGAGGTTAGGGGCTGCTTCTTGTTATTGTGGTTGTTGACTCTCCAGCACCTGTCCTAGTGTCTGGCATATAGTAGGTGCCTAATGAGTTCTTGTTGAATGGAATTTCCATTGAAATAGTCCAAGTGGTTTAGGGAAATTTGAGGAGACAGAGAACATTTACATCGAAGTCACTTAGAGGTCACTTCTGCCTTTTCCCATTCCCCCTTGCCTCCCCTCTCCACTACTGTTTCTTTCCACTTCCCTTCTAAGTCATTTCTACCCTTTCCCACTGCCTACCAACTCCCCAGTGCACCTGGATTCTAGGGGATTGAATTAGATCTGCCTGTATTTCAAAATTCTTCAATAGTCTCTTGAAGTCATTAATTCTCAAGACAGAGGAGATAACCAGGGTGCTCATTACATTTTATTGATGAAAAAAGGCAGAGGTCGATAGACTTGCTCATGACCACCCAGGAAGTGGAGGGCAGTGTTAGGTTCCAGAATCCTGCCAGCTCCTCCAGAGCTCACCTCTGGGGCCCTGCCTTGCCTGACTGTGGAGAACTGCAGACTTGGCTGACCCTGATTTATCCTCCCATTCCTCCAATGGTACAGTGGGAGCTCATTTTTTTTCTCTCCCTTAATCCTTTCTTGGGGCTTTTCTATCTTTTCCATTTTTCATCATAATTAAGATGGGGAGCATTGACCGAAATATTGAAAAGAAACGAATCAGAGAAAATGTAAAGAGACCAGTTGAAGTCTCATTGGGAAATGAAAAATGAATTCCCCCCACTTAAAGAAAGCAATAGTGACCACACCAGTCAGAGAGGAAACTCTCTGTCCCTAACCAAGAATATTATTAGATATTTCATTAAAATAATGGCCTGTCTTTGAAAGGCAATTAAAAAAAAATCAGAGGCTGAATGAAGGTCTTACTGTGAGATGCCCCAAATGTTCTAACAAAGCATTGATCAGTCGGTAATGTGGAGTGGGGAGTTTGATTTCCGTGATCGTGCTTTTGATTTGATTCTTCTGGTCCTGAAGCACATCCAGCGCAGGTAATCTTTGCTTTCAGACTTCCTGAGGAGGTTCAGTAGCGGCTGAGCCCTGACAATCCTTGGTTACTTGGAATGGTCCATTAGTTAATTGCTCCGTGATGATGAGCTTACACAGGCAAGGAAACAGGATGGTCCTGAGAATGTCGCATTAGTGTGCTTGGATGAGCTTGGTCTGCCCTTAAGCCCTGATAGGGAACTGACTCCCAGGAAGAGTGCCTTTTAATATGGTCTTTGTGACTATCAAACAAAGTATTATCATCTTCGTTATCAATGTTATAGAGTGAGAAGAGGTCTCCAAAACCATCTAGTCAAACCCCCTCATTTTACATCTGAGGAAACAGGTCTAGAACTAACTTAGCCAAGGTTATCCAGCTATTAAGTATCAGAGAAAAGATCTGAAAGCCACCTCTTCCTGACTTCAAGTCAAAAATTCCAGTCTGGCTAGCAACGCTCAGTCAGGAGGAACCTGAGGTTGAATTCCATTTTTTTATATTTATTAATAGTGTGACATTGGACCTGTTATTCACTCTTGAGTCTCAGTTTCTTCAGTCATAAAACAGGGAGAATGATAATTATATTAATATAAAGTAATATAT
>CM053587.1:333496602-333526170 GCA_028646515.1 Pseudochirops corinnae
AAGGGAAAGAGTCAACCTTACTCTCACGGAATTTGGATTAGGGAAGGAATGACATAAACTCTAAACTGGGCATCTTGCCACATAGAAGAGTAGGGGGAAGGGGGATGAGAGGTAGGATGATGGAGGGGAGGGCAGCATGGGGGGGAGGGCTGATGAATGTTCACATTTCTGTAGAGGGACAGGGACAGGAGGGAGAGTGATGGGGAGGGCAGGATAGGAAGAAGGGACATGTAATCAGACTCTCACAGTGTGCTCACTATGGAGAGGTTCTGCGTAATTTCACATGTTCAGCCTGTATTTGATTGCTTCTCCGTCCAGTGGGGGTGGGTGACGAGAGAGGAAGAGAAAGAATCTAGAATCTAAAGTTCTATAAACAAATGTTATAAATATATATCTATATATATAAAAAAAAAGAAAGAGCATTGGACTGGGAATCATGAGAAATCTGAATCCCATTCTCACTTCTGACACTAGCTAAGTTGTTACAGGCAAGTCACTTAATCTCTCTCACCCTGAATTTTGTCATCTGTGAAATGGGGATGATAATACCTGCAGAATATTTAGCCCACAGGATTATGGCACAGATCAAATGGGACAATAGTTACAAAGTTCTCTGTGCATCTTCAAGTACTGGATAAAAACCATTTAACATCACCACCACCACCATCATCATCCTTATTGTCACTGATGGGGTGAAACAGCAGGATCTTGGTTCTGTTACTATTCAGTTTAATCAGTGAATGAATAAACATTTATGATGTGGTTACTATGTGCCAGGGAGCATTGAGGATATAAAAAGAAGCAAAATACAATTCAACTCAGTTCGCCTTTATTAAGTCCATATTAAGTGCTAAGCATTGTGCTGAGCACTAGAGATTCAAAGGCAAAAATGAAGGAGACTGCCCCCAAGGAGCTTACTCTCTTGATCATTTGAGATTTCTCTCTTGTGGTCATGGTCTTTGGATCATCATTGACCCTTTGGCATACCCCAGCACAGGTCAATCCTGAGGACAACAGAAAGTGTTAAAGTAAATATATTTTGAAGCTATAAATCATTTGTCTAATTCTATCCCCTCTCCACCCCACCCATCCCTTTCCATTATAAGCACTAGGAGAGTGGGTACCATGTAGAATCTAAATTTTGTGTCTCCTAGGGTGTGGAGTCATTCAACAATGTATTTTAGGCTCTTAATAAATGAAGACAGAAGGAAGGAAAGAAGGAAGGGAGGAAGGAAGGAAGGAAGGAAGGAAGGAACGAAGGAAAGAAGGTAGGAAGGAAGGAAAGAAGGAAGGAAAGAAGGAAGGAAAAAATAATCAGGCAATCAATTATGGGCATATTTTGTACAATGTTCAGCCTACCCCCCCGAGAAATGTGTCCCTGGCAGGGATCAGATAATATTAATAAGTCTAATATGTACACTGTAATGGCTCCACCAATATTTTCAAATGGATGAATTACTAAACAAAAGAAGAATCATGATGGCAGCTGTAAGGGATTTTGAGTCAGAGGGCTTGTGCTGGCTCCTGGCTCTGCTTTTTCCTACCTGGGCAACCTCAGCCAAGGTGACAACACCTCTCTGGGCCTTAGTTTACTTCTCTGTAAAATTAAGGGATTCGGATCAATGATCTCAAAAGTTTCTTCTACCTTTAATGCTATGATCCTCTATAAAAAGAAATGAAAATTGACTTTTTTTCCTTTTTATTCTCTTTGTATTTCTCTGCTTTTGTCTCTCTCTTTTTCAATTCCTTCTAATGCTCTCTCTGTCTCTGTCTCTTTCTATCCCTGTCTATTTATCCATCTCTGTCCATATGCAGACACAGATCCACACACCCATACCCATGCACACAGAAGCTTGATTCCACTAAATATTTTGCAGAAAGGGGTGACAGGCCTAATTTCTACCTTACTGTCTGGACTGTTTTATACTCCAGTGTTTGTTTCCCAAGTTAAAGGTGGGGCCACTACCCGGATGCTAGCCTCCACTTTCTTTGCCATCAGGGGAATAGAGAGCCTGGGATGTGTTCTCTGGATCCACCTTCTCCTGAAGCCTCATCCACTCCCATGACTGTATCACTATAAGGCTTGCCAAACGCTTACCTCAAAGCCTCCCAATGACGTACAAAGTTCAGGGATTTATTGTTCCCTCTTTACAGATGAACAAACCAAGGCATCATAGAAGTGATGATGGTCCCAGGATCCTAAAGCTAGTGTGTTTCAGAGCTAAGATTGCAACTCCAGCTAATCCTAGGCCCAAAGTTCTTTGCTCTGTGTCAGTAAGCCTCTTTTGATTAACAAGAGCTTGGTGCATGAGTTTGGGTCTGTTTCTTTTCCTGCTACCACAAGATCCCCAAATTGGAAGGGACCTTCGAGGCCAGACCCCCTCCTCCCACCATACCTCACCCCACACACCATTCTACAGAGGGGAGAATTTTTTTACCGCCTGGAAAAAGTCACTCTTCCCTTGCTTGAAGACCTCCAGTGAGAGCAAGCCCATTCCCCTTTTGAATAACTCCAGTTGTTGAGATGTCCTTTCTTTCTCCATAACTCAGTTTTCCGATCTGTATAATGGGCCCTGTGAACTACCAACTAGAATGTAATCATTTCTGAGTGTATGCACACGGACTAATTCACTTCCTCCACCTATCATAAGCCATTTTGTGCAATTCCAAAAGAATTAGCAATCCCTGTTGTAGAAAACATATGAATGTGAGAAAGGAAGTGTGATCCATTAAGAAGCGAATACCATAACATGATAGACCCCGTTGGGTTTTGTTCTTGTTCTTTATTCTTGTTTGGCACACAGAAGGTGATTAATAAATGCTTCTTGACTTGACTCTCTAGGAGGGATTTAGGGAACCAGGACAATGAGATGGTTCTGCCCATGTGATATCGGGTGACAATTTGCATAAGGGATATAGGGGCTTCTAATTTGCCAGGTTCCAAGCCCACATTACCCCGCCCCAGTCCCTGGCCTCCTCTTTGCCGTCACTGGAGATAATTCACTTCCCTATTTCCTCTCCTGAACTGCTGCTGTCATGCTGCTGGCGCCGACATGGTGGCGGCTGTTGGCCACCCGCAGAGATAGTCTTATCATCAGTGGCTTAAATGAAGTGATCCCTGTAAACACACACACGGAAGGATTCTATAAAGCACTCTGAGGCTTGTAAAAGGTGCTATATAAATCAATTATTAATATTAATCATGGTGTAACAGCCCCGTAAGCAGGAGACAGAAGTAGAGAAGGCAGACACCACACCCTCTTTGACACCATCCTTAGGAGCCAAGAATCTTGAGTATTTTGAAGAGATGGACTGATAACAGTGGGGACAGAAAGTGTTAACTCCCCAGAAGCTGACTGCCTTCTAGCCTCCCTATCTCTGGAGGGATCCATTGAAACCGAATGGGACCCATGAAGTGGGCCATGAAGGCTTGGTCTACACGATTTATACACTTGGTTAGAAATTAAGATCGGACATATAATAACCTTCCAGTGCTATGGATATGGATGTTGTTATAACCTTGAATAGTCCTATAAAGAAGACATTCCAGCTATCCTCTTTTGAGAGCTGGAAGAATGATGGTCCCAATCTCTTGCTACATATGTGTGTGTATACACACATACATATATACATATATGTGTGTGTATGTGCATATGTATATGTATGTATTTATGGTCCCCCATATATATTTATATGTATATACACACATGTATGTATACCTGTGTATGTATATATATATCTTATGTGTATGCATGTCTATAGATATATACATGTACATATATAACAGGGGAGGGCCTGGTGTGTGCCTTACTTAAGGATTCATCTTCTTTCATTTTATATATTTTATCCCCTTGACCGTTGACTCACTTCTTAAAGAGGCCTATTCACTGAATAGGTGTTACCTCACTCCCAGTATGTAAAAAGGCCTTAGCTTAAAAGGGCCAGGGTCTCCCATTGCATCCTGTGTCATCTCCCTTCATCCTGCTAAATATCTGACCACTGGACCCAGATGGTTCTGGAAGAGAAAGTGAGGCTGGTGACCTTGCATAATCCTTCTTCACTCAATCAAAGTCAACTGCAATTCATGTCATTGTTTCCCTGATGCCACCAAAGGACAAACACACAACAACCTATATCCCCTAGTAGAATGTAAGTTTCCTGAGGGCAGGGATAATTTCATTTTTTTTTTTTTGTCATTATACCCCCAATGGCTGCAACAATGCTTTGCACATTAACATCTAGTTAATCCATCAACACACTTTTTTAAGCCTCTACTATGGGCCAGGCACTAGGTTAAGCTCTGGGGTACAAGTACAAAGTATTGGACAATTTCTCCTATTCAGGACATGGATGCCTAGTTAGCTGATGCTGTCATATCTCGGAGAACTCTCCTTTGGGGCTTTTGACTCAAGTGACTTGTGTACCTACATCTCCAATGCCACACCCCCATTGCTGCCCAAAAATGAAGGGACATACTTCATAACTGTCTAGATGAATGCTTACCTTTGAAAGCACAGAAGCCAAGCCCTGCTCCCAACTATCCAAGTATTTCAATAAGTTTTGAAAAAAATATACAACAAATTCCCCAAAACAAATAAAATTAATTTTGTTCACTGAAGATTAAGAAAAATCTTTTTTCCCCCTATCATGTAGCACTTTTTGGAGAAGAAAAATCAGGAAGTGACAGGGTGTCACAACTCCCCCAAAGTCAACAGTGCCAAGTTTTAGAGAGCAGATATAGGAAGGTTAAAGAGGAATTCCCAACAAGTCACTGACAATGGGCCAGGCATTGTGCCTAGCACTGAGGACACAAATGCCAGGAGGCAAAACAGTGTCTTCCTACCAGGGGCTTATAGGTCTTACCATGTGCCAAACACAAGTCCTTCAAAGAAGGGCCAAACTCACGAATGAATCAAAAGTAGCTTAAATCTAATAGGGGAAGACATTATATAAATTATATAAAAATAAAAATATATGAAGATGATATATAAAAGACAAGGCATTAAAGAGAGCTGAAGCAGGACAAGGAGAGGGACCCATTCAGGGCACAATGAAAACTAGAATTATAAACTGTTTCAGGCGAGAGGGATCTGGGTGATCTTTAGGGTCATAGATCTAAACGCAAGGGGTGGGGAACCCCTGGCCTTGAGGCCACATGTGAACCTTAGGCCTTCAAGTGGGGCCCTCTGACTGGTTTGGAGTCAGTCAAAGGGTCACACTTGAGGACTTGGGGGCCATATGTGGCTGGCCTCGAGGCCCCAGGTTCCCCAGTCCTAGTGGAGAGGATTACAGAGGCCATACAATTCAACCTTCTCATTTTACAGCTGGGAAAACTGAGACCCGGAAAAAGAAATGGCTTAATATCATAGTATTATGGATTTAGAGCTAGAAGGACCTCAGGTTCAACCTCTTCTTTTTATGGGGGAGAAAACAGAGCCCGGGATGGGAATTGGCTTATAGAAAGTCATGGAGGGTAGGAGGGTAGGCATCCAAGGCAGGATTTGAATCCAAATCCTCCAACTTTATCCTTTCCATTGTATTATCCTGCCTCATCTAGTCCAAAAGATATAAAATAATCTGGGGCCTAGAGAAGGCAAGTGTTTCTATGCCTAAATTCCCAGAAAGAGCCAAGCAATGACAGAAGTGATGAGTAGAGAAAAGAGTGAGAAGTAGTGGTGAAACCCAGAGATGGCAGAAAAAAAATCTAAAAGGGGATAAATAAATAAACAAATGAATGAAAGAATGAAATTTTTATTAAGAGCTTGCTATGTGACAAATACTGAACTAAATACTGTGGATGCAAATGGAAAAAGCAAGTCAGTCTCTGCCCTCAAGAAGTTCTCACTCTAATTGTGGGATACAGCCCATCAAAGGAAATTTAAGTACAGGACAGAAGGAAAAGTCCCAGAGTTCGAAGGGTTTAACAGTGGTGCCTGGCAAGACCCATCCAAGAGTCTTAAGTTATATAAACAGGTCAGACAACATGGAGCATTGGGAGCAGTAGCGGGGCAGATGGTAGGGCCCTCATGGTCCTCCCTCTCACCATAATGTACAGATGGTTTTGTTGATTCCCATCTCATCCAAGCACTGTGAGAGATTGGGCAATGTAGGCAAAGGGGAGATGCAAATATTGGGGGGGGGGGGTGGTTAAGAAGATGGTCATTAGGAAGAGATGAGATGTTTAAATGGTGAATATGATGATAGCATAGTGTTTGGTTGGTAATTTTATTATGAGATTGGGGATTGATTCAAGAGAGGGTTCAGAAGAGTAGTGAGGCTCATATGCATAGAATTATAAGAGATTGGAGAGGCCATTGAAAAGAACTCCTGCATTTTCCACGAGACCCAGAGAGATTCCGTGATGTGCCTGAGGTATCACACTGGCAGGATTGACATTTGAACCTGGTCCTCTGGCTCTAAATGTCCCCCACCCCCCATTTCTTCCACCATTCCCTTGGTCTAGGATTCCTAATGCTCTGAAAAAAAAAAAAATCCAGGTTGTATGACAGCGTTGTCAGGATGGTTCCCATTGAGTAGAGAGGCATTAGATTTTTTTAAAAAGCTCTGCCATTGAAAAGGTCATTTAGACAAAGCAAACATTAACCAAGTAGAGTCCAGGGGTGGCATTTCTTTTTCCCTGAGTAACATGAACCTGTTAGAGCTTGATGTGACAGGACAGGACCTCAGGGCAGCCTGCGGTGAGAGCCAAAAACAAAGGGCAGGAAGCACCCTGAGCTCTAAACAATGTGGGATCTTCATCTTCCCCTTGGTCCAGGGTTGACTTCCAGACCTTGTGACATTCTCTAGGTCTTCCCTACCTGCCACATGGGTGTCTCCTGTTGACACGATGCAATCACATTGGGCTTTGGGAAACTGACCTGCCAACAGGGCGCTGGTTCCTTGTGACAGGTAGAAGCTCTACCCTTCTCAGGGGGCCCTTATCTTTATGAACTGTGAATTTATCTTCCTGCTGAGATAGCTCCTTGGGAGAACGGGGAGAGCTAGGTGAATAGTGGCCTTCCTCCAAAGGCAAACCAGTCTCACCGGGTGAGTGGCCGCCCTCTACCCTGCTGGCTGCCCTCCTCCTCTCCCTCCAAATACACACGCACAAACATTGAAACACAACCCCATGACCAAAGGTAAGAAGGAGTGTGGGCGTGATAAGATGGCTTTTCAGAACACCATAAATTAATTCCCAGGGCTAATTTGCCTGAGAGCAGCAGAGATAATAAATCTTAACCTCTAAGTTAAGGGTGACTGAAGAATCCACCTCTGCGGCCTACCCATGAACCTGAGTGGCTTCACCAAGGAGAAAAGGCCCAGAGAGGGGCATGAGAGAGCCTGCTCTGACCTGTACCTGGCAAAGCTGGCTATACTTTCTTGAAGCCAATTTTTTCTTTAATAGTCACCTTTTAAAAAAAAAAATTAAAGGTGAGGTTTTCTTGGCTTTGACACCCTGACTCCACCCCCTCCTTTTTTTCTCAGAGAAAGAGGTCACCTTAGACTCTAGAAAGGGTGCATTAATGGATTACTCTATTGCTCTATTCACCAGCTTTTTTGACTCTTCAATATGTAACTTCCTTCTCTCAAGTCTCTGACTTTAGAGTATAATCTCCTTGAGGCTAGGCACCATCTCAGTTTTGTATTTGTACCCTCCATAATTTAGCACATGATGAGGGCTTAATAAATACTTTCATTCATTCATTTCCCGGTTGGCATTAAATTACTATATTCTCTATAGGGACCAGGATCTGAGGAAGGGTTATACCATTTTAATCTGAGTGATTTTAAGCTCACTTCACTGCAATTCTGATGAGAACTATCCTGATAGTCTAGGGTCAGGAGAGACCTCAGGAGTCATTGAGTCCAAAAACTAAGGTTCTTTTCAGGGAGGGGAAGTGACTTCCCCAAACCAGGATCATTGGTGGAATTTGAACCCAGGTTCTCTTACTTCAGAGCTGGGGCTCTTTCCGCTGTATCACAACACCTCCCAAGGAGCTCTAAGAATTGTATGATTTCCCAAAACATGTCATTTCCATGCCATGGGGGATCTGATCTCACAAACTCTGAAGAAAGGGAGTGGGGAATTTAAAGGTGATTCTATAGGAGTTATAGCAATTCTATCTACGTGGCATTTGGCACTCAGCAGTTTAATGGATGGAATAATCATTATTCCTAGTATGTATATAGCACCTTAGGTTTGCAAAGCACTTTATAAATATTATTTCATTCGATGCTAATACGCTGGGGAGCTGAGTGCTATTATTACTCCATTTTACAGATGAGGCAATTAAGGCAGAAAGAGGCTAAGTGATTTGCCCAGAGTCACATAGCTAGTAAGTGGATTTGAACTCAAGCTTTCCCGACTCTAGGACTTCTAGTCTATTTGCTTCACCCCCTAGCTGCTTCTGCTAGGGTGCTGCCCTTAGTGGTGGGAAGATCTGGGTTTGAATCCTGTCCTGGGACCTTCCTTGTTATGTGACTCTGAGATTCAGTTACTTTCTCTGTAAAAAGGGGAATAACGAGAGGCAGCTAGATGGTGCAGAAGATAGAGCACTTGGGGTCAGGAGGACCTGAGTTCAAATCCAGCCTCAGACTCTTATTAATTGTGTGACCCTGGGCAAGTCATTTAACCCCAATTGTCTCCAAAAAAAGTTTAGAATAATAACAGTCTGTGGTAAGGATTAAATAAGATGTGTTTAAAGCAGCCCTTTCTTCTCCCTGACAGACAAGCTCCTTGAAAAAATCTGCCATCTTCCCTTTTAGAATGTACACTACCTGCCAGTGGGTGCTCAATCAACTCTAGTGGCCCCAGTGGACCACTGGTTCTTTGTGTACCTAGCGTGGGATCTGGCATACAGTAGGTGCTTTATAAGTACTTCTTGATGGGTTCTTGATTGGTTACCCTTCTGGGGTCTTCATTTCCTCATGTGTTAAGGAAGAGAGTTGAACCAGATGGTTTCTGAGGCTCCTATTAGATCAAGCTCCATGACGGTGAAGCAACCATGAAAGGCTTCTTATTAAAGGACCCAGAAATGGATCTGGCCGGGATCTTAGACTGCCCCAGAAGCATCTTTAAGTTTTATAAAGTACTTCCTCCTCACACATCCCCAAAGCAGGCACAAGTATCGCTACTATCTGTTTGCAGCTTCAGAATGACTGTAGCTCCCTCAGGCATATAAAGTGTAGTCACTGCCACCCTACCCTGTTTTTTTCCCAAGAAGTAGGGTTTTTCCAACCTATTGTAAGTCATTCTGAACCTCTCCAGAGCACTGAGGGGTCATACCAGATTGTTCAAAGTGATTAGAACTTGGATGAAGTCAGGGGTCCTGCAGGTACAAAACTTCAGCCTGGAGTTGTCCAGAGTCAATATTTGAGCCTGGAATGATGCTCCACAGTTGTTGAATAGGTTTCACTAATAGGCTCAAGCAGAAGAGAAATCAATATTCCTGCTGATCACTATGTACTTACCTTACATGGCAAGAGAAGCCATTGAGCTTGAGTAGAGTTTGAACAGCAGTTGATACGGGTTGGTGTTCCCAATGAGTTTCCCCCTGTTGGTTTGGGGTTAAAAATAAATCCATTCCCACTTGAGGGGTCCTGCCAGTCAGAAGTCCAACAGTAAGTGCAGGATTGGAGGAACAAAGGAATCAAGTTTTTGTTGGCAAAACTGAAAAGTCACTGCTTTAAGCTTGGTAATAAGGCACTTAATTAAGCATGAGATAACAGGCTTAAGAACTGGAAGGAGCCTTAGAATTCAGCTAGCCCAGGAGTCCTTAAAATTTTTATGTGTCCTGGACCCTGTTGGTTATCTGGTAAAGTCTATAAACCCCTTCCCAGGAAAATGTTTTTAAATGTACAAAATAAAACCAGAAGACTGCAAAAGAAACCAAGTACATTGAAATATAGTTATCAAAATTTTTATTAAAACATTTGTATCAACAGACCCTTTGGGAGTCATAGACCCCAGGTTGAGAATTTCTAAACTAGCCCAAACCTTCTCACTTTGCAAAGGAGGAAAAAGAGGCCCAGAGAAAGCTGGGAGATTTGGAAGGGATCTTACCCATCAAAGGATCATTCAAACAAGAAATCCACAAGCATTTATTAGATGTTTTCTACTTGTCACTCACTGTATTACTCATTGGAGATATGAAAATAAAAATGAATCAAAGGATTCAGGATGGGCAGAGAACTTAGAGTCTGTCCCCTGCAACCCCCTCAGTCATATATAAGTAACTGAGGCTCTATGGTGATAGAGATAGTGAGCAGAAGAGAACCTAGGTTCTACAACTCCCAAACCAATGGTCATTCCGCCATATTGCCTCTCTTCCATTAGATGACTTGTCTAAAATCATAAAAGGATTAAGCTATGGGTTCACAGAATGGGAAGGAGGCCCTTTAATTCACTATTCTTATTTTATAGATCAAGAAAATGAGGGAAAGAGAAGTTAAGGAATTTTGGTCCAGATTACATAAGTAGTCATGAGCAAAGCTGAGATTCAGTCTCAGGTTGACTAACTACCAAAGTGGGAGGGTGATGCTTGCCCCTAGAGAATGTATTACCAATGGTAGGATTTTCAGGGATCAGTGGAGGAAGAGAGTATGTATGTATGTATGTATGTGTATATATATATATTTGTGTGTATGTATATATGTGTATATGTATATATATACACATACATATGTGTGTATGTATGTGTGTGTGTGTGTGTGGACCTTCTAAGACTGCTTTAGATCATACCATATACCAGTGTATAAAGTTCATATATTTATAACTGGGAGGGACCTCAGAGGGCATCCAGCCCAACTCTATCATTATACAGAGGAGAAAACATGACTTACCTACCCAGTAAGTAATGACCAGAAGCAGGACTTGGAACCTATTGATGTTTATTCCTTAGAGAGGAAGGAGGATCAACCCCATAGTTTCTGACAATGAGACACTTGGGGAACAAGATTAATGTGTTATTCTAAGAGTGCATGCCTAGTGGGGGGAGAAGATTGCTTGCTTTGCAGCCCTGAAAGGTAGAATAGGTGGATTGGATAAATCTAAACCCAGCAGTGACATCTTAAATCATTGAATATTAGGGATGGAAGGGACCTTCTCCGCCAACTAGTTCAACTCAAGCCTAAAAATATTCCTTCCTATAACAAAGATGATGAGTGGTCATCTAATCACTGCTTAAAGCCTTCTAGTGAGGGGAGAAGCCATTGCCTCCCTGGGTGGCCCATTACACTTATGTACAACATTAATTGCTATGAAGATTTTTCCTGATATCAAACCTAAATCTTGTTTGTAAGCAGAGATTATGTAGGACCCACTGAGAAGGCAATGCCGTCCACCAGAATGCCAGAAGGTCTCCTCAATGACAATCCTAAATTCAATTTCCTTGTTGGCGAAGGCGATGCATTATTTGAGAATTTGATCTTTTCTTTTTCTGGTCTCCTGTGAGTCCTTTGTGGCCTCTGAATGTCTTTTTTCTTCAGGGTGAAACAAAAGCTGTCCTACCCCTACGTGTTGCTACTTTTGATGCTTGTACTGAACCGAGGAGACCGTTACCCACATTTGTGGAGAGAGTGGGGATAAAAAAAACCTAGACATGGGCTAAGTGTAAGATTTTTTTTCCCTGAATAACCCCAGGTGAATGCAATGAACCAAAGAAAGAAAATGCCTCTTTTGGGGGTCAGCTGCCAAGGATTCAATCCACTCTGTGTGAGTCCTGAATCTTAGGGTATCTTGGGACACAAGTTAACAGGTTTCATTTTTTCATCTGAGCCTCCAAACCATCCAATAAGGTGGAGACCACACAAATTATTCTGTCAGCTTGGCATGTAAGGAAAATGAAGGTCAGGGAAATTAATTCGCTTGCACACACATAATCAGAGGGAAAATTTATTTTTATTTATTTTTTCTTTTGGAGGGGGGAAGGCAGGGCAGTTGGGGTTAAGTGACTTGCCCAAGGTCACACAGCTAGTAAGTGTTAAGTGTCTGAAGCTGGATTTGAACTCGGGTCCTTCTGACTCCAGGGCCAGTGCTCTATTCACTGCACCACCTAGCCAACACATCAGAGGGAGAATTTGAATTCAAATCTTCCTGACCTGAAGCCCAGCCTTCTGTCTACTATGCTATATCAATTTTTACTCCCTAAGTAGATGACTAAATAGTACCAGCTGGGTGGGTCAGTGGAAAGAGTCAGGAAGATTTGAGTTCAAATCCATCCTTAGACATTTACAAGCCGTGTGACTGCGGGCAAGTCACTTAGCCCTCTTTGCCTCAGTTTTCTCATCAGTAAAATGATCTGGAAAAGGAAACAGCCAACCACTCCAGTATTTTTGTCAAGAAAATCCCAAATGGGGGCGATTAGGTGGTGCAGTGAATAGAGCACTGGCCCTGGAGTCAGGGGGCCTGAGTTCAAATCCAGCCTCAGACACGTAACACTTACTAGCCGTGTGACCTTGGGCAAGTCAGTTAACCCCAATTGCCCTGTCTTCCCCCCTCCAAAAGAAAAAAAAAAAGCAAAAAAAATCCCAAATGGGGTCATGAAGAGTCAGATATGATTGGACAGAAACAATAACAACCGGACGAATTGTTCCACAGTAGGGACCTTTTTTTTCTTTCATTTTTGTCTGCATGCTTAGTCGCCTAGGGAAGCCTCTGGTATACAGTAAGCAGTTAATCAATGCTGTTGAACAGTATTGAATGCAGCCCATTCATAAATCCAGAATGGAAGCTGGCAACCTTCTAGATGGGCCTTTTAAAACAACTGATGAAATCAACGGCTTGATTAACTCAATTAGCACCATTAGGAAAAGAGTTGTTAACCTGAAGCAATCACACAGAATCGTCTATCAAGATAAGTATTTCTGTTTACTTTAAATATAGCATGTCATTCTTTCTTTGGTGGTGATAAACCTGCCCTCCATTAAAAATAAATGATGGTCATTGATTTTCTATTGATAGAGCTATTAATGTCTTGTGTGTCTCTGTGTATTCAGTGTGTGTGCTTTAGAAAATGGGCCTCCTCTCGCACAGACCACAAAGAGCTATAGAAATTGTCCAAACCAGCAAAAGGAAATTGATATTGACTCCTGCCCCTCAATTCAGGAGGTAAATATTGACTTGAACAGAGCATCTCACTGCCAACTACCATCTTATAATGAACTAAAAATCTGTATCATCTCATTAAAAATATACATGTGTACGATCTGCTTCCTGAAATGTGGAGGTTTGACCCTACGGATGTCACTCTGAGTCTGTGAAATGCATTCAGCCTCAGTTATCAAGCTCATTTTTGCTTAAGGTCCTGGTATTGTTAGGAGGAGGAAGTCCAGCATGCTTAATACTGGTACCAAAGAAAAGTTGCTGGGCCTTGGGATTCCTCAGGCCCACCTTCCTCTCTCTCCCACATTTGTGGAGAGGGTGGAGATAAAAAAAACCTAGACATGGGCTAAGTGTAAGATTTTTTTTCCCCTGAATAACCCCAGGTGAATGCAATGAACCAAAGAAAATGCCTCTTTTGGGGATCAGCTGCCAAGGATTCAATCCACTCTGTGTGAGTCCAGAATCTTAGGGTATCTTGGGACACAAGATACACACACTCTCTCCCATCCCTTAATTAGCTTCTGTCTTTGCTTCTCCAGGACTCATGGCTATTATGACCACCCTTAAGGTGGACACTGAGGGGGGTGGGGGGGGACAGGCAGCAAACTACAGCTGAGGGGAGAAAGTTGGGAAGCAAACCAGTTTACTCTAAATCATTGAAATGGATCAGTGGATAGACTGCTAGGCCTAGAGCCAGAAAGCCCTGAGTTTAAATTCGGCCTCAGACACTTACTGTGTCTGTGTGAACCCTGGGCAAGGGATTTAATCTCTGTTTGCCTCAGTCCCCTCATCTGTAAAATGGGGATGATTGTAGCACCTACCTTCAAGGGTTATTATGAGAATTAGATGAGATAATATTAGTAAAGTGCTTAGCACAGTGCCTGGCACATGGCAAGCTCTGTGTGAATGTTAGCTCTTATTATTAGGTAAGGGCCACAAAAGTCAGGGGTGTTGCCCAAGATTTTATCACGTCCGAGACAGAATTTCAAACCTAGAGTAATTGATTGTAGGTCTACTATGTCACTCCTTTAACCACACTTTTGTTGTTGCTCCTTAGTCATTCTCAGTCATGTCTGACTCTTTGTGACCTCATTTGGGGTGTTCTTGGCAAAGATACTGGAGTGATCTGCCATTTCCTTCTCCAGCTCATTTTTATATATGAGGAAACTGAGGCAAACAGGCTTAAATTTTAAAAGGCTTAACTGGGTCTCAAACCCATTGGTGAGTTAGGGGCATGTCTACCTCCAAGCACGTGAAGACATCCCCTGGTGGAACATGTGGGTAAGAACAATTTGTTCCAATGGCCATGAAGGCAGGTGAAGCAGAAATGAAGAATGAGAAGGAGAATATAGAGTTTGGCTAGACATTAAAGATACCAAGGTCATCTACTACATCTTGAGCTATCAACAGTCATCTTGATTCTGTCCTGCCACTGGACTGTGATGACTCTGGAGGAGAGAGTGAGGCCTATGACTTTGTGTAACTCTGCCTCACTTAAATCCAATTTATGCATGAATAAAAAAAAAAGACATCTTATAGCAGATTTGAACTCAGGTCCTCCAGACTCCAAGCTTGGCACTCTAAACACTGTGCCACCTAGCTGCCTCTTAACCACATTGCTCAGTTCTAAAATTTCCTTGACCAGTCTGTCCCCACCTATACCTACTCCTTGACAACTTCATCCTCAGTGTAGGTGCTAGTCACTGGAAAGATGAGCAATTGGCTATTTAGAAATAGATATAAAATCTATTTATTACTATAATTAGCTAGGATGCTGATAAAAGCACATTTATTTAAGTACTGTGTTGGGATTTAGATTCTGGCCTTTCTATAAAACATTTTCCCCACAGAATAAGAAAGACAGAGTGGGGCAATGCGAAAATCATCCCTCCCCAGTGTGGAGTCTGGAAACCTGACATTCACTAGCTGTGTGTCCATGAGGCATCTTGTACATCAACTATATGATGCTCAGCTCCCTCATCTGTGAAATGGGGATAACAATCCTCTGTTTTCTCATCAGAAAAATAGTATGCCAAGTGGATATGAGGAAAATGCTTTGCAAACCTTCAAGGGTTCTATACATGTGGAGGTAGCTTAGTTGATCATGGCCCGTTTTTTCCCACATAGAAGAGAAGATGTGTCAACAGAAATAATCAGAATAAAAAATGAATCCACTGGTGTAACCACCAAGTCCCAAAGGGGCTGTACTAACCCATGTGTGCATCCCTGCTTAGCTTTCTCATGATTGGTGTGTTCCTAGATGCATGATGGTCTGCTTATTCCATATTCTAGCATCCATAAAGGGTACCAGCTGCCCCCTGGTTATTCCTGACTATAGAACAGGCCAAATACAGTGTTCAGGAGCAAACCAGATCTGAAAGGATTGGCAGAGCCAGCATCTTTCTGCTTGGACCTCTCCTTTGTCATGCTATGTCCTGGAATTGGGACCAAAGGGGTCTGGAGTTGCTGGGTCACAGGTTGACATGTGACCTCATTGCATCTTGTGTTTTGATATCAATGTCTTTTCTTATGAGGATTGCACAGTGGAATCGGGAAGATCCGAGTCCAGATCTTGCTTCAGACACTTATTAGCTGTGTGACCTTGGGCAACTTAATCTCTGTCTGCCTGAATTTCCAAATCTATAAAATGGGGGTCATAATAACACCTCCCTCCCAGCGTTGTTGTAAGAAACAAATGACATCATATTTGTAAAGGGCTTTGCAAACTTTAAAGCTTAAATAGATGCCACATATATATGTAGTATTACTATATATATACTACATATACTATACTATTACTATATATATACTACATATATATATATATATATATATATATATATATATATATATGTAGTATTACAGGTCTGGACTAAAAGAAATGAAAAGAAAATGGGTCCAAATTGAATCCCCTTTAAACTTAAAGTAACTAAAAGTACTAAAAGACCTCAGGTATTTTCACAGCATTTTCCCCTATGATACCATAGTTTGGAGGCATAATTAGTAGATCTGGCTCCCCCATTTTGACTTGTGGGCCTGAAGCAAAGGCCAATCCTTTTAATAATGACAGTCTCCTGTTGATGGGATCCAGAAAAAATTAAATTAAATTGCCAAAAGATTAAAAAAAAGATTGCTCTGTGGCCACTGAAGATGCCCTTAGTAGGTGGGACTAAGCAATAAACATGTAATCAATGCCAAAAAGATAAGGAAGGATGGGAGTCAAGGTTGGGGTCAAAGAAAAGAAGAATGAGGAAAGGGAAAAGAGGGATAAAAGGTGGAGGAGTGCACACTGTCATGTCAGACACAGTAAAGAAAGGCACCAGGAATGCTGCCAGGGGCCCCTGGCATATACAGACGGGAGCACGTGCACAAGAGCCACAAGGAAGAGCCTGTTTACCTGCATCCTTGGAGGGACTGCCTCTGTCAATGGTATCACAGATGCACTGGAGCCTTTGATTACTAAGCAAAAGGACACCAAGTTCTAGAGAGAGGACAAGATGTAGAATCTTCTCTCACCACCTCCTTCCCCTAAAACAGCAGTTCTCAACCTGTGGGTAGTGACCCTTTCACAGGGGTCCCCTAAGCCCATCAGAAAACACATATTTCCTATGGTCTTAGGGACTGAGATGCTGCTCCTCTGTCTCCAGGCGGGTCCGCCCACACGCAGATACACCCCCATACGAGTATTAAAGGGTCAAGGCATTAGGAAGGTGGAGAACCACTGCCTTAAAAGATTAAGAAAGAAAATTCATATTTCACAAGTACCAGTAAGGGTCAAAAATCCCTTTCAAAGGAGCTTGGGGTCACTGGGACTGGTTTTTAGCCACTATGAATTTCATGAAGGGAAGCTAGGCTTGCAGTCTAGAGAGCTAACAAGGAAGATCCTGCTATGACAGCTGTTCACTGGGTGACCCTGGCCAAGTCACCTAACTGAGCAGTACCCCCTGACAAGCTCTGATTATAAGCTACATGTATCCATTTGGTTGGTAGAGGAAATTTCCCAATTTGAATGAAATCATAGGTCCAGTCCCTTTCTCTAAGAAATTCATCCTGCTTGTGTGATTTTGGGCAATTTACCTAATCTCTAATTGCTCTTGAAGATTATCTAAGATTACACATTGCAACACAGGTGCAGATTTGCAATGGTAGCAGGGGATTCCTCACCTGGGAGTTCCCTACACCCATGAAATCACAGGCCTTTCTCTATAAAGCTCTACTGGCATTGACTCTTTTTTCCATATGGATTTCTTTCTTAATCTCTTCTTCAGGCCTATCACAATTCTTGGAAAGAGAGTTGACATCCAAAGTCAAGGACTTGGTGCTAGGGCAGATCCTCAGCACGCAGGTGTAGAGATGGTCTTCACCCCATGAAGAGCTTGGATGTAGGCCTGTGTTCTAGCCTCAGATACCCCGATGGGGATCAGTCAGCCATGAAATGGGAAAACCCAGGCTCGGTAAGAGGCACATGATGACAGGAGTAAGCTCACCGTCCCACAATTGGAGGTGGTGTCTTTCATGTGAAGCAAGGGTTCCTAGCCCCTCCCTGACTTCCCCAGGCTAAGGTCAGGCCCGGGGCAGCTGCTCTGGGCAGTTTAATCACTTTTCCAGCAAGGAAAAGAGCAGGAAGAACATTGGTCTGCCATTAAGTTTGTTTATGCAAACACTTTCTGAGGGACCAATATCCGGTGGAAAGGACATGACCAAGATTCAGACTTAGAATCATGAAATCATGGAATCGAGGAAGGGAGCCTGGAAGGGAGAACCTTAGCACACACAAAGATAGACTGCACTGTAATCGCTATCAAAGTCACTAGAGAATATGAGGACCATGGG
This sequence comes from Pseudochirops corinnae, assembly GCA_028646515.1. NCBI lineage: Eukaryota > Metazoa > Chordata > Mammalia > Diprotodontia > Pseudocheiridae > Pseudochirops > Pseudochirops corinnae. The sequence continues at coordinate 333,514,538 of CM053587.1, forward strand.
ATCCCTTGGGCAGTTCATTTAACCTTTATGGCACTCAGCTTCTTCAGCTGTAACATAGGGTCATAGCTTTAGAAATGCAGGGGACATTAGAGACCACAGATTTTACATGTCCAAGATCAGTGTTTGTGGCTGGATTTGAACTGAGGTTTTCCTGATTCAAGGGGCAAGCTAGGTGGTACAGTGAATAGAGTGCTGGGCCTGGACTCAGGAAGACTCATTTTCCTGAGTTCAGATCTGGCCTCAGACACCCAGGTGTCCTTGGGCAAGTCACTTAACCCTGTTTGCCTCAGTTTCCTCATCTGTAAATTCAACTGGAAAAGGAAATGACAAACCTCTCCAGTATCTATGCCAAGAAAACCCCAGATGAGGTCACTCTGAATTAACTGAACAACTTTCTAATCAAGGTCCACCATTCTATCCACAGGTCTACCTCTCCAGACAATATAACCTCTAAAGTCTCTCCCAACTCTAAATGTTATTCTACAATCCTGTAACTCAGCTTTAAATACTAAGTCCCAACTGTGTAGGGTATAGATGCAAGGTTTAGATAAAACCTAATCCTGGCCTTCCAGGATTGTAGAAATATTCTTAATCTGGAGTCATAGACCCTCCAGGGATATATGGACAGATTTCAGGGGTTGTATGAACTTGGATGGGAAAAATATTACATTTTTATTTTCTCTATCTTCGGTTTCCTTTGTAATGCTAAGTGTTTTGTTTCATGCATTAAAAACAGTTTTCTGAGAATGAATTCATAGGTTTTATGTGACTGCCAGGGGAGCCCAGAACATGAAAAAAGTGAAAAAAAAACAAAAAACCCAAACCCTGGATTCTTAGGATGATAACCCACCAACACAGACAATTTGTACACCATAATGATAAAGGATAGAGATCTCACTGGGTAGGGAACATATTCTTTCCAGGAAGGCTCCCATCTTCTTTGCAGTTTTTGTCTTACAGAGTACCCAGGTTGCCTAGAGTGGTCCAGGGTTGCACAGTCAGTATGTGTGTTCCATGGGATTTGAACCAGGTCTTCCTCCAAGTCTGGTTCTCTGTCTACACTGAAGCCCTGACTTTCTACACAAAGTCACATGATGCCCTGTAGCAAGTGACAACGATATGAAGGAGTTTTAGAACAGTGCAATATGAATTCTGAGAGGGCTGGGCACAGAATTTCAGCGTGTGAAGGACCCTCAGAGGCCATCTAGCCCCACCTTTACTTTGCTAACAAGTGGTCATTCAGGCTTTCCTTAAAGACCTCCATTGAGAAGATAGCGGCATTAGTGATACTCCTCCATTGGTCGTATAAGTATTAAGTGGTTGAAACTAATATTTGAACCCAGATCATCTGATTCCAAGACCCAGAGCTTCTGGACTATACATTGACCCAATTGGTTTCCATGGTGCCCCCTGTCAACTGTCATAAACATTCTCCCATTAGAATGTGAGCTCATTGAGGGCAAAGATTTTGTTTGCCTTTCTTTCTATCCCAAGTACTTCACATAATGCTTGGCACATAGGAAACACTCATAAATGGTTGTTGTTGTTACTAAGAGTGATTTGTCAGGAGACGATCTTGGAGAAGATCCCATATGAAACAGAAAAATCTATTTCTAGTGAACAGAGAAGGGAAACTAAGGGATGGGGTGGAAAATTGAAGTGACCTCTGATGAGAGTAAGCCAATTCAGACTTTTTTTATGCTTCCAGGCGAGTGGGATTCCTTCAGTTTCCTTTCTGAATAGCCAAACTCACTTGGAGGCTGAGATCTTCCTGGTTACTTTACAACAAGAAATCACAGGCACCAGTCTGACGGACTCCAGGATGGCTAAGGAAAAACTGAGGGGAATCCCCCACGCTCTGGGAAGATGTCATCCCAGGGTCAGCTGCTCCAGGCAAAGTGAGGGGAGAGACTGTATGAAGAGGAGGAATAAGGAAGGAATGGAAGAAAAAGGTAGAGAAATTTAGAATTCAAGGGAAGACAAAGATGGAGGAGCTATTTTGAAAGCATCAGACCTGCTAAAGGAATTAAGTTCTGACCCTCCAGGCCATACAGTAGAGTGCTTTCAGCTCAAGGCCTGGTAAAAGAATTAGCTCCAAATAACTTAACAAAAGGTAATATAAAAGAGAGAGCCAATCTGTTAAAAGTATCTACCTGGGCACTTGCTCATGCAGATCATCTCAGTCCCAGCATTCTTTGGTGATACTCAGCCTTCTCCTAGAGAGGGGATTGTATACACCTGTTAAGAGGAACATACTTTTCAGTGTGAAAAAAAGGGTCAGGATGTGGCCAAATTCTGCCCTGCTTCTTCTGGATAGCCAGAGAAGGAGGTATGATTTCTTCCTTATTCTCTGTGGTCATCTATTAGAATAATTTATTGGCATATTTTGAATGTTAAGTCAGAATTAGGACAAGAGTCCAGGATCCACCTGGTAAAATCATCATCCAGAGCTTATAAATGGAATAATTAGTGAATGAGAGTTCATCATTGTCCTTAAAACTTCTACTCTTTCTCCCTTAAATTATAATACTGTCTATGGTACTTAGTACATAGGAAGCATTTCACAAATGTTTTGTCTATATGTCTACTCCAAGTGTGCCCACTTCTAAAGCATGAGTCAAAAGGGGGAAAGTCTTAGAGCTCTGGAAATGGAATTGTACCTAGAATCCCCGAATCTCAAAACTGGAAGGGACTGTGGAGAGCAGATAGTCTGACGCTTTTATTTTTACAGAGAAGGAAACAGAGGACCTAGGAAAGGAAGTGATTTGTGTACAGCCAAATTAGTAGAAGAGTTAAGATTTTAAACTCCAAAACAGGGAACCAAAGCCTTTACTGTCTTCTCCTTTGGTTAGCTTGGTTCACTTAGAAAGTGAAGGTCTTTTAAGGGCAGCAAAAAGAATCAGGTTGGACATTGGAGGGACTAGTTCATTTTATAGCTGAGGAAACTTGGGATTAGACAGGTTAGGAAATTTTTCATTAAAGCATAGGTTTAGACCAAGGAAGAGATGTTAGAAGCCATCTAGTTAATACCCCTCATTTTACAGATGAGGAAACTGAGTCCCAAACAAGTGGAATAAATTGCTTAATACCAACTGGCTAGTGAGTGTCAGAGTTAGGATTTGAACTAGGTCTTCTGTCTCAATAGTCAATGCTCTTTCCACTGTACCTTGCAGGTGATAGAATCATACATCATAGAGAGATCATAAGTTTCAAGCTAAAAGAGTCATGGAGGACCATCGACTCCAACCCCCAAGAAGAGGTTGAAACCATGAGAGATTTAATGACTAGCTAAGGGCCACCTAACTAGTAACTAGATTTGGACTCAGGTGGTCTTAACTGCAAGACCAATATTCTATCTGCTAACTATATATGGTGGTCAGTCCACCAATCAGCTGCCATTCATCAAGTGTTTACTATGTGCTGGCTGTTGTGCTAAGCTCTGGAGACATGAAACAGTCTCTGCTCTCAAGGAACATATATTCTAATGGAGACAGTATGTACGTTTTACATTCCTATACAAAACAGAGTCAGGACTTGAACTCAGATCCTCTGACTCCAGGCCCAGCATGTTTTCCACAGTGCTGTGCTATCATTTACTTTGTGTCCGTCCAGTTTACCCCCTCTCCCTCATGCTGCCTCAGTAAAACTGAGGTCTGTGAAAAACCTGAGCTTAAAAAGGTCAAGGTGTCCCACTGCATCTGGGGCCATCCCTAGTTGTCCTGATTTATATCTTGCCACAGGACCCAGATGGCTCTGGAGGCGAAAGTGAGGCTGGTGACCTGGCACAGACCTGTCTCACTTAAATCCAATTCACTTGCATGTCATGGCATCCCCTTCCTGATGTCACTATCCTCTTTGAGAACAAAAGATGAATGACAACCACAATATAGCCCAAAAACTCTCAAGGAGCACACAGGAAAAGAAATCTTTAAGGGAGAGGAAATTGTTTGTTGATGAGAGTCTGGGTATAAGTTCTCTTCACATTTCTCAAATTAATGGAAACTAACCAGTGAAAATGTTGAATCTATGTAAGAGAGAGCAGATTGGGGGAAGGTGTATTCAGTAGGCTTGCTATCTTGGGGTGGGGGGTAGGGGAAAGATGGGGAGAAAATTTGTAACTCAGGATCTTGTGGAAATGAATGTTGAAAATTAAAAGTAAATTAAAAAAATTTTAAATAGGATAAAAAAGAAAATGAAAAAAAAGCAAAAAAGAAAATGTTGAATCTACAAATGGAGTGACTTGTGCTAGAGACGAAGGTGGGTGAGGATGCGGGAAAGGGAGTAATGAAGACTGGAAAAGTGAGGAGGCTGGACTGTGAAGGGCTTTGGAAGTCAAACAAGATTTTATATTTGATCTTGAGGGTCATAGGGAAACATTGGAATTGATTGAACGAGGGGATCAGTTGGTCAGACCCATGCTTTTGGAAGATCATTTAGACAGCTGAATAAAAGATGAAATGGAGTGGAGACAGTCTTGAGGCAGGTTAGCCTAACAGGTTATTACAATAGTTTAGACATGAAGAGATAAGGTCCTTCACTAAAGTGGTAGCAGGGTCAGAGGAGAGAAGGGGGAATATATGAGACATGTTACTAAAATAAAATTGACAGACCTTATCAGCAGGTTGGATAGTGGGGGGAGGGCAGTGAAAGAGTTAAGATTCAAAGATAGGGGCAGTGAGGAGGTGCAGTGACTAGAGCATTGGCCCTGAAGTCAGGAGGACCTGAGTTCAAGCCCTACCTCAGACACTTGACACTTAACTAGCTGTGTGACCTTGGCAAGCCACTTAACCCCAATTGCTTTGCTTTCCCCCCTCCAAAAAAAAGTAAAATTCAAAGATGACACCTATCTTGTGACTCTAAGTGACTGAGAAGGTAGTGATATCCTTCACAGCAACAGGGAAGTTAGGAAGAGGGGAGCATTAGGATTTTTTTAAAGCTTAAAACTGCACTAAGACTTCTGTTTACTCAACAGAAGGAAAAAGTAGGGACAATCAAATCATCATAGTCCATCTATAAACCTAGATTCTACTTTCTCACCAATAAATACAATGTTTATGAGGAAAAATGGGTATCCACTTATAAAAACATAACCCATGTGCCTGGGGCAATTTACAATTCTGGACTTCTGTTCTTAAGATCCTTAGTCCTTTCAGGGAAAATCTGCATTACTTAATTATTAGCTGCTCTTATTCTGATCCTCACTGATCTGGGTAAAGCTGGGCAAAGCTGCTCTTTTTCTGCTTTCAGAATAACAAAGCAGCAGAAAGTAGTTTTAATTCATAGCCACCCTTGCTGGGGAACTGGGAAAGTGTTAAGCTTTTTTATAAATAAGTAAATATGTATGTTTGCATGTGTGTATATATTTGTATATATATATGTGTGTGTGTGTGTGTATGTACATATAGTATGTATCTGTGTGCTTATGTGCATATATATGTATGTATATACATACACATATGTATGTGTATGTATATGCATATACCAACATTGAACATCTTCAGTAACAAGTTCTCTTAAGTCAGAAAATTTCAAATTTCCAGATGACAGCTCTTCACTTCTTTCTTTCCTCATTCATCTTCTAGTAAGCAGTATCTCTTCTCCAATTTTCACATATCACAGTCAAACAGATGAAAAGTCTATCTTTCTCTTTTTGTTTCTCCCTCTCATTCTATGGAGTATAGTACGGGGCAACCAGGAATGCCTAACAGATTTCCCCTCCCTCAGGCTGCAGAAAAACCTAAAGAGCTTAGACAGCTCAGTAGAGAACAAGAATCAACAATCCTTCAATCAGCACAGCAACTGAAAATCTTTCAGTACACCCAGACTTTCTTCAATCAACCAGCAAAGTGATGCATCTCTTCCAAGCAGAAGAGTCCCAGAAAATCAGCCAGAAGATTTAGCTGTCTCACCTAGAAACATCTTCTCTCATTGCCTTACATGTCATCTTTCCCCATTTCTTTTTGACTCCTCCTGCATTCATCTTATTTCTTGTTTCTTCTCTTTTCCTCCTAATTCTCTCTTTTTATAAATCTTCTTTGACTTTCTCTTTAAAAATTTATTACTTTTTTTTTTTTATTCTGAGCTCCAAATTCTCTCTCTTCCTCTTCTTTGACTTTCAACAACTATGCTTTAATCAGGGTTTTCTGGTGATCATCGATTCATCTTTACCTTAAAAGAGAAAACTCAAGAAATCTACCGTCCTGTCAAATATCACCACAACAGTCCTTCTATAATTGTCTGTAGTCACCCAAAAGCTATTTGATTTATAAAGTTCATTTTTTCAGTTACAACCTTCAAAACTCTAAAAGTTGTCACTTGCAAATGATCCAACAAATCACAGTATCCTGTAAACATGTTGATGTGGTTGTTATCCTGCCTTCACATAGGTCTCAATACCTTCATCAGAGGGACAGTTCTGAATCTGCTGCTCAGAATGGTCTAAATCTCTCCTAAAAATATCATCTGAGAAGTGTTTCTTCTCAACTTTGTTTTGTCACTTTCTAAGGTTTTGTCCTACCTTAGCCTGGCTATTCCCTTCACCACTAGAAATTACAGTCCTCTTAAAAGTCATATTAAGGTAACATTTCTGTGAGGCATCCCCTTTGTTTTGGGAGGAGGAGTCAGCTGCACTGAGGTTATGACACAAATTATTAAAATGTTTGAGGGAAAAAAAGTTATTTTTCTGTCCCCTTTCGGAAACCAAAATAAAGGGGACATTACCTCACTAAAGTCTGGCTAGAATATGGGCGTAGAGAAAGATAATGAAAAAATGAAAGTGACAAAATAGATTTCAAGATTAAGAAACAGAAAAGGATAAAGGGTTATAGATAGCTCAGAGTTGTCAGCCTTATTTAAAAATAATAGCAATAATAATAATAACTCATATGTGGGCAGAACTTTCAATTTTACAAAGCACCATTTTTTTTAACAACCCTAAAACATTGGTAACACATTTTTTTGGTTCCTATTTTACAGATAAGTAAACTGAAGCTTGGAGATTTTAAGTCATTTGCCTATGGTGACATCACTGCCTTATATGCCTTACATTAAGGAAGAAGTCATCTAGTCCAATTTCCCTGTAATCCAGATGAATAAACTAAGGCCCCATTAAGTTTAACTGACTTGATTAAGACCACACAGACAGGAAATAGCTAAAACAGGATTTGAACCCAAGTCCTCTGACTCCAAATTCTCCATTATTTTCATGGTACTGCCCCATGCCTAGAACATACTCCCTCCTCATCTTGGCCTCTTAGATTCCCTGGTTTTCTTCAAGATTCCACCAAATTGTCACTTTCTACATGAGACTTTTCTCAGAACTGCCAGGTGCCATTCCCTCTGCTTCTCACTCCCTACCAGCATGCCCAGTAAATCAGTCTACTAGCATCCATTAAGTAGCTAGTATGTATCAGGCATTGTGCTAAGCTTGGAGGATACAAAGAAAGACAAAAACCAGTCCCTGCTTTCAAGATGCTCAAACTCTAATGATTGAAACTACATATGAACAAGATGTCTACAGGATGCATCCTAAGGATAAAACAAATGTGTAAAAAGACTTCTGGGACAGCCTATATGTACAGCATAAAATATAGACAGTCTCTAAGGAAAAGGACTACAATTAAGGAATGGGAAGGGTTTCTTAAAGAAGATGAGTTGTTAGCTGAGACTTGAACGGAGTCAGGGAAGGAAGGATGACGAGGGAGAGAGTTCCAGGTGTAAAGGACAGTTAGTAAAAATGCTCTGAATATTCTGGGCAAGGAATAATTCAGAACAAGATTGCCTTGTTTCTGTTTTCACACTTTTAATAAATATTTATATTATGTATAGGTATACATTGTCTTCCCCATGTAAGTTTCTAAGGTCTGGGACCATTTCGCTCTTACTATTATTTCCCTTGTGCAGTGCCTAGAACAGAGTAGGGGCTTAATAAATGCTCATTGATCCACTGATTGATCAGCTGATTAAAGAAGGGAATCTGAGAAAGATACTTGTCATGGAAGAGAATAAACTCGTCACCAAATGAGAAATTGACAATATCTTAATAGACTGGAAATATCTACGTACCAACATGGGAGTTTCAGAACCAGCAGTGCGTAGTCAAATCATTGACTGATCAGAGCAAAGATCAAGATTAACCCCAAATTGTAAAACAATTGATGACAATGAAAAGATTCTTCCATCAATTACAAGAGCCACATTCAAATAATCTATTTAAACAAGGTGCTGTCTCTGCAAGACATTGCTTCAGATTACCACCATTGCAGTTCACTAAAATCATATACATACATACACATAAACACATATATCACAGCATATATACAAATATTTGTGTTGTATGTATATTTACATGCAAACATATACACATGCATCCATGTGTATATAGATTTATGCCTATAGGTACATATATTCTAAATTAATTGCCATCTGGTCATGCCTCTTATCATTATATACTTTCACCTATGTTGCTATAGTGCTCTTCCTCACTTTTGGAGTAATATATAACCTGTGATATTTTCCCTACTTAGGAATCAACCCATTTCTAAGAAGTCTTGAAAACCAGTTCCTGAGTATCTTAAAAATTCTGTTGGCTTTAAGCATAGAATTTTAGGATTTTTCTATATGTAACTAAAGTCCCCACACTAAGAAAAATACAAATGAGCTAAATCAGTCAATGAAGAACACTTAAGTGTCTACCTTCTTCCCAGACTTTGCGAGGCACTGAGGTGCACAAAAATAAAAATGAAAGATTCCCTGTCCTCAAAGAGCTTATATTATATGAAGATGAGGAAACATGCACACACACATATATACTTACATATATGCACTTAGTACAAATAATTAATCCCATGAAGTGGTCACATGTATTTAAATTTTCACTTTTTGAGGTTATAAGTATGTAAAATGTGGCCATTAGTTCCAGCTCAATGGAAATATGCGGTGAAAACTGGAATAATACAACCACTTCATGGGATTCATTATTCACAACAGTGAAGACCCAGATGTGTATTAAGAAGTGCAGAGCCAGAAAAAAAATCCAAGGCAATTTTCAGAAAGTCTAGAAACTAACTCAGTCAATAAATAGTTCAATCAATCAATCAATCAACATTTATTAAGCACCTACCTACTATGTGCCAGTCACTGCACTAAATAATTGATCTTCTTGTTATACCAATAGACATGGCAATCAAAGGCAGCACCATTTTACAGTAGTTCATTCACAGAACCTTACAGAAAAGGACAGTGGAAGATTATTTGTGATATCAGTTCATGAAATAAATGTGGAAGGTAAAATAGACCTAGGATAGTTTAGCAAGGAATCCAACTAGATTGGATCATCCCAAGAGCATGTGTATATATATATATATATATATATATATATATATATATATATATATATATATATATATATATATATATACCATGATCATATGACCAGGAGAAACTGGAAAGTCAACAAATAGTCAGTTTGTTGGCTTAACACAGTGCCTGATACATGACAGCTGCTTGCCAGAAGTATCAATGGTCTCAGATATGCAGAATATACCACTCTGATGACAGAAAGTGAGGAAGAATTAAGAAACCTCTTGATGAGAATGAAAGAATAGAATGTAAAAGCTGGCTCAAACCTCAAATCAGAGGCAGCTAGGTGGTGCAGTGAATAGAGTACTGGCCCTGGAATCAGGAGGACCTGAGTTCAAATCAAACCTCAGACACTTGACACTTAACACTTACTAGCTGTGTGACCTTGGGAAAATCATTTAACCTCAATTGCCCTGTCTTCCCCCCTCTAAAAGGACAAAAAAAGCCTTAACATAAAAAAAAAACTCATATTTTGGCAACTGGTCCCATCACTTTCTAGAAAACAGAGAGGAAATGGTAACAGCCTCAGATTTTATATTCTTGGGCTCAAAGATCACTGCAGATGGTAATTGCAGCCATGAAATTAAAAGATATTTACTCCTAGGAAGGAAAGCTATGGTGAAGCTAGACAGCATACTAAAAATCAGAGACATCACCTTGCTGACAAAAGTCCATACAATCAAAGCTGTAGTTTTTCTGGTAGTAATGTATGACTGTGAGAACTGGAGGATAAGGAAAGCTGAGAGCCATAAAATTGCCACTTTTGAATGGTGGTGCTGGAGAAGACTTTTGAGAGTTTTTCAGATAACAAGGAAATCAAAACAGGCAGTATTTAAAGAAATTAACTCGGACTACTCAATGGAAAGTCAAATATTAAAGCCTGAGCTTAAATGCTTTGGTCACGTAGTGAGAAGATGGAACTCATTGGAAAAGACTTTAATGGTGGGAGAGATTGAAAGCAAAAGGAAAATAGGACAGCAGAGATTGAGATGGATAGAGAGTATATGCAAACAACAAACATGAACTTGGGGAGACTGTGAAGAGAGTAGGGCTTGTTATGCTGCAGTCCATGGGGTCACGGAGAATTGAACATGAATGAATGACTGAACAATAACAAAATAAATGTTTATTGATTAATAGATTAAAATGGATGCAAAATGGATAGATTTATCAGGGTTTCTTTAATAATCTGTTTTCATCTTCAATGGCAATGAAATCACCACCTCAGACCTGAAATGCTTATAAGCATTAAGCTCATAAACTCCATTCATAGTAGTATCAAACTCAAATAGAAATGGGAACTCTAAATTGTGCATGAGGAATGCTGTGTGTCCACTGGGCACATTGACTTAGTTTTTAAATATGATGTTATCTATGCAATTTAGTGTTTTTATTTATCTTGTTAAATATATCCCAATTACTACAATTATTCCTTCTACACCAAAGTGGTCAGAGGCACATACCCCAATGATCCAAAAAATCTTTTTTTTTTTTTTGGAAAGCTGGTTGTTAAATTTTTTTAAATTTATTTTTTAAATTTTTTTTGTTTTACTTCTACTTTATCTCCTTTAAAATTAACTTTTGTTTATTTTTAGTTTACATCATTCATTTCCACAAGATTTTGAGTTACAAATTTTCTCCCCATCTTTCCCCTACCCACCACCCCAAAACAGTGATCCCACTGTATACCCCCTACCCCAATCTGCTCTCTCCTATATCCTCCACCATCACCCCACCAACTTTCCGGTAGGGTGAGATGGATCTCCTTACCCCAATGCCTGTATATCTTAATTCCTAGTTGCATGTAAATAATAATGATAATAATAATAATAATATGTACATACACATATAAATATATGTATTTTTAACATTTGATTATAGAACTTTAAATTCTAGATTCTATCCCTTCCTCCCTTGTCACCCACCCCCACTGGAAAGACAAGCAATTCAATACAGGCTGTACATGTGTAGTTACGCAAAAACATCTCCACAATGGACATATGGTGAAACACTGACTATGTTTCCTTCCTTCCTATCCCGCCCCACCTTGTTCTATTCTCTACTTTGTCCCTGTGCCTTTACAGAAGTGTGCGCTTCTAACAACCCTCCCCCCCCACCCCGCTCTTCCCTCCATCATTCCCCCTCTCATCCCCATCCCCCCTACTCTCCTGTAGGGCAAGATACCCATTTTAGAGTGTATGTCATTCCTTCCCTAAGCCAAATTCAATGAGAGTAAGGTTGACCCATTCCCTTTTGCCTTCCTGTTCTTACCC
>CM053587.1:333526670-333541817 GCA_028646515.1 Pseudochirops corinnae
TTTTTAAGGCATTCTTCTCCTCATTGGCTTTTTGGTCCTCTTTTATCATTTGAGTTAATCCACTTTTAAGGTGTTCTTTTCTTCAGTCAGGTTGTTGATTCTCTTTTTGTCATTTTCTTGCATCATTGTCATTTCTCTTCCCAATTTTTCCTCCACTTCTCTTATTTGGTTTTCAAAATCCTTCTTAAGCTCCTCTATGTCCTGTAACAAGTTACATTTTTCTTGGTAGATTTTGGTCCAGGAGCTCTGACTGTGTTGTCTGCCTCCTGTTCCATGCTTTGACCCTTTTTGTCCCCAAAAAACGGAATCTAAAGTTGCATTGCTGGACTTAGTTTTCTTCCTTTGCCTGCTCATGTTGCCAGTCAATTAATTTTATTTTTGAGCCACAGCAGAACTCTGCTTTCAGAGGGGAGAGCTTTGACCCAAACTACTGGGGTTTTCACAGCTACTGGAGCTATTAGGAGGCACAATTTCTGTAGCCTCCACCAGCTTTGGCTCACTGAAAACACATCTCATCACCCCCATGATCCTGACCAAGATCCTGACCTATGCAGGTTAAAGCAAGAGCACTTAGCCTCTGAATGGTCGCTTGGCCTCCCTGCAATCTGCAGGAAGTTCACCTGACATGCTGGAGGCCTTCTTGGCTTTCTCTTGACACCATTAGGCTACAAATGGAGCTCTCTAGCTGGCCACCAATCATCTCTCATTGATTTTAACTCATGGAAAAAAGAAATGCTTTATAAAGATATGGATACAGCATCTATGGAGAGAAGTAGGGCCAACCCAATTGAATGCATGACAACACAATTTTCTGGTGACAACACAATTTTAAAAGTACTCATAGGTTTTCAAGATCTGTTGGAGAAGGCAAAATTCCAAGAGTGAAAAATATCATGAATGGTATCATAAAAAAAAAAAAAACAAAGACAATAACAAAATCTTCAAGACAAAGGAGACAAGGCTGCATTCCCAACTCTCCCAGACTTTCTCTTGGCCCTGGAAGTTCACTTCACCTTTGGATTTCTCACATTCAAAGTACCCTTTACTTCAGGGGCCTCTCCCTCTGATTGGTTAATTCCTCCCAGAAAAGTTTCTGGAATACATGGAAGACATGACCAGTCACATCTTCATTCCTCTCCATACCATATTTCATTGCAAAATCATCACCATCACATAATGGTCCCACTCTGTTTTTTCAGTTCAAAAATTGGTTTATAACCTTTCATCGTGCAATCATCATGTGGTCTAATTCTGTTCATTATGCTGCTTAAAAAGTAAACAGAGCAGCAATATATGCACCAGTGGTAAATGGGTACACATTTATCTCTCACACATTGGAAGCCTAAACTTCTCAGTGCACTCGCATTATCAATATTCAGTTTTAACATATATTCATGAGTATTCTGTGCACCAAAGACAATCTAGTAATAAAGGATTTTTAAGTAATACCATTTCAATTTTTTTTTAAAAAGCTTCACATAATAGTTGCACCTCACTTTTTTTGCTAATGTTTGGCATGAAATCTTCAACTATTATCCAGTAAAATACATTACTTCTGACTTTCCAGACTTTTTCCAGGTACCTCCCCCATACTCTCACCCTCCACTTTTCACTTTCTTTCTTGTATTATTTTCCCCATTAGAATGGAAGCCTCTTGAGGGCAGGGACTGTTTTGTTGTTGTTCTGCTTATATTTATATTCTCAGTTCTTAGCACAGTGCCTGGCACATAATAGACACTTAATAAATTTTTGTTGACTTGACAAAAGTTCACATGAAAAAGACATGAGAGTTGGAGTGACTCATTGGAACTCTAAAATGCTGTTAATTACTCTGTGATTCTATAGTGGTGTGCTATGTGGGCCAAAAAGGACCAATGAGCTCTTTGGCAACATGTACAAGATGACGGAGGAGATGACCTGCTGTGTTATGCTTGGGTCCAACAACATCTAGAGTGTTATATTCCACCCGGTATGCCACACACAAGAGGGAGGACAGTGATAACCTGGACAGCATCTAGAGGCCAACCGAGATGGCCAAAGTTGTTGACGTCAAGCCCTGTTGAAGGATGTGGTGGTGTTGAGCCTGGAGGAGAGAAGGCTACAATAGTGGGTTTAAAGTATTTAAAGGGATGTCACAGGGAAAGGGGATGGGGAGGTTAGATGGGATCTTCCTAGTCCAAGAGAGTAGAGCTATGTATCAGCAAGCACCCTAGCATACCCAGGGTGGCTGCTAGCACAGGTTCTTAGATCTGCTTTTCTAAAGTAAAGCAACTCAAAATGGGTTAACAGTCTTACTTTAATCAAACATATATCATTTTCCTAGTTCAGGAGAAAAAGTCAACTCCCTGAACTTCAGAGAATACAAATAGAAGTTACAAGCAGACAAAGAAACAGATCAGCAGACGGGCTTTCAGTCATCTGACCATTACATCCATACCTAGCTCAGTTACCAGAGAGGGAAGCACCAACATCTGGGTTTTCAAAGGTGGGGGGCTCAAACAGCTGCCCAGAGTCTTGTCTGGCCAAATCACACAACTCTTTCCAAAGTGAGCCCTAAAGCAAAAATTCACATCAGGGTATATATAGCCTTCTTCTGGATCAGAGAATGTCACAACCCTCTTGACCAACTGCCCAATCACAAAGTAATAAGGTGTGGGCATTCCTGAAAAACAAACTTCCCGCCACAGGCTCCATGTGACTACATTCAGCCTATTAGGGAGCAGAGTATATTTTCAAATCAGGAAAGGTTCTCAGAGTCACTTAATCCTATCAAAGAGCAGGGGCAGGGAAGATCTTCAGATTCCCATAACATTTGGCCCCGACTGGGGCTCACTTTGGAAAGAGTTGTATGATTTGGCCAGACGAGACTCTGGGCAGCTGTTTGAGCCCCCCAGCTTTGAAAACCCAGATGTCGGTGCTTCCCTCTCTGGTAACTAACTAGGTATGGATGTAATGGTCAGATGATTGGAAGCCTGTCTGCTGATCTGTTTCTTTGTCTGCTAGTAACTTCTGTTTGCATTCTCTGAAGTTCAAGGTGTTGACTTTTTCCCCTGAACTAGGTAAATGATACATATCTGATTGATTAAAGTAAGATTATGAACCCATTTTGAGTTGCTTTCCTTTAGAAAAGCAGATCTAAGAACCTGTTCTAGTAGCCATCCTGGGGATGCTGGGGTGCTTGCTGATACAAGCTAGTAATGATGGGTTGAACTTGAAAAGAGGCAATTTTCAGTCCCATGTAAGGAAAAGTTACCCAACAATTAGTGATCCTGAAGTGCCATGTTTCCCTTTGGAAGGTAGTTGGCGGTTGGATTTTCTTTGCAAAGAAAATTCCAAATGGGGTCACAGAGAGTCAGATACAACTGAAAATGACTGAATAAATATAAAACTAATAACTACAAAGCATCTAAATACAAGGTGGTTTGTGAGGGAAGTTATTAGCAAGTGCCTGGAAGGAGGAAAGGCTTCTGGCAGAAGAAGGGATTGAGCATTCTTATAGTGGGGATGGGGTGGGACAGAAAAGACAAAGATTGACAGAGCAGGCTGAGGTTCTTAGGCTTTGAAGAGCTCTGAAGTTCAAGCTGAAGAATTTTGAGTTCATCTTAAAGCCAGTGGTGACCCACCCAAGAATCTTGAGCTACGGACTACCTTGGTCAAGGTGGAATTCTAAACAGATCACACAGCAGCTGTGCAGAAAAGATGTAAGGGCACTCAGGGAGCTGCTGGCTTTTGCACAGGCTTAAAGCTTGCCTGAGGATCTTCCAGGGGATCCCCAAGACAAATGCAGGGTAGCACAGAAGGTCATATCGATAGCAGTGGAATCTCTTCCCACAGGAAATATTGTTGTTTCATCAGTTTCAAGCAAGACCAGAAATAGCAGAATGAGCCACTCTTTCCTCCCACACCCCCAGGAGAGAGCTCTCCAGGCCGGTTTGGCAGACTTGGGCTGCATGTATCTTAGGGAGATACTTTGGGCAGGCGGCCAAATTCAGGGGAAGGCTTCACCCAATGAAACTGTGCCTTTGGGGGCTGACCCCGAGTTGACTTTCCTCTTGCCCTGTCACTCACTCTTTGGGGCACAGGGACCTGCCAACCTTGCAGGCCTTTTGAACCCCATGGAAAGGGTGGACAAACAGACCTAAGAAAGATGGCAAAGGAGAAGTGGAACTTCAGGCTGTATTTCCCATACCAAATAATTGCTCTATTATTCAAACAATAGCTCTTTAAACAGGTCATTAAAGGGACAAAGGCAGTAATTACCTAAGGTTTTATCTGTGAATCTCAGGAGAATGCCAGAGCTAAATGTCAGAGCTACCTGAATGGCAAACATTCTGGTAAGGCACCCAGGGTCAGATCTTCTGTGGGGAAGGTCTTCTTCTTCCTTCTTCCTTCAGGGGCTGAAGGGCCTGGGTCCCTTGGCTCTGTGGAATAATAGCTCCCTTTTCTCTT
Organism: Pseudochirops corinnae; assembly: GCA_028646515.1. Lineage (NCBI taxonomy): Eukaryota > Metazoa > Chordata > Mammalia > Diprotodontia > Pseudocheiridae > Pseudochirops > Pseudochirops corinnae. The sequence continues at coordinate 333,531,120 of CM053587.1, forward strand.
CGATGAGTCAATTAATCAGTCAACATTTATTAAGTGCTGTGTTCCAGGCTTTGTGCTAAGCATTGGAGGTTAAAAAAAATGCAAAAGACAGTCTCTCAAGGGGCTTATAAATATTCAGGCAAATATATAAAGGAAACTAGGTACTGGTTAAATAGGAGATAATTAACAGGGGGAGGCATAGAATTAAAAGGAGTTGGGAAAGGCTTCCAGTCAAACGGGCATTTTTGTTTTCTTGTCTTAAGCTCAGGAAAAACTTTGTGCTCATCAGACTGTGAGCACCTTGAGGGCAGGGCCTGCATTTCTCTTTTTGGGAACTTCCTGGCACAGAGTAAGGTGTTTAATAAATGCCATTTGAAGGACTGATATTATCTCCAATGAACCCTGGGAGTCAGTAAATGGTGTTATTATCCTCATTTGACAGTTGTGGAGAATGAGACTATAGGCTTGTGCAAGATCTCATGGCTTCTAAGGGGGAGTAGATCTGGAAAACCAGGTTCTCCTTACTCCAAATTCAATGCTGTTTCTCCTACAACTCATTTGCCAAGATAGAATGAGAAAAGCTACAGATCTGAAGACAGATCCTTGAGTTTGAATTCTGACTCTTCCTCTTACCACCTCTGTGCTCTTTGGCCTCAGTTTCCTCATCTTGAAAATGACAACTTAACACTTACTAGCCATGTGACCTTGGGCAAGTCACTTAACCCCAACTGCCCTGCCCTCCCCCCTCCAAAAAAAAAAGAAAATGACAACTTGACCTCCTAAGGCTATAAGTTTATGGTTGACTATGAGTTGACTCTGAGCCTCAGTGTACATATCTATAAAATAAGCAAGTTAGATTAGAAGATTCCTAATGTTCTTTCTAGTTTTAGGTCCAAAGATAGATATGCCTTATGGATTCCTTCCTCTTACATATCTTCATCTCTATGACTGGGGCAAGGTCACTTGGGTTGGACTGAAAAAAAAAATAGCAAGCTTTTCACATGACTGGACTCCACTAGGTATCTCAGAAATATTTGATGAAATTTCAGGATAATTGGAATTCCCAAATTGGTGGAAGAAATTGGGATATTTAGCCTGAAGAAAACTATGGAGAGAGCTGGGTTCAATCAGTTGGTCAGTTAATAGATGCCAATTCTATGTCAGGCACTGTGCTAAGCAATGGAGGTACAAAGAAAGACAAAAAAAAAAAAAGCAGAAGCTGCCTTTGAGGAGCTCATAGTCTAATGCAGGAGTGGGGAATCTATGCCTATGAGGCCATATGTGACCCTCTAGGACAGTCCTCAAGTGTAGCCCTCTGACCCTTTTGATCTTTGACCAATGTAGCCTAAAGGGCTACACGTGGTCTTGAGGCCATGGTAGAGGCTGTAGAAACAGATTTGGTTTTGATGTCAGGAAAAATTTCTCAAGAAGAAATACTGCCTCAAAGTGGATTTCCCCTCATTAGAAGTATTCAGGGAGAGTCTGGACAACCATTTGTTAGCTCAGTTATAGGGAGGATGGGCTGGGCTAGATGGCCCCTAAGAGCAACATGGCAAAGTATTCCCTCGGTTCTGAGATGATACTGGTACGGAGGGCAGGCTGATGGAGAGAGTCTTCTGGTCCCCCTCAGGCTTCTGGACTTTCCCAGTCAGAGAAAGGCATTAGGAGGACAGCCAAAAGGTGTCAGGAGACAATGAGGGTTTAACCCATGGGCGTCATCAGCAAGTTCACCTACCTGCCAAAGTGGAAAAACACCAGCAGCTTGAGGGGGGAGGGCGTGGAAGATGTCTACAAACACCCAGGTACACTCTGTTATAGAAACACACCTAAGCACCCTCAGACTCTTACCCGTTGGTGAAATCAAACTAACTGGTCTCAGGAAATGAGATATGCATGCATGATCAGCCTTCCTTCTTAAAATACTCTTCTTTGATGATTGGGGGACAGAACTTGAGCCAGACACCCAGCCACAGAAATGCTGCCTGTTCTGAGAATGTTAGCTGCAATTCACCCAGGAGAGAGAACTGAGTTTAAATCCTAAACTTATTACCTGGGTGACCTTTGGCAAGTTACTGAACTCAGGTCAGTGGGCCTCAGTTTCCCCATCTGTGAAATGATGGACTAGATCAGTGGTTCTCAACCTTCCTAATGCCACGACCCTTTAATACAGTTCCTCATGTTGTGGTGACCCCCCCAACCATAAAATTATTTTCGTTGCTACTTCATAACTGTAATTTTGCTACTGTTATGAATCATAATGTAAATATCTGATATCCAGGATGTATTTTCATTGTTACAAATTGAACATAACCCACAGGTTGAGAACCGCTGGACTAGATGGTTAATGAGAATCCATCTATGACTTGTTATAACCATTTATAATCCAGAGCAATGGCAAAAGATTGAGAATGATTAAAATTATGTAAGTAAATTATTTTAAAATTATTTAATTAAAAGTATTTTTTTTTCTCCACAGAAATTTACCCTGACCAGAAAGGCATGGGGAAAGAGAAAAGAAAACATAGTCTTAAGTATTTCTCAGCCTTTCTTCATTCCACTCCCTTCCTCACCAAGGCTACACAGGCTCCCTCTGTCCTTGGGGGATTGTGGGAATTGGGCATTAAACGGCACTTCTAGCTGAGATGGAAAAGGGCTTGGAGGAGTAGTCTTCCTGCTTTGCAGGAACTTGAGCATACAGGAATGTGGGGAGCCTTAGCCAGAGCCTCCTTAAGTAGCACAAGTGGGATGGGAAGCCACGGAGAGATAAGAAACGCCCTTTACTCCTCTGTCCACTGGAACAAGATAAGCAACCCAGGACTCAGACATCTTGTCCACTATCTGCGCTTTTTCATCATGTCCAACGGCTCTCACTTGACCTCCCCCCCCCCCAGCCCATTCCCCTCCTCTTCTTTGGCCTCCCAGCTGTCTCCTTTCTTAGAAGCTAAATAACACTAGAGCTATAAAGGAAAGACCTGGAACTTGGGGTGTGGGTCTATGGTGGAACAGGAGGGGGTGGGAAATGAGATGTTTCACAGCTGGAAGACACCTTTCTTGGACACATGCACTCCAGCTATTGATCTTCGAGCCCCAGTTGCCAACGAGGGAAGACATCTGGCACCTGGGTGGATTGGGGTTCGATCATTTCTGGCCTCCACCCAGCTTCCCTGCACCCCTGTATAACATGCCAATGGCATGACGTCTCCTAGGGCAGAGATCAAGAATGAGGTAATTCTAGCACCTTCCCGTCCAAGATGGGGCCCAAGATCATGGCCTTGCATCTAGGCTGGCCCTTTCACGTTACAGAGACAGAAATTGAAGGCCCAGATTGGTGTAATGACTGGCTGCCTTTTGTCACCTAGTTAGCAAGGGACAAATCCTGGAGCTGAGCTAAGGAGCCTCTGACTCCAAATCTAGGGGGATTTTTACTTTAGTATAGAAGGAGAGGCTTAAAGGAGTTTAAAGAAAGCCCCTGTGGCTGTCCTCCTACAAGTACAAGACTTGATTGGGTTTCTTCAAGTGTTTAGTAGTATTTCTATCTGCCTAGGCCTGTACTACACTGAAGAGGCCCTTTAGAACACAGAATTTCAGAACTGAGAGGGGCTTTATAACAGGAGATGTCAGAGCTGGGAGGGGCTTCAGAACAGAGGATGTCAGAGCGGGGAAGGCCCTCAGAACAGGGGATGTCAGAGCTGGCAGGGGCCTCAGAACAGGGGATTTCAGAACTGAGAGGGGCTTTACAACAGGGGATGTCAGAGCTGGGAGGGGCCTCAGAACAGAGGATGTCAGAGCTGGGAGGGGCCTTGGAACAGGGAATATCAAAGCTAGGACAAGCCTTGGAGCAAAGAAAATCAGAAGACAAGGAGGGCTCAGACATCTTTTGATTCTCAACTTCATTTTGCCAATGAGCAAACTGCAGCCTGGGGTTTCCCTTTAAGTCAGCCCCCTTGCTGACAGCAGAGCTCAGGTCTTCTCCCTGCCCCCTCCAGTTTGATGTCTGTCTTCTCCTCCATCTATCTGATCAGTAAAACTGTGCAGACACATTGTGATACTTGGGTCCATTCCCTCCCGCCATCCCTGGCCCCTGCCCCACGTGTGAAGGTATCTGTTACAAGTCCATGGGGTTAGGCTGGATTGTCTCCAAGGCTTCCAGCTCTAAAATGACATTTCTATTTACTTCTGAGTGGTTCATCATGGGCTTGGGGAAGATCATCGTCCTAGAGCTGGAAGGGACCTCAGAGCCCTGGCCAGTTCAGTTCTCATTTTTCAGGAGCTCCCAGAATCCCAGGGAAAAGATAAATGACTAGTCCCAAGTCACACTGGCAGTAAGTGGTCAAAGCAGGATTTGAAGCCAGCTCCTTCCACATCCAGTACTGGTGCTCGTTCCTCTGCACCATGCTTTCCTGTGGTCCCTTTTGGGGGGAGGGGAGGTGAACATGGATAGATGGAGAAAAAATGTGAAAGATCAGAGCTGGGAAGGAGCTTCATTTTACATTGGAGGAAAATGAGGCTCAGAGGCTTGCCCCAGTTACTTGCCCAAGGTTACATGAAACCAAAATTCCAATCCAGGTTCTCTTGCTCCAAACTCAGCTTTCTTTCCACAGTCCCAGACAGGCTACTCCTTTCAAGGCCTCCCTAGAGCCCAGAATCTACTAATTAATTTTAAAAATACAATAAAAGAAGAAAAACCAAGGTTCGACATCCACAGACCACTCTCCTTCCCTAGTTGAGACAGTCTAGGGGCTTTCAGCTTTTCTGAAATTGCTGGAACGGAAATGGAGGGAGGAAAAGGCCTAATCTGAATGCTCCAAACTCTCGCCATGGTGTCTATTCAAGGCCCTGTTCAGGGAACAGCCAGGGGGAGACTTAGGGCAACAGGCATGCACTGCCGGTAAATGCATAGACATTTTGCCCCCATCTGACTCCTCCCTAACGCGATATTTGCGCCTAAGAGGCTGACAAGCAAAGCCTCACCATAGTGACTCAGTATTGACACTTTGCCGGTACTGTTTGCTTTGGCAGGGCTTCTCACCTGCCTCCCTACCTGCTCAGAGCAACATCAAAAAGGCCTTTTGGCATGTCCTTCCAAAGTAGGGCACTCGGATCCCTTGCCCAGGATTCTCAGCCTACCCCCATCGCCATCACGCAACACCCTCCTGGCCAATCCACACTTAGGCAGTCCCACTTTATGAACACCATTGATGGTGATTGACACACTCTTGAATTATGAAAAAGAAGAAAGAGCCTTGGTGGAGGCAAAGGTATTTTTATCTGTTTGGGTCCCTGCCCCCACCCTATAGAAAGACTAGGAATGCTTTTACGTGCCAAAAAAAATCTATAAAGTCCTCGAAGGAACAATTTTTCTGCTCCTCTCAGCAGCTTGTCCTCAGCTCAGCTCTTCCTTTCAATGGACTTCTGGCTCCTAGCTGTCTGCTGATGGATGGGGAAGATTCGCTACAGAGGTGGCTTGGGGAAGGTCAGAGGAAGGGGGATAGAAGGAGGAATCCATTCTTCCAATGCCTATCACTTTCTCTACCCCCTCCCTGAACCGACCTCTCCAGTCTTCTCTCCCTGAATCAGCCAGAATCACAGGCTTTCCATCTGAAGGGACCTCATGGTACCACCTAGACCAGGAATTCCCTCCCCAACATCTCTGAGGAGCGGTCATTTGATCTTGACTTGAAGAACTCAAGGGAAGGGACAGTCTTCTGAGGTGATCAGCTTGGGGGTAGCTCTACAAGTCTGCATTTCTCCCACTCCTACTCATGGCTCCTGGTCCTGTCCTATACAATCCCTCTCCTCTACTCACTGTCTCCTAAATAGACCCCCCAAAATCCTGTCTCTGCACCATTTTTCAGGTTGTGCCCTCTGCCTGGTGCACCCTCCCTCCTACTATCAACTCCCTTAAATTCCCTGAGTGTCAGTTTTTTTCATCTGTAAAATGAAGGGGACTGGACTCATTACCTCTCCTCCAAGCCTCCCCTCACACCCACCCAACTTCACAAAGTTTTTTTTTCCACTGACCCTCTCATTTTTCATATTATAGATGAGAACATTGAGGACCATAGAGGTTGAGTAACTGACCCAGTATCACATAATTAATCAATATATGAGGCAGTATCCAAACCCAGGTCTTTCTGATTTCAGGCCAATCATTCTATCTGCTATATGGTCTCATTTGGGCTTAATATTATTTTACCTTAATTTTATTTGTTAGCATATAATTCTTATTCTTCCCTTTTAGATCATAGGGTTACATATTCAGATGCAGATGAGACTATTAAAGAAAGACCAACCAATGGCCTCATTCTCCACATAAAGAAACTGAATCCCAAGGAGGCTGAATGAATTGCCCAGTAATTATTGAACACCAGGACTAGAACCCAGATCCATGAGTCCCAAACCAATAGTCTAACATTTGTGTTGGGCACTGGAAACTGAAAGAAAAATAAAATCATAGGTCCTGCCCTCAAGTTGCTTACAAGTTGAAAGGAGAAGGCTGAGACTGTGGAAGGAACACTGCACCTGGGTTCGGGTTCTGTGTCTGAGACAGATCAAGATAAAGATTTAGACCTAGGTCAATATAGATTAGAAGCATACACAAGTGGTATGTGTGTATATATGCACACAATGCTACAATCTATGTATATATACATGTGTGTACATAGTGCACATGTACACATACGTGGATTTGACGGGGTTTCTGCGTGTTTATATGTATATGTATATGTCTCAGCATATCATCTGAGTGCATATGTTTCTGGATTAATATTGATTAAATTAAGCTTAATTCCTCATCCACTCATAAAGCCATTTCCATCATACAACAGCTTACTTTGTCCACAGAAATTATATGCTTTTTTTTGATTCTTATGTATTGTTGCCAATAATTAATAATTAATAATAATGATTTCTAGAATTTAAATAGCACCGACCATGTGCTCGGCATTGCACTGAGAACTTTACATATATTATCTCAATTGATCTTCCTAATGATGCTGGGAGATAGGTATTATTATTATTATTATGTCATTTTACAGATGAGGAAACAGAGGCAGGTAGGGGTTAAGTGACTTGCCCAGGTTCACACAGCTAGTAAGCTGAATATGAACTCAGCTCTCTGTTCACTGTGATGCTGATTAGCCACCTCATAGAATATAAGCTTCTTGAGGACATGTTTTTACTTCTGTGTTTGTATCCAGGGTGCTAGCACAGTGCCTGGTACAAAGTACACGCTTTCTATTCTCATTGACTTGGATCGGATTAGACGAGATCATCTACAACTCTTTTCTCTTCCCCTGCTATTAGAATTCACCCAGTGGTTCCCTATTACTGACAAGATCAAATATAAAATTGTATGTTTGGCTTTCAAACCCCTTCATAACTTGGTCCTTTATTCTACTTACTATCAACACCAGTCTCTTTGCTGTTCCTTGCCCGATTTGATCCATGCCCTGACTCCCTGGGTTTTCACTGGCTAATCTGAATCCCCATGCCTGGAATTCTCTCCCTCCCTTCTCATCTTGGTCTTCTGGCTCAGCTGGCTTCCTTCAAGTCTCAGCTAAATCTGTACCTTCTTCAAGAAGACTTTCCCAGTCCTCCTTAATCTTAAATCCTTCCTTCCAAGATTATTCACAATTTATTCTACCTATATCTTGTTTGTACATAATTGTTTCCATTAGACTGTGTGAGCTCCTTGAGAGTAGGGACTAGTTTTTTGCTTGTTTGGGGTGGGAGGTTGGGAGGAGAGGTTGAATTTGTTGGTTGTGATTTGTTTGGTTTTTGTTTGTTTGTTTTTTACCTTTCTTTGTACCCTCCACACATAGCACATTGCTTGGTACATAGAAGGCATGTACCAAAAGGTGATTGACTGACTGATCCACTAAATCTGAAGAGAGACCAAAATCACACTCCACCACCTAGACTTTCCAGAGCAAAGGAAGGCAAAGAGATTTGGCCTTGTTACCTTCAAAGAAACGCTCAAACTGGTTTCCACCTGCAAGGCCCCCGTGATCCCCCAATAAGCAAGAATCATCGGTCAGATTAAAAGGCCAGGAGGCTGATGGCAGTCGCTGATAGGCAACACCAAACACCAGCCTACTCTGAAGCAATACATCCGGGTATGAGAGGGCGATGGAATATGCCGATAACTGGAGCGGAGATGCAAGGTCCTGAGAGGAGAACACTAGGGTGATAAAATGTACCAGCAGGCAGCTGTGTGATGTCAGATAGTGATAGCTACGGGGTGGGAAAAATGCACTGACCTGCTGGAATGTGCTCTGGCTCACTGATAGCTGGGAACATGATAAAAGAGAGCCCGCCCTTAGAGGGATAGGCTGGGCAGAGACAGGCCAACCTGGATGTATAGCATGCCTACATATAGGTATACACATATATATGGGGGCATATGTATATATGTATTTCTACTATTAGCTGTACTTGCTACATCTCCAGTGGTGCTAGGAGGGACCGTAGAGGTCATCTGATCTAACTCCCTCATTTTATAGATGAGGAAATGAGGTCTAGAAGAGGAAGAGACTTGTCCAAAGTCCTGCAGCTAAAAATATCAGCTGACATTTATATAACATTATCTCATTTTGACCTGACAGCAACCTGATGAAGCAAGTACTATAGGCATCTTTATCATCATTTTATAGATGAGAAAACCGGACAAGAGATGGAGTGGCTTGCCAATGGGCACATGCTTAAAAGAAGCAACAGATCCTGTTGCCACAGTCGCAGTATTTCCTCTACTGCCCAATATGGAAAGAATTTTTGGTGTAGACTCAGAGCACCTGGCTTTGAAGCCTGTCTCTCTGCCCCTTAGCTGACCTTGATCAAGAGATTGCATAAGATCAATGCCTTAGAAACCACTTAGTCCAGTCTCCTCATTTTGAAAAACAGGAAATCATGGCCCACATTGGTGATATGATTTTCACAAGTTCATGCAAGTAGGAAAAGACTGAGCCAGGAGTTGAATTGAGGTTCTCTGACTCCAAATCCAGTGCTTTCAACAAGAAGATAGGACTAAATGACCTCCAAAGGTCTATACCTGGTATAGGTATACAGGTATAGACCTCCAGGTCTATACCTGTAATCACTATTCCCTTCAACAAGGGACAGAACTGGAATTCTATACTAGGACTGGGCTCCAGCACCAGTGCTCCTTCCAATAGAGCTGCAGAGATGCTCAAGGTCAAGACTCAAATTCAGGCCTCGACTCCAAATCCAGAGTTGTTTCCCCTCTACTCTCATTGGATCTTTAAAATCCAAATTCCTCCATGAGATATATATCCATTAACCAACATCTTGGCTGAAATATTCCCTTTGACTCTGCCATGTGTAACAAATCTGTGTCTTAAGAATAGAGGAAGAATTTCTTTAAGGATCAGCAGCAAATTTACTCAGTGGTCCCTGGAGTAATTTATACTCAATACACTTTTCCTTTGGAGGTATGGATTGGGGAGCAAATTATAGAGGGGACTAGTAATAGTCTGAAACTTGGGAATCTAATTCCTCTTCTCCCAATACCCTGACTTTTTCCCTGGCCAGCTTTGTCAAGGCCTGTATTTAATTGAAACAAGAGGCATGAGGCAGAAAGCCATGGAAAAATCAGCACGAGTCCCATTTGTCTGACAAGTCCCATCCCATCTCTGGGTCTCATCCCTGATCTACAGGGAATTGTTAACCTTATTGTATCATGGCCCCCTTTGATGCTCTATGGGCTGACTCCTTCTCAAAATAATGTTTTGAAATAAGTAAGATAAAACATATAGCCTTATAAAGGAAACCAGTCACATTAAAATATAGTTGTCAAGATAATAAAAAGGTAAATCCATACACCCCAGGTTAAGAAACCCTGGCCTAGATGGTCTCTAAAGTTCATCCCATCTCTGCCTTCCAGTGATTCTGTGGATGTGTCGCCAGTGTTTGAATGTTTAACCTGGAAGCTGGAAGAGAAGTATTTGGGCTTTTCTGGTTGGTTGGTTGGTTGGTTGGTTGGCGGGTTGGTTGGTTTTAGACTGGTCTCCCTATCTCAACCAGACTAGAAATGCTGCTGGTAATCACAGGACTGTTCCCATTATTAATCAGCATGGGAACTTAAAACTATTGCATTTTCTTCAAACTCAATCAGTTCTCCCTTCCTTAGGTGCCCTAGTCCCACCTCCCTCTTCTTGGAGACTCACTATATTAAGGTCAAACTTATTGTGGGTACCCAATGGATGTCACCCACTGGAGTCTAGAATGCCTAGGCTCAAGCAACCCATCAGCCTCACCTTACCCCCATAACAAGGATCAATTATACACTTGCCTTCAAGCATTTAAAAGGCTGCCACATAAAGGAAGAATCTGACGTGTTTTTCTTGACCTGGATCACAGCTCCAGGAACAAGAGGTAGAAACACCCAAGAGGCAAATCGGGCTTGAATATGAGGGAAATTACCCTTGTAATTAAGTTATATTATATTTTAATAACTGTTTTGATATGATTGATTTCTTTTGTACTCTTATGCATCATATTTTATACATTTAAAGACATTATTCTGAGAAGGTATCTATGGCCTGCACCAGTCTGCTAAAAGGTAAAGAACTCCTACTTTAAATATAATACAATATGATACAATACAGTAATATATATGATAGGATTGATCACAATACAATACAATTTAGTATAATATAACATAACACCATATGATATATTATATAATATTATATAATTATT
>CM053587.1:333542317-333560918 GCA_028646515.1 Pseudochirops corinnae
ATAATCAGATTCTCACAGTATGCTCACTATGGAGAGGTTCTGTGTAATTTCACATGCTCAGCCTGTATTTGATTGCTTGTCCTTCCAGTGGTGGTGGGTAACAAAGGAGGAAGAGAAAGAATCTAGAATCTAAAGTTCCATAATCAAATGTTATAAATATATATCTATATATGTATATATGCAATTATTATTATTATTAACTACATCCAACTGGAACTTGAGATACACAGGCACTGTGGTTGGGAGATCCATCCTGCCCTAAAGAAAAGTCGGAGGGGTGAGGGGGGAAGACATAGGAGAGAATAGATTGGGGGAGGGGGGGATACACTGGGATGGCTGTTTTGGGGTGGTGGGTAGGGGAAAGATGGGGAGAAAATATGTAACTCAAAATCTCCTGGAAATGAATGATGCAAACTAAAATAAAATTAAAAAAATAAAAGAAGGGAATAGAACAGCAATGTATTTAATGAGTTCTCACTGTTTGTCAGACACTGTACTCCTCATTGGGTATACAGATAGAAAAGAAAAATGCTTCCTCCAAAGAGCTTACATTGCAACTGAAAAAGAAAACACATATAGGAGCACTCGGTTGCAGGGCAGATAGAAAAGTCCAGGAGTCCAGCAAGCAAAGGGAAAGGTCAGATAGTGAGGCCCAGGGTACTTTGGGGAGCAATGTTAGGGGCGGGCCATGGTTGTCTTCCGGGTGGTGGATGGTCTGGTGTGGTCATGGGACGTCTGAACTCCCTGTGACAGAAAATTTTGCTGGACCCTGGAACTGCTGGTTGTCCTCCAGAGTATCCTGGATTGTTCATCATCTTCTGTTGGTAATCAAACCTTTCTTTCATCACCTTTAGCCATGACCCTCCTGCTATAACTGCTGCCCTCTAAATTCTACCCTGCCTTGGGCAAAGGACACCCAACCTCCTCTGCTTATGACTGACTCCAAGTCATACCAGGGAAAAATAAGCAAGTCTTGTTCTCTCCAAAGTTTTGCCATTTTTCTCAGTGCCTTTGGGGAATCAGAGCTGAGATTGAGCTCTATTTTAAGAAAGGATTATTAAATAGAAAGTTTGGAAAGTATGTGACCAAAGCCTTTTTTGTTCTTCCCTCTGACCCTGAAGAGGCTCTTGGAAGTGTGGTCTCAGGCAGACATTTCATGGCTCCATAGGATCTTTACAACGGTAGGGCCCAATGTGTTTGCTTGGACCATTTGCTCTAAGGTCAGCTATATCTGGGCACTGTGGTTTCCCATCTTAACACATCAAATTGATCATTTTTCTTGGGCTCCATGAATAATGCCAACTCTTGGATTCTAGTTCTAGGAGTGGAAAATTTGTCTCTTCCCCCTAGAACCCTGGGGTCTCATTAAACTTTTCTTAGGTTTGAAGGGTTTCTGTCCAGTCTTAAAAATGGCACCATTATCCCATCCATTCACCGTGGTGTGTAGTATTAAAAGCCCTAGTGTCACTGGCGGAGTCTCATTGTCTCTTCTTTGGGTTGATAGTTAAAAATTCATGGTTATTTTCAAAGAAAAAAATGCTTAAGCTACTTTACTCTTTGCTAGCATTCCTTTTCTGATTCAAAATCAAACTTTTGTCTAGACAGACAAGGTCTGTTTTTGCTGATAAATCTAGCAAGCTAGATACATTGAGGTTTTAAAAAAGAACAACGCAGCACCTCCTCCCTTTCCCGTTCCTAGGTCTCCCTCTTATTTCCAAATGCATCTTTTTTGTACATACACAAACATGCTTGGCTACTTGGGTAAAGGGACCCAAGATGCATTTTGGAGTGTTTCTCTTTTGGCTAAGGTTCCTTAACAAATTGACTTAACTGGAAATTCTGTTTTGAGAAACTTAATTAATAATGGAGGCCTGAGATACCCAAGAAGGTCCTAAAAAGTCTCCTCATCCCGTCATGTAACCAGCTAGTTTCATTCTACTACTCTTATTTTCAATATGAAGTCCCAGAGTCTTATGAATTTTCTAGGATCCAGATGTAATGCTCATATTCCCGCTTGCGTTCAAGAATTGAATACTGTCTTACCCTTGGCTGGGTGATGTTTAAATGAAACAGGTGAGAAAGAGGGATATATTTGATACAACATGAGTATCTTTAGTGAAAGGATCTCAAAGCACACCAAGATATCACAAAGCAGAAATATCACAATTTTAGAATGTTAGAGAAGGTACACAGTGATTCTGAAAATTCCCCCTGACCATTGGAGGAAACGTTGAAATAAGATCTTATGCCACTAATGTTAAATTATAGAAGTGTCATTACCTTGGGAATGCATAGAGTTACAATGTTTGCAGGCAGGGGATGCCTCAGTGATAGAAGAGTTAAAAAGACTAAGGAAAGATCATGACCAGAATCAATCAATCAATTTAATAATTGCCTATTATGGACATTTACTAATGTCCTAATTTACTATTTACTCATTGCCTATTGTATACCAAGCATTGTATTAGGCCCCAGTGATGCAAAGACAAAAAAAATAGGAAGCTCTCTCTCTGTCTCTCTCTCTCTCTCTGTCTCTCTCTCTCTCTCTCTCTGTCTCTCTGTCTCTCTCTCTGTCTCTCTCTGTCTCTCTCTCTGTCTCTCTCTGTCTCTCTCTCTCTGTCTCTGTCTCTCTCTGTCTCTCTCTGTCTGTCTCTCTCTGTCTCTCTCTCTGTCTCTCTCTGTCTCTCTCTCTCTCTCTCTGTCTCTGTCTCTCTCTCTGTCTCTCTGTCTCTCTCTCTCTCTCTTTGTCTCTCTCACACACACACCCATTTACACACACACATATGTATACAAACACAAACATATTGAGACATGGAGAGAATAAATACAAAATAGACCAAAGTAGTTGTATACAAGGTAGTTGGGGAGGGAAGGCAAATAGAAGAGTTGTCCATCCATCCATCCAGTAAACATTCACTAATATTCACTAATGTAATCTTTCGTGGAAGCAGAGGATGGACTGGGTGACCTTGACAGGGACCATCTACGTGAAGCATTTATTCATCACTTCCTTTGTGCCAAGCACTGTTCAACAAATCATTAAATGGAATCATACTGTCCTTAATTTGAGTCCAAGATGGGAATGGGTTGATGCTACTTATGGTAGGTTTCTCCTCACTGCAGGTCTTCACTCAGAGACTAGGTGACTAATGGCTGAGTATGTTGGAGAGAAGATTCTTGGTCCCCTTTGGATTGGAATAGATACCCACTCCTTTCCCCTGTACTCCAGTCCAAGGATGTACCCAACTTTGGGATTTTACCGTTTGCCCAAATTCATACATCTAATAATTTGGTAGGATTTGAACAAATGTCCTCCCATTCTGAATACAATGCCAATTCCAACCACGGCATGACTGCCTCTAAGGAACTGATTATTCAATCAATCATGAATGTTTTGAATGAATGAATGAATAACCATTGATGTAGTGCCCACTTTGTTTAGGGCACAGTCCTAGAAAATTAGAGTCATACAATGTCAGAGTCAAATGGAACTTTATTCAGTCAGAGGTTGACTCCTGCATGAAGTAAGAAACATCATGAGTAGATTAAACCTTTGCTTGGAGACCAATAATTATGATGAACCCAACATACCCAGAAGCAGCCCATTCCACTGTGTGTGTGTGTGTGTGTTTGTGTGTGTGTGTGTGTGTGCGTGTGTGTGTGTGTGTGTGTGAACATGGAGAGGGAGACTGCTCTAATTTTTTTTAGCAGTTCTTATTCTGGAAAGCAATTAGAAATTTTGCAATTAAACTAGCTAAAATGTCTATATCCTTTTACCCAGAGATTCCACTGTTAGGCATATACCCCAAGGAGGTCATTGATAAAAAGAAAGGCTCTGTATGCATCAAAATATTTATAGCAGCACATTTTTTTTTTCTGGTGGCAAAGAACTGGAAACAAAGTCGATGTCCATTAACTGGGGAATAGCTAAATAAATTATGGTACCTGAATATAATGGAATATTCCTGCACTACAAGAAATGAGGAACACATACTTGGAAAGACCTATATGACTGAAGAAGAATGGAGTTAGCAGAACCAGGAAAACAATATATACAATTGGTATAATATTGCAAATGGAAGACCAAAAATAATTTCACCTCTCCCCCCAAAAAAGTTATGAAATGAAAACGAACAACCTTGTCTCCCCCCCCCTCCCCAAAAAAGAGATATGAGAAGATACTATTCCTTAGGAGAGGTGAGGAATCCACAGGTATGGAATGTTGCATTTTGTGATGGATTTTTTTTTCTTACAGGGGAAAGAAGAATGTATCAATCAGCTTTGCTAAATTCTGTTTTCTATTTTTCTTTCTTTTAAAAAAATTTGTTGGGGCAGCTAGGTGGTGCAGTGAATAGAGCACTGGCCCTGGAATCAGGGTGACCTGAGTTCAAATCCGGCTGTAGACACTTAATACTTACTAGCTGTGTGACCTTGGGTAAGTCATTTAACCCCCATTGTCCTACCTACCCTCCTCCAAAAAAAAGACAAAAAAAATTGTTGTTATGAGGGATGACTCTCTGGAAAGGGATGGAAAGAGACTGAAGGAGAAGTCTTGGTGATGTCAATAAAATCTACTTTAAAAGAAAGTTGTTTCTTATATTGAGCTGAAATCTTCCTCCTATTGCGTTTTTTACACATTGGTCTTAGTTCGATGATTTCTTGAACCAAACTGGATAGGTTGCTATTTATTATAACTCATTAAAAGGACCAATATGAAAAGGACATTGGATGTAGAGTTAGAAGACCTGGGTTCAGATTCTGCCTTTGCTGCTAACTACGGGCAAAGCAAGTCATTTCCAAGATCACAGAGTCTCAGTTGAAAGTGACCTCAGAAGCTTTCTAGCCCAACTCCTCCACAACCAGCCGAACCTATGGCCATTCACCCTTTGCCAGAAAACCTCTAATGTGGGGGCCCCTTAGCAGCTTCAAAGGCATTTCATTTCACTTTTGGATAGTTAGGGTTGTTTCCTTAATTATGACAAGCTTAAAGCTGCTTCTCTGTAATTTCCATCCACCTATTGCTCCTGGTTTCACCTTCATGAGGTTGAAAACCTTTGAGTCTCAGTTGCCCTTTACATAAATGAGACATTTACGACTATTTCTAAAGTCTACTCAGTCTGTAAAGGCCACAAAATATTTGATAACAGTACCACATTAGTCTTTTTTTTTTCTTTATACTAAACAAATTTAGCATCCTCAGCTAATCCTTGTCTGAAATGGATTCCAGTTTCCTCTTCTTGGAGGGTAGAATAGGAGGCATAATTCTTGTTCTTTAAGATCTTATATTCTATGATTGTGCTCTAAAAATGACAAGCAAGATGATTTCAGAAAAACTTGGAAAGACTTACATAAACTGATGCAAAATGAAGTGAACAGAACCAGGAGAACATCATACACAGTAACATTGTGATGATCATCTGTGATTGACTTAGCTCCTTTACAACCATCCAAAATAATCCCAATGAACTAATGATGAAGCATACTAACTACTTTCAGAGAAGGAATTGATATTGCCTGAATACAGATTGAAATATGCTATTCTCTCTCTCTCTCTCTCTCTCTCTCTCTCTCTCTCTCTCTCTCTCTCTTTCTCTCTTAATTGAGTCTTCTTTTTTTTTTTTGGAGGGCAATTGGGATTAAGTGACTTGCCCAAGGTCACATGGCTAGTAAGTGTTAAGTGTCTGAGGCTGGATTTGAACTCAGGTCTTCCTGACTCCAGGGCCGGTGCTCTATTCACTGAGCCACCTAGCCGCCCTTTAATTGAGTCTTCTTGTACAAAAATGACTCAAGTGGAAATGTTTTACATGAAATAAAAAGATCTTATATTCTAACAGGGACAGACTAAATAAAGGTAGACTTAAACCACAAGTAGAATTCCTAAGTTCAGAGAAGACTCTGGGAACTAAAATTACATCTGAGGGATATTGTCCTTGGCCAATAATTCCCATTAAGGAGTCTTTCTTGAAGCTATAAATTAAGGGCTAGTGTGGATTATACATTTCAAATATTCTGGGTATTTTTTTTCTTGTCTTTGTCTTCTTCCATTTCCTTGTCTTTCTCTTTCCATAACAAGTCTCGATTAAAAACAGCAACAGCAACAATATTGGAGTACAAAATCATAGCTTAAGAGCTGACCTGAGAGGATACCTACTCCAACACCCTAAATTTACAGATAAAGAAACTGAGGCCCAGACAGATTAAATGACTTGAAAATTTGACTACTTTAGTACTTTAGGTATAGGTGATTTTGTTGCCTCTCTCTCTACCACCATATTCTATATCTTTATTATAAAACCTTCAAAAAAGTAGTTGTGGCCCTGTAAATTGGCAAAGTTGGCAAAAAATAAGAAAGGTGATGTTGAAGTCAATAGTGGAGTAGCTGTGGGGAGAGGACACACTAATGCATGGTTGGTGGATCTTCAAATTGGTCCAAACATTCTGGATACCTCTTTGGAATTATAGGAGAAAATTGACTAAATTGTTCATTCCATCAGACTCAGTATTGGAACTAATGGATACACACACACACACACACACACACAAGTAACCTTCTATGTATGCATGAATACATAGACATGGACATATATGTAGACATATACATAAGACAGACACAAACATATATACACATGTATATACATACATATATAGACATAGGTACAAACACATATATACATCCATACATACATACCAAGGAAATCAAAGATGGAAACAAAGGCCCAATATTGTGCTATCACAACATATTCATAGCAGCATTTTTTGTGATAGCAAAGAAAGTGGTTGTCCATTGATTGGGTAATTGCTATACAAACGGTAGCGCGTGAAAGTAATTGAAAGTTATTGTACAAATTACACTTTACATTTAATGTGATAAAGAATTCAGAGAAATGTAGGATGATTTGTTGTTCATCAGAGTCCAACACAGATGCTAATTAGGAATCACTAAACTGAAGTGACAGGATGGTGACAGGCATCAATCTCACCAGATTTTGAAAGAAGTAAGGGGTTTTATCAGGTGGAAATGAGGAAGAAGAGTATTCTAAGTATGGGAGATGGTCAGCAGTGGTACAGAGAAGGGAAATGAAGAGTCATGAGTGGAACACTAACAAAGAAAATTTGACTAGGGGATGGAGTGTGGTACAGGGAGGAATTTTTGAGAAGTTAGAAGGGTGTGTTAGAGCCAGGCCATGAAAGGATTTCAAAGCCAAATAGAGGAGTTTGTATCTAATACTAGAGGCAATTGGGAACCACTGGACTTTATTGAATGGCAGAGTAGCATGGTCAGAACTGCACTTAAGGAAAACCACTCAGATAGATGTTTGAAGGATAGATTAGAGGTGGGAGACACTTGAGCCAGGGAAACCTTGAGACTATTACAATAATTGAGGTGAGAGATGATGAGGATCTGAGCAGAGACAGTGATTATATACATAGTAATGGATTTAATGGTGATGGATTTAATTTTGTTGAGGTAGAAATATGCCTCCCTCCTCTTGATAGATGGAAGAACATTAGAGATGAATTGCGAATATGTTGTCAGATATGGTCACTCTCTCAGGGATTTTGGCTAAAACATTTTTCTTTATTAGCCCTGGGTGCCTATCTTCTTCCCCTTCTTCCTCAACTTTTCAGCTCCATTTTATGTATTGTCTTCTCCCATTAGAATATAAACTTCTTGAAGGCAGAGACTATAATTCTGCTTGTATTCATATTTCCACCACTATGCCTGGAACATAGGAAGTGATTATTCCTTCCTTCCTTCCATCTTTCCTTCCTTCCATCTTTCCTTCCTTCCTTCTTTCCTTCCTTCCTTCCTTCTTTCTTCCTTCCTTCCTTTCAGAGAGGCTTAATTTCCATAAGTTGTCCCATCTAGTCAGGAAAGCAAGTCTGAATTATGTGAAGACAGTGACCATAATATCACATTGAACCAGAGTCTCCACTGCTAGGCATATGCCTTAAGGAGGTATGACAGTGACAAAAAGACAGGTCTCATATAGATCAAAATGTTTATAGCAGCCCTTTTTGTCATGGCAGAAAACTGGAGTCAAAGTAGATTCCAAAATCCTCTGTTCTGTAAACATAGAAGGAGGAGTGTTAAAGCTCAGGAGGCAAGGGAAACTGAGGAGCATGACAAAGATGTTGATATTTTCTATCATTTTTGTCACTGTTGCGTTTTTTTTGTAGTATTCATAGAAAAAAGATAATCAAAGAAGGGATAGGCCTTTGTTTGGGATGGATGAGATAATGACAGAGAGAAGCAGAGAAAAGATAGAGCTACTCAGGTCTTGTTATGTTACATTTTTTCTGCCAGGGAGAATGACCTGAACACTGAAAATGACAGAAAAAAATGACTCACAGATAGTTGATAGCTGGGAGAAATAAGGAGACATAGGTGGAGAGCAAATAGTTGCCCTAGAGGAATTCAAGTTTCCTGAGCAGCTGGGAGTGGGGCCCAGTGCCCAGAGACCTGTATCAGACACTGTGGGCAAGTCAATTAATCTCTCTTGGTCTCAGTTTCATAATCTTTAAAATGGGGGAGATAATAATATCTATCTCACAAGATTGTTGTGAGAATCAAATGAGATTAAATTTATAGTGTTTTGTAAATGTTAAAGCATTATATAAATGTTAGTTATGATTGATTATGATGATGATGATGAAGATGATGGTGGAGATTTTGCTGATGGTGCTGTTGCTGCTGGTGATGATGAAAATGATATTGCTAATGATGAAGATGATGGCAATGATGATGAAGAGGATGGTGATGGTGATGATGATGTACCTGGACCAAATATACTGCATCCTTCGGTTCCAAAGGAACCGTCAGATGTGATTGCTGAGCCCTTGGTAATGATATATGAAAAAAAAAAAACTATAAAAAATAAGGCAAATCTCATAAGGTTGGAGAAAGGCAATAAAGTCAGCAAACTATAGAACAGTTAGAAGAGATTATTAAATAGTTGGTCAGTGAACATCTAAAAAGGGAAATAGTGATGACAAAGAGCCAACATGGCAGCCTCATCAGGAATAGGTCATTGCAGACTGACCTCAGTTCCCTTTTGGAGAGAATCCCTAAACTAGTGGATGAGAGTAATATAGTGAATAGAGTTAGTTTACTCAAATTTCAGCAAAATTTTTGGGGAAGTAATCAGTCAATCAATCAATCAACATTTATTAAGTGCTTATTGTGTGCCAGTCATTGGGGATATAGAAAGAGACAAAACACAGTCCCTGCCCTCAAGGTGCTTACAATCTAATATTGAATATTCTTCTTGTAGAGAAGCTAGAGAAATGTGGATTAGACAAGAACATAGTTAGATGGATTCAGAGATGGTTTCATGATTGGACTTAAGGAGCAGTTGTTAATGGTTCATAGGTTATGTGGCAGGGGATCTCCAGTGGAATGCCACAGAAATCTGTTATCGGACCTTTGTTATTTAACATGTTTATCAACAATGTGGCTAAAAATAGATATGGCATGCTCATCACACTTTTAGATTGATACAATGTCAGGAAGGATAGCAGAATCAGCATCCAGATTCTTACACATGGGTATAAAACATCAGCTCCACATGTAGCAGATGAGGGCAGCATGGTTAGACAGCAATTTCCTGGAAAAAAAAAGATTTAGTGATTTTGGTGGACTGCAAGCTTTGTATGACTCAGTATGTGATGTAACAGCCAAAAAAAAGTTTATACAACCTTGGGTGATGTTAAGAGAGGCATAGTTTCCAGGATTGAGAAATAGTGTTCCTACTGTACTCTGCCCTTGACAGGCCTTTGTGTGTTCAGTTCTGGGCATGGCAGACATTGATAACTAGGGTGGTCAAGGCCCTTTAATTCAGGTCATATGGGGATCAATTGAAGGGACTGGTGTGTTTAGTGTAACCTTCTTCAAGAAGGTCTGTTGCGTTGAAACAGGACAAAGGGATATTTGTTCTCTTTAGTCCCATGGGGCAAAACCAGGAGTAATGGTCAAAGGTACAAAGAGAGAAATTCAGACTTCTTGTCAAGAAAATTCCTGATAATCAGATCTGTCTCAAAGTGGAATGTACTATCTCAAGAGATGAGGCTTCTCTCTCTATGGAGGTCTTCAAGTAGATATGTTAAAGAGGCAATGGTTTGGACTGGATGGCAACTGAGGTCTTTTAATACTTTCATGATTTAGTGACAGAGGTTCATTGGTTGGGGAATGATTAAACAAGTCATGGTACATGGGTGTAATGATATATTACTATACCATGAAAGATGATTGATATTGAGAATGCAGGTAAGTATGTGAATATGTATGTGAACTGATGAAAAAATAAAGTAGGAAGAACCAGGAAAAGAAGATATATCCCTACAATGATTTAAGTAGAAACAATAATAGTAAACTAAAGGAAATAAAATATAATAAAATAATAAAAACTAATGAAAATTGAAAACTTTAAAATTACAATGACCGACTTTGGAGTGGGCTGTGGAATCTCAGACCTAGAAGATCTTCAATCAGAAGGTAGACATGTCCTAGAAGGTTAAGGAACGTCTCTCCTCTAAGGCAAGGGGCTAGAATAGATGATGTCCCCTGTGAGAATTAGAAAATATGTGCAAGATTGCAAGTGGTTGTGTCCAGGCACAGGGAAGTGTTCGTGGCCCGAGAATTAGTTGGGTCACATGGAGGTCAGAGCATATTGCACTGTCCCCAGCCAGGGGATACTGCATCGCTCAAGATTCTTTCACGTGGGGTTACCTGATGTTCCTGATTGGTGTCTCTACACCCTGGGCCCTTCATACCCTTGTGATTGCACTTCCCCTCTCACTATTCTGTTCATCTGGGCTCTGTCACTTGTGGTATGTGGATCTGGGGTATATACAAGACCTAAGCCTTGGAGGTAGTTGGAAGCCTGCCTTAAGATCTGGCTGTAAAGCTTCCCCATGGAGAAACTTTAATAAACTTTCTTTGCTTTTACCTCAGAGCTGTGACTCTTCTGTTCTTGAGAAGACGCTGGCACCTTCTCCATTAGGGTAAGTAACTGGCTGCTCCTGCAGGCAAGTTAGGGTACTCTGAAAAAGAACCCTGACAATCCCCAAATCCTTTTTTTCAGCCATAGGATGACATGATACTCAACTGGCTGAACCAGAAATGCCAATACTCTGCATTCCATGCATGCTGGCATTTTTGTTTATTTTTCTTCCAGAGATCAGTAACAATTTGCATTGTTATGCAGACACTCATACCTGAGGACTGGTAGGCTCACCACTGAAGTGACTCCGATCCCAAGGGGAGAGAGGACCAGCTGACTCTGTTTGACTCTTGGCTCCATTGAGAAGTCCTGTCTCCATTCTTAGTCAAGGAAGCATTCTGAAAATGTGAGAGGATAGGCAAGCAAGGAGATGGTGTCAGGGTAGGGGGCATATATCAGGATGAGAATTCTGTCAGAGAGAGTTATTAGGGAATAATAGCTAACATGCATAATGCTTTAAGATTTGTATAGCTTCATATGAGCCTCCCCAAAATACTCTGAGGTAGGTGCTACAATTATACCCATTTTATAGGTTATGAAACTGAGATTGAGTGTACTTAAGTGACGTTTCCCAGCATCATGCAGCTAGTAAGTATCTGAGGCAATATTCTAAATTGATTAGAAGCCCCTCCCTCCATCTACTGTGTCCCATCTGCCTTGATAGATATGACAGTCCAGTTGCAGGATGAATGGCAAGACCCTGGGTGCATTAGCAGGTCAGATGACAGGATCTTTGGGGACCTGGAAAGAGACAGAGATGATATCAAGGTTTGAAGGATGCTAGGAGGCAACAACAAGGCAGATGATAAGGTTTGGTGGTTCTCCATTGCCCTAGAAGGACTGTAGTTGGTGACTTGTAATTTATCCAAGTGGTATGAGCAGCTATGACACTCTTCTTGAAGGACCACCAGAGATGGCATCTGGCAGCTTAGAGATCAAGGGGTAGAAGAAAGGGAGAGGAAAAGGAACCCATTCTGACACTGAGTTAGACATTGGAGAGAGAAAGACACAAGTCAAACAGCTCCTGCCTTCAAGGATCTTATACTCTACTCAGAATTGGGAAGAGTATCTGGACATGATGAAATATATATTGAAGAAATCTATTCAATAGATGACACAATTTGAAAGATATATGGGTATCTGTTTCCAAGAGATCTAAAAGAGCTAGTGATCCCAAGAGGTTATAGGAGAATGGAAAAGATCAAGGATGGTACAATTACCCTTCCCCTCCTCCCCCCCTCCCAAAAGAATCAACTGAGTAAACATTAGCAACTCCCAAGTCATAGGTCTGCATGCTCTAGAAAATCTTTATGAGAATGGTTAATACAGCCATCAACAAAAATCACTAATGTTTATATGGAACTTGAAGATTTTCAAAGCTCTTTACAAATATTATGTCACTGGATCATCAAAATAACCTTGGGAAGTGGATGCTATCATCATCCTCATTGGACAGATGAGGAAAGCAGGCAGTGAGAGAGTAAATAATTTGTCTTGGGTCTCCCAGCTAATAACTACCTGCGGCTGGATTTGAACTCAGATCTTCTTGACTCTCTCCATTGGCCACATTATCCTGATAACCGCCTTCCTTTCCCCAACAGATTAAGGTTTTTGAAGGGATTTCCCTACAATTGTAGAGCAGTCAGTCAGTCAACAAGCCACCTGGCTAAGCACTGAGGATACAAAGAGAAGCAAAAATCACCCTTTCTACCTCCAAAGAGCTCACACTCTAATGAAGAAGACAACTTGTGATTAAGTAGTCAATCGATAAACATTGATTAAACTCCTACTCTGTGCCAAGCATCCTGCTAAGTGGTAGGGATACTAAGAAAGTCAAATGACAGTCCTTGCTCTCAATGAGTGAACAATGTAACAGGAAAGAGAATGTTCAAACCACTATTTATAAATATGTGTGAACAGGTTTAATTGGAAATAATCCACAGTGGCAAGACACAATAATCAAGGAGTTTCAACAAGGTTTCCTGTTGACGAGATTTTAGCTGAGACTCAAAAGCAGCCAGGGAAGCCAGAGCATTCCAGGCATGGGGCACAGCCTATGCAAATACCCGGAGATGGGAAATGGAGTGACTTGTGTGAGGAGAAGCCAGGACGACATTGTCACTGGATCACAGAGTATGTGAAGGAGAGCAAGATGTAAGAAGACTGGAAAGATGAGAGGAGGCAAATGATGAAAGGCTTTAAATGGCAAACAGAGAAATTTAATGCTGAAGGTGACAGGGAATCACTGGTGTTTATTGAGGAGGGGGTGACATGGTCAGACTTATGTTTTAAAAAGATCACTTTGACAATTGCAGGGGGATGGTGGACTGGAATGAGAAAAGATTTGTGGCAGATCAACCATTGGTTATTGCAGAAGTCTATGTGTGAAGTATTGAGGGTATGCACCAGGGCAGTAATGGCATTAGAGGAGAGAAGTGGGTATAAGCAAGAGATATTATGAAGGTGACATTGATGGGATCTGGCAACAATTTGGATATGGGAGAGGTGAGAAAGGATGGGAATGGAGGATGACTAGGCTGTGAGCCTGGGGGACTGAGAAGATGATAGTACTCCCAAAGCAATAGGGATGATAGGATGACGGAAAGATGTCTATAGGACATCCCATTTAAGGTGTTCAATAGGTAGTTGGAGATGTGCATTTGGAGGTCAGCTGACAATTTAGGTCTTTGCAGTCATTTCCATCATGTCCGACTCTCCAGAACTCTGTTTGGGGTTTCCTTGGCAGAGATACTGGAGCAGTTTGCCTTTTCTTTCTCCAGTTCATTTTAAAGATGGGAAACTGAGGTAACTAGGGTTAAGTGACTTCCTCAGGGTCAGATAGCTAGTAAGGGTCTGAGGCTGGATTTGAACTCAAGTCTTCCTGATTCCAGGTCTGGGACTCATCATCACAGAGAAGATCGCCAAAGTCATGGGAGCTGATGAAATAGTATATGAAATAATAATATATGAATAAAATATTAATATATGAAAATATATTATATAAAATCTGGTGGTTCCCTGTCACCTCCAGGCTTAAATTTCTCTGTTTGCCTTTTAAAGCCTTTCATCATTTATCTCCTATCATCTTTCCAGTCTTCTTACATCCTACTCTCCTTCACATACTCTGTGATCCAGTGACAATGTCCTCCTGGCTGCTCCTCACACAAGTCACTCCATTTCCCATTTCAGCACATTTATATAGGCTGTGCCCCATGCCTGGAATGCTGTCCCTTCTCATCTCTACTTCCTGGCTTCCCTGGCTGCTTTCAAGTCTCAGCTAAAATACTGTAGAACGCCTAGGGTTGGAGGGTAGGTCTTGGGTGAAGATCCAGCAAAGGAAACAGAAGGATTAATCAGATAGATAGGAAAAGAATAGGGAGAAAGGGCTGTCCTGAAAACCTAGAGAGAAGAGAGAATCAAGGCAGAGTGATCAATGGAGTCAAAAGCTGTAAAGAGGTCAAGAAGAATGAGGATTGAGCAAAAGACCATTGGATTTGGGAAGTGTGTACCTACAAAATACAGTGAAGGCACTGGTAGGTAGCACAAGCTGAAAACACAAAAACGAAAACAATAGAATCCATAGCTGCTTCTACTATGATCATTCAACATTTAATAATATTGTATGGTAACAGATTTTTAACCTGGGGTCCGGTAACTTTTTTTTTTTTTGATATTCCAATTTCAGCTTAGTTTCCTTCATAATCTCATGTATTTCATTTTTTTTTTTTTACATTTAAAACCTGATTCTAAGCAGAGGTTCCTAGAATTCTCCTGACTTTTCCAAGGGGTCCTTGACAAACAAAAAGGTTAGAAATCTCCACTTTAAGATTTATAAAGTCTTGTCCTTATGTCAATGCTAGGAAGTAGAGAACACCAACAAGGAGAAGAATTTAACACAAATCAATGGAAGGAGTCCTTTCCCCAGTGATCTCACAGCTCTTTGACATGTTCAAGGAACTATCCCTGTTCTGTTTATGAATAACCGGACAAACAAATGAGAAGTTAAAAGCCTCAGCTTTATAGGGGGACATGCAGTGAAAAGAGAAGCCTGATTTTATCCTCTGTGTTTTGAGGACAGCGTACAAAGGAAGCCATGTGGCCGAAACTCTCTGAGATGGTTTAAAAAGTGAAGGAAATTCCCCATTTCCTGATTGTAAGAAGATCTGGGTGGAACATGTATAAATGAGTTGATCACTGCCTGCACTTTGATGTTGGCTAAATGGCAGTGCTCTCTCTAAGGCAGGAACACAATGCGATAATGACTGTGGCTCTCTTTTCCATGAAAAACACAGAAGGAGCCCTGTGTTTGGAAACAAAGGGGACTCTGACATGCTAGGGCCTGGAAAGGAAGAAATAGAATAAATTCTTGGGCTGTGGCAAATGGAAATAGTGGAGATGAGGTTCTTGGGGAGAGAGTGGAGGAGACCAGATCTGTATCTAACATCTGCCCCTTACTGGAGCACAGGCATTCTGTTTGTGGGCATTACTGATCTTGCCAGCAGGAAGCACCCAGTTCCCACGAAGAAGCTTGTGTTTGGAATTATGAGGGATCAGAATGCCATACCATCAATTCAGGCCTATGGATGTTTTGTAAACCTTGCTTTTAGATTCTGGCAGCCTGCTTGTGATTACTGATACTGTTATTACTCAAAAGAACCACGCTTTAAAATATGCAACCATGAGTCAAGCCGTGATGACCACAGCCGTGTAGTTAGTGGGAGGTTTATGACTGGCTCAGAATGAAATATGAAGGAGGAGGCAGGATTCTGCCATTGCAGGTGGGGATGTGGGTGCAAGTCTGTTGGAAGACAGGTGGAGAAGAAACTGACCAGGATACTGAAAGCCACACATAGGGGACTGTATCACTAGCAGCCACCATACTAGTGGGCATATTGATGTTGGTGGAAGCAAGCTGAAGCTACTTATTGTACATAACCTTTCCCAATGCTCCTCACCACCACCATTTGTTTCCTTGTTTCTTCTGTTTGTTCCTACCTCTTATCACTAACCATGGAGGGGCCCCTCAGAGCTTTGTCCTGAGCCTTTTTCTCTCTCTACTGTTTCACCTGGTGCTCTCATCTGTTCCTATGGTTTAAGTTATCACCTCCATACCAATAACTCTCGGATCTGCTTGTCTAGCTCAAAATTATTTTGCCTACTTCTAGCTTCTTCTCTTCAACTACATGTTGGACAACTCAAATGGGATGTACAGTAGATATTTTCAACTCAATATGTCAAAATTGAACTGATTATCTTTCTTCCCAATCCTCCCTTCCTCCTAACTTCCCTATCATTGTTTAGGGTACCACCACACTCCCAGTCACCAGTCCTGGAGCCTTGGCATCATCCTTAAATTCTCGTTCTGCCTCACCACTCCCAGTCTAATAAGTGGCTAATTCCTATCATTTCTATCTTCATCATGTAGGCAACCACTTCTCGCCTCTGACAGAGCCACCACCCTAGTATAGGTCTTCATCACCTTATACGCGGACTATTCCAATAGCCTTCTGGTAGATCTCCTTGCTACAAATGTCTCCCTACTCCAGCCCATCCTCCACTTGTCTACCAATTAAGTTTTCTAAAGCACAAATCTGACCATGTCACCACCCTCCCCAATTCAATCAATTACAGTGGCTCCCTATCACCTCCATGATCAAATACAAAGTCTGGCATTCAAAGCCCATTATAAACAACCCACACACACACACACACACACACACACACACACACACACACACACCCCTTTCTAGGCTTCTTACACATTAGCTCTTACCCGCCCCTCCCCCCATTACCATCACTGCGTCCTCTGGAATCTGGTGACACTGACCCCTTGACCATTATTTTGTCTCCTGACTTTGGGGATTTTCATTGGCTTTATGAGAACAAAGACTATATTTTGCCTCTCTTTGTATCTATCCCCAGTATTTAGTGTAGTGCCTGGCACATAATAGTGCTTAATCAATCCTAATTGACTGACTGATTGATGCAGTAAGGGTTTGAGATGATATTTGAACCTAGGTCTTCCTGACTACAAGTACAGAGCCCTGTCTACAATACTGCTAGGAGCTAGGGGATTAGGAAAGGATCTAGGTAGTAAGCACTACTTCCATTCTCCCCTATTGCCACTCTCTCTTCCTCCCATTTCCATTCTTTGTCCTCTCCCAACTGTCTCTTGTTTCCCTGTTCTTATTTTCCCCTTCCCTTTGCTTCTTGGCTACCTGTGATCCCCAGGCTGGCCTTAGTTGGGTCTAGGAAGGAAGAAAGGAGAGCAGGGAGCCATCTCTTCTCTTCATAATGCACCATTCAGCCCCCAGCACTACCACTGAAGCAGACCTGCCAGATCCAATAGGTTGGCCATAGGGCCAATTGTCTCACACCTTGTAGATAACCTGAGAACCAACAACAACTCTGGGAGATAGTTGCTGTTATTATCCTCACTTTGCAGAGAAGGATACAGAGACTTAAAAAGGCTAAGTGAATTGCCCAATGTCACACAGCCAGTAAGGATCTGAGGCAGGATTTGAACTTGGGTCTCACCAGCTCCTCAGCTAGGAGTCTATCCATTGTATTATCTAGCTTCATCGAAAGGAAAGCCAAATATGAACTTGAATTTGCTCCTTTAGAATCAGTGTGTTAACACACTCACTGCTCCACACTTCCTGTAAGAATAGAACTTTCATTTAAGTTTTCATATGCTTTGAAAACTCCAAGAGGTTTCTTGGAGTTTTCAGAATGTGACCACAGAAGAGCGCAGATCAAGTCCCCTTTACTCTGCTCTTTGCCTTACAACCCCCTCTCTCCATCACTGCCTTTACCCACATGTCCATTTCTTCTGTCTTTCACCATTAATCCCACTTGGGCAGAAACTCTGTCCAAGCTGCTGAGACTTCCAGATAGTCCTATGCCTGGAGTAGGCATTTAATTAGTGCTCAGACCAGAAGAAGACCTGGTTGAACTTTGGTAGAATGAGGGATATGGAGTTAGAGGACCTGGCTTTGACTCCTAGCTCTGGCTCAAGTTTCTTTGTGTTTGGGGACAAATTGCTTCTCTTCTCTGGCCTTCAGTTAAGTCATCTATGAAAGGAGGCAGCTGCTCCATAGGAGAGGACCAAGGATAACAGGAACAAGGGAAAATTTGAAAGAAGCAAATTTCTGTTTTGGTAAAAGGAAAAATAAAATAAAACAAACTTTCTAACAATTAGAGCTTTCCAGAAATGAAAATGAGATTGCTTGGGATGGAGTGAGCTCTTCCTCATAAGAGGTCTTCCATCACAGACTGCAGGAAATCTTATTGTTGGTTTGTAGGAGAAATCCTTTTGTGGGTATGGATTGGAAGAGCTAACCACTGTTGTCCTGCCCAACCTTCAGTTCTGGGACCTCAGTGGTCCTCTCAGTTTTTATACCTTATCTCACTTTAAGGATGGGTCCCAAATACTAAAATATGAAGCTTCCTAATGTGTTCTTTCTTCTCTCTCTCCCTTCCTTCCTTCCTTCTTTTCTTTTTTCCATTTCTTTCCTTTTTAAAATTCCTCTCCCCCCCAAAATTAAAATTCAAATAAATAAATAAATAAAATTCCTCTCCCTTCCCTTTCCTTTCTC
>CM053587.1:333561418-333572810 GCA_028646515.1 Pseudochirops corinnae
ATATTTGGAGGTCATTTTTTCAAATTCAACTCTGGGTTTTTGATTAGGAATACTTGAAAGTCCTCTGTTTTGTTAAATGTCCATTTTCCCCCCTGAAAGATTATATTCAACTTTCGGGGGTAAGTGATTCTTGGTTGCAGTCCTAACTCCTTTGCCTTGTGATATATTATCCAAGCCCTCTGGTTCTTTAATACGGAAGCCACCAAATCATTTGTAATCCCAACTGTAGCTCCATGATATTTGAATTGTTTCTTTTTGGCTGCTTTCAGTATTTTCTCCTTGATCTATGATCTCTGGAATTTGGTTATAATGTTCCTGGGAGTATTTATTTTGGAATCTCTTTCAGGTGGTGCTTGGTGGATTCTTTCCATTTCTATTTTGCCCTCTGGTTCTAATATATCAGGGTAGTTTTCTTTGATAATTTTTTGAAAGCTGTTGTCCAGGCTCTGGGTTTTGTTTTGTTTTTGTTTTGTTTTTTAATTATGGCTTTTGGGTAGTCCAGTAATTCTTATATTATCTCTTTGGGTCTATTTTCTAAGTCAGTTGTTTTTCCAATGAGAAATTTCAAATTTTCTTCAATTTGTTTTTGGTACCAAAGTGGATAAGCAGCTGGAGAAGCAATGAGTCCCCCCTCCCCCTCCTTGTAAAATGTCAAACAGAGGCTGAGTGGGCACTTAGTGAGGATGTTCTTATATGGGTTAGACTCAGTGACGGCTTTCAACTCTCATACACTGTGTGAACCCGAAGGGAGTAGGAAGGAGAACTCCTGAAATCTCTGATCCTTTGGCCAGGAAACTGCACTTTCTGCAGGTGTGTTTCCCAGTCTCTGGTCCACCCCCACCACCCCACCATCCATACACTGTATCTATCTCTTATGCACATGGTAATTCACACATTCTCTTCTCCATTAGAATGGGCACTTCTTAAGGGCAAAGACTATGTTTTCACCTTTCTTTGTATCTCCAGTGCCTAACTCTGTCTCATGGTAGCATTCAATAAATGCTTATCGATTATCTAACTGACTATAGTCAGAGTGGAGTGGAAAGAATGCTGATTTTGAAACCAGAAGATCCAGGCTGGATTCCCAGTTAACATTTATGTTAGCAAAACACAAATATCTTATTTATCTTCACAACAACCTTGGGAAGTAAAAGGCTAATATTAAGTCCATGTTATAGAGAGGTAAACTGAGGCTAAGTGACTTGGCCAAGGTGAGAAAGCTAGAAAAAGAATCTAAGGCTGAATTTGAACTCAAGGTCTGACATTCTATCTTCTGCATCGCCTAGCTGCTGCCTACATGTTTTGAGGTAAGTTCTTTTACTCTTTGTTTCCTCCTTTGTAAAACAAGGGGATAGGACTAGTTCAAGAATCCTTAACCTGGTGTCCATGAGGATGGATATAGGATGGTCCATGAATTTGAAGGGAAAAAAACTAATCTTTATTTTTATCAACCTTTAAATGAATTTTAGTATGTCCTTCCATTCTAAATGTAGGCAACATATAAAAGTGGTATTGGGCAGTTCTTGTGACTTTGTCACCAATAGAAATCATAGATATTTTAATATTACATTATAATTGTTATAGATTTCCAGAAATATCATTTGCACTTACTCATTACTTAGAAATCACTATAGTTATTATAACCACCAGTTATCTCCCTGGTGATTGTGGTCTTCCTGTCTACACATTGGATTTTAACCTAATGGGTTTCATATGTATTTATGTAATCTTATGTATTTGATGTTATGTATTCAAACCCACCCTGGAAGGTATTATTAGACTTCAGGAGACCACCAAAGAGCTATATGGTTCAAAATATGTCCAACATCCCTTTCAGCTCTGAATCTTATGGTTTCCTAGAGTGGGTCAGGATTGGGGTACAGAATGGGTGAGTGGAAGCCCTATATCCACCTCTGCACCCTCCAAAAAAGAGAGGGATCATATGTGCAGAGCCTTGCTCTGGGAACCAGAAGGATCCAAGTTCAAACACTTCCTCAGATGCTTACTGTGTGACCTTAGGTAAAGCATTTGATGGCTCTGGGTTTCCTCAACATGGAAAATGAAGGGATTGGATATGAACACGCCTAAATTTCCTTTTAGCTCTAAATTTATGCTTCCTATGATACTAATAGATGCTATAATATCCTATAATGCCCATAGAGAGCATAACATCCTGTAATACCTTAAGATACTACACTATCCTGTAATACACACAGATACTATAATATGCTATTATACCCAAAGATACTATAATATCCTGTAATGTCCATATAATACCCTACAATTATAGGGTATTATATTCTATTATTCTATATAATAGAATATTATAATATATAATATATTATTCTATTATTCTATTTATTCTATAATCATCAAAGATGATGGTTTTTTAGGGTCAAAGATCCTGAGCTGGCAGGGACCTTGGGAGCCCATCTAGTCCAGAACTCTCACTTGTAAGAACCATTAGGTTCCAAGAGAAGAGAGTCCAGGTAGTAACCACAAGCTGGCCAGAAATCCAAGCCTCCAGAGGTGAGAATGAGGACATTGCTTCTCACACAGCCCAGGCAGAACCTCCCCCAACCCTCCAGACTTCCTCCTGGATGGATTACCCCTGTCAGCTAGCTGCCCTGGCCTTATCAGATGAGAGCTGGAAACTGAGCCGCTTCCTCTTTCTTGCTTCTCACCTGTGTTTCTTGCCCAGGGTGAAAGTGCTCTGGATTGGGTTGCAAATTCTTGTCACCTGGAGTTCCCGGGCTTGTCTGTTATGACAAAGAAGAGGTGATAATCCATTAGTAATTAACACCTTTTGCTTAGAGGGGAAGAGAGAGATCAGAATGAGGTCAGAAGGCCAGGTTCATTTACTTGCCTGAGAAAGTTGGTGAATTCCAGGTTTTCATTAAGGAGAAAGTGGATGTGCAGTGGCGTGTGTATGTGACTGGATTTCAGAAAGAGAATAGTTTCCATCCATCACTCCCCTGTCTCAACTACTTTCTCAGGCAGATAACCAAACCTTTGGCATATATGTTGACACCTTCAGTCAATACTTTGTCAGCACAGATTCTTTCCTTTGTCTGGGTAGGTCACAGGATCATAGATTGGTATCTGACCTCAGAGATCATCTTATACAACCTCTTCATTTTATAAATGAGGAAACTGAGTCTCAAGGAGGCTTAGGAACGTGCCCAGGTTCACCTAAGCAGTAAACATTCATAGGATCCAAAATATAGAGCTGGGAGGGACCCCAGAAATCATTTATTCTGATCTCTCATTTTACAGATAAGGAAATTAAGGCCTGTTAAAATGACTTTTACAGGCAGTAAATATCAAGCGGGATTTGAACCCAAGTTTTTTGAGTGCAGTGGTTATTGAAATGTATAACCCTTGTCTGGGCTGATTTCTACATTCATGTCATAAAAACCGATAACAATTCATAATTCTTTAAGGTTTTAAGTTTGTCAAATCAATGAGTATTTATTAAGTGCCTATTGTGTTCCAATTGAACATGAATTAAGTGTCTACTGTGTTTCAGGAACAATAAAAGGGGAGAGAAATAATCCCTACTCAAGATAGCATGCAAGCGCCTCCAAATATACAAGATCTATATGGGGTAAACTGGAGATAATCAGCAGAGAGAAGGTGCTAGCATTAAAAGGGGAGGGGATCAAGAAAGGTTTCCTCAGAAGGTGAGATCTTGGCTGGGACCTGGAGGAAGCCAAGAGATAGAGGTGAGAACTGAGGGTTTGTAAACAGTGTGTTGTAATCTCAGAATTGCAGAGACTTAAAAGCTGATGGATTAAATTGGATTTAAAATTTTTTTTTAAATATTTTTTAGGGGCAGCTAGGTGGCACAGTGAATACAGTACCAGCCCTGGAGTCAGGAGGACCTGAGTTCAAATCCAGCCTCAGACACTTAACAGAAAAACTAGCTGTGTGACATTGGGCAAGTCACTTAACCCAATTGCCCTACCTTCCCCCCCTCCAAAAAGCAAATAATAATAATAAGTTTTAAAATGTAATTGGGGGAAAAATATTTTTGAAAGCTTATGAATTGGATGAGAGTCAAGAGTCACATTATCTCCCCAGTCTAGAACATTGGTATGAATTGAGTAAGATGAAGCTATATTCTATTAGGAATTCATGAAAGGTCTTCCACTTGGCCTCCAAAAGTCAGCTTTGCAAATACAGGATACAGGAGTCATAACTGAATGGATTGTATAAAAAAAAAAAAAACCAAGAGTTTTATTCATTTATCTATTTCTTTATTTTTTATTATGTTGCAACAGACAAGCATTTAATAATGACCTACTATATACTAGGCAGTGGGCTACACTTGGGGGAATACCAAGGAAAAAAAATCAAAGGAGTTAATGCTCTTCTGAAGCTTACATTTTATTAGGGAAGACAATATGCACACAGCCCTGTCACATGATAAATATACTGTAAATTCAATTTGTCGACAGTATGATAGACATTTATACATACATGTGTATATCCACACACATTCATACATGTATGTGCATATATGTGTACAATGCATTATATATCTAGATATGTCTATGCTCATGCACTTACCTATATATACACGTGTATTCATCGTTTTATATATATATATATATATATATAATCTATCTATCTATCTATCTATATATATATATATATATATATATATATATATGTGTGTGTAAAATGCAATTTTAGGAGACTATGTAAGGAGAGGGTAGAGTGTCTAGGACTAGTGAATTGATACTCCTAATATATTTCAACTTAATCAGAATACATCCAGAGTACTGTGCTCAATTCTGGAAGTCACATATTGAGAAAGATGCTGAGGATCCCATAAAGAAGAGCCTCCAGATGCCATTCTTTGGGCGTCAATTGAGGAATGTGGGATTGTTTAGCCTGGAGAAAAGAAGACTTAGGAGTGAACAGGATAGTTGTCTTCAAGTAAAATAATTCTACAGAACACGACAAGATCATCTAAATTGAATCAACATGCCTTCTAATGCTTGGTAGCTTCAAGGCAATGGGGGGAAATGATGAGAGGAGAAATCGATGAGAAAGCCTCCTTCAGAAAGAAGGACTAAAAGAAGCCTCATGCTTTTATATCTGAAAACTTTGTTTAAAAAAATGGTAGGTGCTAAATGTAGTGAATAGCAAATGAAACAATAAAGAATACCATGATATTAATAATAATATTAATATATATGAAAGGAATTGTCATTGATAGGGATGTTAGCCCTGCTTGAGTTGTTAATGTAGAGTCAGATCATTCTTTAGTCAGAGATAAGATCTAATTAGAATAACAAAGAAAGAATAACAAAGAGAAAATAAAAAGATTTATTCCAGAATTATTTAAGCAAATAATTCAAATTCAGGAAATGGACAAAAGAAATCACACAGATGACTTCTATATGATTTTATACCAAATTTTAACCAATGAAAAGTAATTGCCACAAAAAAAAGAGAGACTAAAAGAGTCCAGAAAACTCTTCGGACATTAAGTAGATAACTTACTTGTCAAATAACAAGAGATAGCTAGTATGTCCAACATTAGACTAGAATTATAAATACATTTTTTAAAGGAGGATGGATATTGTGGTCAGTCTTGTCTTCTAAATCAGAAAAAAGGAATATATGGTAAGATCAGCTTAAAGAACACTCAACAAGATACCAGACAGCAAGGTGGCCAATTGGATAGCACACAGGGCTTGGACTCAAGAAGAATTTTCTGAGTCCAAATCTGGCCTCAGACACTTACTAGCTGTGTTACCCTGGGCAAGTCACTTAATCCGATTTGCCTCAGTTTCCTTCGTCATCTGGAAAATGTGCTGGAGAAGGAAATAGTAAACCATTTTAATATCTCTGCCAAGAAAACCTCAAATGGGAGACCAATCAATACCAAAATACCTGAGTGAAGTTATCGCAGAAACATTCAAAGGAAAAAGTAGAAAGAGGACTACAAAGAGGAAAAAAAAAATTGAAAAGATTTGCAAACGTGACTTTAATAGATTATCTTCTCTAGGCTGTCAAAGATAATAGAACCGTCATATTTGGGCCCTAACCTCTCAGTCCCGGATGGACTCATGGAGGAGATCAAAATAGCACCAAAGAGAACAAAGACAGGAAAATTGGCCAGACTGGATCAAGATTCTATAGATAAGATGGGTGTGGAGACAATGCACTTGTGAGAACATTGAAGATCTTACATCCAGGGAAGGGAACAAATAGGATTACACAAGTAATATTCAACAATGGACAAGATCTTTCCCATTGTATAATTAACTGAAATATTCAGAAAATATAAAATCTCATTATGCTTAGTGTTCGATAATCGCAAAAAAAAATATTTTGGTAAGGGAAAGAATTGCTGTTTTGTAGCTTCTTTTTCAATGAAGTGTCTCCTGTTTATATATTAGGCTTCTAATTGTCTTCTAAGTGTTCCTTTTTGTAGATGACATTACATTGATTGCATAAGCCTGTATCAATTGTTTAGGGAGCACTGAAGAGCCCCTTGGAAGAGATCAACAGAGTCTGGCTCATCTATCTACACAGATATGACCGAATGGATGAAGGATATCTATGCAGTAGCCTTCTGGTACTCATATAATGTTGGGCTAAGGTGAAAAAGGTCTTCAGCATGTTGGGTGGACCCCAACTAGTGAATTTGTTGCTAATATGTAGTGGTTTTTTGGGAGAACAAGGACAATAGTTGCTCAGAATGAGTAGGAGTAGATGGGTGGTATTCTGTGTGATTGGAAGGGAACTCTTCAATGGATAAAATCTCAAATCTGTTTGAGTATCAGTGAGCAGCTAAGCCTCCTAGTGAAGACCCTCTTCTCCAGGGTTTGCCAGAATGATACTCAAGCAATAAAGATCATCTCTGGCTAAGACTGTACTCAATGCCTTGCTAGCCTGGTAGAAGCTGGTGTAGCATCTCAAGAATCCAGAATCACCTCCATGTCATGGTGAAGCATTCAAACATAATTTTTATCCACTTAAGGCCAGAATTCTTAATTGGTTTTGTATCATGGCTCCTTTGACCATTGTCTGATAAAACCTCTGGACTCTTAGCCAAAATACCATTTTAAGTGCATGACATAAAATACAGGAGATTACAGAGGAAATCAAATCTATTGAAGTAATTATTTTATTTATAAACATATGAGTATATATACATATACATCGTGTATGTGTGTATATACACACCAAGTTAATGGACAACAAATTAATAATTCTTGCTTTAGAGGATCCATCCAATACACTAGCAGTCTTTCTGGTTTGTTCCCAGCCAATAGGTGGTTCGGTGTGTAGGGTGTCTGCCCTGGAATCAGGAAGACTCTAGTTCAAAACAAGTTTCACACCCTTACTAGCTGTGAATTCCTGCACAAGTCACTTAGTCTCTGCTTGCCTCAGTTTCCTCATATGTAAAATGAGAATACGAACAGCACTTGTCTCCTGAGGTTGATATGAGGATCAAATGACATAATAATTGTAAAGTGCTTAGCACAGTTCCTAGCACATAGTAGGTGATGTATATATGTTAGTTGCTGTAATTTCTTAGATCCAAATATACTGCTTGAGCTAATCATCTTAGTTTTTATACTTGCTCTCTAATCAAATCAAATCCGACTTTTTTTTTATGATTACACATCCCCTGATGAGGTATTTTATGTCATTTCTCAAACTGTTGATCAACAAATATTTATTAAAGTTCCTACTGTGTGCCTGGTACTATGCCAACTACTGGGGATATAAAAATAAAAATGAACCATCCCAGGCTTCAAAGAACTTATGCTCTATGGAGCGTAGACAACATGGAGAGGTGGTATCATATACTGTCAAGTGTGCTAGATTTGGAGAGAGCCTGGATTCAAATTCAGACTCTTGTCTCTTACTAGCCGTGTGACCATTAATTAATCATTTCACCTCTCTGTGCCTCAATTTCCCTATATGTAAAATAAGAGGATTGAACTATGTTGTTTCTAGGGTCTCTTCCAACCTTAAATCAATAATTTGGTAAGACAAACTGCATTTGTAACATTTTGTGAGAATAACTACAAAAAGAGAGAGAAGCTTAAGGCAGGAAGTTGGTTGACATGGGTGAAGAGGCAGGCAGATAAGAAAAGGTTTCATGTAGAAAGTAGAGCTTAAGTAAGGTCTTGGGAGGGAAAGTAAGGGATTCTACAAGGAGGTGGGAAGGAAATACAACCTAAGCATGGTAGATGGCCTGGGCAAAGAGATGGGAGATGGAAGATGAATGAAAGTTAGCATTGCTAATATGTTGCAACTTGCTAATGCTCACCTTGAATATAGTAACTTTTTAAAAAATGATAATCACCTCATCTTGTTTGTTTTGGTGTCCTTTTCTGACCTGTTTTTCTTTTATACATTGTATCTATCAGAGTTGAGGGTGTATTACATTTTAATGCAGAATGCAGTATATACAGTGGATTCTTCTGTCTTCTCTATAATTGTGTATATCATTACATATTTCTTTGTATTTTTAAAATTTGTCATTTCTTCATATTGGCACAATAACCTTTCATTATATATATCAACTTAGTTGTTCATTCCCCATCATTACATATGGGCTGGTGTTAAATTTTTTGTTATCACAAATAAAATTGCTATAAATATTTTTATACTAGTAGGGTTTTTATCTCCTTTTAATACATTATTATAGTCCTAGTAGTGTTTTGTTTAGTTGTTTCAGTCATGTCTGATGCTTTAGGATCCTGTTTGGGGTTTTCTTGGCAAAGATACTGCAATGGTTTGCCATTTCCTCCTCCAGCTCTTTTTACATATGAGGAAACTGAGGTAAACAAGGTAAAGCAACTTGCCCAGGGTCATACGGTCAGTAGGGGTCTCAGGTCAGATTTGAATTCCTGAAGATGAGTCTTCCTGATTCCAGGTCTAGCATTCTATGCACTGTGCCACCTAGTAGCTCCTTTATAGTGGTATCTCTGAGTTAAAAGGTCAGTAATCTTTACATCTCTTGTCTATTGCTAATTTGGTTTTCAAAAAGATGACCCTCAAGTACAACTCTCCTTTGAAATGAAGGATATCCCTAACTCAACCCTGCCAATGGTGAATTTTATCTTTAGGGATCTGCCAATCGGATAGGGATGAGGGGGCATAGCAGAATGGTTTTAATTTGCATTTTTATATTATTGCAATTTAAATAGAAACTGGTCCTTTTGCAAACAAACTAGCCCTCCTGCAAAATTGTCAGTGAAGTATATTTTTAAAAGCCTGCTTCAGGGCTGAAAAAAATAGTCAAGAATTTAAGTAATTTTAAAAGTGTTTTTTTTTTTACTTAAAAGTGAGGCTATACTATTAACTGAATTATTTTTGAAATGAAAACTTCAAAAACACTGAATTAAACAGTTAAAGTAATAATGGTTAAGTTTTTTTTAAAGACTGTCTAGCTCATTTTATTTAATTCATTGTTTACTAAATAATGACGTATTTAAAAATTAATTGCACTCTGCTTTTGAACTCAATAAGGACTTTTTATATGAGATTATTTTTCCTTTACTTTTTATTAGCTGCTAAAAGTCTGTCTATGATAAGGAACCCAGTAATGCTGGAAACATGTCTAAAAGGTCACTTATTAGGGTTGAGTCTATACGAGATGGAAATCTTGTTATTAACTCATGTTAATAATTTAAGCCATTTGGCAATGAGTTTGAATTCATCTCCCACAGCCTGACTGTCTAGGCTTTTCATGACTGTTTACACAACCAGGCACTTCCCATAATGCTTCACTTGTAACCTCGGGAGTTTCAGCTTGTGGTCCCTGACTGTTAAGGTTCGTGCATTCTGCCCTACACTCTGATTTATTCACATGCAACATAATAAAGTATGCTGCCATTTTGTTTTGTGAGAAGCAGCTCAGAATGGTGGGTAGTGAGTTGGAATTAGTCTGTGGAGACCTGAGTTCAAACCCAACCTGACACTCTTAAATCAATTCAAATTTAATAAGCACTTACTAAGGGCCTACTATGTATGAGAATTGAAAAGACAAAAAAGAAAAACAGTCCCTGACTGTGTGGATCTTACATTCCACTAAGTGCGCACCAATGAAAACAGAAAGTAAATTCTAAGTACTTTTGTTGTCGGGGGATAAGACAAGGCCTAATCAATGAGGGGGTGCTTAGGTTGTGTCTTGAAAAGTATCAGATGGGGTGGCTAGGTGGCACAGCGAATAGAGCACTGGCCTTGGAGTCAGGAGGACCTGAGTTCAAATACAGCCTCAGACACTTAACACAAAACTAGCAGTGTGACCTTGGGCAAGTCACTTAACTCCAATTGCCCTGTCTTCCCCCCTCCAAAAAAAAAGTGGAATATTAAAAAAAAATAAAAAGTGGAATATTGCTCCTTCAAACACTTAAACTTTGCAAATCATTCTACAAGTGTCTCTTGAGCACCTACTGTGTGCCTGGAACTGCTTTAGGCATTGGAGATACTAAAACAAAAATGTGAAACCTCTGGTTCTTCTCTTATAAAATGGAGCCAGCAATACTTACCCAACAACTTCACAGGGCTATGGTGAAGCATTCTTTTTTGCAAGCTGCAAAGAGAAACAAAAATGTGGTGCCAGGTATGTAATCTGGGACAGGTAACCCCTTCATTTCTTGTTTTTCTCATCTATATGTAACACACACACACACACACACACACACACACGGCTGCCTTTTCACTTTCCCTTAACATTGGCAGGCCAGGTCCCAGGAGACTGGCTGAATAATTAACTAAACCCTCAGCATTCTAGGGGTAGTCTTGCTAGGTGGTACAATGGATAAAGCACTGGACATAGTGTCAGGAACACCTAAGATCAAATTCAGACTTGGACACATGCTAGCTATTTGACCCTGGACAAGTCACTTATACTCTGTCTGCCTCAGTTTCCCCATCTACAAAATAGGGCTAATAAAAACCCCTATCTCTCAGGGTTGTTGTGAAGATAAAATAGGATAATAGTTGTTTTTTTTTTTTTGGAAGATTCTTCAATCTAATCCATACCTTTATTATTGACATCTCCCAAATATAACTTGTTTTTTTCTTTAAAAAACATGCACATGGAGATACACAACCAGAACGATGAAGTATTCAAAAAAGAAATTATCACCACATTGTTACACCATCAATACAAACATCTATCTTTATGAATATTCTCCCAGGAAGAGGGATCATGTCAAAGTTATAACTGGTTGTTTGAAAATATTTTTACCTCTCAGAGACTGCTTCAGTATCATTAATCTCTCCCAAGAAAAACAGGTATTTAAGAGAGCAAACCCCATGAAGGTATCAAAACTTAGTCATTTCTCTTTTTTTTTTCATATACATAGCAAACATTTAATAAATGCTGGTTGATTGATCTTGTTGATTC
>CM053587.1:333572910-333583172 GCA_028646515.1 Pseudochirops corinnae
TATCTCCTTCCATCCTGAGGCTTGTAGAGTTGTCTTTAGCTGTGCGTTGTTGAGGACAGTCCAGTTTATCAAGGTTGGTCATCATATGTACGATGTATCTGTGATTGTGTACAGGTTTTGCCTGGTTCTGCTCTTCTCACTTAGCAGGATAATATTTGTAAAACATTTTTGCAAACCTTAAAGCATCATAGAAATAAAAGCTATTATTGTTGCTATTGTAATTCTAGTACTCTTGTTTCCAAGCCCCCACAAGTATGTTTCTCATTGTTTATTGGCCAGACGATCAGCTTTTAAAAAAGATATTCACTAAGCAGGTATAGCAAGGGCAGTAGTTATAGAAACAATCCCCCCACACCTGGGGCACATTTTTTGTCCTTAGAAATATTGGGCTCAACTTCAGAGTAAAATGACAGTAAAGCAAACATGAAAGGAACCCCAGTGGCCAAGGGATAACTCACAACTCTTGGTTATTGGAAGTCATTTTTTTGTTTCATTGGTGTCCTCATGAAGTTCCTCTGAGGATCCTTGCTTGCCTCTGAGGGTCTGTGACCCTGGAGAGTCCTGGATCTGTCTCTCCTTGGAATGTCTAACCTGTCCTCAGTGTGTAGATACAGATTCTGCCGTCAGTCAGGCAATCACCAAGCATTTATTAAACTTATTTAATATTTTAATAATAAATAATAATTTAATTTAATAAGCTTATTTATTAAGCTAGGCACTGTGCTGAGCACTGAGGATACACAAATACAAGCAAAAGAAAAGATCATCTCTACTCTCAAAGTGTATGTGTATGCGTGTAAATTTCTTTTCTTTTCAATTTAATAAATAAAACAATCATTTCCATAACATAGTATTATTTTTAAAAAGATGATGGCATATAAAACTCCAACTCTATGTACAAATTGCTATTCTTTTAAAATATATAATAAAATTATCATTTCTTTTTCCCTTTTTTTTCCCTCCCCCCTAGAAATGGCTACTCTAATGAGGAAAGACAATATTTTCAAAAGGACCTGGAGATCAAGCAAAGGAGAGAAGGGTAGGAATAGTGGCTATGTCCAGAGAATGAGAGATGGCTGGTTGGAGCCCTTATTTGAAATGGAGGCTCTGGGAAAAAGTGGCCAATGGGAGAAGGGGCCTGCAGAAGCAAGCCCACTGTTTCAGCCACTATCAACCAGTGATGCTCCAGGGATGCTGCTTCCAGCTCAGGTGGACATTACTACCAATGCTAATTGGCCCCCCAGGTCTTCAGAGCCTTTGAAGTTCACAAGATCATTTTCTTGTGAATTATGTTTCAGTTGGCTTGGGACACTTTCTGTTTGCTCCTGACATGTTTGTCTCTCCTTCCACCTGAATTCATTGTTTCCTACTGGTATAGGCTCTCTGGTGACATGGCCAAGAGAGACAGTGGAGGAGAAGGTGAGAGGAGTTCTTTTTTCTACCTAAGAGTGATTCTTTCTCAGGAACCTGGAACCTTCAGCTCCCAAATTTGGTGTCCTCTCCTATTTGACTGATCAATTCCAAATTTACATGCCCTTTCACATTTAGTCCAAAGGCATTACCTGATCTATTTCTTTTTGTTTTGTTTTGTTTTTCTGTTTTTGTTTTTTTTTTTACCTGATCTATTTCAACCAATTGTAAGACATTTTCTGTGTGGAATCATCTTTCTTTATCAAATTTTCCAAAGACCCTGTGATACTTTTAAATTGGCTAAGAATTTATTCATACTTGTTTGTTTATTTGTTTTTTTGATAGAGTAATTGATTCAATTCAGATGCTTGGACTTTCTGTGATTAATTGAGGAGGATGCACCTTCCCACCTCTAAATATAAAATAACTTTATATAAAGTTTTCCAATAAGCCTAAAAATAATTTGGTGAGCCTACACATTAAAATGTCTTCTTCTATCACCATCTATCACACATCCAAAGGACCTTAAATCCCTTCATTTTACAGATGGGGAAACTGAGGTCCAAAGAGGTTTAATGAATCATGCTAGGATATGTAAGTAGTAACCAGCAGAGTCAAAATTTGAACTCAGGTCCTCCCTCTAAATCTGTCATTTATTCCATTACATGCTTCTGCCTTTTAGCGGAATCTAGTGGTATTTTATGGGTACTCCTTACTTAGGATGGTGTAGACAATAGCACCAAACAAAGTGATTTCAGGTGCCCCCAAGGGAATTATTGGCCTCCTGTAGGCCCCTAATAATAAAAGAGCTGGACTTATTCACAGAGGAAATGAGATTCCCAAGCCATGGCCCTATTTATGAAAGGGCAAAAGGAAAAGAGAGGGGCTTTTCATACCACAGAGGGGGCCAAACACAAATGAACATTACCCAGACATCGGATATCTCAGCAACGAGGGGACTGACTTTTTGCTAAGTGAACACACATATGGAAAACGTTAAAGAGGAAGGCAAGTGAGGCAAGGGGATACACGAGTTCAAGAGACACCTCGATTTGTTTTTGGAAAGAGAGGAAATTGGAGTACATGGTGAACAAGCAGAAAGGTTGAATTAAGCTAAATCCCAAAAGGGCAAACGAGAGGAGGCTGGGCAACTTTCCATTCATTCTTTCCTACTTTCTTTCTCTTCCTTTCTGTCTTTGTTCCCTTCTTTCTTTCTTTCCTTCTTTCTTTTTTCTTTCTTTCTTTTCTTTCTCTCTTTCTTTCTTCTTTCTTTCCTTAGTTCCTTCCTTCCTTCTCTCTCTCTCTCCCCCCTCTCTTTTTTCCTTTCTTTCTATTTTTCCTCTTTTCTCTCTCTTCCTCTCTTCTTTTCTTTCCCTTTCCTTATCATTTATTTCCCTATCCTTTATTCATTTTCTTCCTTACCACTACTCTTCCTTCCTATTTTCTTTCCTTTATTTTCCTTCTTTCTTCCCTTTTCTTGCTTTCTTTTTTCTTTAATTTTCCTTCCTTTCTTCTTACCTACTTCTCTTCCTTTCTCTTTCTTCCTTTTCCTTCTTTATATATTTATTTTTCTCTCTTTCATTCCTTATTTCTTTTCTTTCCTCCTTCCAGTTCTCCATTCCTTTCTAGTTTCCTTGCTTTCTTCTTTCCTTCTTTCCTCCCTATCTTTTGTTTTTTCTTTTCCTCTTTTTTCTTCCTTTCACTTTCCTTTCCTCTTTCCTTCCTCTCTTCTTTCCTACTTTATTGCTTGTCTTTCTTTTCTCTCTTCTCTTTTTCTTTGTTCTCTTCCTTTCCTTTCTCCACTTATTCATTTGTTTCTCATTTTCATTCCTTTTTATTTCCTTCTTCCCTTCCCACTACCATTCTCTCCCCTCTTACTTCCTTTCTTCTTTCTTTCCTTTTTTATCTTTCTTTCCTTCTTCCTTCTCTGTCTCTTCCCCTCTTTTTCTCTTCTTTCTCTTTCTTCATTTAGCTATTTGTTTATTCTCTCTTCCATTACTTCTTTCCTTCCTTTCCCACTATCCTTCCCACTTTTCTTCCTCCTTTCCTTTCTCTCTTCTCTCTCTCTCCCTTCCTCCCTCTTGCTTTTTTGGAACACAATGGATAGAATGCTAGTCCTGAAGTCAGGAAAATATAAGTCGAAATCTGGCCTCAGACACTTATTAGCTGTGTGATCGTAGGCAAGTCTTTTTACCTCTGCTTCAGTTTCCTCCAATATAAAATGGGAAGGAGGGGTGATAACAACACCTACTATTCAAATGATACAGTATTTGTAAAGCATTTAATATCATGTCTGGCATATAACTGGTGCTATATAAAGGCTAACTATTGTATTTATTTATTTTGATTGTACTAGACAGGGGACTGCACTAAATAGGACTCCTCGTGTGAGGAGGAGCTGGTACAAATTCTGCTCACACACCATTATCATGTGCTGATCAATCAGTCACTCTCTGAACATCAGTTTTCTCAGCTGCAAAATGGTGACAATTAAAGCATCTCCCTCAAAAAAGCTGATATTGTAAGGATCAAAGGAGAGCCTCCCAGAAAAGCCATATAGAAATTTGGGCTGTTATTATTACTGTTACATTGAGGTTGTGCTG
The DNA here is from genome assembly GCA_028646515.1 of Pseudochirops corinnae. NCBI lineage: Eukaryota > Metazoa > Chordata > Mammalia > Diprotodontia > Pseudocheiridae > Pseudochirops > Pseudochirops corinnae. Next base: position 333,576,924 of record CM053587.1, read on the forward strand.
ACTGTGTGTGAGGGGCAGCTTGGTGTGGTGGAGAGACTGCTAGTTGTAGAGTTGGAAGACCTAAATTCACGCCCTCCCTCAGACGTTTATTAACTGAATGGCCTTGGGAAAGTCACCTATCCTCCATGGGCCTCTATGCTCCATCTGTAAAGTGGAACATGATGACCATTAAGTGACCTTTCAGATATAAATTCATAATCTGTGGGTAAAAAAGATTTATCTAGAACCTTTCTTTGGTTTGAGCAATGAAAACTAGCCATATTAGAGGGTGTTTTCAGAGCTGTGCCTAGAGCTTTGAGTAGGTGTGTTTAGGTATACCATCACCTCCCAGAGGGAACATTTCAGGTGCCACCATCCTCATCTCACACCCTGTCATCACCATCATTGTCACCACCATTACCAGTGAATGATTGGTGATATCACCGCCATTGTCACCACCATTGGCAGTGAATAGCAAAGGCAGGATTCAAACACAGATCTTCTGACTCCCAAGCAGTGCCCTACCCATTATGCCACACTACCTCTCCCCTAGCACATACTATGTGCTAGCCTCTGCAGAATGAATTGAATCTCAAAGGACTATAATTCAATTCAATTTAAGAAGCCTTAAAATCACCTACTGTATACAATGCACCGTACTGAAGTGCTGGAGATGCAAAGCTTAATGGACTCACTTTCTAACCGTGAGATAATGACTGGAAATGGAGGCAAGATGAGCATTTTCAGATGTGGTTTTGGGGAACTGACCTGTGCAGCTATGTAAGAGGGCCTTTTATCTTCCCTTAATGGCAGGGTCAGGGGAGAGAAACAGGGAACAGTTTTGGGTTTTTAATGCTTGTCAGTCTGAAAATAATGTTTGAAAGCAAAATGTTATAGAAAAGATTATTGAGGTTGGAGAAGGCAGGGGCAAATCTCACCACTACCTTTTACTGCCCGAGTGCCATGGGGCAAATTTTGGGCCTCCCTCCCTCCCCATGCCTCAATTCTCTCATCTATAAAATACAGAAATTGGACTAAATTGTCTCTGCCCATTCTGAACTCACGATCTATGAAAAACAGTGCCTGTCATCAAGAAGCTTACATTCCACTGGGACACAGACTCTATAGAGGAATGAGTAGATATAAGATTATTTTAATACCAACTAGGGCCCTTAGATGGCACAGTAGATGAGGCCCTAGACCTGAAAACCTGAAACACTTACTAGCTGTGTGACCGTGGACAAGTCACTTAACCTTTTTTGGCCTAATTTATAAAATGGGGCTAGTAATAACACCTACTTCCCAAGACTGTTATAAGGATACAAAGAGCTTTACAAACCTGTTTGTTGTTCTTCAGTCATTCAGTTGTTCTAACTCTTTATGACCCATACTGTCCATGGGGTTTTCTTGGCAAAGATCCTGGAGAAGTTTGCCATTTCCTCCTCTAGGAGATTAAGGTTAAACAGAAGTTAAGTGACTTGCCTGGGGTCATGCAGCTGGTAAATGTCTGAGGTCACATTTGAATTCAGGTCTGCCTGACTCCAGGCCCAGCACTCTCTCTATCCATGGAGTCATCTAGCAGCTTCTTTGCAAATCTTATACTTCTATTTAAATGCTAGCTGTAATTATGGTAGGATCAAGGAAAACCTCTAATAGAAAGAAGCATTTAGGCAGAACCTTAAAGGGATCAAAGGATTTTTTTTTTATCATTTCATAGTTTTTCTTATTTTTTTTTACATTTCCAAATGAATTCACTTTGTCATCTTACTCACTCTGCATTTCAGTCAAGCCAGCTTATTGAGCAAAGAATTTTAAAAGGCAGAGGTGGGAAAGGTTTGGATCCATGGCACACAAGAGAGCCTGTGCAAAGGCATGGAGGTGGGAGATTTGATACAAAATTCATGAAACAATACTTAGGCTACCAGATGGGCCATTGGAATAGTCCAGGCAGAAGATGACTAGGGCCTGAACTAGGGTTGTGACTATGTGAGTGAAGAAGACAGAAGGGAGATATCATAAGCTCCTAGATTTAGAGTTGGATCTCCATGCTCTATAGACAAGAAATGGAGCCCAGAGGGGCTAAGCAACTTGCTGAGTGGTGCACAGCTAGAAAATAGCACTGTTACAATTTGAACCTAGATCCTCTGACTGTAAACTCCATGTTCTTTCCAATTTACTTTAACCCTATCTCCTATGGAGGGAAGAGACCATCTCAACCTGGTCTCCACAAAGTCTCCACCTGCAGTTTACTGCCTAGCTGCCCTGCACCCAGGAAGAGCACCTCAGTGGCTCTGAAGGCAGTCTCAGTTCCGTCCTAGATATATCTCTCCAAATAGAACTGATGCCATGTTCCCTTGGGTCATGCCTCCATTGGACTATTAATAATATAGTCTTCAAAACTATAGTGATACCATCATATCTGAATCTCTGAAGACAGCTAAGATATAGAAGTTAGGTCAGGTTGCTATTGTTCAGTCATTTTAGTCATATCTAACCTTTTGTGACCCCATTTGGGGTTTTCTTGGGAGATATTCCATTTCCTTCTCCAGCTCATTTGACAGATGAGAAAACTGAGGCCAACAGGGTTAAGTGACTTGCCCAGGATTTGACAGTTAGTAAGTGTCTAATGCCAGATTTGAACTCAGAAAGAAGAGTCTTCCTGCCTCTAAGTCTGGTGCTCTATCCACTGTGAAACCTAGCTGCCCCCAAGACAGCTTATCAAGTACTTATTAACCACCTACTGCATTGGTCTAAGTAAAGAAAAGTCAAAAGACAGTCCCAACCTTAAGGAGTTCACAGTCAAATGAGAATGATGTTATAACAACTAGTATATCCAAATAAAACTGTATTTTAGGGGGAAATAAGTAGGAACATGTCTAGTCCTTGTTGTGTGATTTGGGGCAAGTCATTCAATTTCTGTTCCTCAGTTTCCCCATCTGCAAAAATGAGGATTTTTTTTTTTTGCATGATCAGTCTCAATGGATTGTAGTGAGGATAGAATGAAATAGTCGATGTAGTAAGCTTGGAAATTTTAGTGTCTCATGTAAATGTCAACCATGCTCATTAAAGTACAAAAACAGAGAAAAGTCAAGAACAACCCATCCACCAAATTGTAAGAGACAATCTGAATTGTGGTCCAGATGTGGAAACCTTTACAGCATTTGACCTGCTGCCTCATAATGGTTAACATGGGATCACCCAGCTTCCTAGTTAATAAAATCCTTTGCTTTCCTGACCCCCCCCTCAATCCCCACCCCCCCATCCATGACCTCCCTTTGCTTCCCCCTAGTTAATATTTCCATCCTATCCATGGCATTCCAGGCACAGAACACTACCAAGACAAATGCACATGTGAACGTGCAGCAGTTTTTCCATCTCACTGGAAGAGGATGCAGGAGAAAATCATCCCAAATGACCTGAGGTGTGATCCTCCCTAAAGAATTGAGTTTCAGAGGCTAAGAAGCCAAGGACCCAGGTTCAAATCCAGGTTCTAGTATTTACTGACTATTTGACTAGAGGACAGTTCTTTAGGCATTGAGTTTTGCATCAGTAAGATGAAGGATGTTGAACTAGATCTCCCCAAAGATCTATTTGAATTTTAAATGCTCTGCTCTTGGGTGTTTAGAAAAATGATAAGAATGAAGCTCTAACTACAGTTAAGATAACAGGAGCAACAGATTCCCGTTAAAGCCGAGTAAAAAGGTCATAAAAGACCAGTCAGACAAGAACATTATGGGTATTGCTGGGTTCAGGTGGATCTTTGGGGACAGATTTAATGGTTAGTTAGTACCGGAAGTCATTCATAGTCGGGATCATTTCCAGTATCTCAGGCTTGCATCTGGGTGAGCCCATGTTCACTCTTAAAAGGGAGCAGGTCCAAAGCTGCATCATTTTGTAAATCTGGACAGCACAACCTTATGATGATGGACTTATGTGTTTATTTCAGTTCTCATGCTTGCTTTTCTTATGCTCTCAAGTAAGACACGTGGCACAGTGGATAGGATGCTAGGTTCCTGAAGATCTGGGTTCAGATCTTGCCTCTGATTCTTCCTAGGTGTAACTGTGCCAATCACTTTCCCTCTCATCCTGTATCTCTTAAGTCATAGAGGGGGTTACAATCTGTGTCTGTGGAAGGAGCTCCCATACTGAGAGTCTCCACGCTTGATGGAATCACAGATTGTCCACGAAGACACAAGCTTTTGTTCAAACATCTGAACACCTTCAGCCTTACACTTCTCTGGCCAAGACAGACTATGAGAGACAAGCCAAGAGGCTGCTAGAACTAATGGAAAACTGGAGTTTTTTGTTAATTAATGTTTAATCAGTGATGTGCTGGAGCCAACTTGGAAAGCTCCAAGAGCTGATTGTTAAATTTTGGGGGTGAGTTTGCACCTGGGAAACTTGATATTGGGGCTGATTTATTGATTGCTAGATTTAAGAAAGTGTTGATAATGTAAATTAAATTTTTAAAAAAGTGTCTCTGGAGAGCTGGTTATTAAACATGTACTAGCACATCTCCACCCTTAAGTATAAAGGAAATTTTTAAAATGTACATGAAAAAATACCAAAAGATAATAAATAGAGGTGGTAACAACTCAGGGTCCCTAAAAGTCTGTGTGTACAATTCTGAGTGATTAAAGAAGAGTGAGTCACATGTTCTTTAACTCTTCTACCCCTAAGTACTCATCACTTCTCTTTCCCCCTTAGGTGCAGGCATTCTGAGGTCATCCCTCAAATTCCATCCTGTCTCATGTCTGAAAGAATGTTATTGTGCTGTTAGGAGGCTAACCTAGAGTATGTTTCCATGCAACAGCTGGTTGGCACAATAAGATGTCTGCTGGCCAGGAGGGGAGGTGCTGAGGTGGAAATGTGAACCAGATTTCTCTCCTTTTGAAGCTTCGTGAGGTTGCAGACTACTGAGCCCGCCTGGAGTTCATATTCTGAATTATTAGTCCTCAGTCCAGCCATCAAAAGAATAGTCTCCTAGTGGGACATAGTAATGAGGATAGTAATGTTTCTCAGACTGGAGCCCCACTCTCTGGGGGAGTTCTACCTCTGAGGGTCACATGGGAAGAAGCCCTCATCTAAGGCTTCTCTAGAACACTTAGCCCATCTTGTTAAAATGTTACTACCCCTGGTGGAATGACTGGACAGTAACAATCTACCCCTCGGATGACAGAAAGCCAAAGTTTCTGTTTCGAATTGAAAATTGGGGGAAAGAAGTTCAAGGGGCTTTGGAGGATAACCTAGAAGGGTGCTGCTGAAAGAATGAGGGATATGTCTACTGCCTTTGTAGCTCAAATGCATGTGTTCCCTTTCTCACCCCAATGATGTAGTCCTTTAAAGGCCAGTCTTCACTGTGAGGGTGTATCCAACAAAGTTTGTTGCATTTCGGTCAGTGGAAAACAGCGTTGGTGACGAGAAAGTCATGAGATGCATAAATCTTCAGTAGTAAGAGTCTATAGTTGTGGCTGTTTCCAACTCCCAAAAGGAGTCAGGAAGAGTTGGACATAACTGAAGACAATTTAACCTCGCCTCTTTCTCCAATACAATACAAGGTCCTTGAGGGCAGGCACCATCTTGCTCACTTGTATTTGTTTCACTGGAGATTGACATAGAGTCAGCAACATAGTAGGAGCTTTATCATTCATTCAGCTAGATTTTCCCTTAAGTACTTAAACAGGGTGTTATTCAGTGCATATATATTTAATATTGATATTGTTTACAACGCAAATATGAATTTGAAATAAAAGTTTTCAATTCATTTGTTTGTTTATTTTCAATATTAGGAGACAGGTTTGAAACTGGACCTCTATATCTCCAACTTTCATGCTTTATTCTTTATACTATAATTGTTCTACTTTTGATAAAGATCACATTCTCCTTTGAATCTACACCCATTCATGTATCCCCTCTCCATCCCATCCTACTCCCTTGATAAACTTATTGGACTTCCACCACTATAACCTCCTTTTCTTCCTCCCTCCTTTCCTTCTCTGGCTTCTTTGTCCTCAACTCAGATAGGCATAAGGTTTACAAGATTCCCAGCCCCAAATTCTGTATAATCTTCTCTAATGAATATTCCAATTAAAAGAAATTTTAGGAATTCCTTTTTCCTCTCTTTCATTTTCTCTACATCAGTGTTTCTCAACATGTGCTCTAGAGTACTCTTGGGAACCTTTCTGGGATTCCATAAAGCCAAAATTATTCCACAATAAGACTAAGAAGTTTTAGTTTTTACTAAGCCAAATATCTACAGATATAACATAC
>CM053587.1:333583672-333614747 GCA_028646515.1 Pseudochirops corinnae
ACTATTCTTTTCATCAAAAACTCAAATTTCACTCCTTTTTCCTTCCTTTGGGTCTTATATTCTGCCTTTCAACCATTCTGGGGATTCTTGTATCTATTCCATTCTTTATTTAGGGGTTCTAATTATACTTCTTAAAAAATTTTTATCTTCTGGAATTTTTTTCTTGGCATTCTCTTAACCAATAGCATAGCCTCTATGATAAAATGCAAACTCCTCATCCTAGGATTTAAAACTTTCCACAGTCTTACCCTCACTTAGTATTCTGGTCTTGGTTCCACTTACCTTCATATACTCGTAGCATGCATGGCTTCACATCGCCTCCTTTCCTGCCTTTAGTAAGTGGTCACCAGTATGTGGAATGTATTCCCTCCTCTTACCTCTTATAATTACTAGCTTCCTTTAAAGTTCAGCTAATAACTGAAGGTATTTCTATGGTTTCAGCAAGTTCCCTACAATTTTAATTCATTCATTCAATACATTTCCCATAATACCTAACTCACTACACTAAAATAATTTGCTTACCTAGTCTATGGAGCTCAATACAACCAAAATGTAGTTTTCCCCATGGAGTTCTGTGGATGAGGCTCCACCCCTTGAGAATCTGGGAGCAACCAGGAATTCATATTTCCTGTCACACCTTTCACTAAATCTATATATTTGTATATTAAAATAAAACAGACTTGCATATCTATTAAACCAACTTTACTAGCCATGCACCAGAGCATAACCTTACAGTGTTATATGATCTTGCCTAATGCCTTTGGGGAAAATAATGTATTATTATATTCTGCATAACTCATAAAATAGAAAAAATGATTTTTAATATATACACAGTGTAGTTAAAGTGGCTAGTTTTCCAAATATTTAAAAGCATGGCACACTCTCTAGCATGTTTTCAACATATTTGGACACATTTAAAATATTCTTTGCCAGACCATACAGCTCTCACATTGGATTCTAATCTTCTGCTTCCCAAAGGGTGCTGGAGACACTTCTGGCTACACAATACTAGTCAGGTGCCACCTGTTCCCAGATGGTTGATGGCTAGGGACCAGGCCTGGGGTTCTTCTAATCATTCACTTATCAGTGTTTCCGTGACCAGCACTTGTCCTCACCCATGAAGCATGTAGATAGAAACACAAAAAAGATACACAGTTTCTGCCCTGTGGGGCAGTGATTCCTTAAAATATAAGGCTGGACATGCCCTCCCTCTCCTCAATAAACTCCAGTGGCTCATTGTTATCTCAAGGAACAATATAGAGTGATTACTAAGTGTAAGGAACACTACTAAGCCCTCAAATATGGCTATATTTTGCATGCTTTTCAATTCAATCATACTGTCCTATTTGCTGTTCCTTGTGCACAATTTCTCCATGGTTTTGCACTGTCTGTCCCTCGGGCCTGGGATGTTCCCTCTTCTCATCTTTATTTCCAGTCTTCCTTTGAGACTCAGCTCAAACAATACCTTCTGTAGGAGGCGTTTCCCAGTGTTCTCAGATGCTAGTGTCTTCTTATCTACTCTGTGTATATCTTCTACAGACCTAGTTATATACATATCTCTTTCTCATTAGAAGGGAAATCCCTTGAGGGCATGGGTTATTTTCACTTTGTTTTTATAATCCCCATGTCTTACAGAAATACCTGGAACATGGAATAATCTTGTTAAATGATCATAACTCTTGGGTTTAGAGCTGAGGGAATCTTAGAGATCATCTAGTCCAACAGCTTTCTCATTTTACTAATGAGAAATAACACCCATTTTTACTATGAAGTGATTTGTCAAAGGTCACATAGTTAATGAGGCAGCTATGTGGTGCAATGAATAGAGTGCTAGGCTCAGAGCCAGGAAGATCTGTGTTCAGATTCAGCCTTAGACTATTCCACCTGTGTGACCCTGGGCAAATCATTTAACTTCTGTTTGCTTCAGTTTCCTTAACTGGAAAATGGGATTAATAATAGCACCTATATCCCAAGGTTCTTATACATTTTGAAGAACTTAGCATAAAGCTTGGCACATAGTGCTACATAAATGTTAATTATTGGCAGCCATAATAATGAGTGGGCAAGGAAATGATTTGAACCCAGACCCTCAGACTTCAAATTCAGAATTCTTGCCACCCAACAATGCCATCCTTCATTTAATTTCATACCAGTACTTGGCATCTAAAAAAAGTTGTATTTCCTATAATTTTAAAAATAAAATAAATTAAAATGAATTCAACCTAATTTCCCCAGAATTTGAAGATGTCTCTTAAGATAATCAAAACCGTGCCAAACATCATGAGGACTGAGGATTACTTCTTGTGGCATTTTTAAGGTTTAAAAGAATGGGCTACAGCCAAAATAAATCTAGACCATCAAGAGACCTAAGTCCAAAGAACAAAGCAGACATCTATCATTTGGGAATGACAAAACATATGGCAGTGAATAATGTAATGAGTATTATGGTATATAATATATTATATATAATGTATATATAATATAATGTATGTATATATATATGTGTGTGTGTATGTGTGTGTATATACTGAATAATAATCTGCCTTGTAAAAAAAAAAAGCAAGAAGGATGAAAACAACAGAGAAACATGAGAAGAGCAACATGAACTGAGGTGAATTAAAGGGAATCAGGAAAACAATGTATGCGCTGACAACAATGTAAATGGAGATCCCAACAACAAAACAATTAGAATCATGGCAGGTTTGGTGGTACATTCTTGTCATCTCTGCTGCTTGGGAGACTGAGGCTGGTAGATCCCTTGAGTCCTGAAGTTCTGAGCTGCAGGAAGGCTAAAGTCAATTGGGTCCCAACTAAGTGTGTCAACAACATGGCGAGCCCCCAGGAGATGATGGCTGCCAGGCTGCCTAAGGATGAAACCAGCCCAGGATGGAAAAATGGAGCAGATTAAAGGTTTCATGGTAATTAGTACATTACATATGTGTATTTCTAGGATTTAAAAATAAATTTATGAAGCAGTCAGGAAATCTTTTAGAATAGTTTATTTATCTCTCTGGTGCCCATTTTTCGAAACCATAAAATGAGGGGGTTAGATTAGACACCAGGGTGTAAGGGGATAGGGTATTGGATTTGTAGTGAAAAGGACCTCATTTCAAATTCTGTCTCAAATCCTTAATAGCTGTGTGACCCTGACTAAGTCATTTTACTTATTTTTTTTACTTTACTTTACTTACTCTATTAGTCTGAGTTCCCTCACCTCTAAAAGAAGAAGGCTGGAATCAATATCCTGTAAGCTCCCTCCTCTTTCTAATTCTCTGTATCTTGTGTGTACATTATTGTTTGGATGTTGTCTCCACTATTCGAATATTAGCATCTTCAGGACAGGGGGCTTTTTTTTTTTTTACTTTCTTTGTATCTCTAGAGCTTAGTGGAGTTCCTTACACTTAGTAATCACTGTATAAATACTTATGGAGTGACTAAATTTCTGACCCTCTGATGCTGTAACTGGATGGCTTCTGACAGCCCATCCAACTCTGAGATGACAAACTATGATTCTATGATATTCTAGTGAAATAATGCCCCATTAGGACATCTATCTAACTGCTAAAAGGCTGCCACTTGGCCATTTTTACATTGCTTTCTCTCTTTCTCTTCCACTCTGTGAGCCAGTCATCTCCTCTGGATGAATGCTGCGAGATGTCTATCTGAACATTGGGCACTTGAGAGTAATGTGATGACTTGTGGCCTCTGAGGTCAATGCTGGGGGCCATCGCCTATCATCCTGATCTATATCCTGCCAGTGGACCCAGATGGCTCCAGAGGAGGAAGTAAGACTTTGCACAGCCCTTCCTCACTTAAATCCAATTCACTTACATGTCATGGCATCACCTCCCTGATGTCGTTGGTCCTCTTCAAGAATGAAGGACCAACAAAAAAGTCAATGCTCCACCACCCCAGGGAGAAAAGAGGTTACCCACTACTCCATTATAATGACTAGCAATAAAAATATCTGCAATGATGGCAAAACTCAGGGATGCCAAGTTAGCTAGGAGAAGAGACAGATGATCAGAGAAGGAAAATGTCTTTCCTCTTTGTCTGGACTGGAGACTTCATTACTGTCTTTCCACTTCTGAAAGTGCTTTAACTGGAGGAATTATTGGCATGCCTTAATGACTATATGGGCAATAAAATCTGGACTGGAAAAGATAGTAAAGACAAGAGAGGGCAAAGAAATGAAGGGGAGAAAGGACAACACAGAGTTCTTATTAGCTAGCTTTACACTGGTTCCTTTCCCGCTTTTGAAAATGAAATACTTTTGAAGGTCACTTTTAATAAAGAAAAAGGATGCAAACAGAGACAAGAATGATGAAGAGATGATGGCTGGGGAATAGACTGAAGTAGAACGATGTGATCGGAAAAGGCCAGAACTTGGTACTTGGGACCTGGGTTCAAGTCTCAACCAAGATACTAGCTGCTTGATCATGACATAGTCCCTTTGACTTTCTGGGACTCAAAGTGAAAGAAATTATGCTGGCGCTCTTTAGTTCTAAGATTTGCTATGAGAAATGATAAAATGGGTACTGTTCTTCACACTTGGTGTTTGATTTCCCACTGCCATGCATTTGCACAGGTGATTTCCCATACTTCCCTCACCTCCATTTCTTCAAATCCCTGGAGTCCTTCAAAACCGAGCCCAGGCAACAGCTTTAACTTGAGGCCTTTCCCCATACCCTTTCTCTAAGCCTCTCCTAAATCACTTTGTGTCTCTTTTAAACATTACTAGCTTAAAACTACACTAAGGCTTTTGGAACATCCTGCCTATGCCTATATGTTTATATATACACACACATATATGTATATAGCTATCTACCTATCTATCTATCTATCTATCTATCTATCTATCTATCTATCTATCATCTATCTATCTATTGAATATCTTTATGTATTTATCTATCCATTTGTCTACATGTATGTATATATGTGTGCATATGTGTATACACACATACATAACATCTCCAATGAAATTATATAGATAAAGTGCTTTGGAAACTTTGGGATATGACTCAGTGGATGTCATGCTGGACGTGGAGTTAGGACCTGAGTTCAAATCCAGCCTCAAACACTTATTAGCTGAAGGATCTCGGGCAAGTCAAGTAACACCCCCTCAGCCTTTTTCTTCATATGTAAAGTGGGGATAGCAATGGCACCCAAGGTGGTTGTGAAGACTGTATTCATAAAATGTCTTCCAAACCTTGAAGAGCTAGATAGACGCTCAGTATTATTATTTATGGTAAAATACTCTTTTTATCATCATAAGTTATTGTTGCTGATAATTCCATGTATTCCTTGAGGACAAGAATGTTTGACGTTAGTCTTTGTAACCTGCGCCCCCCGACCAGTGCACGGTCCTGGCACCTGAAATAAATGTTTGCTCATTGCTTGGTCGATTGTTCCAAGGACTAGGAAAAAGAATGGTGAAAAGGCATTTCTCAGAGACTGGGAGTGCCTAGGAGTCAGAGGAGCCGCAGAGCAACCAAGCCAGTGTCTTTGAAACTCTGAGAATTGAGCTGAACTGTAATTATCCTCTCTCCCCACACACCCACCTTCCCGGCCACAAACACCCAAGAGCCGATACCCAACCCTATCCTATTCCCAAACTCCTAGCAGCCCTCCCCTAAATCAAGCACCCACTTCAGACCTGTTTCCTAATTCATGACAAGAGGATATTGTGTGGATTCCAGGTAACCTGGTGGCAGAAACAGCCTTCACCTCCTTCTCCCCAAATCGAAAAATATCCCATTGTTCCACCTGTTGTAAACCCCCCAAAGGGATGTCACACATGAGTCAGCCTGTGGCCTGGATAATCCCATGTGCAGACGCTGGTTAGTTAACTGGGGGCTGGGCGTGCTCTGTAGCCACCATTGTTTTTAATAACAGGCCCAGACCTTGAGGCTGACACATTATTCCTATTCTCTTAAGCTCCATCCACACCTTAAGCGCCAAAGTCAGAAAGCTGGGAGTTAACCAGCCCCCTGGTTCCTTCAGGTAATCGAATCGTTCTCCAGGCAGTGCTAAGAAGATCATTGGTTGGGTCACGCACAGTGTTCTAATGCCCGGCTTATTTCCCACATTGCTCCATAGCTATATCTCCTCTAAATAATAGTTGTGTGTGTGTGTGTGTGTGTGTGTGTGTGTGTGTGTGTGTAAAAATGTGTGTATATATGTATGTATATCTTTTACTATTTAATAAAAGAATATTAGACCGGGAATCTGCAACCCTAGATTTAAACTTGGGTGAGTGTCCCTGGGCAAGTCAGTGGCCATCCTGAGCTGAGGTATCCTCTCCAAAATGTAATTGTGCTAAATCATCCTTTTCAGCTCTGACATTCTGTGTTCAGAGACCTCCCAGCCCTGACATCCCCTGTTCCAAGGTCCCTCCCAGCCCTGACATTCCCTGTTCCAAGATCTCTCCCAGCTCGGGCATGATCTGTTCCAAGGTTTCACAGCTTATCACCTCGTCATTTTAAAGGGTGTCTCCTCTAGTCTTTAGGCTCTTTGTCTCTACCTTCTTCTGCCCTTTCTTCACCTTTTCACCTAATCCTCTAAGCCATCACATTTTTATACTACTAGAACCTGTGTGGCCATGTGACTCATGAGTGTTAGCCCCACTTGGTCTGGCTCAAGCTTTGGTAAGGTTTTGAAAATCTAGCACATGCATCCACCAGACAGCTAGACATCTGGGAAGACCCCAGTAAACATTGTTTAAAAGTTTTATTAAAACTTTTCTTATTTCCTAAAATATCTTGGGTTCTCTAGGAATTAGAAGCATAGAATATACCTATTTTGAGAAAGAAAACCCAGTTAAAAACTGACTTACAGAAATATACAGCCCTCCATACCAGCATCTAATTCTCCTACCTTTCAACAAACAGAGAAGGGTTTTTCTTCTACTTTCCTCTGAGGCCAAGAATGGCCACTGAATTTATTCTGTATCCAACTGCTTTTTATCACTCCTTTCATTACATTGTCAGAAGAGGAACCTAAACTGTAGCTTTCCATGGGACCCTGAGCAAGTCACTTAATTCCTGAGGGCCTCAGGCAACTCTATAAGACTGTAAGTCACTGGGAAGGTAGGCATTGTTCAAGGTGTACTGGTAAAGGGCGTTTACTCTTCTGAGAGTTTGCTAAACCAATGAAAATCACATGCCTAGGCCCACAGATTAGGCAACCTTTGAATGAAAGGCCATTTGTATAAGACTGTCCTCACCAGTGGATATTGGTTCTTTGATATTCTGTGCCTGTGTGAGGGGCAAAGTTGGTAGAAGCTAGAAAGAAGTCATGCCTTCCCACTTTGAAATGAAAGACATACAATTCCAACTTCTCTTCAGGTCCCTGAAGGGAAAGACTCTAGGGAAAAGCCCACATGTCAATTTTTCTACATATTGACTATCTTTCCCCCTAAATCCCCTCCTTCTCTCTTTCAAACTTCTATATTTTGATCAAGGGCACTGCCATACTCCCAGTCTTTAAGTAACTGAAACCACTGAGCCAGCTTCAACTTCACTCTCACTTTCTCTGCCATCTTGACTCTGTCCTCCCTCTCTCATTCAATGCACACATTTAATCAGATGTTGTCTTGATTTTACCTTCATAAAATCTCTCACATCCTTCCCTTTGTCTATACTCACATGACCACCACCTTAATTCTAACCTTTATGATCTCTTGCCTGCTCAGTTATAAAGACTGACCTGCCTCCAGTCCCTCCCCACTCCAACTCAACCACTGCACAATTGCCAAAGCGATTTTCCTAAATACAGGTCTGACCAGGTTTCTCTGCTATTTAATAAACTATAGGAGTGCCCTCTTGCCTCTGGAAACAAGTGCTTGTTCCTCTATTTAGCATTTAAATCAATTCACAACATGGCTTCCCTCACCTTTCTAGGCTTATAGACATTACCTCCGTTCACATCCCCCTTGTATCAGTCAAAAAGGCTGTTCCTGATTTCTTTCACACACAGCATCTCCTAACTCCGTGGCTTTCCTTTACACAAATTATCTCCTGTCCCTGGAATGCAATTTCTCATCAGTTCCAATTTTTAGATACCCTATTGTCCTACCAAGTTCAATTTAAGTAACATTCTACATGAAGCCTTTCCTTTCTCCCCTCTACTGCTGCTTTCTTCCCACCAAAATGGTTTTCTTTCATATCCATTTATAATTGTGGTCCTGCTGTCTCTGCATCCATTCCTTCAAGTTTTCCTATGTTTCTCTGAATTCCTCATGTTTGTGATTTCTTGTGGTGCACTAATATTCAATTACCTAAATTTACAAGCTTGTTCAAACATTCCTCAACTGATGGATATTCATTTGGTAACTAGTACTTTCTTGCTACAATACCCAATTATTCAAATACAGTTGTGATTTCATTGACTTGAGGTTTTCCTCCAACAACAAAGATCACAGCCCAAGTCATCCATTCCTGACCATTCAGCCCAGCTTCTGTCCATGTCCTCACGTATGTTCACCATAAGCCACTCACTCAACTAATGTACTAGAGATTTTTATGGCTTTCTACTGATATTTCAAGGGTTTCTTTGGAGAATTCTAGCTATTGACCAACCATCTCTCATTTTGCTTTGTGACCAGCACATCTCACTTCCTATCATTTAATACTTTTATGACTTCTTTGACCACTTGTTCTTCTTTGGAGTAGGTACTTTGGTATATGTGGGAAGAGAATTTCTGTCTTTTCCTCCCTACTGTATATACCTAGTAATGGCATTGCTGTGGCAGATGGCAGGACTAGTTTAGAAACTCTTCCAAATTGACATCCAGTATGGCTGGACCAATTACTAACCATAATTTTGCACTAGAGTGTTTGCCCACAACTTCTCCAACTATTGATGATTTCTAATTTTAATAATCTTTTAAAAAAATTTTTTTGATTTATTAGAGCAAAATACTGACTTGAAAAATCTCCTGCAACAGAATAAAGTGTCTCTCATAAATATGTATAATGGGAATGGGAATTTGAAGATCTTCCCTGCCCCCTTGACAGGCTTAAGTGAATTTGAGGACTTTCCCTGATTTGAATATATACTCTGCCCCCTAATAGGCTGCATGTGGTCACATGGAGCCTGTGGTGAGAAACTTGTTTTTTCAGGAATGCCCACACCTTGTTACTTTGTGATTGGGCAGTGGTTCTCAGGGGTTGTGACATTCTGTGACCCTGGAGAAGGCTATATATACTTTCATGTGAGGCTTTGCTTTGGGGCTCACTTATGGGAAGAGTTGTGTGATTTGGATAGCCATTGAGCCCCCATGCTCTGAAAATCCAGATGTTGGTGCTTTTCTCTTTGGTAACTAAACTAGGTATGGATATAATGGTCAGACAGCTGGAAGCCCTGTCTGCTGGTCTGTTTCTCTGTATTTGTTGTCTGCTTGTAACTTCTGTTTGCATTTCCTAAAGTTCAGGGTGCTTACTTTTCCCCCTGAACTAGGTAAATGACATATGTTTGATTAAAATAAGATGGTTAACCCCTTTTTGAGTTACTTTCCTTTAGAAAAGCAGATCAAAGAACCTGTGCTAGCAGCCATCCTGGGTATGCTAGGGGGCTTGCTGCTACAATATGTCAAAATCATTCAAGATTTTTCTTGAATATGTAGCAACAAAAATAATTTTCTTCCATAACTCCCTGAGTACTAATAATTAATTAAATAATAGGGAGACAAATAAATGCTCACTAAAGGTCTTTACCACTATCTGCTCCTAACCCTCCAGATTCTTCTAATGCTGTCCCAAATAGCTTCTCTCACCATGTAGATGCCTTTGTTCCTGAAGCCCCTTCTTCTTACTGATGAGTTTCTTACTGGAATATCCATTTGAAGCACCACCAAGGCCAGCTGTGCACATTTCTGCTCCAGCTCCACTCTTGACTCTCCAGACTTTTAAACCTTCTCTTTGTGTACATAGCACACCTCCTCTTCAGCACCCCCCTCACTTTTCAGCTTTCTATTACGTGCTGTCTTCCCATGTTAAAATGTAAGCTTCTCTCTTTTGTTTTTTTTTTAATTGATTTGTTTATTTACTTTTAGTTTACAAGATTCAGTTCCACAATCCCTTGAGTTTCAAGTTTTCTCCCCTCAACCCCCCCCCCCTCCCCTCGCCATGGCAGCATGCAATCAAGTATAGGATCTGCAAATACTTTCACATTGGGCATTAGTCTGGTTGTATAGAAGGGTTGTAATTGATGGAATGAACAATGGGAAAGAGGAAACAGAACCAAACATGGAAAAGGAAGAGAGCATGTAGTTTGCTTCAGTCTCCATTTAAACTCTGTTCTTTTTAGATCTTCCTCTGGATGTAGACATCTCCTTCCATCTGAAGACTTTTAGAGCTGTCTTATAACTGTGCATTGCTGAGAAGAGTCCAATTTATCAAAGCTGGTCATCACATGTACATTGTGTCTGTCATTGTGTACAAATTTCTTCTGGTTCTGCTCTTCTCACTCAGCATCAGTTTGTATAAGCCTCTCCAGGTAAATATGAAGTCCATCTGCTCCTCATTTCTTATAGCACAATAGTATTCCATTACATTCATATACCACAACTTGTTCAACAATTCCCCAATTGATCTCTCTTTTGTTAACATTTGTATTCCCAGTGCATAGCACAGTACCTGGAACATAATAAGCGGTTAATAAATGCTATATCTATCTATCTATCATCTATCCATCCATCCACCCATCCATCTACACACTCACCCACCCATCCATCTATCTATCTATCTATCTATCTATCTATCTATCTATCTATCTATCTATCATCTATCTATGTATCTATCTATCTATCTGTCTGTCTGTCTCTCTCTCTATCTACCTACCTACCTACCTACCTACCAACTATCTTTTATAGAGGAAGTCCAACATAAAAGGGAACATAAAAGCTGGAGAAATTCTCTCCTCCAGAGTCCAAATTGAATAAGGATTCTTGATAGATGGTGAGAAGGCAGTGAGTTGACACAGCAGATAGATTGCTGGTACTAAAGTCAAGAAGACTTATCTTTATGAGTTCAAATCTGGCTTCAGACACTTACTAGCTGGGTGACCTTGGACAAGTCACTTAACCCTATTTGCCTCAGTTTCCTCATCTAAAGAATGATCTGGAGAAGGAAATGGAAAACCACTCCAATATCTTTGCCAAGATAACCCCAAAAGGGGTCATGAAGAGTTGGACGTGACTGAACAATCATTAACCCTGGAAATGTCAAGAAAAACCTAAGAAGGTCTCTAGTACATTAAGTGGGTAGCTTATGGTGAACATGTGTGAGAACATGGACAAAAGTTGTAGTAGATGGGCAGGAATGGATGGCTTGGGTTGTGATCTTTATTGTTCAAGGAAAGCCCCAAACCAATGAAATCACAATTATATTTGAGTAATTGGGTATTGTAGTAAGAAAAAACTAGTTAACAAATGGATGTCCATCAGTTGAGAAATGGTTGAACAAGCTGGTATATTTATGTAATTAGCACAATTTTATTCACAAGCCAGTCAGAAACAATCAAAAAACAACTAAACAACAATAACAACAACAGATGGTGAGGTCCTCCAAGTATTCCTCTAGGTTGTGAATGGAATTGTGCTAATTGTACCAATCTCTGCAAAAGTTGCTGAGCCTCCTAAGGGAAACAACAATCACTCAAAAGAATTTGGCCTATGTAAAGCCAAGCATAAGCAGCTTTCCAGAGAACTGCTGCTGTGAACAGCTTTAAGGTTCTGATCACACAGTATAGTGAACTCTCTATTTATTCATCAGTAAATTAAAGCAAAACATTCACAGAAACAAAAGTACAGCATTCACAATGTTATAATATAACAACTTATCACTAAAGTGGCCATGTAGTTTTCACCAAAGTGGCCACATAGTTTTAAGCAAAAGATATCATTCAGTAAGTCCTTAACTTAATCATCCTTAAGGAGCAAGCCTCCTTAAGGGACACAAAGTACAAAGTCAAAGTTCTCCACTCCTAGGTCACATTGCCTTAATCTCTGGATTACAAAGTTCTCCCACCCCTAGGCCACAGTAAATCATGATCTTCTCAGTCAGCACTAAGGACCCAAGAGGAGGTCTTTCCATTTTGACTCAAGATTGGCTCTCAGATTCCATGGCTCCTCTTCCATGGTCCCAGCTCCTGCCTGAATCTACCCAACTGTCACCTGGATTCAAAGGTAGGCAGATCTCAGCTCCTTGTCCAGTTCCTTGTACAGTTCCTTATCCAGTTCCCATTCCATACTGAAGATCATGGTGTCCAGTCCACCTCAAGTCTTTCATAGTTTCTGTTTCTTTGAAGACAAAGCTTAACAGAGCCAAAACAACATTCATAAACATTGCTGGAATCATTATCAATTCACTTTCTGCCTGTGAAATCAACACAGACCCACAAACAAAGTCTGAGAACTCAACACAAATTGTCAGGATACTCCCAGGGCCACCTAAACCCTCCTCCAGGACTTCACAAGTTTTCTCCTTCTTGACTCTGCCACCACAAGTGTTCTCTTCTCAGTTCTGCTCTTTCCCAGCATGGGCTTCTCCTTATATGTGGTCATTAGCTCCTCCCTGTTCCATCCTTTCCTATTGCATCAGCAAGTTCTTCCCAATGTGGGTTTCACAAGTTCTGTTTCTTAACAAATACTTGATATAATCATGAGCAAGACTCAAAAGAAACTTGAACTGAAACAAGGTGCTAAATAATTAAATAGCTGAAACAAAGAGCTAAGTACTTCTTTGCTTGCCATTACAGTCTAATAGAGGCAGAAACAAGTGGATAAAGAATACCAGTTATCCAGACTATGATTTGTAGTTGGACAGACCACACATAGAACTCATCCACCAGTACACATATTTTGTGTAGGTAAAGAAAATGGACCATGGGATATACGTAGAACTGAAATTGAGAATCACCCAAGAGGAACAGAAACAAAATTGAGGAATTAAACCAGAGAAACGGTATAAAGATAAGCTTCGGAGAAAGGGGGCAGTGAATTTAAAAAAAAAAAAAGACATGCTGGTCATGTGATGAGAAAAAGGGAAAACCAAGGGATGGCCTATATAATACATTGGTATCTATTCAATGTCAAAAGAAAAGGAAGAAGATTCCCCAGAATGTTCAATGGATCTTCTCATGAAGACTAGAGGGAGGGTATGAGGTAAAGCTGAAGAGGTTGGTCCAGTGTAGATGGTTCCCAATACACATCACCAGAGAGAGAATCTTCATGGATTAGCTCTCAAACACACTAACAGGTGATTGTTGCCAAGTTGATGGGGATGAGGTAAAATCTCTGGTTTTGTTTGAATTTATGCTTTAGTAATTTAGAATAATTTTTTTTCATGGTTAGTCAAAATTTGCTTTTCAAAAGTGTTCATATACATTGATCACAGGTTTGGGGGGAAAGCTCATGGTCTCAAATTTTGTTAGTTTTCTATGTCTTGGATTATAAGTTTATTTGATGCAAAGAGTTGTTTCCCCAATCTTCTTATTCTAATTATATTGATCTTGATAGTACAAAAATCTTTTAATTTTATGTAATCAAAATTATCTTTCTTTTGTTTTGTTTTGTTTTTTGTCTTTTGTCTTTGTGTTTTGTTTGGTTATGTAAGCTCTCCCAAATTTGAGTAAGGTTCCTCTTTCCAATCTTCCCTATTCAAAAAAAATAATAATGTGACATTTTATACTTCTACTTTTACCTTTTATATACATCCATTTGGAGTTGATGATGGTGTCTGACAAATGTCAGATGCTGGTCTAAATTTATTTTCATATAAACAGTTTTCTTCTTCCCTCCTTCCCTTTCTTCATTTCTTTCTTAATTTTTCTTTCTTTGTTCCGTTCTTCCCTTGTTTCTTTTCCTTCCTTCCTTCTTCCCCCTCCCTTTTTCCCTTCTTTCCTTCCTCTTTCTTTCCTTCCTTCTTTCTCTTTTTCTTTTGTCTCTTCTGTCTTCCTTTCTCTCCTTGTTTCTTTCTTTTTTCTTTCTTTCTTTCTCCCTTTCTTTTTTCTTTCTTTCTTTCTTCCTTCCTTTGTTCCTTTCTTTCTTTCTTTCTTTCTTTCTTTCTTTCTTTCTTTCTCCTTCCATTCTTTTCTTCTATTTTTCCTTTGAACTAGGTCTTTCTAGGCAAAAAGCTGGTAGTGCAGCAGCTACTCCAGATCTCAATTACTTTTTGGCATGGCAGTTTGGCCTACTCTGTTTCCATCTTTATTCCTCTCTTCTGAGGCAGGCTAGTGTCTCCTTTCCCCCAGATTCACCATTTTGATGTGAGACTTAGTGTAGTCACCCTGTCAGCTCAGCCTTTTGCTCTAAGAAATCCTGGGCTCAAGAAGACTACAAGCATCAGACTCCCAAAGAGGATGAGGAGAAGAAGGAGGAAAAAAAGAGGAAGAGGAAAAGGAGGAGAAGGAGAAGAGGAACAGGGAGAGGAAGATGGAAAAGGAGAGGGAGAGGGAGAGAGAGAAAGAGAGGGTAAGGGAGAGGGAGAGGGAGAGGGTGAAGGAGAGGGAGAAGGAGAAGGAGAGGGAGAGAGAAGGAGAAGGAGAAGGAGGAGAAAGAGAAGAAGAAGGAGGACGAGGAGGAGGAGGAGGAGGAGGAGGAGGAGGAGAAGAAAAGAAAAAGAAGAAGAAGAAAAGAAAAAGAAGAAGAAGAAGAAGAAGAAGAAGAAGAAGAAGAAGAAGAAGAAGAAGAAGAAAAGAAGAAGAAACAACAGCTATAGTAGCAAGGCCCACATGTCAGAAATTGGTTTAACTCACATCACCTGCCCTGGAAGTCCTTCTCTCTGTGTAGAGACCTCATACAAAACCCTCATTATTGATATTCATCCTTCCTTCTCAAAGAGGTTCAATGACATCATACGGGTGATGGATTGACTTGAGACTGAATTGGATTTAAGTGAGGCAGAGTTGTACATAGCCATCAGCCTCACTCTCTCCTCCAGAGTCATTGGAGCACAGTAACAAGACAAAAGTCAAGATGACTGGCTATGACTCAGATTGAGTGATAGATTGGCTATGACTCACCCAAGAGTTCATGTTCTTTGGTGTTTCAAACACTGTGCAATTGTATTCTCTTGCTTCTGGAGTCTATATGTCAAATCTCTTCCACTGATCTACTTTTCTATTGTTGTTGTTCCTTTAATCATTACCAAATAGTTTTGATTATTACTCAGTTTACCATAGTTTGAGTTCTGGTAATAAGAAGTCCCTTTAGGGGCCACTAGGTGGCAACACAGTGGACAGAGCACTGGACCTGGACTCAGGAAGAACCATCTTTCTGAGTTCAAATCCAGCCTCAGACACTTAATAAATGTGACCCTAGGCAAGTCACTTATCCCTGTTTGCCTCAGTTTCCTCATCTGTAAAATGAGCTGGAGAAGGAAGTGGCAAATCATTCCAATATCTTTGATAAGAAAATCCCAAATTGAGTTGTAAAGAGTTGGATACTATGGAAAATGAGTCAACAACAAAAAGTTTCCTTTAATTCCCTACTTTTTCGTGATTTCCCTTGAAATTGTAATCATTTCCTTCCTTTCAATGAACTTTGTAATTATTTTTCCTGATTCTAGTAAATAACCATTTGGTAGGTGAACGAATGTGATACTACTAAATCCATAAATTAATTTAAGTACTATCATTATTTTTATTCTATTGTTCTGGCACACCCAAGAAAAATTAATGTCTCCAGGTATTTGTCTTCCTTTATTTCTGTAAAGAACATTTATAGTACTATTTATATAAGTTCCATGCATGCCTGTGAGGTTAACGCCCAAATATTTTAAGTATTTCATAGTTCTATTGAATGGAATCTATCATTTTTCTCCTGGTTTTTAACTTGTAGTTTAGATTTTTGTGGATTTGTTTTGTATTTGTTTACTTTTAAAATCTATTAATTGTTTTCATTCATTTTTTTGCTGAGTTTCCAATTATTTCTGAGCAAAACCATTGCATCACTTTATCTTCTCTCTAATTTTTCTTGTCTGATTGCTACAGCTAGTATTTCTAGTATTAGGCCCACTAATAGTAGGGAAAGGGTTTTTTTTTTTTACTTTATCCCTGTATTTTTTTGTGAAAAATGCTAACTCATGACTTTGGGGTTATAATTTTTATCATAACAAAGAAAGACCAGCGAGGTGGCTCAGTGGATAGAGTGTGGGGTCCAGAATTTGGAAGATCTAAGTTCATATCCAACCTCAGTCACTTACTAGCTGTGTAACCCTAGAAAACCCATTTAATGACTATTTGTCTCAGTTTCCTTATCTGTAAAATAGGAATGATACTAGGTAGCACCTACCTCCGAAGGTTGTGATGAAAACCAAATGAGATAGTAACTGTAAAATACTTAGCACAGTTCCTAGAACATAGCAAGCATTATACAAATCTTAACTCTTATTATTGTTGTTACCTATACTTCTATATGCTGCTAGGCTATGCAGTGGATAGGGTCTGGAAGAAATGAGTTCAAATACTGCTTCAGATAATTACTAGTTGTATGACCCTGGGCAAGTCATTTAATCCTTCTTCAGTCTCAGTTTCCTCATCTGCAAATGGGGCTAATAGTACCTACCTTCCAGGATGGTGGTGAGGATCAATTGAGATAATAAATAGTAAAGAATTTGGCACAGTACTTGTTACATAGTAGGCACTTAATAAATCCTTCCTTCTTTCTCTCCTTTCTTCTCTCCTTTCTTCCTTTCCTTCCTTTTTCCATTCCTTCTTTCTTTTCTTCTTTCCTTCTTTCCTTCCTATGTTTCCTTCCATCCTTCTTTCTCTCTTCTCTATTTTCTTCCCTTCCTTCCTTTCTTCTTTCCTCCCTATGTTTCCTTCCTTCCTTTTTCTGCCTTATAAGGTCTTCAGCACAAATGAGTGTATTTCCTATATAGATATTGTTGTTCTTATTTCTTGTTTACATGAATCATGTTGTTAATGTCGAAGCAGCTTAGAATATCTCCAAATTGGGCTTGGAGAACTTTTTAAAATTGTTGCTATAGACAGCTAAGTTTCTATTTAAAATGTTTCCATCAATATTTATTAGTGAAATTTATCTGTCATTCTCTTTCAGCATTTTATTACTCCCTGGTCTAAGAATCAGGATCAGATTTGCTCCATAAAAGGAGTCTGTTAAAGTGTCTTCTTTCTCAATTATTGAGAATAAGTTTTGTAGTCTAGGCATTACTTGCTCTTTACTTGTATGATTGAATTCCATTTTATCTGGACCAAAGATCTTTTCCCACTTTGGTAGCTCATTTATAACTTACTGGATCTCCCTAAAATTGGATTGTTTAATATGTCTGCTTCCTGGTTGGCTAGCTTGGGTATTTGAGACTTTTGTGGCTATGCATTCATTTCCTTTGAATTCTCAGCTTTGCTGAAGAATAATTGTATAGAGTAGTTTTGGATAATTATCTTTATTTCTTCCCTGTTCACTGGGAATTTGCCCCACTTATTTTTGATCTAGGTAATTTGATTTTCTTCTCTCTCTTCTCAAACCAAGTTAGCTAATGGTTTGTCTAGTTTGTAAGTATCCGAAAACAGCTCCCAACTTTTGTGTAAGTGTTATAGTTGTATTTTTATTTTCATTTTACCCATTTTTCTTTTATCTTCAAGGTTCTTTTTTCCCTTTGTCCTTGGTCGGGGATTGCTTACTTATTTATTTTCCACGTTTTAAAAATTTGATCAGCTAATTAATCTTTTTAAAAATTTTGTTAATATAGGTTTTCTATTAATGCTTAAAACCACAATAAGATTTTTAGAACACTCAAAATATCTGTATTTCTTTCTGAGGGCTGCTTTAGTTACACTTATCAGTTTTGGTATATTGTTAGTTTGTTATCATTCTCTTTATTATAACTATTTATTGTTTCTATAATTTGTTCTTTGATCTGCTCAGTCAGAATACTGTTACTTAATCTCCATTTAAGTCTGTATCTTTTGTTTGTATTCTCATTGTTAATTCTTTTTCTTTATTAAATCATGGTCTACAAAGGACATGTTTAATGCTTCTAAATTTTAACATTTATTATTAAACTACTAATAAATTAGTAATGATGTATTAATTGTTAACATGGTAATTATATTACAATCAACAATAGATATTAAATAAAATGTTAGCATTTATTTTGATATTATTAATTATATATTAATTATATCATAATAACATCATTAATAATATTTTAATATTTATATTTAATTATTTCCTAGTGCCCTAGCACTTGGTCAATTTTGTAATGCTTGGACATTTGCTTGTATAATTTAATATGCCCCTTTATGCAACAAATGTTTTACAAATATTTTTTCCAACAATTTCTTTAGCTCTGTCTTCATTTTGTTTTGTTTAGTTTGTGTTACATTTATCTAGCTCTGCTAGAGAAACATTAAAATTTTCTGCAATTATTGTTGATCCTATGTATATCTTTATGCATTTTGGTTAACATTTCTTCTTAATGCCTTAAGATAATATGTTGCTTGGTACATACATCCTTAATATATGTTTTGGGAGAGACAGTGTCCAGGATCAGAGAGGTGATAGTTCTGCTGTACCATGCTCTGCCCAAATTGCATCTGAAGACACATAAGACTGGAAAAAAAAAACTCAAAAGGACGTTGTGACAATGAAACTTTAATGACAAGGTGGTTCTGGTCCAGTAAGTTGAAGCTTGGGACACCTGGAGGTTTTGTTATAGAGTGCTCTTCTGAGAATCACATAAAGGCTTGATATTCCTTCCATTCTCATCCAAGGTTCTATTGTGGAAAACTCTCTAGTGTCTATATTTCCTGTTTCATATGTATTGAGGTATATGGGGTGTTCAGAGAAGACTAGCAATTCTGGTGTGAGGGCTTGCTGAGCCATTTTCAGGGCTGCTCATGTCTACTTAGCACTCAATTCTCAACTGTGGCTCCAAGAAATTTTGGCATGCACAGTGACCACACCCTAGTAAACTGTTTCAGCGGACAAGCTAAACCAGGTTGAAGGTAACAAAGAGGTCTCTAACTCATCAGTGAATTAGTGGAGTGACTATCCCTAGTATGTGAAGGCTTCCCCAGCAGGTTAGGTAAATGAGAACAATTTGTTCCAACAGCCATGAAAGTGGCTGAAGCAGGTGTGGTGGAGCACTTAGAGCTTGGTCAGATAATCAGATGCCAAGGTCATCTGCATCCCAAGCCATCACCAATCATCTTGACTTTGTCTTACCATTGGACTTTGATGACTCTAGAAGAGAAAGTGAGGCCAGTGGCTTCAAGCACTCACTTAAATCCAATTTATACACAAGTTGAAACATCACCTATATCATTTTACCATTTTTACCTACCTCAAAGTCCTGTGGCAATGAGTAAGTGACAAAATAGCAGGTACAGATATACTGGGAGTTGCAATCACAACCCTGCCCATAAGTGGCCTAGGCCATAAGGAGAATCAGTGCATGATTTTTGTTTGCAAACGATTGCGTACTCAATATAGCCTCTGAGCATGAGATACAACAGAGTATGGATTGATTCTCTACCACCGTGCTAATTTTAGCCTGATAACTTCAAGAAAATAGAGGTTCTCTACCAGCTAACACCACACCATTCATATGTGTGACCATCAGTTACAGCAAATAGAAAGATTTTGAATGCAGGGGATAATTTCACTTACCTTGGCTGTATACTTTGCAGGGTTGGTGGGGTTCCATGGAAGATGAGGTTGACACTTGCATTGCTAGAGCTGGCTCAGTGGTTGGGAGGTATTAAAGTGACCACCAGACTGAAGGTCTACAGAGCCATTGTGTTGACCTTATTATTGTATGCCTATGAAACCTGGACAGTCTACCAGTGCCATGTTAGGAAACTGAATCTCTTCCATTTGAATTGTCTTAGGAAGATTCTGAAGATCACCTGGCAGGATGAGGTACTGGATGCTGAGGTCCTTTCTTGAACTGAACTGCCAAGCATTCAAACTCTACTGTAGAGAACACAACTCCAAGGACTGGCCACGTTCAAATGCTAGACGCTTGCCTAAAAGACCATTTTATGGAGAACTCATACAAAGCAAGCACTCACATGGAGATCAGAAGAAGTGATACAAGGGTACTCTAGAGGTCTCTCTGAAGAACTTCAGAATCAATTGTGAGACATGGAAGATGCTGTCACAGAACCCCCCAGCATGGCATGCCTGCATCAAAGAAGGCACTGTACTCTATAAACAAAGCAGAATTGCAATAGTTCAAAAAAAATATGAGATGCACAAATTTAGAGACATCTCCACTCCAAATGTTCATATGGACTATTTGTACCCAAGCTGTGGTAGAGCCTTCTGAGCTCATGTTGGTCTGATCAGCCACAGCTGGACACACTGGACCTTGACGCCAACATGGTGATGTCATTTTAGTCCCCTTTGAGCGCAAAGAACAACAACCAAAACTTCCATTATATCACTCAGCCAAAGTCACTTTCAGGGACAGTACCAACTACAGCAATCAATGTAGATAGTTGTTGTTGCTTATGCAGCTTCAAAATCCTCAACATTCATAGAGATCTTTATGCAGTGGTTCTTATTTTAAAGTCCATGAAATTATAAATTTTTTTTTAATTTTTGGAGGGGCAAGGCAGGGCAATTGGGGTTAAGTGACTTGCCCAAGGTCACACGGCTAGTAAGTGTTAAGTGTCTGAGGTCAAATTTGAACTCAAGTCCTCCTGACTCCAGGGCTGGTGCTCTATTCACTGCACCAGCTAGCCTCCCCTATAAAAAATGTTTGATAGCTATATTTCTAGTATCCTTTGTAAGCCAACATATTTTAATGTATGTATTTAAAAACATGATTCTGGAAATGGGTCTATCGGTTTTACCAGTCTGCCAAGAAGATCTAGGTCACAAACAAAAGTTAAAAAGCTGTAATGTAGAAAAAGAAAATCCTTGAATTTTTCTCCACTGTTTCCTCCTCACCTCCGCCCCCCCCCCGCCATGATTATGTATCTAATGGAAATAGCTGGAGTTTCTAACAAAAATATGAAAGAAAAAAATCCATTTTTTAAACAACAATGAAAAAATCCAAGGAGGGTAGGGGAAATTAGGAAAGAGTGTGTGCATTAGGGGTGGGGAAGGAACTACACGTGTCTCACATATGTGTCATTTGGGGAGATACATGTGTGTGAAATAATGGAAATGCATGTGGGGATGGCTACTCCATGAGCTACTGTGTATACAGCTGTTTGGCTGAGTTCATCTGAATTGGGAGAAGATTGACAGTCACCTAGCTCAGGGTGCTTTAGGCACAATGCCACCAGGAGTCAGGAGTAAGGCTTTATTTTTTTAAATAATTCAACCATTGCTTTCGTTAATATAGAACAATCCCCGTGAGGAATTCCTTCTACTTCTAACTGCTCTTCATCAGATTCTGAGAACAGAGATTCTTAACCTGGAGTCCGTCTTGAGTTTTTAAAATACATTTATTTAAATAAGTTTTTTAAAAATCTTGGTAACAATATTTCACTGGGCAGTGCAGTAGGTAGTTCACTGAACTTGAAGTCAGGATAAACCATGTTCAAATCACACCTCAGATATTTAGCAGTTGCTAAGTGACCCTGGGTAAGAACCTTGACCAAAGCCTTCATTTCCTCATCTGGACTTCCCGATGTTGTTGTGAGCACCAAATGACATAACGTATGTAAAGGACTTTGCAAATCTTAAAGCAATATATAAATATAAGTTACTGTTATTAGTAGTATTAGCATCATATTTCCTTAGTAATTCTATTGTATTTTATTTTAGGCATTTAAAGTGTAATTATCAATCAAAAACATAACATATCTAAAGTGCTTTACAAATCTTAAATATAAATTGCCATTATTAGTAGTATTATATTCCCCTAGTAATTCTATGTATTTTATTTTATGCATTTAAAAACATTATTATCAAGCAAGAGGTACAGAGAAAAGATCATTGACTCTGACCTTTGGAGACTTGAATTTTAAGGTCCATAAGCTTCACTAGATGGCCAAAGGATACCATGACACTCAAGAGATTAAGAAACCCTGCCTTAGAGAGCTGCCTGGGCTTTTTAGTGGTTGTGACTTTCTTAGGGTCGCCCCACTACTATGTGTCAGAGGTCAGATTTGAACACAGATCTCCTTGACTCCAAGACCAGCTCTCTCTCCAATATCCTAAGCTACCTCTGAAGCAATGGTTCTCAACCTATGGGTTGCAATCCCTTTGAGGGTCGAATGACCCCTTCACAGGAGTCGCCTCAGACCATCAGAAAACACATATTTCCAATGGTCTTAGGAACTGAGACACCATTCCTCTATCTATCTCCGGGTGGGTCTGTCCACATGCGGATACGCCCACATACGAGTATTAAAGGGTCATGGCATTAGGAAGGTTGAGAACCACTGCTCTAGAGCCTCACCCTATCATCTTTATAAAGACATCTAGAATGTTAGGATTGGAAAATATTACAGAGATCATATGATCTGACCACCAATAATTTATAAATGTGGAAACTGAGACCAAGAGGGCTTGGGTGATGTACCTAAGGCTACAGGGCTAATTATCACGAGAGGAGAAACTAGCACCCAAGTCTCCAAAATTCCTAGTCAGTTTCATACAACACATACTTATTAAGCTCCTAATAGGCACCAAACACTGAGTCATTTGCCAGTATGCAAAGATGAAAATGAAGCAACCTCTG
The DNA here is from genome assembly GCA_028646515.1 of Pseudochirops corinnae. Lineage (NCBI taxonomy): Eukaryota > Metazoa > Chordata > Mammalia > Diprotodontia > Pseudocheiridae > Pseudochirops > Pseudochirops corinnae. Next base: position 333,606,340 of record CM053587.1, read on the forward strand.
ACCTTCGGTAGATTATAATCTAATGGAGATACATGAAGTAGGTAGATGGGCAAGCACATTGAATTCTGTTTGAAGAGAATGAAAGCTCTACCACCTGGGAGGAACTGTTCTTTTTATTATATTCCTCTCATCTGGGTCAATGATAATTCACCAAGTCATCAATGAGCCATGATCCAAATGCCTGGGGTCCCCAACCTTTAATGTGAGAAGTGGGGTTTGGGGAAGAGACCTTCCTACCAAACACTCCACTAAGCTAGAAATCGGAGGAGATTCCAAGACATTGAAAGTTAATAGGCTTAAGGAAGGAGTGGGGAACCTGTGGCCTTGAGTCCACACACAACCTTCTAGGTCCTCAAGTGCAGCCCTTTGACTGAATCCAAACTTCGCAGAATAAATTTTTCTGACTTAAGGGATCCAAGGAATCAACGTCTCAAGTGGGGGTTTAGGAATCCGTGAATAGAAGCAGGTCTTCTGACGAAGATGTGATGCTTAGGGTGACTTATAGGCCATAGTTTACCACGACTAACCGCTATAATGTCAAAGAAGAAATGGCATTAAGTAAAGTACTGCTGTGTTATTTTTCTCCCATAAATCATAGGCAGTAGAAGGAGCCATATACACTGAATCTAAGAATGTAGGCCCAAATCTTCTCTGAATACCCACTACTTGTGTGACCCTGGGCAAGTCATTTAACCTTCAGGGCTTTAGTTCCTCCATAAAGTTGAGGGATTAGATCAGATGACCTCTGAGATGCCTTCTATCTCTACAGAGATGATTATATGATTCTATGAAACATCAGTTAGGTGGCATAGTGGATAGAATGCTAGGCCTGGACTTGGGAAAAATCATCTTCATGAGTTCAAATTTGGCCTCAGACACTTATTAGCTGTGTGACTCTGGGCAAGTCACTTAACCCCATCTGCCTCAGTTTCTTCAACTGTAAAATTAAAGTGTTGTCCAAGGAGTCCCTGAAGGTCCTTCCCATCCCTAGATATTTGATCTCATAGTCCCTCAATATTATCCCTGAGAAGCAGTTATTCAGTCTTAGTCAGTCCAGAAACATTTATTAAGCACCTACTTCCTCATCTGTAAAATGAGCTGGAGAAGGAAATGGCAAAGTACTCTAGTATCTCTGCCAAGAAAACCCCAAATGGGGTCACAAAGAATCAGCCATGTCCTACAAACAACTGAACAACAAAATTTGCCAAGCACTTTGCTGTTGAGGGTACAATGAAGGGCAAAAACCAGTCCCTGCTCTCAAGGAGTTTGGTGTTTGAGACAGAGGATGATGTGCCAGTGACTATGTATAAATGAGTTATGTGAAGGATAGATAGCAACATTAGGGAAACTGGAAAAGGCTTCCTGTAAAAATAAATGGTATTTGTACAATGCTTTAATGTTTGCTAGTCACTTTACAAACATTATTTCATTTCATCCACAATGACCTTGAGAGAGAGGTGCTATTATCATTCCCATTTTACAAATGGAGAAACTGAGGCAGGCAGAGGCTGCCCAGGGTCGTACAGCTTGTAAGTATCTGAAACTAGGGCTGAACTAAGCTCTTCCCAAGATTCACACTTTAACCACTGGATCACCTCACTGCCTCAATCCCTCTCTAACTTCAGATCAACCATCTTTTCCTAGGGACAAAAATTACTTCAATCACCCATTACTGGCAATGTGAAGTCTGATCAACTTTGGTGTTTTGGGAACCAACATACATAATCACGTACAGAGAGATAAAGAATTCTGACAAAGAAAAGGAAAGTGGAAAAATGGGTTGCTGGTCTCTAAAGCATGTGGAACAGTACCTTGGCACTGATGAATATGAATGACATGATTGAATGAAAAGAATGACTTGATAACCTACCTGCAGAAGAATGCAGACTCTGCTTTCCTGTACCACTGGAAATTAACCAGCACTAATAAAAGTTTTAGGAAAAACAGAAATTGTTTTCAGGTCATACAAGGATTTTTGTGAGCATGAATGAAAGTCTTGATTGATCCAGAGAGCCATTTCTACTTCTCAAAATTGTGATGCTCTTAGTTCTTCTGTTCATAGAAGGTGGAATTTTAGCTGGGACTTTGAAGGATTTTGTTTGAAGACTTTTTTAGTGAGGGAAACCCATACACTTCCAAGGTAATCCATTCCACATTTGGAAAGTTCTAATACAGGGGAGTTTTCATCTCTGGCTCCCTAAATCAAGATGAAATCTACTCCTTTGGAACTTCTGTCCATTGGACCTAAGCTGTCCTCTGACCCTAAGCACAAGAAATCTCTTTTACATGAAAGTCTTTCAAATACACTTGAGAAAAGTTTTCATGTTCTCCTTAAAGTCTTCTATGTACTAAACATTCCCAGATGCCTAAACCAGTAGTCATGGCATGATTTGGAGGCATTTTATCATCCTGATTGCCCTTTTTGGCACATTCTCCACCTTCTCAATATTTTTTTTCTAAACTGGGATGCCCAGATCTGAGTACAATCCCACTAATGGACTCTAATAAGGATGGAACACAATAACATCCACTCTTACTTAGTCACAGAAACATACTCTAAGGCAATATTAGTCTCTTTTTTTTTTTTTGGATGCTATATCTCACTGTTGACATATTAAGTTTGTGGTCCACTAGGGTCTTAGGGTTTTCATCTGGAATGCATCTTTGATACCATCTAGTCCAACTACCTCATTTTACAGAGGAAGAAATCAATATCCAAGGAAGTTAAATGGCTAATATGGGAATTTAAAATTTGTAAGTGACACAATGGAAATTGAATGTGATTCTCTTTTTAAAAGTATAATTCATTTTTAACCTTTTTTAAAATTTTGAGTTTGGCATTCTCTCACTCCTCCCCCACTCATTGTGAAAGCAAGAAATATGATCTCAATTATTGTGAGATCATGCAAAACATATTTCATATTAACCATGCTGCAAAAATGCAAGAAAAATAAAGTGAAAAAATTATGCTTCCATTAAAATGCAATGTTCTTTCTCTTTCTACTTGCTATCAATCAATGACTTCAAAAAACAAAATTTAAAATAGATTGAAGAAAAGAGAAATGCATGTAACTTTGGTGGCCAGAGCGTCAGTGAAGCAAAGCAGATGGAGCTCTGGGTTTGCATCCTCACTATTATCACATCGTTATTCAATAGTGACTCTGAAGAATTCAAAGAAATATGGGAAGGTTAGTAGGAAGGAATTCAAAGTGAATAAATAAGCATTTATTATCAATTATTATTATTGATTATCATTGTTTTCCGTATGTGTCAAAAGAATTATTCTCAATGCAAAAAATTGAAATAAATTTTAAATTAAAATTAAACAAAAAGTCTATCTTATTCCCTACAGGACAGTAACACAATGAACTAGAACTCTATCCCAAACCTCTAAACTCTGAGCCCCAAGCTATTTCCTCTACTAGAAGATGAGATAAGATAGCAGATAATCAATGCAATAGAGTGAGGACTAGACCTGGAGTCAGAAAGACATGAGCTCATATCTTGACTCAGATATTTACTAGTTCTATAACCCTAGGCAAGTCACTTCACCACTGTCTGCCTCAGTTTCTTTAATTATAAAACGGGAATAATAGCACCTACTTCCCAGGGTTGTTGTGAGGACAAAATAAGATAATATTTGGAAGCATTTTGAAGACTTCAAAATGTGATATAAATGCTAGCTATTATGATAAACATACAATCAATAAGTTTAAGAACAAACACAGTCAAGTATGAAATTTAAATAAATGTCATTCATATACCCATATCCATGTTATTAGAAGAAGGCAAATAGGTTATATTATGCCTCATTTTATATATGGCTCCATTCAGTTGCTCTTTGATGGTTTATAGAAGGGAAATAAAAATCTCTGGTTACATTGGTTATAAGGGATTCGTGGGTGAAGAGATTCCCTCTACCAATGTAGGTGAGTAACTTCTTTGCAGCTCATGGTCTTTAAGAGCTGGATAGAACACTGAGAGGTCATGTTCCTTGCCCAGGGTCACATAAGCCAGTATGTGTGAGAAGCAGGATTCAAATTCAGGTCATCCTGGTTCTGAGGCTGGCTTTCTTTCATCTAAAACAGAATATGTCTTTGAGACCATGACAAAGTGTGAAAACACAACATGAAATCTATAGTCACCAAAAAAGCAATGGAATATAATTTAATTAAGTTTATCAATCAATAGGTAAACATTTATTAATCACCTGTTGTGTGCCAAATACCATGCAAAGTGCTGATGAGTTATACTAGATAAAGGGAAACAATAGAGCAGTCCATCCCAGCCTCAGAAAGACCTGGATTCAAGCCCTGCTTTTCACACATTCTAGCTAAGTGACCATGGGTAGCAGAGAATTTCTTTTATTCTCCAACATTACAACAGTTGTCCAGTTGGGAAATTATCCCCACCAAGGATTTCCCACATAGATGAAATCACAGTACTAGAGAAAAAAAAATTAAAGACAAAGTCCAATCAGTCAGGGAAAAGTAAACTTCCAAAGAAATGATATCAGGGTAGAGTCAAGATGGAAGTGAGAGAAAGAAATAAGATAAAGTAAGAAGTTAATTCTAGCTTACCTGCCAAACCTCTTCCACAAAGATCTAGAAAATGTGCCAGATCAAGTTCTTATGAGGAAATAAAAAGACACAGTGACTCATTTTTTCAGCCCACAGATACTTAAGAAGACAGACAGAGGGGTCTACAGATACTAAGAAAGGGAATCTGGCCAAGAGCCCATCACATTGAGCATTCCAGTTCCCAGGGACTTAGAAAAAGAAGTTGAACAAGCCAATGATGAGCTCCCTAAGAAAAAGTCCTCAGGACCAAATGAATTCATAAGTGAATTCTACCAAACATTTAAAGAACAATTAATTCCAATACTATGACTATTTGAAAAAAATAGACAAACATGGAACCTTAACAAATTCCCTTTATGACACAAATATGGTACTGATACCTAAAACAAAGAAAGAACACTATTGACCAATTTTCCTAATGAATATTGATGCAAAGGCAAGGAGACTATTGTAATATATCACAAAGATCACACATGATGACTAAATGAGATTTATGCCAGAAATGTATGACTGGCTCAATATAAGAAAACTATCAGCATAATTGAACATATCAATAACAAAACCAACAAAAATCATATGATTATCACAATAAATGCAGGAAAAAGCTTTTGACAAAACACCACATTCCTCTCAAATATTCCTATTAAAATAACAGTATTTCTATTAGGCAATAAATTGAACAATATTCCTATTAAAAACACTTAAGAATATAGAAATAAATGGACCTTTCCTTAAAAAGATAAGGAATATTTTGCTCAAACTATCAGCATACATTATCTGTTTTAGGGATAAACTAAAAGCCTTCCCAGTAAGATCAGGGGTGAGGCAAGGATACCCATCATCATCATTGTTTTTCAGTATTGTATTAGAAATGCTAGCTACAGCAATGAGAAAAAAAAAGAAACTGAAGGAATTAGAATAGACATGAGAAAACAAAACTACTACTCTTCACAGATGATATGATAGTATAGTTGCAGAATTCTAGAGAATCAGCTAAAAAAAAACTAGTGGAAATAATGACTTTCGCAAAGTTGGAGGATATAAAATAAATCCACATGAATCACCAGCATTTCTATATATTACCAACAAAGCACAGCCGCAAGAGAAAGAAAGAAAAATTCCATTTAAAACAACCATAGATGATATAAAATACTTGGGAGTCTATCTGCCAGGACAAACCCAGGAATTATGTGAACACAATTACAAAATACTTTTCACGCTAGTATAGTCAGAACTAAACAGTTGAAAAAAAAACTATTGCTCATGGTTAGACTAAGTCAATATAATAAAAACAATAATTTTACTTTAATTTATTTATCCAGTGTCATTCCAACCAAACTACCAAAATTATTTGTAGAGCTGTAAAAAAAAAAAAAAGACAAAATTCCCCTGGAAGAATAAAAGGTCAGGAACATCAAAGGATGTGTTTTGGTTTTTTTTTTTATGTGAAGGAGGGTGTACTAGCCGTAACAGATCTCTAACTGTATTATAAAGTGGTAATCATAAAAACAGTCTTATACTGACTAAGTAGTGAATCAGTGAAATATATTGGGTACACAAAACACTGTAGGCAATTACCATAGTAAGCTAATGCTTAACAAATGCAAGGTTCCCAGCTCTTGGGATAAGAACTCACTATTTGACCAAAAAAAAAAAAATATGCTGGGAACATTAGAAAGCAGTTTGGAAGAAATTAGATACAGGCCAAAATCTCATACCACATACCAAGATGGGGCTAAAATGGGTATATGGTTAAATATAAAAGAGGATACCATAAGAAAATTAGTGGAATATGGAATGGTTTGCCTGTCAGATCTTTGGATAAGGGAAGAAGTTATAACCAAACAAGAGATAGAGAACATTAAAGGATATAAAATAGATAATTATGATTACATTAATTTTTTAAAAATTGCACAAACAAAACTTCCTTGAATTTAACATACACACACACTCACACATACATATATATGTGTGTGTGTGTGTGAGTGTGTGTGTATTTATATATATCTTTGTCTGTGTCTGTGTCTGTGTCTGTGTCTGTGTCTGTGCATATAACTTGGCAGTGCAGCCAAGATCATAAGTAAAGCAGAAAACTGAGGGAATAGTTTTATAATAAGTTTCTCTTATAAAGGCCTCATTTCTCCAATATATGGAGAACTGGGTCAAATTTAGAAACATATAGGTCATTCTTCAATTGATAAATGGTTAAAGGATGTGAATAGGTTGTTTTCAGATGAAGAAAACAAAGCTACCTATAGTCATATGAAAAAAAATTGTCCAAATCACTATTGATTAGAGAAATGTACCACAAAACAACTCTGAGGTACTATCTCATACCTTTCTAGTTACGTAATGTGACAGAAAAGGGAAATAGCAAATGTTGGAGGAGATGTAGGAAAATTGAGACACCAATGCACCATTGGTGAAGTCGTGAAATGATCCAACTATTCTGGAGAGTAATTTGAAACCATACCCAAAAGGTTATATAAAATTGTGCATATCCTTTGACACAGCAATACTACTACTAGGTCTGTATCCCAAAGAGATGAAAGGAAGAGGAAAAGAACCTATATGTAAACAAAAAACCTTTTTATCGCAGCTCTTTTAGTGGTGGAAAAGAATTGGAAATTTAGAGAATGCCCATCAAGTGGGGAGTGGCTGAACAAGTTGTGGTATGATGAAATGCTATTGTGCTATAAGAAATGATGAGCAGAACTCTTTAAAAAAAATCTGAAAAGACTTATATAAACTAGTACAAAGTGAAGTGAGCAGAACCAGGAGTACATTGTACACAGTAACAGCAATATTGTACAATGATCAATTGTGAATGACTTAGCTATTCTCAGCAAGACAAAGATCCAAAACAATTCTAAATGACTATGATGAAAAAATGCTATCCACTTGCAGAGGAAAAAAAAAACAAGGGAGTCTCAATGCAGATTAAAGTATGCTTTTTTTTTAACTTTCTGATTTTTTTTTTTTTGGCCTATATTTTCTTTCACAATGTGGCTAATATGGAAATGTTTTGCATGACTGCACATGTATAGTCTACATCAAATTGTCTGCCTTCTCAAGGATGGGAAAGGGAGGGAGGAAAAAAGAGAACTTTAAACTCCACTTTTTAAATGAATGTTTAAAATTTGTTTTTACAGGTAACTGGAAAAGATAAAATATTAAAAATAGAATAATTGAACTACTGGATATCTATGATGAAAAAAATCATATTTCAAAAAAATAATGAAAGAAAACTGCCCAGATCTCTTAGAAACAAAGGACAAAGTGGAAATTAAAAGAATCCAGTGGCCACCTTCTGGAAGAAAGTGAAAGAAACTCCCAAAATGAAAACTCCCAGAAGTGTTACAGTCAAAATCCAGAGCTCACAGGTCAAAAATACAACGAGCAGCCAGAAAGAATTCAATTGTTGAAGAACCAAATTCAGGATTATATAAGATTTAGGAGACACCACTAAAAAGGAGAGGAGGGTATGGATACATAAATGTTTCACCCAACAGGGAAGCAGGAAACAAGGGAGTTAAGGGAAAGGAGTAGGGGTAATAAGAGGAAGATTAAGTGAGGAATTTGTCAGAAGCAAAACAATTTCTTGAAGAGGGGCACGAAAAGTGTAAGAGAACAGAATAGAAAAAAATACTGCTAGCAATCATAATTATGAATGAGAATGAGATGAACTCACTCATTAAACAGAATGAGATAGTGAAATGAAATAGAAATCAAAATCCAACAATATATTGTTTATAAGAAACACACTTGAAATAAAATGCTATATACAGACTTAAAATAAGGGGTTGGAAAAGAATCTATTATGTTTCA
>CM053587.1:333615247-333637736 GCA_028646515.1 Pseudochirops corinnae
CATATATAGTACATATATACTTAATGCATACACAGTATACCTGATACATACTTGAATTAATGTATGTATTAACTTGTATGTCCGTTCTATCCCTAATCCATATTCCTAGGTATATATTATGCATATATGTAATATAGAGAGATATGTCATGTATACACACATATGCTACATATGCATCTAAACCCACATGCGCACACACATACATATATGCATACATGGTATGCGCATGGGTTTGTATTTATTTATTTTATATTTTTGTTGCATATATTTTAATGTACTTAGTGTGTCCCTCACCATGGTGTATGCATCTTCCAAGCAGGGACTATTTCCTTTACCCTCATAGCCCCCAGTGCCCAGCACAGTGCCTGGCACAAAGTAAAGGCCTTAATAACTGCTTGTTGAATGATGAATCCCAAGGCCACTGAGCTGGCATCTCCTTTGGAAGGCCAGGGAAGAAGAAGGACTGCTGCTGCCTGCTGTCATCAGGTCATGGCTATACAGATCTCTGGCAGAGCATTGTGACCCTCCTCAGAGCCTCCATAGCCGAGCACAAAGGCAGCGAGGCTAATATTAGACCTGCCGGCCTTCACGGTGCCTCTCAATGATGTTGCTTCATGCTTAGCATACATACCCTTCAGCGGAAGGAGACAAAGGGAAATGATCTGCCCTTGACTTCATGTTTCCTGGCTTTCAGCAGCTGGTATGAGGCAGTTAACCATTTTACTGCTGAGCAAAGGAGACAGGCCAACCCTCGCCTGTGCCCAAGTTAAATCTTCTACCTTTTACTGGCAGATCTGTATAAAAACAAAAAACCTCTAGACATCTGGCTTTATGGCAGCCCTTGGTATGGAAGCTCTCATCATTGATGCAGAACAATCAATCGATCAAAGTGCGTTTAGTGAGTTTCGACCCCATACTGCATCTGTTAGGCTCTGGAGATACCATGTCAAAAGTAAAACTGTATCTGTCCTTTAAGAAACTTATAGTCTAGCCGAGGAGACACATTCAAGTATGGCTATTTCCAAAAGAGATACAAAATAATAATTTGGCTGTACAGGTACAAAGAACACTGAACTTGGAGTCAGGAAGACGAGTTCAAACACAGTCACAGACACTTCCTGGCTGTTTGACCCTGGGCAAGTCATTTAACTTCTTGTGACTCAGTTTCCTCATCTGTAAAATGGGAATAAGAGCACCCACCCTACAGGGGTGGTATGAGGATCAAATCAAATAACATTTGTTGAGAACTTAACAAACCTTAAAGAACTACACAAATGCTAGCTTTTGTAATTATTACGGACACAGAAACTGAGATGCAAGGTGGCTGAGTGACTTAGGTGAGAAAACACAGGTAATGGGGGGTCAGAAGCAGCTTTTGAATCCAGCTCTTCGGACTGTGGAGCCAGAATGTTTATCCTATTATTGATTGTCACCTTCTTGTCTTAAAGAAATGACTGGCACTGGAGGGGTTCATCATCCTTTCCCCGACGTGTTAATGCCCTTCTCCAAAAACTCAAATATCACTTTATATATTTGTCATTGAGTGGTTTTTCAGTGGTGTCCAGCTCTTCCTGACCCCCTTTGGGGTTTTCTCAACTAAGATGCTAAAGTGGTTTGCCAGTTTGTCTCCAGCTCATTTGACAGATGAAGAAACTGAGGCAAACAGAATGAAGTGACTTGCCCAAGGTCACACAGCTAGTAAGTGTTTGAGACCAGATTTGAATTTATGAGGATGAGTATTCAGGACTCTACTGCATTACCCAATTACCCCTACTTTGCATATTCATTGTGCTAATCAGCATAGATGCTGTTTCACTCACATACAATGAAAGCTCCTTGACAGCAAAGTGTTTCACTTTTGTCTCTCACCTAAGTCACTCAGCCACCTTGGATCTCAGTTTCTGTGTCTGTAATAATTACAAAAGCTAGCGTTTGTGTAGTTCTTTAAGGTTTGTTAAGTTCTCAGCAAATGTATCCCCAGACTGGCAAATAAATAGGTCATGATAAAGGTTTGTTGATTAATTAGTTGATTTACCTGTCTCAGGTTAGGGACTGGTTTGAGTTGGGGGTTTTGTTTTGTTTTGTTTGTTTGTTGCTTTTTGGAGGGGAGAAGGCAGAGCAAATGAGATTAAGTGACTTGCCCAAGGTCACACAGCTAGTAAGTGTTAAGTGTCTGAGGTCACATTTGAACTCAGGTCCTCCTGACTCCAGGGTGGGTGCTCTATTCATTGTGCCACCTAGCCACCCCTGAGTTTGTTTTTAACACCCCTGCACCATCTCCCCCCAGCACGGTACTCAGCACACAGTAGGCACTTAAAATGTCTATTAAATAAATGAAATTATACAGAACTAGAATGTATTTGAAGAAAGAATTTGAACCCAGGTTTTCCTGACTCAAAGCCAGTTCCTCTATCCACTGTGGGGAACTACTTCTCTCAACTGCCAGGGAACGGAAACTTGATGGGAGCTGAGGACTCAAAGACAGAGAGATGAGGGAGAAGCTTAATAATGTTTATTCATCGATTGACTCCAGGAAGGAGGGACAGTCTGTTCAAGGGAAGGCTTGAATACTGTCTGTGAAGAGCAAAGGTCAGGCTAGGCTGTATAGTATTTGAAGGAGACTCGTTCATAATATGTATTATAATACTGGAGTCAGGAAGATTCATTGAGTTCAAATCTGACATCAGCTACTTCCTAGCTGTGTGACCCTGGGCAAGTCATTTCATTCTGTTTGCCTTAGTTTCCTCATCTGTCAAATGAGCTGGATGAAGAAGGAAATGGCAGACTCCAGTATCTCTGCCAAGAAAACCCCAAAGAAGGTCACAAAGAGTCGGACATGATTGAAAATCATAGAACAACAACAAAACATAATGAGGCTGGAAAGGCAAACCAGAGCCCAGCTAAGAGAGGTTTTAGATGCCAGAGGAATTTGCCAGCATGGCTCCTTTCTTTTCTATTGTATGGGCACTTCCCTCACTACTTCCCCCACTCTCCTAACCTGCATGCATTCTTGGGAGCTAGGGTCACTGGGGAAGGGCAAGAGTTTGCTGAAATCGAAGCAAGATGTAAACAGAGAAGAGACCTGAAAGACCATCTATTTCAAACTGAGCATCAAGGTATTGAAGTGATCACCCAAAGTCACACAATCCCTACCTAGTAGAAAAAGTCACGAGTTTGGAATCATTGGGTTCAAGTCTCAAAATGAAAACTTACTAGCTTGGTGATCTTGGGACAATTGTTTAACCTTTCTGAGCCTCAGTTTCTCCATTTGTCAAAGGCGGATAACACTTGTTCTACCTATCTGAGGAAAGGAAGAGGCCATTTTCTAGAAAGCTTTTTGTAAATTTTAACACCTTTTGGAACATACTAGCTATGTGAATATGACCATGGAAATAATTTATGGACTCGAAGGCCATAAGTAAAAAATGAACTATCCTATACAGAAGGAGTTCCCATACCAGGAATTGGATGAAATCAAGGGTCTGGGAAAAAAATACATGGAGTCCTGGCAACTCTACGGCAAGTAGATTTTGAAAGAAACAACGGTCTCCTTTAACATTATAGAGACAAAGATACTTAAACATTTAAACACTAAAGAAAAGAGGAGAATGAGATCATGGATTTAAACTTGGGAGGTTCATAGATGTCTCCCCCTTCAGTTTACAGAGGAGGACACTGAAGGTGGGATTTTTCTGATTATTACTTAGTATTATTTGGTGGCTCATTGTGATAGTGGCCAGTTTGGGGGGTGAGGAGGATGGAACATGGACCAGGGATACTCTGCACTCTCCAAACTGTTTCAGTTTCAATGACTGGACATCTCAGTTTAACAGAATAAACTTCCCCAATTGTAAGCAGCCTGTGCCAGCTGTCTCTGGGATGGGGGAAAAAAAAGGTTAAAAAAAAAAAGAGTGAGAGTTGATTCGAATTCCCCTAGGCCCTTGGGATTAAGAGGCTCTTGTAAAGCCAAAAGGCTTTTAAACACCTATTTTTCCACAGGGCTTTTGGTAGAAACCAAGTTTCTCCCTTCACCTTCTCATCTCCCATGCAGGACCCTTGTCCATGAAGGAATCAAAACAGCCCTTCTCCTGGGCCAGCAAGAGGCAACCCCTATTGACTCAAACCAGAGTCAGGGAGGTAGAAAGCCAGTCCCTGGCCAGAAGCAGTGAACATGGCAAATCCTTCCCTGCAGCATCTAGCCTCTCCCAGAATTTAGGATGCTAATCCTTTACTCAAACAACAGGGAGAAAGCTCTCAGGGCCCCCCTGCCAACAAAGCTTAGTGGATGTAACCTCCCTCTGACTGGGAGCGAGAGTCACAAACAAAGCTAGACATGTTCTTGGCTCCAGAAAATGCTTGCTCGGTTGCTAGGCACAATTAGAGATGGCTGGGGTGGGATTATTGAAAACCTTTTTTCCTTGAGAAACACACACACACACACACACACAAGGATTTGGAATTTTTTTCAGGTTCCTTTGATGGGGCTAATCTTGGGAAGCAACCTTATAATGAGGGCTGAGAGCCTTTAATGAAGGAGGAGTTAAGGAAGAGCAGGGGAGAAAGGAGAACAGAGACTAGTGGGCAGAAATCACGGAAGGGAGCATGCTGGGAATATTCTGTGGGAGACTTGGGGGGATCTCAGGTTGGGAGCTGGAAGGGAATTAAAGGGCATCCATTGAATCCAACAACTTCATGGAGGAGACCTAGAGATCAGATTAACTTGCCCAAGGGAATCACGGGAACAAGTAGCAGAGTTAGGAAGTGAATCAAGGTTTTCCAGATAGGAAGTCAATTTCTTCTCCATGATACATCACTACTTCTTCATTCTGTAATGAATTGTAACAGCTAACAATTCCACAGCACCATGAGACTGCAAAGTACATCACACATATTTTTTTCATTTGATCTCCAAAACTATGGAAAGTAGGTACTAAATATCACCCCCATTTTTCAAAGGAGGAAACTCAGGCCTGAAGAGTGAAGTGTTTTCTCCAGGATCACAACATTTGTAAGTTTAGGTCCTGTTCTCTGCCTCAGTTGCTCTATTTGTAAAATGAAGGTGTGAGACTAGGTGACTTTATTCCATCTCTGGCTCAATGATTCCATGATCCTATAATTCCCCCAAGTCCAGTGCTCATTACATAGAACCATTTGCCTCTTAGCCAACGTATAGAGAAGGGTCAACCCCTAAAGTTGACATCAGAGTGTCCTATAATACTGACAGCCATGGGGAACACCAGCATGTCTTGATTTAGCACAAAGAAAGTCGAACCCAGCTCTGCTAGGAGGAGGTGTGCACAGTCCTGCCAGACAGCTACCATCTCAGCATCTGTTTGTCTGAGTTTGCCTTCCCCCTTCAAATAGACACTCGTCCGACTCCTTTTCACTTTCCTCTCCCTGTTCCTGCACTCTTCATCACATTCCTGGCTGGGAGGTGACAGTTTTCTTTTCTCTGGCACTGAACAATGGGCCTCAGGATGTCCAGCCTATGGAGGCTGCTGATTAACAGCCACATTCCTTACAATTTCCCATTTAGAAAGAGCTCAGCCTAGGCCTCCAGGCGCCTCAGGAAGCACTTTGAGTGCTATCAAGTATGGTAGCCTAGGGCAGAGCCATTAAGAGAGGCCAGGAAAGTAACAGGAAGAGGGACAAGGGTGTGTACGTACATAGAACATCCTCAGAACCCAAGAGACTGGAGGCACATTCAGAAAGAAAGCAGAGTAGATGGATAGATCAGATAAGGTACTTAGAGATGATAAATAGATAGGTGATAGATAAAAATAGATAGAAAGATACATTAGACAGATGGACAGACAAATAGACATAGGGAGAGAGATAAGGTAGATCTAGATAAAGGTTGCTTGTTGCTCAGTCATTTTTCAGTTACGCCTGACTCTTTGGGATGCCATTTAGAGTTTTCTTGACAAAGATACTAGAGAGGCTTGGCATTTCCTTCTCCAGCTCATTTTATAGATGAGGAAATTAAGGCAAACAGGGTTAAGTGACTTGCCCAGGATCACACAGATAATAAGTGTCTGAGGCCAGATTTGAACTCATAAAGATGAGTCTTCTTGACTCCAGGCCTGTGCCACCTAGACATAGATGGACTAATAGAGAATCTGAGTAGGTAGAGAGATGTGATTAGATAAATAGACAACTATAGATGCATGGATAGATAGAGAAATAGAGAGAGATATGTCTCTACTCTGTTCTTGAGATCCAGTTCAAGGGGAGGGAAGAGAAGTTTATTGTTATGGAGGCTAAGGCTGTACAAATACAAAGTGCCAAATGAATATCAGCTACCATCATACCCCCTTTGGGGGTCGAACAAGCCTTTCACAGGGGTCACAGGTGTCACCTAAGACCATCGGAAAACATGTATTTCCGATTGTCTTAGGAACAGAGACACAGCTCTTCTATCCTTCTCCAGGCGGGTCTGCCCATGTGCAGATATGCCCACATATGACTATTAAAGGGTTGCGACATTAGGAAGATTGAGAACCACTGCATTAGAGTGTCACCTCCTTGAGGGCAAAGATTGTCTCAGCACTTTGTACCTGTTACACAGTAGGCACTTAATAAATGCTTAGTATTTTATCTGTAGCCTTGGTACAAGTCTAGGAACAGACAGAACAGGGATGTTCCACATTGTCCTATTTTCATATTTCTTCTCTTTGGTCTCTATATTTTGCAAATTTTTCATTCCAGGTATTTTGGAAATTACTATTGATGGGAATGATATGATATCTATTGAAAGCATTGTTCAGGGCAGCTAGGTGGTGCAGTGAATAGAGCACCAGCACTGGAGTCAGAAGGATCTGAGTTCAAATGTGACCTCAGACATTTAACACATATCAGCCATGTGACCCTGGGCAAGTTGCTTAACCCCAATTGCCCTGCTTTCCCCCCTCCAAAAAAAAATATATGTGCAACACATCTATCTGTAATGATGCTCTGCTTTCAGTCCGGTTTATTTGTTGAATTTTTTGAGGATATTTGGAGATTTGTATCATAATACAAGATCACCATTTAGTTTGTAAAGGATAGTGAACTTCTGGTATATAATTATAACCATCTGATTTTATCTTTTTAGGAATCTGGTAGGTACTAAATTCTTCCAACCTTTAGTGAAATGTTGCACAGTTTCTCCCACTTCATTAAATAATCTGAAGGGATTAATAAATCTGGGGACTTTAGAGAGACAACCTTTCTCTAATTTCAGGTAACAAGCACTTAATCTTGAATCATTTTCACAAAGCCTTCTATTTTTAGAAACAAATATGCATGAAACAGCCTTTCATTTGATGCTGCTTTGTTGACAAATTGTTGGCTTAGTTCCTATGGATGTTATCCATGCAATGTCTTTTGATCTTATTCTTGGATCCTACCCGGTTCATACACCATGTCCAAAGAGAAATCTCCTTCAGTTACCTTCAAAAAATCCATTGGAATACAACGGTAATCAGCCTTTACCACTGCTTTGTTCCAAAAGCATTTCTGTATATATTAAACTTGTTTATCTCATGCTCTGAAAATGTCTACCGGTCCTCTTCCTCCATTTTGGAGAGGAAGTGCTCATCTTTCTATAGCTGCCTTGGGGTGAGGAGTTCAGTGTTTTGTTAATATCATCCAGGTTTTTGCTTGGACACTTTCTAGATCCGTTGTCCATTTACTATGCCAAAAGCATACATTAAGACTGATATTGAGTAGGAGCAAATTGCTCTAACGGTGTTCCTCCTAGAAAGTTTTTACTTCAAAATATCAGTCAGAATCTTAAAACACTCAGCATCAGTTTTCTCCTGGATAGCTTCATGCTTGGTGTATCTGGACTGAAGGAGAGACCAAAGTAATCTGAAGCACAATATCAATTCATTGATCCAATTTGATCTCTCAAAGCTTTCAAGCTCTAAGCTTCCTTGCTTTACAGTAAGAATTTTACATTTCATAATAGAATATTATTATGCTGTAAGAAATGATGAGCAGGCAGATTTCAGAAAAACCTGGAAAGACTTACATGAACTGATGCTGAGTGAAGTAAGCAGAACCAAGAGAACATTGTACACAGTAACAGCAACATTGTTTGATGACCAGCTTTGATAGACTTAACTCTTTTCAGCAATTCAAGGATCTAAGACAATTCCAAAAGATTCATTATGGAAAATGCTATCCACATCCAGAGAAAGAACTATGAAGTCTAACTGTAGATCAAAGCATATTATTTTCTCTTTTTTGTTGTTTTTTTTTTCTGATGGTTTTTCCCTTTTGTTCTTATTCTTCTTTCACAACATGACTAATATGGAAATATGTTTAATATGATTGTACATGTATAGCCTATATCAGATTGCTTGCCATCTTGGGGAGAGGAGAGGGAACGGAGGAAGGGAGAAAAAAGTCTGGAACTCAAAATTGTATAAAAGCGAATGTTGAAAATAAATACATACATATATACACACACACATATATACATATGTATGTATATATGAATTTTGCATTTATTGAATCCAAGCTATTTTGAAGTTGCTGGAGTGGAGAAGAAATGTGTTATGAAGGTAGAAGAGACATGATATGACAATGGGATGGATGAATGAGCATGAAGAATAGAAGGTGATATTAAAGTTGAATTGAGGTGATTGGAGGGATGGTGGTACCCCAAATGTTCATAGGAAAGTTGAGAAGAGAGGAGAGTTAGGGGTAGGGATGGACAAGGGAGAGTGAGTTCTGTTTTGAACTTTCAAATTTGAGATGCCTTCAGGACATCCAATTCAACTTCTACCCTCTTCATCCCAACTCACCTCAGAAAAGAATGCTAGAAAGAAACTGAACCCTGAGGAATTGGGATGATCAAATCTGGTCTCAGACAAGAGTTAAATAAGAAGAAAATACCTCTCTCCTCTCAGCAAAAAGGTGGGGGACTAGGAGGGCAGAATGTTACATACATTGTCAGGAAAGTTTATCGTATTCATTGCTTTGACTTAACTCCTTTCATTCTTACAAGAGAGAATTCACTTCCTGAAAGGGCAGGGGGGAAGAATATCTAGAAATCATGGTGACATAAAAAGAAAATACAATAGCACCTGTTGAAAAAGAAATATTATGGATGATGACATATGACTTGAATATTAAATTGTATACCCTAAAAATGAGAAGAAAATCATAGCACAGGCTTTTCATAACTATGGCTAGGATGAAGTCTTACCTAAACAAGGGATAGAAGTGGGTTATAAAAGATAAAATATATAATTTTGATTATATGATACTAAAAAGACTTTGCAGGAATAAAATTAATGGAACTGGGATACAAAGGAAAATGGATTAATGGAAAAAAATTTTTATCAAATATTTCTAATAACAGTCTGATATTCACAGTATATATAGAAATACATAAGAAGAAAGCCATTACCCAATGGATAAATGGTTAAAGGATATAAACAGTTCTCAAAAGGAGAATTTCAATCTATTAATAGTCATACGAAAGGATGCTCCAGATCGCTAATTACAGAAGAATTCTAAAATCTAAACAACTCTTGGGTTTTACTTCACACCCAATAAGCTGGCAAAAATGACAAAATATGGACGTTAGAGAGATTGTGGAAACACAGGCACTAATATATTATTGTTGGAGCTCGGAATTGGTTCAAGCAATTGGGGAGCAATTCAAATTGGGGGAAGAAAGTGACTAAAGTATCTGTATGTTGGGCCCAGAGATTCCTTCACTAGCCATAGACTCCAAGGAAGTAAAAAACACAAAGAAGGTCCCACATATGCCAAAATATTTACAGTTGCACTCTGTGTGCTAAACAGAGAACAGGAAATAAAATGATGTCTTTTGGTTGCAGAGTAGCTAAACAAAATGTGGTACATGAATATTATAGAATATAAGGAGTGATAAGTGAGTGATCAGTAAGCACAACGATACCGAAAAGCCTGAGAAGACATATATGAACTGAAGGAAGGCAAAGTAACCAGGAAAACAACATACACAATGATTGCAAAACAGTAAATGGGAATAGCAACAATAAAACAACAACAAATAAAAGTTGTGAATTTGGAATGACCAAGCTTGGAGTAAAAAAGAGGCATGAGAAAGAGATCTCCCTCCCTTCTTTTGCAGAAGTGGGAGGGAAAGATGTGGGATGATATAAATAATGTTAGACTATTTTGATGTGTTGATTAATTTTCCCAGTTTCTCCCTCCCTCCCTCTCTCTCTCTCTCTCTCTCTCTCTCTTTCTCTCCCTCCCTCCCTCTCTCTCTCTGTCTCTCTCTCTCTGTCTCTGTCTCTTCTCTCTGTCTCTGTCTGTCTCTCTGTCTCTGTGTTTGTCTCTCTGTCTCTGTCTCTCCTCTCTTTCTCCTTCCCTCCCTCTCTCTTTGTCTCTCTGTTTCTCTCTCTCTCTCTCTCCTTTCTGTTTCTCTCTGTCTCTGTCTCTGTCTCTGTCTCTCTCTCTCTGTCTCTCTGTCTCTGTCTCTGTTTCTGTCTCTCTCTGTGTCTCTCTGTGTCTCTCTCTGTCTCTCTGTCTTTCTATCTCTCTCTTTCTCTCTGTTTCTGTCTCTCTCTGTCTCTCTCTCTGTCTTGCTCTCTCTCTGTCTCTCTCTAGCTCTCTCTGTCTCTCTCTCTCTCCCCCTCTCTCTGTCTCTCTCTCTGTCTCTCTGTCTCTCTCTCTGTCTCTCTCTCTCTCTCTGTCTCTCTCTCTCTCCCTCTCTCTCTCTCCCTCTCTCCCTCCCTCCTTCCCTCTTTGTTATAAGAGATGACTCTGGGAAGTGAATGGGGTGGAATACATTGGGAAAAGCAGATAATATGAAAGAGATTCATCAAATAACAATAATAATAACTAGGATTTACATAATACCTTAAGGTTTGTGAAGACCTATATAAATATTATGGAATTTGATCCTCGTAAAGTCCCTTGGAGGTAGGTGTTATTATCCCTTTTTACATTTGAGGAAACTGAGGCTGAGATGGTAAGTGACTTGCCCAGGGTCATACGGCTAGGAAGTATCTGAGGCTGGATTTGAGGACTTCCTAACCCCAGGTTCAGAGTTCCATCCTTCTCAGAACTTCACGGGGTCTTCAAGATGAGCCCTTATGTTTTCCCAAGAAGAGCGTCAGACCCATTTGGCAGACGGGCCTCCTAACATCGGGCCAAGCAGTGTTTTTCCATTAGACCACAGGGCCCTCCATGGTAGGGCCCACAGTGTCACACCTCCAAAGGAAGTTGCTGAGGCTGTAGTAGGAGCAAATGGGAAGGAGGGAGGGGAGGGGAGGAGGAATGGGGGCTAAAAGGGTCATTAGGAATTCACACAATTAATTAAACAGAGCTGAGGACAGAGCCGCCTGGAGAACCCACCGATGACAAAGGTAGGGGCCGATTCTCCAAGGCCTCTTCTGGGCTACCGCAAGGAGGGCCCCCCCGGATCCACTTCCCCACTCGGCCTTAAATATTTGATGCAAAAATTAAAGCTTCGTTCCAACTTTTATGAGCAACGTCTCCTGTCTCTCCCTCCTGCCCCCTTCTCCTTGACAGCCTCTCCCCCCTCTCCCCAAGACTACCCCCTTCATCCTTCACAACCTCCTCCATCAGCCCAAGTGCATTAGTGCAATTAGCACCAGCCCACTGGCGCCAATTAGCAGCCAATAGTGTCTATATGATGGCAGGGAAAGAACGGGGGAGGGGCGCCTGTGTCTCCAGCCGGCCTTCACACTCAATTACATTAAGTGGAGTCTCCAGGTTGTGGTTGGTTGGACAGTTGTTCAAGTAATTGTGTCTTCTCTGTTGCTGCGGGCAATCTCCTCCCAGGCTCTCTGATACCCTCCTTCCTTACTCCCTCCCTTGTCCACTTACATCAACACGCACTTCTTCAAAAAAAAAAAGGAAGAAGATGGCCAGGGAGGGGGAGGGAGATGGCAATGGGGACAAGGAGCAAAGGAGAAAGGCCAGCATCTTTGTTTGAAGTTCGATGTATACGTGTGTAGATACGTAGTAGGCTTGTTGTATTACAATAGTCAACATTACGATATCGAACTATACGTTATTTCTTTAAATGATATCATATACTTTTTACACTTCCCCTGTATTTGCCATTACATGTATCATTCAGGTATAATTTATTGGGGTGTAGATGGAATAGATCCAATTGAACGGGAGTTCTTTGGGGGACGATTTGGGTTTTGTCTTCGGATTCCATTTACTTCAGATATAGTAGGCAGTTCGTTAATACTTACTGAACTGAGATAAGATTATAAAGTAAATCTAGAAGGTACCTTGGAAACCATCTGGTCCAACCTCCCTATCTTACAGATGAGGAAACTGAGGCACAGAGAGGTCATAGGGTCATAGATTGGGAGACAGAATTGCCCAAGGTCATGCAGACTCAGGTTTCAAATCCAGGGCTTCTGACTCTAAACCAAGTGCTGTTTTCATCATACCCAGGACTAAATTTAAAGAAGACATAACATGTCAGCAAGAGTACTGGCATTGGATTCAGGGATCCTGGATTCAAATTCTCACCTTGGCATTGATTCCTCATGTGACTGTGACTAAGTCACTTTGCTTTGGGTCTCTCTTCTACCTAGAGTTAGAATGGACTTTTGATGTTTAGTTCAATCCTCTCACTTTATAGATGGGGAAACTGAGGACAGGGGAGATCAAGTGATTTGTCCAGAGTTTTACAGATCACAAGTAACAAGAGACATGATTCAAACTCAGGTCCTGTGACTCTAAGTGAGTTGTCCTTCCCTGCCCAGAACCTGAGATTCTCTGATACCCATACACATCCAGGAAAAGACATAGGAAGTTTTCTTTATGCTGCTACAGATCAGATATGATTTTCTGTTCCATCTTTGTATCCTCAGAACCTAGTATAGTCCCTGACACATTATAGAGATGGGAACAGAAAGGAAGTATTTAATAAATTTAATTAATATTAATTATTATTAATATAGTATTAATTAATATTTGTTTAATTAATCATACATAAATTTGGAGCTCAGAACTACATCAAGACTTTTGGGACACTGTGTATACACATGCTATATGTGTGTGTATGTGTGTGTGTACATGTACAGTTACAGATAGGGACTGGACCTGTCATTTCACATTTAACTGTTATGCCAGAAAAGGAAAATCCCTCTACCAATGCAAGTTTCCTCCTTCCTCCTTAGAATCTTATAGTGATCCAGAGCACAAAGACATTAAATGACTTTTTCAAGGACACAGAGCCAGTGTGTCAGAGATGGGACTTTAACTTTCCTCCCTCCTTCTCTCTCTATATCTCCATTTCTCTGCCTCTTCCTCTGTCTCTTTCTGTCCCTCCATCTCTGTCTCTCCCTTTGTCTTTCTGATTCCATTTCTGTCTCTGCCTGTCTGATACATCTATAGGTACACATACTGACCAACTGTGACCCTGGGTAAGTCACATAACCTCTCAGTGTTTCAGGTAGCTCTCTGAGACTCTCAGTTGGAGAAAAGGTGCCAACCTGCATTGGGAGAGGGGCTTTCCTGCTCAGGAAGTTCCTTACATCAGTGGACACTCAGGTCTCCATCTATTTATATACTTAGGCACAGAAACTTTGGGATCACCTTGGTCTGCAATTTCTGTGTATCCAATTCATTGTGTGTTCAAAAAAGGCACTGGATTAGCTCACCTCTGAGATGACTTCTGAGTGCCTCTGATTTCTCCTCTCCCAAAAGGCAAATCTGGCAGAGAAGGCAAAATGCCCTAAAGAAAGAGTTAATTCCCTGTGAAACTGCTGGGGATTATTTAAGCCTTTACATGGCTTGGGATTTCTAAGTGCTTTCTGATCCTTTGTAACCTAGTCCTCCATGGTGACCATAGACCTGGGAGAAAACCTTTACCAGCCTGGTGCCAGATGAGGAAGCAGCCGGAGCTTCCCTGGAAAGTACTGGATGGAAGTTTGCTCCTCCCCAAACGGCCTCTTCCCTTCACCCCAAGGGCTTCTTATGAGCCAGGTTTATGGGTTGGCAAGCTTGGCTGAAATCAGGAGTCTATCAAATAAGTCCTGATCATTTACTTCCTGTGGCCAGACCAGGCACAGGTGGGGCTTAGAGAGAATTATGGGCCTGGCCTCAAGGAGCCTACAAATCGGTTGCCTTGAACGCCTGTGAAATAATCAGGGACGAGTAGACATTGTAGTAGACAGATGGAGTGCTATGCCCTCTTAAGTAGGCCCTTTTAGGGCAAACGCAGGTCAAAGAAAAGAGCCACCATTGGGAGTCAGGGCTTTGAGAAGAGGTTTCCAGGCACTGGGATTGGAATTGGATTTTGAAGGCTAGGCTAGGTAGGATGAACTTGAGAGAGGGCACTCATTCCCAGGCTGACCACACCCCCTGCCTCTGGTGGGATTTCCGTTAATGGAAGTCTTCAGACAAGGCAGATGCACTTTTCTCACAATGGCCCTTTGAGGGAAACAGTACAGGTATTATTATCCCCATTACACAGTTGAGTAAATTGAGCCTCAGAGATGCTAAAGTGATTTTAGTCTGCAGTTACATCAGAGGGAGCATTCAAACCCAGGTCTCTTGACTCCAAGGCCAACACTCTTTCTCCCATGTGCTGTGTTTTAGCCCATGGAGTCATGCAGTCCTAGGTCCTTTGAGAAGTCCCTGAGGATTTGTGGCCTAGACTTGGTATCTGTAGCACATTATTCATCCCTCAGATAACCCATGAACCAAGATCTTTCTCAATTTCTTTTGTTAAACAAGCACTTTGTAATTATCATGATTTTATAGGCATTGGTATACAAAGGAAAAACAGATACCTCACCTCTCAGCACTTAAGTCTAGGCAACTCTCTGAGACTAAGCTGCAAAGGAGATGCCAACCAGCATTGGTGGGGGGAGTTTCCTCACCTGGGATTTCCCTGTAACAATGAAATGACAGGTTCAATCCCTATCCCTGCCCTGAGGAGCTTGCAGGCTTATGTCCTGTTTGCAGACTTGTCTCAACTCCTGCCTGACCCCTTCCTGTCCATGGAAAGCAAAGCATTCCTGAGAGGACAGAACCAGCTATCAAATCTCATAACACTTATGTACAGTAAGATGTGTCAGCAAGAAAAAAAGTGTTTTTATGTGCTTGTGTGTAGGAGAAGCAAAGAGACAGAGATACAGAGAGATAGAGGTAGAGAGAGAGAGGAGATAAAGAGAAACAGAGATTGGAGAGAGAAGAGAGAGAGAGATAAGGAAAGGAGAAAAAGACAGGGAGAGGGAGAGGACAGAGAGACAAATAGGGAGACAGAGACAGAGAGAGAAGGGGAGAAAGGGGAAGAGAAACAGAGATATGGATAGAGAGAAAAGAGAGAGATTGGAGAGAGGGAAGAGAAAGAGATAAGGGCAGGGTAAAGAGACAAAGGGAGGAAAGAGAAAGAGGGAGAAAGAGAGAGGAAGAGAGAGAAAGAAGATAAGAAACCAAGGAGATCTGAGTTCAGATCCTCTCTCTGAAATATACTGACTGTGACCCCAGCCAAGTCACTTACCTTCTCATTGGCCTAAGGAGGCTTTCTAAGTTGCCAACATGCCTTAGCAGATGGGGTTTCCCTATGCCTATGAAATCCCAGATCCGGTCCCTACTTGTACATTTATGCATACGTATGTCTTTATATACATGCATACACACATACCTACCTGACATCAGGCAAATGAGGGAACAAAATCAGGAGGCTTCTCCATGCTCAACACTTATCACAACACTCTAGGACACTGGGACAGCCAGTGGGAACACTCCCTCCCTCTTCTGACAGATATCTCCCCAAATCAGGAAATAGTCTTTGGGAGTTTCTGCGACCCTGGACTTCAGTGTCTTGTAGCCAGATAGGTGATCATCATTCTCTTGGGCTCTAGAATAGCCAGGCTGATGCTCAGACGTGCCATCCTCCCTAGGTTCATATGTAGGATGTGTCAGAGCCTGTATGCTCCTGGGTATGGTCTGGAAGAGATCCAGGGCCGCCTCTTCATCAGGAAGACACATGATGGGGGAGGAGGGGAAGCTCAATTATGTCCAGAGACACAGCCTTAAGGCCTTCAGGGATCCAGGTCCCACCATGCCATCAGTGGAATTTGAAAGCCAGGTCCTCCTAATGAGGAAACCAATTCTATCCGCTAGGCAACTCTGCCTCTCCATTCTGGGGTAACTGTAGCAAGAGGTATATTTGAAGAATGAAAATTTTAGGTACAGTGAGACATCCCACCAAACGCTTTCATCCTTGGTTGCCATGGAGAAATGGCCCTGTACTGGCTGCTCTGATAGGTAAAGAATCAGCCTTAGAATCAAGAAAACCTGGGCTCAGATCTGACCTCTGACTCAAGGCAAATCACATAATTTCTCTAAGCTTCATGATCAATTAAGAACTGGAAGGAATCTTAAAGACAGATCAAACCAACCCTCTCATTTTATAGAGGAAAAGAAACCTCTCATTTTGTAGATATGGAAACTATGGCCTAGAGGCATGAAATGACTTAACCAGGGTCATACAATTAGCAAGTAGCTAAGCCAGTATTGGAATCATTCCCTCTGACCCAAAATCCAACATTCTCTCCTGCATACCATGCTGCTGTACCTTAGTTTCCTAACTTTGTAAAAATGAGTCTGAACTAAGTATATGATCCTACATGTTTCTCTACATCATTAGTTAATTTTGAGAAAATATGTATCCCAGTCTCCCAGCACCCTGTCTGGCCCATACTCAGCCCTCAACAAACTAAATTGACTGATGACAAAAAATGACTTTTAAAAGACAACCTCCTCCATACAAACAATTGAATGCTAATTCTGTACTTCTTGAGGTACAGGCTTTTGGTACTCAGCAAGACCCTTCTCCCCTTTCCTTATACCCCCCACCACCCTGAAGGAAAGACACAAAAAACCTGAATATAAATATTCCACAAGAACACCCTGGGAGGATGTCACCTTTCTGGAGAAAGCCTGGTGATCTGGCCACAGGCCTTACTCTTAGAGATTTTTTTGCTTCTGAACTTGGCCTTCGGAAAATCATTCTGTCTCTCCATTTCCTTCTCAGTAAATGGGGGCAGAGGAGAAAAGAGTTCATCGAGTACTTTGTGCCGATAAACCCGCCAGTGTTCCGAATTGCGGATGCCAGTGACTTCAGACATAGGGCCCCTATTTTGAACATTCAGGGACAGGCAGAGAGCCAGAAGACCGCGGAGTAACAAGAGTTATTCTTGTTCCTTCCTGATTAAGATGGATCAGAGTGGTGAAAGGGCTCTAAACGGCCATAACAGCAATTTCCCGATGTCTTCCTGTCTCATTCACAATATTTTTTTCAGATTAAGCCACAAAAATTCAATAAAACACAGTCCATTACTTTATATGTAGTTTGTGTGTGTCTTATATAAACCGATCTCCCACTCCCAGTGCCCCAGAAGAATGGAAGCACCTTGAGATACCAGTTTACTTTCCAATTTGTCTTCCCAACATACATTCCAGCTAAGCTGGATGGGTGGTCTGGAAGTGGGAGAGAAGGAGTCCTAGTTCTGTAGTCAGATGACTTGGATTCAGTTCCCAGATCTACCTAAGAGGCTATAATAAAGGCTTGGACTACATGCCCTCCATGGTCCTGACCAGCTTTAAATGTATGATCCAATAACCCTAGCTGCTGGCTTAGTCCCCCCTAACAACATTTCCTTTCTGGTCTTAATGTTTATTTTATTTTATTTTTATTTTTTTTTAATTTATGGAATTAAACCTTCATATTTTTTTCACTGACTGTCCTAAATGCCTGAAAATACAAGGTGGACTAGTGGTTAGAACACTGGCCTTGATAGAACACTGGTCCTGGAGCTGGGAAGTCCTGTGTTCAAATCCTGCCTCAGACACTTCAGCTGTGTAACTCTGATCAAGGCACTTCCCTCTCTCAGTCACATTTTCCCTTCCCTTTAGCATATTCATCTGTGTATATGGCATATTCTAGGGTAGCTAGGAGGAAAAAATGCTAGGCTTGGAGTCAGGAAGAAATATCTTCCTGATTTCAAATCTGACCTCAGATACTTACTAGCTGTGTGACCTGGGCAAGTCACTTCACTCTATTTGCCTCAGTTTCCTCATTTGTAAAATGAGCTGGAGAAGGAAGTGGCAAACCACTCCAGTATCTTTGCCACGAAAACTCCAAATGAGGTCAGGAAGAGTCAGACATGACTAAAATGAGTGAACTATGGGGTGGCTAGGTGGCACAGTGAATAGAGCACTGGCCCTGAAGTCAGGAGGACCCGAGTTCAAATTCAGCCTCAGACACATAATACTAGCTGTGTGACCTTGGGCAAGTCACTTAACCCCAATTGCCCTGCCCTCCCTCTCCAAAAAAGCAAAAAAAACCCAAAATTTAAAATTAAAAAAAAAATGAGTGAACTACAACATACAATATCCCTCCTCTTCATTCACTCCCCCAACCTCAGAAGTCAGGATTTTTGAAGGCTAGTGCAATATTCTTTAAGAGCTAATATTTAGATAGCATTTTTCAGTTTTCAAAACATTATTTCATTTGTTCCCTCACAACAACTCTGTGAGAAAGTTGCTATTGCTGTCTTAACATTTCAGAGGGGGAAACTGAGTCAACAGAGATAAAATCACTTGCCCAGGGATGCAGAACCAAATGGAGGCCTGCTTTGACCTCAGGTCTTCCCAATTCTATCCATTGTGCCACCTAGATTTTTTTGTACAAAGCAGGAATTTAACAAAAATACATCGAGTGCATAGAATGATTACTTTGAGGACAAATTCTGTCTTGCTTCTGACTCTGTATCCTTGGTGACTTACAGAGAATCTAAGATATACTAAGTAATTTATAAATGTTTTGGAATAAGTGAATGGTTCTATTTCAAAATCTCCCAACCTCCACCCCAAAGTGTAATGTGTCATTTAAAAACAAAATTAACTTTGTTTTGAGGGTTTTTTTTTTTAAGAAATAATTTCACAATAGCCATAAAACTAACTTTAAAAACTCTATGTGGAAAGGACAGGACCAAGAGATGGGGTTATATGGCATCACAACACCTGCCCCTGAAGTCTTAGAACAGGCCCTGCATTTATAGCGCTAACTCTATGGTTGTTCCGTGGCCCAAAAAAGGAAAGAAATCCTGTGCCCTGTGCCCCAGGGTAGGAAAGATTCAGTTGCAGTCAATAATTGAACAAACACAAACTGTCAGAGCCACCCAGTAGTCTTTAGAAATGTTAAGCAGGGTGTGGAGAAGGGTGAGGCCAGGGCGACTGGGAAGATAAAAGGAGGTAATATAATAAAAATCCCTTCCGTTTATGTAGGAGGCAAAGTGATCTATAGTAATAATAGCAAGCAATTATATACTGCTTAAAGGTTCACAGAGCATTTCACAAATATTGTCTCATTTGATCCTCCATACCAACTCTGGGAGGTAGGTCCTCTTTGTATGTCCATTTTCCAGGTGAGGAAACAGAGGCAGTTAAGTGACTCAGACACAGAAAGTGTCTGAGACTAGATATGAACTCAGGTATAGTCTGATTGTAGGTCCAACACTGTCAACCACTGGGGAAGAGCCCTGGAAATGGAGTCAGAAAGTCAAAGTTCAAATTTTGAGTCTTCTGCTTTCTTCCTAAGTGACTTTGAGACAAGCAGTCAGCCTCTGTGGTACTCGGTTTCTTCATTTACAAATTGAGAGGTATGGACAGTGGGTTCAGAAAATGCACGTCAAAGGGCAAGGGAAGGGAGATTTCTATGGATGTCAATTTCTTTAAAAAAAGACCAAGAGGTTTTAGTGTCCTCTAAGCACAATCAGAGTAACAGAGTGGTGCACAATGGGAAAATAATATTGGATTTAGAATCAGAGGACTGTAACAGTAATTAATTTAGCAGATATTTAGCCCTTAGTAACTAAGGGCTAAGTACCTCTTGAAAGAAACAGAAGGTGTGAACTCTGTCTCCTGTTGCTTGACATAACAGGAAGGGGTTGGCTGAGACAGGAAGCCAACACGTGTGTGTGTGTGTGTGTGTGTGTGTGTGTGTGTGTGCGCGCGTGCGTGCGTGTATAAGAAGAGTTCCAGAGACAGAGAGACAAAATCAAGAATTTTCCTCCTAGTGGCTCCTGGTGGAGGATTGAAGTGGATGTTGCCTCCTGGAAGGCTGAGATTTCTTTTGGATCCTAGGGCCAGCTGAACTGCTGGAGGACTGAAGAAGCATGACCAGGATAAGACTGTTTGTTTGTGGCTTGGTTGATCTTTGAGTTCCCAGCAACAGTGGTTCTGAAGGTTTTGAGATGTGCTGGACTCCGTGAACTTCACTATGTAACAAGAACTGCCAAAAGGACTGGATGAGAACCTGGGAACTGTCTGCCTCTGAATCCAGGTGATTGTTTGGTGGATTCAGGTAGGAGCTGGGACCATGGAAGGGGATCCAGGGAATCTGAGAGACAACCCTGGGTCAAGATGAAGAAAAGGCCTTTTCTTGGTTATTGAACATGTGATGAAATTGAAGTTTACTAGACATCGAGAGGTAGAGCGTTTATGTAATTTTTCTAATGATTGTAGTTAGTGATTAATGATATTTAGCAATTGTGAATCTGGATAAGTGATTGATTAAGTTAACATATGATTGCCCCATGAGTGGAAGACTGACTTGTATTGTGAAATAATTGAATGATTAAGTAAGGAGGGTTTCCCTCTTAGGGAAACCAGATTATTATTCTTTTGTTCTTTGTTCTAAATAGAATGGCCACTTTGGTGAAAACTATGTGGCCATTCTAATATTAAGCTGTTGTGAATGCTATATTGTGATTTTCTATGATGAGATGTAATGTTGTGGATATTACATTGTGATTTGTTCTGAATGTTTGCCTTGATTTGTAATGGAATAAATGGACTGTTCACTATACTGTGTAATTGGAACCTTAAAAGCTGCACACAGTAGCATTCTTTTGGGAAGCTGCTTGTGCATGGCTGCATGGCATTACAAGGACCTGGTTCAAATATTCTTGGTTCAGACATTTGTTATTTCTGTGACTTGAGGAAAGTTATTTAAATTTGGAGGGCCTTAGTTTCTGCACTTATAAAAAGGGGTATAGAGTAGATGATTTCAAAAGCTCCTTCCAGCTCTGACTTTTTGATCACATGAATAATATGGTTAAGGATAATTAGTTAAATTATTTTTATTATTAGTTCACTTAAATGATTGTCTAATTAACAATGCTAAATGCTGGGGAGGCTGGGTGGCACAGTGAATACAGCACCAACCCTGGAGTCAGGAGGACATGAGTTCAAATCCAGCCTCAGACACTTAACACTTACTAGCCATTGTGACCTTGGGCAAGTCACATAACCCAATTTGCCCTTCCCTCCAAAAAAATAAATAAAAAATAATGCTAAATCCAATCCATTGAGAAGGACAGAAATAAGTACTTCCTAAGTAGTTACTATTTGCCAGGCTAAGCACTTTATAAATATTGTCTCATTTGAGTTTCAACAACCTAGGGAGGGAGGGGCTGTTATTATTCCCATTTTATAGCTAAGGAAACTGAGGTAGACATATTAAGTGACTTGCTCAGGATCACATAACTTGTAAGTTTCTAAGGTCAAATTTGAACTCAGGTCTTCTGGACTACAGGTCCACTGCTCTATCCAGAAGCACAGTGTGCAGGACTAGGGTAGAGTCAGCAATTGTGACATCTTCAGCACTGGTGAGACCACTTTTAGAATATTGTGGGCAGTTCTGCTGGACATGATATTTTAGACCAATGTCTCTCTCATCTACATGGGCAGGTCACATGCTCTCTGGCCTCTGGCACTTTAGCCAGAGTTCATTTGTCACCAGAAATGACAGGAGCACATATTCAATCCCATCATGTCTTGCCTCTTCCCAGTTTCTGGGATTCTAGGACCATTGAGGAGCCTCTGGACACCAATACTCTTTAGCAAGAAACAAGAGTAGGTGCTCATCCCAATGGAGCCCAAGTGTATACTCCATGGGTTAGTTATATATCTATCTATATCTATATCTACATCTATATCTATATGTGTGTGTATACATTTAACATATACATATAATCTATGTATAGGTTGATAACATGCTATACTCAAAACAGAGAAGCTGATTGATACTGTAGATAAAGAGTCAGACCTGAGGGGGGTGCGGAGCCAATATGGCGACATAGCAGCAGCAACATATCGCAGCTCTCACATAGCCACCCCAAAATATCCATAAAATATGACTCTAAACTAATCCTAGATCTCCAAAACGCACACAAATATACCTTCCACTAAAGTCAGCTCGGCTACGAGGAACCATATCAGCACTGCGAACCAAAACCACCCTGGCCTGAAGCCATGGCTGTGCGCCAGGGGCAGCTGGATGAGAGGACCGGAGGAGCCTCTCTGGTGAGTGGATTAGCGGCAGCTGTGAGCAGCATTCAGAACTAGGCCAGTAGAACCTGCGAAATTGGGGGAGAAAAGCTTCTGGCCGAAACGTCTCCAAGGTGGGAAAGCGAAAGGCAAATTTTGCACC
>CM053587.1:333638236-333691827 GCA_028646515.1 Pseudochirops corinnae
CCAAGAATCACCTACCCAGCAAAATTGAGTATAATGTGTCAGGGGAAAATATGGTCATTTGATGAGGTGGAGGACTTTCAAGCATTCTTGCTAAAAAAACCAGAACTGAATAGAAAATTTGACATTCAAATACAAGAAGCATGAGAAGGAGGAGAAATGAAAAGGGGAAAAAAGGTGCATTTTCACTATTTGAACAAAAAGAAAATTGCATTAAAAAAATGAGCCATGAAGAGGTTCACTGTCTGAAGCTACAGTACTAGAAAGACATCAAGGCTGAACCAAAAGCTATCTAACTCTCACCAGCCAGTGCTCTTTCCAATACACCATGTTCTGACAAACCAAAATCCTAAAATTTTCTCAATGCAATATAGATATAGTAGATACAGAGGTGAGAGAGGAGGTTTGGAGCCTGAGCCTGGAGCTGGATCTTCACTTGACTACTACTACTTTACTACCATCCTACTATGGGGTTTTCACAGCTGCTGGCATTGTACAAAATGATTTTCTAGTTCAAGCTCTATAAACGAAGACAAAGTCTCAAGTCTATTTAAAACAGATGACTGGTTCCTTGGGACAAAAGGTATTTGCACTCAGTTTACTTCTTAGCAAACAATTTTTGATATTTTGACTAAGCTGACTATTTCTCAACCCTGTTCTTAAGGAGTCCAAAACAAAATGACCTTATCTCAGCAATTTAAAGAGAGCACCAAACTCCACTCCCAACTTTCTTATAAAAAAACACTCACTATGAGTCTCATATCATGGAAAAACTTCTGATGATAAATGTAACTACCCAAAGGGATTTGATAGAAACAACAAAATGTAGTCAAGAGTCTGTCTATCCTACATCCATGGCCTACTGTAGTTTCTGGAATAGATCACTATCTCCCATCTTCAGACCTTTCTACTTGCTGTCTCCCAATGCTAGAATAATACTTGATCTCCTCAACTCCACCTTAGCTTCCCTGACTTTGTCCAACTCAAATCCCACCAACTCCTTGAGGCCATTCCCTGCCTCCTTTCTATTCTCTTTAGTGCCTTCCCTTCTCAACATCCTTTCAATCTACTCCTGGAGTCTGTGTTCATTTTTTATAAGCAGATATGCATGTATGTATATTTCATAACTATATCTCATCTATTTCAATAATTATATTTCAATATAATGGGGGAAAAAAAAGAAATTTCAATGCAAAGCAGACAGTTTTATATTTGTTCCTAGAGGTGATAGGGACCCAAAGATGACTCAGGATAAGAAGACCAATTAGGTTATTAGCATGGTCTAGGTGGAAGGCAATGATGAAGGTCTGAACTAGGATGAGGGCTCTGTGAGTAGGGAAGTGAAGAGAAAGAAATTACATGGTCCAGGAGCTCCTACTGCTTCAAGCGCAAGGTTCTTTCCATTGTACTGTTCTTCCTTCCATCTAAGCTCTATTTTGGCAGTAGATCCTCTCCTGGGACCCTGGGCATGAGAATTCTCAAAAACAATATTCTTTTAAAAATTGTATTGCCTTTTTAAAATTAATTTTTATTTTTTATGTGAACCTAACACCAAATAAGATGGGTATTTGCAGATACATAATAGAACAGAAAATAAGAATTATATGCTAAACTATAGGTTTCTTAATCATGTACACTTGGTTTTCTTTTTTCAGAATATAATAAAAATCAACTTGTAGCTTTCAAATCTATCCTCTTCGTCAGGTCTTTTTTTACTTCCTTCTGTTTTTATTTCTCTCAATTAAAAAAATACTTCAGTGGATCCCTTTTCTTTCTTTTTTTCCTATCTTATTCCTCTTTCCCTATTCCCTTTTGCCCTTTCATTCCCCTTCCCAGAAAAGCAAAATCTTGCAACAAATACATATAGTTAAGCAAAACAAATTCCCACATTGTCTCATTTGCATCTTGATTCCATCACGGCTCTTTCAACAAATAGGCAGCAAATCCTCTGCTGATAAGGTTGGTCATCACATTGGCCAGAGTCCTCATCTCTTTCACAGTTGACTTTCTTTATAAACATCATTGCTATTGTATAAATGTTCTCCTGGTTCTGTTTCTTTCACTCTGTGTCAGTTCATACAGATCTTCCTAGTTTTCTCTGGAACCATTCCTTTTATCATCTCTTATGGTATAAAAGTAGTCCATTTCATTTCTATCTCATAATCTGTTTAGCCCTTCCTAAATAGAAGAAGGCACACCTTAGTTTCCATTACTTTTCTGCTACCAAAAGAGTTGCTATAAATATTTTTGTTCATGTGTATCTTTTTCCTCTTTCTTTGATCTCTGGGATATAGGCATACTTGTGGTATGGCTGGGTCAAAGGACAGGCCCAGTTTAGTGAATTGGGGAGCATGTTCCAAATTGCTTTCCAGATGGCTGTGCCAATTCACAACTCAATCAACAGTGTATTAAGGTGCCTGTCTCCCTGAAGCCCCCACTCCCAATAATTGTCAATTTCCTTTTTTTTTTTTTTGGTCATCTTTGCCAATCTTATGGGAAGGATGTAGAATCTTGGAGTTGCTTTAAATTGCATTTCTCTAATTATGCTTGTTTTAAAGTACCTTTTCATTTGTTTATTGA
This sequence comes from Pseudochirops corinnae, assembly GCA_028646515.1. Lineage (NCBI taxonomy): Eukaryota > Metazoa > Chordata > Mammalia > Diprotodontia > Pseudocheiridae > Pseudochirops > Pseudochirops corinnae. The sequence goes on from CM053587.1 coordinate 333,640,814, forward strand.
TAGCTTGGATTTCTTCCTTTGAAAATTGTCTGTTCATAATTTATGACCATTTGGGATGAGACTTAGTTTAGGGAGCTCCACAAAGCAGGGCTTGGACCAATGGATAAAATTACAGAGAGATGGGTTTAGGCTTAAGATAGAGAAGAACTTTCTAACAATTAGAAGTACCCCCAAATGGAATGGAGATAGGGCAGACCTCATCAGTAGCAACATTAAAACAGTAGGCTATAGCCACCTGTCAAGGGATTTAGTGGAGAGATTAGTAGATGAGGCAGATTGGATCAGAAGCCTAGATCCTTTCCAATCTAAGATTGTTCGGTGCACACTTTAGTTTTCATGCGTAAATCAGGCTTTTACAGTTGTCACCAATTCCTCATTGCTCATCCACCCTTAGAAATCCCCCAAGTCTGTTGCCACAACTATTTTCCTCATCACCCTTGGTCACTGAGGGAAAGCAATACCTTTTCAATCTGGGCACTAGGCACACCTCTCAGTTCCAGGAAGAAGCAGCTTTGGGCAGATCCCTTCCCTGGGTGTCAGTTTCTTCATCTGTAAAATGCAGGTTTCAGAGTCGATCAGAGATTCTTAATTTGGAACCCATGAACTTGCTTTTGGAAAAAAAAAATTTTTTATAATTATACGTAATACATTTAGTTGATTTCCTTCATAATCCTATGTTTTTTATTTTATTCATTTAAGGACATTATTTTGAGAAAGAGTAAATAGATTTTACCTGATTGCCCAAGGGGTCCATGTCACAAAAAAAAGAAAAGAGCTAGTCTAGATGGTCTCCAAGATCCCCGCCTGCCCCCCAGCTCTGAAATTTCCTGTTCTAAGGTCCTTTGACCTCTCAGAGGAGTACTGCCCTTTGCTTTCTAGGGAAGGCCTGCTTTCAGAAAATGTGCTTTATTCTTCTCAGCAATACAAGGATTGAAGACAACTCCAAAAGACGCATGATAGAAAATGCTACCTACATCCAGAGAAAGAACTATGGAGTCTGAATGCAGAGCGAAGCAAACTATTTTCACCTTTTTTGTTGATTTTTTTCTTCTTATGGTTTTTTCCTGTTGTTCTGATCCATTCTTCCATCCATCTATCTATCTATCTATCTATCTATCTATCTATCTATCTATCCATCTATCAGTCCATCCATCCATCCATCCATCCATCCATCCATCTATCCATCTATCTATCTATCTATCTGTCTGTCTGTCTGTCTGTCTGTCTCTGTCTATCCATTCTTCCATCTATCTATCTATCTATCTATCTATCTATCTATCTATCCATCCATCCATCTATCCATCTATCTATCTATCTATCTATCTATCTATCTATCTATCTGTCTGTCTATCTTTCACAACATGACTAATGTGGAAATATATTTAATATGATCGTCTGTGTATAACCTATAGCCAATTACTTGCTGTCTTGGGGAGGGGGAGGAGAGGGAGGGAGAAAAAACTTTGGAGCTCAAAATCTTATAAAAATGAATGGTGAAAACTATCATTACATGTATTTGGGAAAAAAATAAGATACTATTAAGTTGGAGGGGGAGAGAAATATGCTTTAAGCACATGTGTAATGTGAAAATCCAAGCATAAAAATTTGAATGAAGGGGGATTGATTATTTCTATTTTATTGACAAATGAACCTTTGCTTTAGCCAAGGAGGTACCACATGATTCCTTCCCATTTCAACGTCCTCCTTGCCAGAATTTTAAAGAGGGATTTCACTTTCTCAAACAGTTCAGATCCAGCTTCTTAGGTGATAATAATGATAATAGTCACTTAGATTGGGCTTTAAAATTTGTAAAGAGTTCAGTTCCAGTCCAGATTCAAGAAAAAGGAGGAGGAAGAAGAGGAGGAGAAGGAGAAGGAAAGGGAGAGGGAAAGATAGAGAGAGAGATAAATAAAAGATAGATAGACAGACAGATAGATAGATAGATGGAAGAATGGATAGATAGACAGACAGGTAGATAGATAGATAGATAGATAGATAGATAGATAGATAGATAGATAGATAGATAGATAGACAGAGAGTAGCTAACTAGATAGGTAGATAGAGACAGACAGATATGAAGATTAATGTTTACAAAGCACTTTACATGTATTTTCTTATTTGACTTAAGGGGACAGACTGTGACATAGACTCAGTCCCACCTGGCCTCACCAAGTGTTTCCGAGGTTTGATTAAATCAAATGACCATTTCTCAGAAATGAATTCAAAGGGGCCCATTTCCTGCCTGGGCCCTCTTTGTCTGGGGTGTGCAGGCCCCCAGCCCCAGGCTGCCCTCACTTGCCTGGCTTTCTTCCATCCGTATCCTGTTTAAGCAAAATGACCGCCTCTGCTAATTAGGCAGCCTTCCCACTCAGCTGCCCCGGTTTCCCACCCACACCTGTTTTCCTCAGCAGGTGTGAGCAATCATTTCATAATTATTCTTGGGATTCTGAGAATTCTCAGGACTGATGTGTTCCTGGCTGCAGTGAAGAAATGCCAACATGTCCGGTCCCTGCCCCACTCCCAGCAGTGGGAAAGGGATTTAAGAGAAAAACAGGAGAAGAAGCTGAAGCAGACAGAAATTAAGTGACTTGCCCATGATCACACAACCAGTAAGTGTCCGAGGCTGAATTGGAAGCAGATTTTCCTGACCCCAGTATACCACATAGGCAGACCATACTTTTAGGTCCTGGTCAGCAGACTTACTCATGGTAGCCAGTAGGACAAAGCATGCCATAGGAGAGAAAGTGTAGATGGCTCAGCGCAAGGGCATTGGAACATCCTAGAATACTCAAAGCACACTAGTTGACCACTGCTGCATACAAAGCGTCTTCTTACAATTTAAAGCAAGCTGCTTCTCCCCCCCTCCCCCCCCACCCCCCACTGCCCAATCCTGGATCTTAGCCATTAGTTATAGGAATTCTTTCTGGGGTTGGTAAGATTAGCCCCATTTCCCAGATATAGAATGTCCAAGCTGCCCATCTTCACACAATGAATTCAACAGAAGGAGAGACATCAGGAAGGCAGTGAATAGAGGGCTGGATTTTGAATCATGATGGTTGACTCACATGTCTACTAGCTGTGCAATGGAAATTTTGGCATCTGAGAACCTGTATTCAAATCTCACTTCTATCAATTACTACTTATGTAGGTGACTCCCTTAAATGATCAGAACCTTAGTTTCCTCCTCTGGTAAATGGGGTTTGTATAGCACCCACCTTAATCACCTCCGATGAGGGTAATATACATAAAGTGCCTCTCGAGCCCTGAAATACTTCGTATTGAGATATGCGTTATCGTTGTTGCTGCCATTATTAAGAGAACAGACGTCAAAATCCTGGAGAGAAGCCCCATTTGCACCAGGAGAGTTACAGCCTTAGCCCTTAAATATCCAATTTCACACTGGACTTCTCTAGTTTTCCAAATTAATGTTTTAGAACTAGCCAATGTGTCCCTCTCCCTATCTATCCAAGGCTAGAAAGCTAGAAAGATGCAGGGGTGGGGGGAGAATCATGCCCAAAGCCTCCTTCCTAAGTGCACTGGGAAAGTCTCTCCGACACATCTTGTCAGCACTTAAAAATGCCCATGACAGGTGCCTCGAAATATTTTCCAGGTGAGCACTCTCACTTCCCTTGCCATGTCTCACCCTCATCATTTCCCACTCAGACACGCCAAGAACAGCCTGTTGACACGGTTTCTCACTCTCCTAAAACCCCCTCTGCTGACCTTCCCCCTCCCCCACACTCTGTTAGAGCAAAGCCAGGAGAAAGTACTTAAGACCTGGTCACAGGATGGTGTTAAAAGCTTTTTTCTTTCCCTTCTTAACAAGGCAAGTTGGCAAGTCGTGACCACTGGGGAGTAAAAACATTTCAAGATGATTCCCATCCTAGGTGCTATTTTCAGTTGGGTGGAGGATGGAGATCAGGGGTGAGTACTAGGGGAGGGGGGCAGAGGAGGGCCTGGCCTAGAGGGAGTCATCTCATCACTGACAGCTGCTGGCTGGGAGATGGTGGAAGCACCAGCTGTGTTTAGGGCTCTCTGACCAACCACTGGAGTACAACGAAGTCCAGCCAAAGCCAAAGCGGGATACTTTCAGCTCAAGTCAGCCATGGCGACCGGAGCAAGGCTATGAGAATGCCCCCAGGGCATGGCTGGCACCCATATCCCGTGAGGCCTTCCAGGAGGCCAAAGCAGGGAATGAGGGCCAAAACAGAGATCAAACTGCACTGAAAAATTAGAAAAGGAGCCAGCTTAAGGCTGGGGGTTATCAGGGAGGGTACAACTAAGGTGTTCAGCCCTTTGACTGAATCCGAACTTCACAGAACAAGTCCCTTCAGTCAAAGGACCTAGAGGGCCACATGTGGCCTCCAGAGTGCAGGGTAGTGACTGGGGAGACCTCAGCCTAGCCATGGCCAGCTTACCATTGCATGATGAGTATTGAAAAGTTGGAAGCTCAGGACCAATAAAAGAGCTTTGAAAGTTCCTGAACAAAAAGCTTGTTCCCTTCCTCTTTTTTAACTTTAAGCCTAGCTCATTATACATCTACATTATCTGTCAATCAATGAATAAGCATTTATTGTTTATTATATGCCAGGCCCTGTACTAAGCTCTGGGGATGCAAAAAGTGGCATAAGACAGTCCCTGCCCTCAAGGAGCTTATAATCTAATGACGTGCCAGATATATACCATTGGACCAGCTCTAAATGGCATCCATTTTGAAATTGGGGGAATGGTCTTTCTTCAATCATTTCTATCCAAAGTGGATGGACAGATTAAACTCTTTTGATTAGAGATCTCTTCCAGGAAGCTTTGAAATATTTTCCTGGCATTGGGGGAAAAATGTTATCTACAAACAGGAATAGTTTGAAGACTCTCACCATTCACAGGGAATCCTTTTTCCATCTGGATTCCATACTAGGTCTACTCCATCCTGATGGCAAATACTTTTAATGAGCATCCATCAATCTATTTCATACTTCATCTAGTGTTTATTACAGGAGGACCTTTAGCCAGATTTTTCATTGTTGCATCTCTGAAGGACTCACGAATGATCTTGATATGTGGAAAGGAGATATGTTGCTATAAAGGATCATCTAAGGCCATGGCTTGTTCTATCAGATCATTGGCTTCTTCATAATTATCAAATTATAAACACAATGATATCTTATCTTCTCTACATTAAAAGTGTTGAATGTAAAGTGTACAACACTCCTGAGGGCTATAGAACAAGATTAAAATTAAAATATTTAATGAAATAAATAAAAATGCAATAAACCATAGATAATGTTCAAATGTGGTTTTCTAAGTCAATATGTGACCTGAAGAGATCCTTATGTACTTTTCATGGCCCTGTTTCTATTTGTGTTTGACACGATTCGTCTGCATCTTTCAGCCACTTGTGAGATGACAAAAATATGGTCCATTCTTAGATAAGCCTGCTCGTTCCCTACTATCACTTTTATTGAGATTGCTCGCAATTCATGTACAGATGACTCTCGTAAGGAGTTTGTATAGAAGAGACAATAGAAAATTGGTAGTGACAGATGTTTTTCTGTCACTTTTTTTATATTGACAAGTTCTGACATTTCCTCCCATACCTTTGTTATTTTAACACTGTTTCAGATAATCTAAATAATATGGGTTTGAGAAGTGACTGGAAATCTGGGATTTGTAGCTCAGAGGGAAAACCATTTCCTCTCAGCCCTAATAGTGATTTGGACTTTCATGGTCTTTGAGTTGGAAGGTGGGCTTGAATCACACTCAAGAGTTTTGAAAAAGTTGGGTACAACCTGTAAGAGCTGGGATTGCACGAGCTAAGAAGCAACAGTAGAGGGCAGAGAGTGGGAAAGATGAGGCCATGATCTTTAACTCTGCATGGGGACTTATTGAGCCTAGCTAGAAAGAGGCAAGGGATAGGGAGAAGGAGAAGGGGAAGGGACAAGGGAAAGAGAAAGAAAAAGAGGAGAAGGAGGAGGGAGGGGGAGAGAGGAAGGTGGGGGAGGGAAAGAGAAGCTAGAAAGAAGCAGTAGAGAAGAAGAGGGAGAGAGAGAAAAGATCCACCATAGAGATCAAGGTAGGCTCTGGAACAGAAGTTGATGGTTCCAATAGTTGCCATCACCTCATCAAGGATGGCGGAAATTTCCAAAAGGTCTATTCTTTCTCCTTTCAATTAATAAAAAAAATATATATCAAATACCTGCTAAGTTGTTCTTTCCTCAACTTCCTTCAGAATTCCTATCCAAGTAACACAACTGTCAGGAGCAGAATAGGGTTTTGATCCCAAGTGCTCTCCTTTCAAATCAAGGTCTCTTTCCACTCTACCTCTGCCTCTAGGTGAGCATAGCTACACACACACACACACACACACACACACACACACACACACACACTCCCTAGGATGTCTAGAAACTTGCAATTTTATTATTATTCCATTCTGCCCTACAATTTCAGAAAGCTTTGTGTACCCAAGATAGCCACAAAAGACCACAACACAGCACAGTATAGAAGAAGATTTTTGGTTTCACCACCCCTGTACAATCTGAAAAACTATTGGGTACCCCAAAGAACTTTTGTTTTTATTTTTTGTGGGTATTTTTGGTTTCTATTGATAGTTACCATAGCAGAAATTAAAGCTCATCAATTTTGAAAATACATATTTACTCATTTAAAAATAATAACAAACCTATTACACATTTACAAGAATAATCTATTTTTAGGAAATTAACTTTGTTTTCCAAATATAAAAAAATAGTGAGAAGAGCATTATTCTGCATGTTTTTGTTGATTTACTCTATATTTTTTCATTTTTACAAAGGAAGAAACACAGGTCAGAGAGAAAAAATGACAATCAAAGGGACAAAGTAGCTGAATTATGAGAACAGAGAGGCAGAAGCTGCTGATGCCATTGTCTCTAACAAGAACCATTAACCCTTCCCTCTAATACTACCTGTAGACAGCTTATAAAAACAGAGAGATTCTAGCTCTCTTGCCTGGTGCTCCCTGTCATGAATGGCCCTTGACTATGAATTTAAGGGTGTTTTCAGAAGAGAACATAATAGGGCCAGGTGAGGCTTTACCCTGAGAGCAGAGTGGCTCTGAAGAAGCTGGGTTACCTGAGTGGCTTTCTCTGTCTTGTGTACAGACGGCCTGAGCCTTGCTTGCCCTCTTATGTTTTTAAACTCTTATTTTTTTTCAGTCCCAAGGTGATAGAGTTTCAGGGAGAGGTAAGCAAAGCAATTTCTCATGTTCCTGTCACACCTGAGAGATTGACTGTCCTTCCTCTTTCACTAGGGTTCTCTTGTAATATGCTCTCAATGGACTGGCTCCCCAAGATAGGAGAGAGAGGTAGAAGATGTAGATCTTGTCATCCAAGGCTGGTTATCTTTTCTTCTTTTCACTACCCTTGAGAGTCAGACTACTAGTTTGACATGGATACTATAGGATGCAGAAGGCCAGCACCCTGAATTTCAGACTTGTGGGCTTCCAGAACATAGAGTGGAGCAGCCAGGCATATGACTGCTAGAAATGAGTGCTATGTAAATGAACTAGACCATTGAGAGGAGATAGAGAGCAGGACAAGAGGAGGGAGGACCTTAATTCCTGAGATTAGCAGATACTGTGATCTCTATTTGATGGTGAGCTGAAGCGGAAGGCTGATTTCTCTGATGACTCTTCCTTTGTTTTCTTTTGGGGCACCATAACCACCCTTATCTTTAAATGGCCCATTTATTTTATATTCTGTATAAGTTCTGAACTATACACATTCTTGGGTGGGGGAAGGGGGAATCTATACTCAAATGAGAGGATTTAGGCTTTCTTTCCTCATGTAATTGGGCTTGTGAAACTCTTACCTATGTATGCCCTAATGACAAATTCTTTAAAGCTTATGTTTTGGTTCATATCTAGGTCTTCTCAAAGATGAGAGCAAAAAGGTCCCCAATTTCCAATAATAATCAAGAATGGAACAGGTACTTTATTCCTATACACAAAAAGAATGATCAACAAGTCAAAGTGATATTGACATAACAACTTAAAATAGGATTTATTAACTTAAAATATAACTATTGCTACAATCCGCTGGGAGGTTGATACTTAAACTTCATCACAACATGAAGGAGGACAATTGCTGAGTAAGCATTTTCTATTTCACATTAGCTTTGTATGGTCTCCATCAAAGTCTATTTCTTTGTTAAACAAACTAATCAAAGGGCCTAGTCTCTTTGCATTATCAGTGGTCATCTTCTTTGATAGAGAAACTTTCCCTCGTAGACAGGTAGCTTCACTCAATGAACACAAGCATTATGGAATGGGAACTGGTAGCTCACATCTTAAGAGATCTTTAAAAGTGAGCTCTTTGAGGAGCCCCTATTCTTTATAGGATAAACAGAAGCATGAAACTTGAGAAAGGGGAGTTATACAAAGCCACATGGAGCTGAGAGAGCAGGAATGTAGGCAGAGGCAACCATCATATACAAAAAGGTAAGGACACTGGAATTGAAGCTTAGTGAGCTAACTGGGTATGAGTTGTATTGAGGCACTCCTCCCCCTCCCAGGGACTATAGCCCCCAAGTGATAATTCTGTGTATCTTTTTTTCCCTTGAGCTGAGTGGAAGCTGAAGTCTTTCCTCTGTGGATACTGGGAGGGGTGGAAGTTGTTTACTTTTCTTGGCTTTAATGCTATTTTGTTTTTATAAGTGGTCCTAACCACTGCCATTTCCTAGTAGGAGTACACCTGGGAAAAAGCACCTGAGGGGAAAACATCCTCAGAGAAGAGATAGAGTTAAATTTCAGAATTGAGGTGTGTTGCCAGAAGTATTGCCTCTGACTGAGGGCTTGGAGCTTACCAAGAAGAAAAAGGAAAATTACAGCTTATTGATACTACTTCCCAGAATGGAGAAGGAGGGTTTGTACTGAGAAAACTCATCTAAACAACCAATAAATTAGTTGTGAAGTGAGAGGCAATCCCTTTATAACACCACTGTACCTTTAAGATTTTAGATTTATTCCTGACTTTTTTCTTGAATATTATCTCCTGTCAACTTATCAATCTCTTAACTACTGGTCTTTTCCCTTCATTGTAGGTATTCCTATGACTAGTTTGGTCGATATACATAGGGAATTTTCTTCTTTCACAATCCTTTTCAGTTTAAAACCCTTTTTGTTAGATCTACAAGATGAGAGGCAATACATCAGCCTTAATTACGAGCCCTCACCAACATGCTATTGTTCCTATATTTTAAGCCATGATTGCGAAATCCTAATCCCATTCTCAGAAATTCCTCTCCTTAGCCAATGGTTCAGTTGTTTTTTATTCTCCTCATGAAAAAAATGCACTGTAGTGGTGAAATGACTGCTTGAGCCTCTCTAAAATTCAGTTTCTTGCTTAAGACTTTGACATTTTTTTTTGGCAATGATCACTAGACTCTTTCTGCCAGGGTCATTTGTGCTCCTGTAAATCACTAGAAATGAGAATAGTAGTCATCTGCTTTGACTGGTGTTGCTAGATTCTCTGTTATGCCTTGGATACATGCCCCCAGGAAAACAAAAGACCTCTCTATCATTATCAGCTTAACAAATAGCTTCAGTCACGTTAAGCACAGAATCACTAACCACCAGCAATCTTCTCTTCTTCCATTGAATCTGAATTCAAATTCTTCTTTCAACATTGACTAGCTATGTGACTGTGGATAGGTCACCTGATCTCCTTCAGCCTTTGTTTCTCCACCTCTGCAATGAGGATAATAATACCTGTAGTGCCAGCTCCCAGAGTTCTACTGAGGATCAAATGAGAATGTATGATAGGAGAATTAGATTTTAGAGGAGCGTGGGAACTCAATCTTCATCTAATACAAGTCTCTCCTACTCTTACCATAGTAATGTTGAGTCAAAGGTCACATTGGTAATAACAGATGCAAGATTTGAAACTAAGTCCTCAGACTGCCAATCCAGCATTCATTAAGCTCCTACTGAATACCAGACACTGTGCTAAGATCTGGGGATACAAAGAAAGAAAGAAAAAACAGTCCCTGCTCTCAAAGACCTCACAGTTTAGCGGAGGAAACAACATGAATATATCTATCAAACCAAATTTATTACAGGATAAATGAGAGATAATCAAGCACGGAAATTAAGGGGAACCAGGAAAGAGTTCTTGCAGAAGGTGAGACCTTAGCTAAGAAGATGTTTGCCTACTATTTCTCAAAACTTAAAATGCTATAGGAATGTTTTTATCTTTTAAGTGAGATGTGCAAAGTTCCTCAAGAGCAGATGGTTGGTTAAAGGGAGTCAGAGGAGAAACAAGACCCCTGGTCCCAAGTCCATTTCAAGTCCCCTGCAGAAGATCTTCATATCAGACCCTGCAGCAGAGTTATTTCTGGAGAGAGTGGGAAGTCATGGCTATGGAAGGGATCACTATCATCAATGTCCCCAGCACATAAAATGAAAAATTGCATTGCTACACAATCTGTTGTCAAACGACTGTCACTTTTGCATGTTGCGGAACTTGGGCAATAGTCTCACAATGTAGCAGGAAGAAGGTGATGTTAGAGTGCCTGGGTCCTGAGCGCCAAACTCCAGTGCTGTTTTTTATAACATGACTCTGGGTGAGTTACTTCTCTCTGGGCCTCTGTTCTGTCCTCTGTAAAATGATATAGTCAGGCTAGCTAGACTCTAAACCCCTTCTAGGTCTATGACCTGAGTCTTGCTGTCTGTGTGACCTTGGACAAATCTCTGTGGTTTTGTCTTGTTTTTCTCATCTCTAAAATGCCAGAAGTTGAGCTACATAACACCTAGATAAGGTCACTTCCAGATCTCAGTCTATCTTCCTATGATATCTATAGCCTACTACCCTCAGTGACCAATGACAGGTCACTTCCCCTCTCTGGGCCTCAGTTTCCTCACCTGTAACATGGGGAGTTTGGACTAGAAGACCCTAGAGGTTCCATATACTTCTAGATCCAAAATCTCATGAGCCCCCTTTTGCCTCTACTATCTGAGCATATCTGAAACCTCTTGGCTTGACTGAACCAAACAGTTGCCTTGATCCCTGCCTTCACTCCCTCAGCCTGTATTTCTCTCCCAACCAGCTCATCCATCCAGCGAGGACCTTGTGGCCATAAAGAGCCCAGTCACCATTATCACTAAAACCAATAGATGCATCTTTATGATAGCTCAGCACTGGGCTGAGCCAAAATGAAACCAGGGCACAAAGCTGCAAAAACACTGTGGATGCTTTCTTTCATGTGAATAACTGCCTGGCAAGCAAGAAAGCTTGGGTGAGGTGGGGTGGGGGGAGAGACAGAGACAGAGAGACAGAGATGAAGAGAGGAGAGAGACAGAGAGATAGAACACATACACACAAAGAAAGATACCAAGACAGACAAAACGAGCCAGAGAGAGACAGAGGACGGAGAGAGACAGAGACAGAAAGAGACAGAAACAAAGACAGAGACTGAGACAAAAAGATACGGAGAGACTGAGTGAGAAGAGACAGAGAGATGAGAAAGAGACAGAGAGACCAGAAAACAGGGACAGATACAGAAAGGCAGAGAGTGGGAAACAGAGACAAAGTAAAGAGACAAAGAGAGAGGGATAAAGAGACAGACACACAGAGTGAGAAAAATGAAGGAAGGAGAGAGAGAGCGAGAGTGAGAGAGAGAGATTCTTATTTTTTTGTCTTTGCATCACTGGTGCCTAATACAATGCTTGGTCCATAATAGGCAATTAGTAAATTTTTGTTGATTGATTGATTGAGAGGAAGGAGAGAGAGAGAGAGAGAGAGAGAGGGAGAGAGAGAGAGAGAGAGAGAGAGAGAGAGAGAGAGAGAGAGAGAATGAGAGAGAGAGAGAGAGAGAGAGAGAGAGAGAGAACAGAGCAGCCCAGAGGGGACAGACCAACAACAGTGGATTGCTCTTCCCCAAACAAAAGTTTACTTTCATCCGATACACTGCCGCTGGAGTCACTTCCTTCTCCCCCCGCCCAGCCTTTATTAGAGCCAGCAGCAGAGGCGAGAAAACAGTCAGCTCTTTTACCACGTTAAAAAACCGTTACAATCAATTTAGCCAGCACGCAGACACGCAGACAGACTCCTTGTCTACTGGATTCTGTTACCAGAGGCTTGGGCGGGGGACGACGCAGAGAGCCGGGGCTTGGGTGGGGAGGAGGGAAGCCAAGGACAAGGGTGGGGGCTCGGCCGCTGGGAGGCCACGGGGCTTGGCCTCCCTCGCAATCTGTCCCATTATGGGATGGCTCCTGGCGCCTGCAGCCCCGGGATCACGGTTACAAATGAAGCTGTCATCAAACCGCTCTTGGAGAGAGGGGGGTTGGGGGGGCAGGGAAGGCACGCTGGTGTTGCCTTAACTCTTGTGGTCTTGCGGACTAATTGCTCACAGTGGAAACACACTTAAAGTGCTGTGGCGCTCATCAATAAAAGGGTATTAGATGCCTTCCCTTCAGCCTCGCATTGATCCAAGATCTCTCGCAGCCTTCCCTCCGGCTCCCTTCTCCGCTCCTCTGTCCAGCCCCCCCCCACTCTTTTTGAAAAGTGTTTCTGAGCGTGTGTTTAGCATGAGGGGTGCTTAAGTGATAATTGTTACACCACGGATTGATTGGCGACGAGATGGCTTGCCAAGTTCCTCCAGTCTCTTGGGGGTGGAGGGGAGGAAGGATGAGGAGTTGGGAGGAGGGCAAGCAGCCCGGGAGGGGGCGGGGGGCGGCTGCTGAAGGGAATCCTTTATGCTCCGTAGCTTCTTCTCAATCAGTGTCTTGGGGGGTTAGAAACCTTTGGCCTTTGGGGGCCAACCTCCATTGACATTGTTATACTTTTCTACACTGACTGGGAAAGTCTGGGGAAATGCCATGGCTGGGGGGAAGAGAGGATGTGGGTGGCAAAGGTTTTTTCTGTGGCTGGAGTGCACAGATAGGGATGCCATACAAGGCACTTCTTTGTCCTCAGGTCCTCCATCCACAAGAAAAACTGGTAGTTTGGGGGCCTGGCCCATGCCATAGTCAATCAACAAACATGAGTGAAACGGTTCTTGCTCTCAGAGAGCCAACAATCTGTGCCCCAGGACAGTAAAAGGAAAAATATATAAAATTAATTTCTGAGAGGGGGGGACAGTGAAGGCTAGGGCTAGCACCTGGAGGGAAATCAGGAAAGGTAGTTAAAAATTCTAATAAGTGGACGTCAGGAGGGAGTGCATTCCAAGCATGAGGGAGACTTTATGCAAAGACAGGGCAATCAGAGATGGAATATTATCTACAAAGAACAGAAATGAGCAAAATTTCTCTGAAATATAAAGAGAAGTAAAAAAAAGAGTCCCAGGAATAAAATTCTGACAGCTTTCAAAGACCTTTCTTCCCTCCTTTTTTTTTCCTCTCTTACCTGATGAAATACTAATCTTTCTTCCTTCTCCATGAAGCCTTCCTTGACTTCTCTGCCTGGAAGTTATCTCTCTGTCCTATGAAATCCTCCAGTACTTTTTGTCCATTTCACTCAAGGCAGCATGGTACAGTGGAGAATGAATTAAAGTTACAGAACCTAGGTTTGAATTTATGTGACCTTGGGTAGCTGGGCCTCAGTTTCCCATGCTGTAAAATAAGGCTGTTAGATTAGATCAAGGATGGAGAACCTTCAGCCTCGAAGCCATATGCAACCCTCTTGGTCCTCAAGGATGACCCTTTGGCTGAATCCTTTTATGGGGATTTGTTCTGTAAAGTTTAGATTCAGTCAAAAGGCCACCCTTGAGGACTCAGAGATTCACATGTGGCCTCCAGGCTCAGCATCTTAGTATCATGGCCAATACTAAGGGACTGATGGGACCTATGTGTCTACCCCCTTCCTTTTACAGATGAGGAAACTGAGTTTAAGTGATTCTTGCTAGCTGGATGACCTTGGTCAAGTCTCCCTTTACTTTGCTTCTATTTCCTCATTTGTAAACTGTGTAAATAACATCTACCTCATGAAATTGCTGTTAAGACTCAAATTAGATTATGTATCTAAGATAAAATGCTTTTTAATCATAAAATCTCTAAAAGGTTCACATTAACATAGCATTTTAAGGTTTGCAGAATGCTAAACTTATGTATGTTTCTCTCCTTTGCGACATATAGTGCTGTGATGCTTGTTCTGATTTATAGATAAGAAAAGCAGAGCTAACAGAGGGGGGAATCATTTGTCCTTGGCCACAAGGCTGATAAATGACAGAACTGGTTTTTGGAAGCAGGCAGCTTAATTCTAAGGTTAGGACACTCACCTTCACATGCTCACCTGATTTTAATTCATCCATCTGTTCATTTAGTCATTCATTTTGGTCTATCTATCTACCTATCTGTCCATCTCTTCGCATCCAGATATCCATGTACTTATCTATCATCTATCTATCCATCTCTCCTGCCATCCATCTATTTATCATCTATCCTTCCACTGGTTACAACAAATGGAGAGATTTTTGAATGCTGTGGATAAGTTCACTTAGCTTGGCAGTATACTTTCCAAGGATGTACACATAGACAATGAGGTTGATGCATGTATCACCAGAGTTCATTCGGTTTGAGAAACTCTGAGGGAAAGAGTGGAAGAAAAGAGGTGTTGGGCTGCCTACTAAACTCAAGATCAACAGAGCTGTTGTGCTGACCTCATTCATCTCTCTGTCTCTCTGTGTCTCTGTCTCTCTCTGTGTGTCTCTGTCTCTCTTTGTCTCTGTCTCTCCTATTTCTCTCTGTCTCTTTTTCTCAGTTGACTCTCTTTATCTTCCCTATGCTGGATGTGCAGACACTCCCAATGACCCCACTCTAACCACTACAGAAACTTCAACTGCTTCATTTCCAACCTAAGCCAATTTGGCTCCTCCTTAAGCAACTTAGTGCCCCACCCCACACTGTTCCCAGGGACTCACCATATTGGTGTTGATTAATTTTAACACTTTATTGGTTTAACCCAAGAGTTCAGAACTCTTGAGTTCAAGAGATCTGCCAGTCAGCCTCCCCAGCTGTAGTTCCCAACGTTCACAATGTGTTCACAATGCATATTCACTTTAAACATTGATTATCTTCCAAACTTGGCACTTCGGAATGCAACCTGTAAGAGAAATCCAATCGAAGTTTGATGGTTACCATCACCACCAATGACAGGCAAATTCTAGGTGATCCTTGCCTGCAAGGACATGATCGCTCAGTGATGCCACTGACACATTGACCATGAAATGTCTCTCATTGGTCTTTAGGTGACGGAGGTACATTGGAAAGATTATTAGATTCAGAGGACTAGAATTTTCACCCCAGCTCTGCCAGTGCCTTGCCAGGTCACCCAGGCCAGGCATTCAACCTTTCTGAGATGTCAGTGGAGGTCATTGTTATCTTCAATCATAGACATCAGAAGTATAATAATTAATGACTAACTCACATTGTCATTTGTGGTGACACTCACTAACGTCACTTGTGGTGACCTTCATATACTTAGAACTTAAAGAGACCTTCAGAGTTCTTTAGCAGAATCCCCTCACTTTCTAGGTGAAGGAAAGTGACCATCAATCCCCTAAGCTCATAGAGCTGCAATTTAACCTAGGGACTCTGACTTTCAAAGTTAGAATTCTGTCCGCCATACCATGTTGCTTCAAGTACTTTATAATCTGAAAAACTGCTTAAATTTTGTAATTTCAAAAATGATATTCCAACCCCATCATTTTGGGGATAAGGAAAGTGGTTCTCATCACCATTAAATGACTTTTCAGGGTTACATAAGCACATGGCAGGCATCAGGTCTGGAATCAGGCAATGCTGAGTGATTATGTATTGGGGGAGCATTAGTTCTAACATATACATTGCATTGTGTTGTCCTTTGTTTTCAAAAAGGACCATGGCATCAGGGAAATGATGACATGACTTGCAGTTGACTTTGATTTGAGTCAGCTAGGTGGCCCATTGGAGAGAGCACTGGGTCCAGAGTCAGAAAGACCTAGATTCAAATCTGGCTGCAGATACTTTCTAGCTGTGTGAGATTCTGCCTCAGTTTCCTCATCTGTAAAATGGACTAGAGAAGGAAATGGCAAACCACTCCATTACATTGGCATGATGAGATAAGGAAAGTGGAATGGTGGTAATTATAAATTGACTCCAAGAGGTTGACTTGCAACTCTATGATTTTTTTTTTTTTGCTTCCTACTTCTTTCTAAGGAAATTCATGATTCTAAACATTGCAATCATGTTATTTAATTAGCCTAAGGAAAAAAATCAGTGAATAGGAAATGCTACGAATTGGCTGGAGTAGCAAACCACTCCATTATCAAGAAAACCCCAAAAGGGGTGGCAAAGAGTTGGACACAACCGAAAACGACTCAACAAAATGGATTGATTGATGGCATCTCAGATAACGGATAATATTTGGTAGCATCTGTAAGAAAAGGGTTTATATTCTGTAGGAGGATGGTTCTCATGTTCACTGTTCCCAGATTAATGGACAGTGTTTGGATTATAGTAAATGTTTAATAAATCCTTTTTGACTGATTGACAAGAGAGACAGACAGACAGACAGAGACAGACAGACAGAAAGAGACCGAGAGAGTTAAAGGAGGAAGAAAACAAAGTACAAAGAACATAATAAAGAATAGAAGAATGAGAAAATGAAACATTAAGAAAAATGATAAGGAAGATAAGAAAGAGATTTGAAATGATAAGAATGTAAAATGAAAGAAATAAGAGAAACGTATCTGACAAATGTTATTGGGCTGTGATAAAAACAGGGATTCTGATACATTATTGGTGAAGCTGCAAATTGGTCCAGTTATTTTGAAAGCAATTTGGAATTTCCAAAGTCTTCCAAAAGTTACTAAACCATGAATACCCTGTGACCCAAGTGCACTGCTACTGGGTCTACCTCCCAAAGAGATCAAAGAAGGAAGGAAAAAACCCATATATACAAAAATATTTATAGCAGCTTTTTTTGGGAGTAGCCAAAAATTGCAAACTAAGAGAGTGCCTCTCTATTAACTAATGCCTAAACATTGATATGGATGGAATATTGAATGGAGCATTAAATTATTGTACATTATTGTGCATAAGAAATTATGAAATAGATCATTTCAGAGGAAAGTGGGAAGACCTCTTTAATTGATGCCGAATGAAACAAGCAGAAATAGAACAATTTACACAATGACAACAGTATTGTAGAGAAGGCAACTTGGAAAGACTTTAGAATTCCTATTAATGCAATTATAAACCCCAAGTCCAGAAGACTGAAGATGAATCATGCCTCCCACCTCCTGCCAGAGAGGTGATGAACTCAAAATTCAGAACGAGTCATTGAATTTTTAGACTTGGCCAATGTCTTGCAAGACTGTCTTTGTTTGTTGGGATGTTTTTGCTATTGTTGTTCACTGGGGACCAAGGCTAGTGGAAGGGAGGGCAAAATAATACAATTTTTTAAATTAAAAGGGAATTTTTAAAAAGTGGATGAGAAAGTTGGAAAGGGAGAAGAAGGGCAACAGAAATGAGCACCGTATGTTATAGGAGGCAGTACAGGGAACGCTGGGGACACCAATCTGATTAGAGCAGGGGATGCATCCTAGGGGGGTGAGAAAGAGAAAATGAAGGAGAAAAAAATTTAAAGGAGAAGAGAGAAAGAGAAATGATGAATTTAGAAGTGAAAGGAAATATAGAAGTCATCTAGTTTAGTCTTCTTGAAGGAGAAGGAAGAAGTAAAGGAAGGGAAGGAGAGGAGGAGAACAAAAGACAGAAATGTACATTTACAGAAAGAGAGATGAAGAATGTAAAGAGAAAAGAATAGATATAGAAGATAAGAAGGGAAGAAAAAAGGACAAATGTGGGGGGGAGAGAGAGGGAGAAGGAGAGGGAGAAAGAGAGAGAGAGAGAGAAGAAGGAGGAGGAGGAGACCAAAATAAATAGAGAGAAGGAAAAGAGAGAAAGGCAAGAAGAGATCAACAGAAATAAAGAGAAAGAAAAGAAAGAAAGGACAAAAGATAAAGAAGGAAAAAGAGGAATAGAGAAAGGCATGAAGAAAGAGACTAAAAGAAAAAAAGATAAAGAGAGAAAGGAAGGAAGAAGAATAAAAGATAAAGAAGGAAAAAGTGGGAAAGAAGAAAGGAAAGGAAAACGAAAGGAAAAGAAAGATGAGGAAGGAAGGAAACAAGGGTTCCTTCTTTTTTCTGAGATAGTTGTGTCCAAAGAAACCACAGAACAAATTACAGCGGCCTTCCTCCCCACTGCACAAAGTGCCTTTTAGCCTCCAAGGCTGTCTCTCTCCTGAGGGGCAAGGGGAAAAGAAAGCCAACTGGCGTCGAGCTGCATGTCATCTGAGGATGCTGTCAAGGAAATCATAAGGAGAAGCCCAGTGTCTGAGGTCATCCGATTAAAGAGGAATCAAGGAAAGGCGCAGAGACTGGGGAGAGTGGAGTCAGGAGGGAGGGGAGACAAGGGGGGTTCTGCCCCCTGGCAACCTCTGCTTGCACTAACTCGATATAACAAATAGTTCTGAAAAACCAAATACTATTAACCCTTTGAGCCAGGTCACTCCTTCTGCAGTCGCCTTCGATTACCGGAGTTTGGCTGGGAAGCAGTTTAACCCTTTCTTGTCTGTGCACAGGAGGAGAGAGAGAAACAGGGAGGGCATTCAGTACTCAGGTGCTGCCTACCATGGCTCAAGTGGGTGCTTCCTGTCAAGCAGAATGCCCAGATGGGATGGCACATGCCTCGAATGATGGGGAACAGCAAAGGTGCCAACAAAGCAGGTCTATATCCCCTCTTGAGAACCAATTGGAAATTCCAGTTAGAAAAAATGTATATGGCACGCATAGTAGGGACTTAATAAATCTTTGTTAAATTGAATTACATTGCATTTTTTTGCAGGAAAACTATGATTATTCAAGGTTACACACACTAAATCATTTCTCTTATTTGTAAAAATGAAAAGCTGGAATTAGATGGGCCCTGTCAGAGTCTATTTCAGCAAGGAATCCTATGCTCCTGTTTTTATTCTATTTTATTTTATTTTTTGTGGAAAATGACTCCATTTCCTCCTAAGCAATAACTCATTCATCGACCATTTCGTTCATTCAACAATCATGTGTTAGGTCCGAATGAGTTAGTTAACACAGCTGAAAGCTCTTTGAAAACTTTAAAGCATTTTATGAATGCTGGCTGTTATTAAGATGTGTTTACCGTGGACAGAGCCCTGAACCAACAACCAGTGAAAAAAGGAAGAGAATGACAACAGGGTCCCTGCCTTCACAAACCTCACACTCTGTAATGGTGCCATTCAAAACTGGCAAAATGCCCAGCACTTCTGAAATTTGGTCTGTTTCAAAGTGCGCCCTGGTCTGGAGCACATAAGACTGGTACACATTTTGTCCTAGATCGAGTCTTGGTACTTTTCTGAAAAACTGAGAGAATCCAGTTTCCCTCATCCAAAGGCTTCGAAATCAATCACTCAATAACCAACATTTATTAAGCTCCTATTGTATGCCATACACTGTGCTAAGGGCTGGGAATAAACAGAGAGGCAAAAGACAGTCCTGGCTCTCATGTAGCCCACCATCTAAGGGCATAAAAGACCAATGGAGTTCCCAATATAATTATTCTATTAGATTAAAAATAAAACAAGGTATTAATTTCTCAGCCTAACTGGCATAGGTGAATTAACCTGCAAAACCCTCCTCTGGCTGATTAGTATATATTTCCATACTCACTAACTACTCACGGAATTGGCATTGGAAAGGAACTTTGAAAACATCAAGTCCCAACTGGACTTGGAAAAGAATCCTGTCTATTACATACCTGACAACTGGTCATCCAGCTTGCACAAAAACATAAAGGCTGAGAAGATAGGTTTGGGCAGAAGCAGGTAGGATGGACTGATTGGAAACAGACTAAATAAGAGACAATAATGTGAAATCAGCCAGGTATAATCAGTTGAAGCTAGATTTTTGAAGGGCTTTGCATGGCAGATAAAGGAGTTTGTATTTGATCCTAGAGGCAAGAGGAAGCCCCTGAAGCTTTTTTAAAATGATCAGACCTGGGCTTCCAGGAATATCTTCATGGGACCATAGATCTAGAGGGGAGTGGTTCTTAAATAATAATTGCCAGCATTTGTATAGTGCCCTGAATTTTAAAGCACTTTACATCTGTTACCTAGTTTGACTTCAAAAATTATTCTTATTGTTTTGAAAGTAGGTGCATTATTGTTCCCATTTTACAGATGAGAAAACTGAGGTATGGAGATAAAGTGACTTACTTAGAGTCTCACAACTAGTAAGTATCTAAGGTGCCATTCAAATAGCCTCCAAGTCCAACACTCTGTCTGTTATGCCACTTAGAGATCAGAAAACAGGCCCAGAGAGGTTCAATGACTGTTCCAGAGTCCCAGAGCTATTGAGCATCAGGTAGAATTTGAGTTGATGCCTTCCAGGTCCAGTCACCTCTCTACTCACTCCACTATATTGTCTCTCCTTGGAAGCAGTGTGTAAGGTCCCAGAGATTTAGAGCTGAGAAGACCCTCAGAGGTCTTCAGAAAGTCTAACTTTCATATGACAAAAGAAGAAAGCAAAGTAGATGAGAGAGAAGAGGGTAGAAGAGGGAAGAGCAATTAGAAGGGGCAAGGTACGAAGGGTCTGAAATACTACTCCATAATAATAATCACATCTGTACTACATGCACACACACACACACACGCACACACATACATATGTACTCATGCACACATACACAAATGCACACATACACATGCTCAAGCACAAACACTGCTTTCCAAGGGACAGAGAGAATTTTTATTTTTAGAATCTCCCAAGGGCTTCATAGATAAAGGGGAGGGGTAGGATCATTCACTTGGGGTACAAGTGCGAGGAAAGGTAAAAAAAGGAAGGTGTTGGATGGGAAAAGAGATCTCCAGCTTTACTCCTCTGGAGAATGTGCCCATCTATTCAGGGCTTTGAGGGGCACACTCTAGATCAGGGGTGGGGAACCTACAGCCTTGAGGTCACATTCTATGTCTTCAAGTGCAGCCTTTCTACTGAACCCAAACTTTACAGCACAAATCCCCCTAATAAAAGGATTTGTTCTGTAAAACTTGGACTCAGTCAAAAGGCCGCACACAAGGACCTAGAAGGCCGCATGTAACCATAACGTCACAGGTTCCCTACCCCTGCCTTAGATCAAGAGAAGCAACCCAAGGGGCCCTGGCCCGCTTAGACAACTCATTATACGTGGCACTTCCTCCTCTGTAAAATAAAGGAAATGGACTAGGTCAGGGCTTCTTAACCATTCCTGGGTCATGGACCCCTTTGGCAGGCTGCTGAGGCTGATACACCCTTTCTCAGAATCATGGTGTGTGTGTGTGTGTGTGTGTGTGTGCGTGTGTGTGTGTGTGTGTGTGTTTAAATAATTGAAGGAAATAGTTAAACTTCAATCACAGACTAATAAAAATAAGATGCACTTTTTTCCCCTTCCAAGTTCACTGATAATCTGAAATGTATCCACTGGGGGAAGATCTGTGGACCTCAGCTCAATCCAAGAATCCCTGGATTAGACCATTGACAAGGTCTCTTAGGATCATAGTATTCTAGATTTAGGACTGAAAGGAACCTTAGAGGCCATCGACTCCAATATCTTCATTTGACAAATACAGAAACTAAGACCCAGAAGTGAAACCATTTAGGACTCAAATCCAACATCTTAGACAGACACATCCCTTTCCTCACTGCACCATGCTGTCTTTAAACTCTCAAAATTACAACCCCAAGCTTCTCACCTATTGCCTGGACTTAGGAAAGAACTGTGTTCAAATCACAACATTGAATCTTAGTGGCTTTGTGGTCCTTAGGGAATTATTCAAAGTGAACCTCAGGCTCCACATCTACAGAAGAGTGGTAATAAGATTTGTTTTTACCTCACAGGATTGTTATGAGGATCTGATAGAATAGTATATATAATACACTTTATTTCTATGTCTTTTTATGTAAATGTCTGTCCATCCATCCATCCATCCATCCATCTGTCCATCCATCCATCCATCCCTCCGTCCGTCCATCCATCCGTCCATTCATCCATCCATCCATCCATTCATCTACCTATCATCCATGCATACATCTATCATCCATCTCTCTGGCTCTCTCTCTTTCTCTCCTGTTTCTGTCTCTCTCTTTCTCTCTGTCTTTGTCTCTGTGTCTCTGTCTCTGTCTGTGTCTCCATCTTTGTCTGTCTCTCTTTATCTCTCTTTCTCTGTGTGTGTCTCTCTTTCACTGTCTCTCTCTGTCTCTGTCTCTGTCTCTGTCTATCTCTGTCTCTATCTGAATGCACAAAGATATTTTTACTTTTTTTTCAGTTCTCCAAACATTTTTGAAACCTTAAAGCCCTGTTGGTCAGCTTCCATCAGCCTCAGGAAGAGGACTCCTGGATTCAAATTCTGTCTTTGACATATATGTGACTGGGCAAGTGACTTAATTGTTCAGTGCCCTAAACAACTGTCTAAGTGTATTAATTCCAAAAGACGTACCTGTTTGCATTGGTCAGTCAGTCAACAAGCATTTATTAAGTGCCTACTGAGTTCCAGGCACTGTGTTAAGTGCTGGGGAGACAAAGAAAGGGGAAAATCAGTTCCTATCCTGGAGGAGTTCCCATTCAAACAGGGAGACAGCTCATAAATAAGTAGGTTCTTACAAGATACATGTAGTATAAATGGAGCTAATCTCAAGGAGACGCGAGCGGGGGAGCACCAGAAAAGGTCCCTTGCAGAAGGTTGCATTGGAGAAGACTTGAAGGAGGCCAGGTAAGCCAGGAAGGAGAGGGGAGGAGAGAGAACATTCCAGGTATGGAAGTCAGTAAAAAGGCACAGAACCAAGAGATTGGAGTGTTGTGTTCAAGGAACCTGAAGAAAGCCAATGGAGCTGGATTGTAGAGAAGGACTTTGCTAAACTGGGAGATCATTATGCCAATGCAATATCATGCCCAGTGTTCAAGATGGTAAGAAATGATGATGCTTTATGCCAAAGATCTCCATCAGAAATACAAATATTGTTATTCCCTGGCTAGTCTTGGCTTTGCAGCCAACTCATCGTGTGATCATGAATCCAGTCACTGCCCTTCTCTGGGCCTTGATGCGTCATCTGAAGTAGAACCTTGGATCAGAGGGTCTCTCAAGGTCCTTTTGCAGTTCTTGAATTCTATGACAAAGATAAATGAGGAATGAAAATGGAGCCAACCCACACCATAAAGAGGCCACCATTCCACACTGCCAGGAAGCCCTTGTAATCCCAAAAGGGGAGGGACTCATCACTGACAGTTCTCCATATCTGCCATCTCTCCAACTTTGAGCAAAAAAAAAAAGCCTGTTTGTTGATGAGCCCCCTGTGTTGGTGTATGTATGTATGTGTTAGCATATGCATGTGTGTGCATATGTTTGCTTCAGTTTCCTCATCTGTAAAATGGATATAATAATAGTACTTCTTCCAAACACTCCTAGATGGGGTTCTGGCCGTCCCTCCCTCCCTCTCTGCTGGCTAGTCATTCTATGAGATTCACTATAAATACACACTCAGCGACATGCCTTGCATCAGCTCACATCCTCTCTTCTGTCCCCACCTCCCACCCTTCTTCATCCTTCCCCCACCTACCTCCATCCTTAAAAACAGATGCCAAGTTGCAATCAGACTGCAATTTGAGCTGCCCCAGGCATGCTGGGCACATTGACTGGCTGAGCACCATTTAGGGAGCCAGCAACCGCCCTGGCATTTCCCCAAGATTGCGATTGCAACTTAATGGGACATCAATTGGTTGTTAAAAACACTAATTGACACTAAATAGGTGATGTTATCAGATAACTTACTGGAGGCACCCATTCTTTTATTTCTTTTTTTTTCTCTGCCACCATTATTTTTAAATACTTGCTTTGAAGTGACCTTGGGCAAGTCAATCAATCAATCATCAATCCATAAACATTTATTAAGCACTTACTGTATGTCAGGCATTGTGCTTAGCATTGGAAGTTGCCCTCTCCTAGCCTCGGTTTCCTCATCTGTAAATAAGGATGATGGTGGACTAGGAGGTCTCCGAGGTCCTGTCCAACTCAATCAATGAGCTGAACCCTCAGTAAAGTCCTCCTCTGATGCCATTGTGGTTGGTATGGGCTTAGGGATAAAAGGATGAGCCTGGATGTCCTTGGAAGCCCCTTTCAACTCCAAGAACTTGTGATCTATGAAGACTAGATGGGCCAGGGCTTGCCAAGCTTGAAAGGCTTTGGGTATTGGTCTGGTGACGAAGACTGAGTACACACCCGTCTTTCATCTGAGGACCATATTGACTAAGTTCTGAGGAGGAGGAGGAGGAGGAGAAGAGGGAGGAGGGGGAGGAGAGGGAGGAAGAAGAGGGGAAGGAGGAGGAAGAGGAGGGGGAGAGGGTAGGGGGAAGAGGAAAGGAAGGAGGAGGAAGAGGAGGAAGAGGAGGAGGAAGAGAAGGATGGTATTTGTCCAGTGCTTAAGGTTTACAAAGTACTTTACGTGTTATGTTAGTTGATCATCACAGCCCCACCTGGGAGGCAGGTCCTATTGTTATAGCTATTTTACAGATGAGGAAACTGAGGCAAACAGCATTTAAGTCACTTACCAAGGCTGCACAGCTAGCAAGTGTCTGAGGCCAGACTTGTGCTCAGGCCCCTACTAAGCCTCAATCTACCACTCTATGTCTAAGTTACCTATCTAGGATCAAAAGCTGGAAGAAACCTTAGTGCCCATCTTTTCTATTCTCATTCATTTTTCAAATAAGGAAACTGAGACACAGAACTTTAAGTGACTTCCCCAAGGCTGTGGGGACCTAGAACATATCTCAAAGTCATCTAGTCCATCACAAACCCCCCTTATCTTACAAATGAGGAAACTGAGTCATAGGAGTGTGGAGTGTATTGCCCACGGCTATCCAGACAGTAAACATTGGAGGAATAACGTGAATACAGATCACAGAACCAGAAAAAATGTCAAAATTCATATGTATGGTACTCACATCCACACATCACATACGAATATGTTCACATACATGTAAGCACACATGTATGCTCACATGCACACATATACATACACAAACACAGAGGACTTCTCAATATGCTTTTTTTTCTGAGCTGGGGGTGGGGCAAAGCTGAATCCTAAGGAGAGAACTAATGCCCGGGCCAGCTTATTGACATGGGATTTTAAATTCTGGATCCCATACAAATCACCTTCTCTTCCAACTAAGGTGGGATGGAGAGGATGTGGGCGCAGAAGAAGGCTTCTAATTCCTGAGTTAAGTAGACCATTCATGAAGATGGAGTCTACATGACAAGCTCATCTGTTGAATAGGTATTAGGTTAAATGGCTGAGTGTTGATACTAGCAGACCAGCTTCCTGCTGCCTGCTTGGTCTTCCATTGAGAGTCAGCTTTTAAAGTTCAGTTGGGAAGAGATAGAGACAGGGAAGGAGTGCAGGGGGTGGGAGGGGAAAAGATAGAAAAAATTAAAAGAGGGAAAAAACAGAAGAGAGAGAGAAGAAAGAGAAGAAACAGAAAAGGGAGGAGAGAGCAGACAGAAAATAGAGAAGAAAAGAGACAGAAAGAGAAGAGATAGAGAGAAGATAGAAGAGACAGAGAAGAGATAGAGAGTGTGTTAGTGATAGACAGACAAAGAGAGAGAGAGGGAAGGAGAAGAGAAAGAAGAGAGAGAGAGGGAGAGAGAGAGAGAGAGAGGGAGGGAGGGAGAGAAAGAAGGGAAGGGAAGGGAGCGAAGAGACTCCTCCAGTGATGAGGCCTAATTTGGACTTCCACACAGCATGATGGAGGGGCAGCCTGAGGCAGCCTCCCATGGGCTCTCAGGCTGCCTGGTGTTACTGTCACCCCATCAGCAGACTGGAAAGGAAGGGCGCCTGGATGGATGGAAGGCCCTAATGGAGGGAGTGGGTGGGAATTGCTTGAAGGAGTGCGGGAGCTGGCTGGCCCGACACTCTAATGAGGGCCCTCGGCACACTTAGGTCAGCTTGTTAGAAAGAATAAGCTGGCACCGGGAGGACGTGGGGAGCCACAGATGGAGACAGGGAAATGGCTCTTTGGGGGCCCTGGCGGTGCCTATGTAAGCCCCAAGGGGGCCTGGGTGGCCAGGCTTCTCCTGCCCTCCTTCCCTCTTAAAACCCATTACCTGCCTTTGATTTCGGAGCTGGGAGTTGGGGAGATGGGAAGATGGGAGGGGGTATCAGAGGGAAGGAAGAGTGTCTCAGCTCGTTGGCTTCTGGCTTCATCAGCACAGGTCTGGTCCTGGGGATCAATGCCTCTGCCTATGGGTTTTTCCTCCCCTTAACCAGAATGTGGGCGCCAGGCTCACAACAGACCCTCAAGAGCTGTCAATCGAAGATCATGAAATATTCATCAGGTTGATTCTCCTACGGGGAGCTGCCCAGAAGACCCCGAAATGGGACTGAACAGTCTTTGTGAACTTGTAAAGGATGGATTGAGAGTTTAGTGGAGGGATACAGAAAATAGACAGGAAAGAGGTGTCAGAAGCTAGAGGCACCAGAGAAACATAATTAGACAACCCACTTAGGGAGAAAAGACTTCTATTAATAATACTTATTAACATTTGCATTTAGAGAGGCAGTTTAGTATAATGGATAGGGCACTGAGCTTACCTTAATGAAAATCTGGGTTCAAATCCCTTCTTAGACATTTAGTAGCTAGCTATGTGACACTGGGCAATGTATTTACTCTCTTCCTGTGCTTCAGTTTCCTCATATGTAAAAGTAAGAAGGTTGAACTTGATGGGCCTTAAGGTCCCTTCCAGGTGGAAATCTGTGCCTTTTTTCTATTATCCTATAAACCTTGAGATCTGCAAAATACTGTACATATATTACCTCATTTGGTGCTCATTCACACCTGCAAATTTTCTGGATAGAGAAACTGAGGCACAGAGAGATTGTGACTTACTCAGAATCACGTAACTAGTAAGTGTAGTAGGCAGAATTCTAACTCATTTCTTCTGCCTTCAAGTTCAACACTCCTTTCACCTCACCAATCTGCCTTTTCTTAGTTGAATCAAGCAGCATTTACTTAGTGTCACCAGGTGTTATGCTAAATTCTGGGGATACAAAAAAAGGATACAAACGGTCTCTGCTCTCAAGGATTTCACAGTCTAATTGAAGGAAACAACATTCAAACCACTATAGACAAATGAGATACAGGCAGAATAAATTGGAGGTAATTATATTTGTATCTCGAGCACATAATAGATTTCCTTGGGCAAGTACTCGGTGAGAAAATCTTCAGTGACAGTCAAGTACTCAAAAGTCATCACAGGATGGATACTAACAGAAACTCAGCATGTAATAACCAGAGAAATGCCTTCATTGGGCTAATGGAAAGGCAGGCTGGATTTGAAATCAGAAGACTTGGGTTTGAATTCTGCTCCGAAATTTGCTCCCTCTCTGATGTGGAGCAACTCGGCAGTGCCTCATGAGAAAACTGAAGCAAACAAGATTAAATGACTTGCCTAAGGTCACACCATTATTAAGAGCCTAAAGCTAGATTTGAATAATAATGAACAATATTTCTATAGCACCTCGTACCAGGCACTGTTAAGCATTTTACTATCATATGACTTCATCTTTCCAACAACCTCAGAAGGTAAGTGCATTTATTATTCTTATTTTACAAGTGAGGAAACTAAGGCAAACAGGGTCAAGTCACTTGCCCAGGGAGACAGAACTAGTAAGTGCCTGAGGCAGGATTTGAATTCTTCCTGACTCCAAGCCCGGTGCTCTGTCCACTGAGTCACCTAGTTGCCCAAAAAGTGAAATGATGCCTAAGCTGCAGAGGAGTAGAGAGGAAGAAATCTTAGAAGTCATAGGTCCAACCCTCTCATTTTACAGATGAGTAAACTGAGGCCCAGAGAGTTTAAGCAACTTGTTCAAAGTCATACAGATTGAAAGTGGCTTAGTTAAGATTCAAATTCAGATCCTGTGGCTCCAAATCATTTCCTCTTCCCACTGCCCCCGCTCTAGTCCATAGTAGCGATAGTACTCATCAAAAGTCTCCTAATTCCAAGTCTAAACTCACTGCTCACTCAATAAATTCATGTTCATTTTTTTCCCCTTTCTTAACAATTGGACCTATTTGCATCATTTCTAAAATGCTAACTTTTTTCCCCAAAAATAGAAATTGAAGAATTCATTTCTAACTCCCTTCATTGCTGTCCTTCATACTCCAACAGGACTGAAATGATGTCATGATGTCAGGGTCAATACACAGCGTTCCGGCTGTGGCTGATCAGATCAAGACCAGCTCAGAAGACTCTTCCACAGACTGGGCACAAGTGGTACATTCTAACTCCCATCATCCATTTGGAAGGAAAACAGTGAAAGGTCCAGGTGAATGAATAAAATATTCATCAGCCTGAAAGGTGAGAATAACAATTTAGAAAATGTACTCCCAGGCCAATTTTGAGGAAAATTTCTACTCAAAGAATGTGGAGTCCAGGATGCTTCCCAAAGGATTCAAGACAAATGCTGGATCAGTAAGAGAACCAGCCACCAAGCCCTTTGCCTTCTAGGAGACAAATCTGGGTCTTGACCCCACCCAACAGCCTGTGTAGTTTTAGAGAGAATAGTTGAAGGCCTGGACTGACTTTAAATCTCCATTGGAAAGGCGACTGGGATTAATCTTTTTTTTTTTTGTTTTTTTTTTTTTTTTTTGCTTTTTGGAGAGGGTAAGGTAGGGTAATTGGGGTTAAGTGACTTGCCCAAGGTCACATGGCTAGTTTGTGTGTTAAGTGTCTGAGGCCGGATTTGAACTTAGGTCCTCCTGACTCCAGGGCTGGTGCTCTATTCACTGCACCACCTAGCCACCCCCTGGGGACTGGGATTAATCTACACTTTGATTTCTTATGTTCTTGGGACATCCTGGGTCATACACATATCACTGAAGCTTAGCATTATGACTGGTACAAGGAGGTGCTTAATAAATGCTTCTAGCCAAGGATAGACAGGGTTGGATAGATCAGCCGCTGACCTTTCCTCTTCCACAATCTTTTCCCATAATCCTAGTCATGCTTAGTTAAGCTTTGTACACACACACACACACACGTACATACGCATACACACACATACACACATTATATACATGTACACACAGGCACACACATGTACATGCATACACACCTACACACGTACACATGTACATATATACACACCCATACATACACACATGTACACATACATACACACACACATATACATTTTCCCAAGCTAAGTATAAGACAAGCACTCACTGCTTAGAGGACTTCTCTGCACGGCAAGAGACTAATGGAGCTTTCAGGAGTGGTATTCATTGTGGTCAGTCAGCAGGTTCCTAAGGTTGGAGCATGCACACATGTGACATTTTTTCAGTTCTGTTCCACAAACATTCATTAAGTGCCCTTTGTGTGCAGAGCACAGGGCTAGCTGCTAGGACAGATGGATTCTGTATGTGGCATCCTGGAGAGACTGGCGATCAAGAGACCTGGGCTCAGATTCCAGCTTTGATGCTTAGCATCTCCATGAGGGTGACTTGCTTTATTAAGCCTCAGTTTCCTCCAGTGACAATCCAGGATAATGATACTTGCATGGCCTGCCTTACAAGTTTATTGGGTGAGATGTTATTCTCATCCCTTTTCTTCTCTCTTTGAACATGGTCTCCTCTCACTCATTCTAATTTCCACCATCAGAACTACCCCCTTTTAATTTTTATTAACTTGTGAAATCAGCTGGTAGTGTAGTGAATTAGAGTGTTGGATTGTAATCAAGACGACCTGAGTTCAAATCCAGCTTCAGACACTAACTAGCTGCATGACCCTGGGCAAGTCACTTAGCCTCTGCCTGCCTCAGATTTCTCATCTGTAAAATGAAGACAACGATAGTACCTGCCTCTCAAAGTTGTTGTGAAGGTAAACTGAGTCAACCTATGTAGAAGAGTGTTTTGCAAATCTAAAAGTGTTATGTGAATGCTGCTTTTATTAGCTCTTAGGACCCTTCTTACTGCTCCTTTCCAGCTAATATCACTCAGTCATTCAAAAAACATTTATTTAATAGCTATTTTTGTGAGAGGCCCCATGTCAGAAACTGATGATTTATTGTCGTTCAGTCATTTGTCACTCACATCTGATGCTTGGTGACCCCATTTGGGGTTTTCTTGACAAAGACCCTAGAGTCATTTGTCATTTCCTTCTCCAGCTCATTTTACAGATGAGGAAACTGAGGCAAACAGGGTTAAGTGACTTGTCCAGGGTCACACAGCCAGCAAGTGTCTGAGGCTGGATTTGAACTCAGGAAGATGAGTCTTCATGACTCCACACCCAACACTCTAACCATTGTGCCACTTAGCAGACCCCTAATGTAAATACTAACTATTATTATTAACAATTATGGTCACTTTCATCAGTCTTTTCCGGACAATATCAATCAGTCATTCTACAAACATTATTTTATTATAATTATGAAATTATAACATTTATTAAACACCTACTTCTCTGAGAGTCCCTGTGTCAGAAATCAATGATACAAATACATAAATTATAGTAACAGAAATAAGCGGATCGGTCGCTTTAAGGTTTGCAAAGCACTTTCCATATGTGTTATTTCATTTAATCTTCACAATAACCCTCTGTAAGTAAATTCTATTACTATCCCTATTTTCCAGGGAAATAAACAGGGAGACGGAAGTTAAGTGACTTGCCAAAGGTTCCATAGTCAACAGGTATCTGAGGCAGGATTCGAACTCAGGTCTTCCTGACTAAAAGTCCAGCACTCTATCCACTGCATCCCCTAGGTGCTTCATGAAACCAGCCTTGCCCTCAGGGGGCTTACCTTCTGCAGAGAGATGCAACGTGTTCTCACAAAAATCCATACATTGCATTTTCTCGTCTCTAAAATCGGGATTAAACTAGAGTCTTGGGCCTGCGTATAACAGACAGATATTAAAAGCATATAATGAATGTTCTTTAATGTCTCCTCCCGGAATGAAACTCTAAGGACTCTCTCAGTTCTAAGACTTTCCAGTTGAGTTCATCAATCCAGTTTGTGGGCAGGGATGATGGGAAGAGATTTGACCAAATCTGAGTTCAGATACTGCCTTTGAACACCACTTGTGTTACCCTGGGAAAGACTTTTTTAACTTTTCTGGGCCTCAGTTTCTTCATCTGTAACATGGGAGTGTTGAACTAAATGTCAACCAACAAGCATTTATTAGGCACTTACTGGGGGCTAAGCCTTGTGCTAAGTGATAAAAAGAAAGAAACAATTTCATGATTTTGAGGACTTCACTTTCTACGGGGGAAGATAACAGGTAAGTAACTTGGCAGCTAGAGGGTCCAGAGCTTAGAGCACCAGATTGGACCTGGCAGTGTCAGGTAAGACCTAAGATCAAATCCAGATACTTACGAGCTATATAATCCTGTACAAGTCACTGAACTGCTGCCTGCCTCAGTTTCCTCATGTGTAAAGTGGTGGAAATAATAGCACCTGTCCCCCAAAGTTGTTTTGAGGTTCAAATAAGATAATATTTATAAAGTCCGTTGCAAACTCTATAGCACTGTGTAAATGCTAGCTAGGTTCATGCTATAGACAGGTAGGTAGGTAGTTAGATACAGACACATGTTATAATATAATACACACATACATACATATGTGTGCACAGATATGTGTACGTGTTGCATGTACGAGAAGACTTCACTTCATGGCATGGGGCTAAAGGAGCTTTCAGGGGAGGTATTTGCAGTGATCATTCGTATGTTCTTGAGGTTAGGACATGGGCACATGCCCCATTTCTTCAGAGTAGGTAGAACATGGTGAAAAGGGATGGCACTAGCAGCTGGGGGGGAAGGGGAAAGGCCCCCTCCACAAGGATTGACCTGGAGTCTTGCCAAGAAAGCTGAAGAGGTGGGCCAATGCAAGGAGTAGATTTCCGAACACAGGGGCATCTGGTCCAAAGTACCTTGTACCTCTACGTCTGGGGGGCCATTGAGTGAAATGATGCCTTTTTGCTGTATCTTGAACAGTCATGCTTCAGGGTGTTACCCAGGGTAGACAGGAGCTAATCAGAACAGCAGAGAATCCCTTCCACAAAATGCAGAAAAAGGAGTCATCTAGCCTTAGCTTAAAGACCTGCTTCTCTAACTGACTCTCAGAAGCCAACTGTTTAATTTCTAGCGTGAACATTTACACTTCAGACACCACGAAAATGCCATAAATCAGACCTTGGTTTAGTGTTTTGTTCATTGTCTAGATACCAGAAAAGGATAGAGAATAATGTGGATCAAACTTAAAAGTGTGCCAGGGGTACTTTTTTTGAGAATAAGTCGATAAACATTTACCAACACAAACCTGGGGGCTCATCATGGTGCTTTCCAAGGTGGCCCATTCCACTGGCGGAAACCTTTAATGACCAGGAAGTTTTCCCTTCCATCAAACCCCAGATAGCCTCTTTGTACCCCTGCCCCTCCCCATACCTAGTTCTGCCCTCTGAAGCCAGCCCTTCACCTACTGGGACATGACTATAGTGGCCTCCCGAAGTGTTTCCTTCTCCAGGCTCACCATTTCTAGTTCCTACAGGGCCCTGTGGTTTTGGTCTGTTGTTTCTGTGACTTGTGCTGCTGCCTGACGTGGAGATATATCCTTGTTTATTCTTGCCAATGGGAAAAAAGGATAACATGGATGAATGTAATCCTCAGATAATCTCCAAACTCATTTTTAGCCAATAATTCTGAAGTGGAGTAGAGAACTCAACGAATTTGGCTGGCTGTCTATCCATCTATCTATCTATCTGTCTGTCTATCTATCTATCTATCTATCTATCTATCTATCTATCTGTGTATCTGTCTGTCTGTCTGTCTGTGTCTATCTATCTATCATCTATCTATCATCTACCTATCATCTATCTATCTATCTATCATCTATCTATCTATTGTCTATCTATCCATCCATCTATCTATCTATCTATCTATCTATCTATCTATCTATCTATGTCTATCTATCTATCGATCTATCAATCGATCAATCTGTCTATATATCTATCTGTCTGTCTGTCTATCTGTCTATCTATCTATCATCTATCTGTCTATTATCTATCTATCTATCCATCCATCCATCCATCCATCCATCCATCTATCTATCTGTCTGTCTGTCTCTCTGTCTGTCTGTATATCTATCTGTTTGTCTATCTATCTGTC
Source organism: Pseudochirops corinnae (assembly GCA_028646515.1). Classification (NCBI taxonomy): domain Eukaryota; kingdom Metazoa; phylum Chordata; class Mammalia; order Diprotodontia; family Pseudocheiridae; genus Pseudochirops; species Pseudochirops corinnae. Next base: position 333,674,019 of record CM053587.1, read on the forward strand.
TATCTGTCTATCTATCTATCTGTGTCTATCTATCTATCGTCTATCTATCTATCTATCATCTATCTATCTGTCTGTATATCTATCTGTCTCTCTGTCTATCTATCTGTCTGTCTGTCCATCTGTCTGTCTATCTATCTGGTCTATTTATCCTGTATGTCTATCTATCTCTTTATCTATCTATCTATCTATCTATCTATCTATCTATCTATCTATCTATCTGTCTATCATCTATCTATCTATCTGTCTATCTATCCTATCTATCTGTCTGTCTGTCTATCTATCATCTATCTATCTACCTACCTACCTGTCTGTCTGTCTATTTGTCTCTCTATCTATCTAGGCTGTCTGTCTGTCTCTCTCTGTACCTATCTATCTGTCTGTCTGTCTGTCTGTCTACTTATCTATCTTGTCTATCTATTCACCTAATCTGTCTGTCTATATCTATTTCTTATCTGTCTATCTATCTGTCTCTGTCTGTCTCTATCTGTCCATCCATCTATCTCTATCTCCATCTATCTCTCTATCTGTATATGGCCCCTATAATGTGCCAGGCACGATGCTCAGTTCTGGAGAGAGAGCTGAAGACAAAGCAGTTGTAATGGCTTCATTCAGCCCCCACTTCTTGCAGATGAGGAAATCGAGGCCTAAAGGTGTTAATGACTGGTCAGAGGTCACCCATTAAGTGACCGTGCAAGAATTCAAAGCCTCCAGAGTAAGTCTCCTTCCCGTGACACTAGGCTGTTCCTCCTTGGTGAGACAGCTGCCAAGTGGGAGCTTTGAGTTACTTCTACTTTCTTATTGACTGTCCAGCTGCTGATGAAATTTCTCATACTATACCTACACATATGTGTGTATGTCTATGTGTGCACATGTGTGTCTATATGTATATTACATATATAAAACATATTAGAGAGCCTATATACCCATGATGAACCACTTGACTTCTCTTTGCCTTGGTTTCTTCATCCGTAGGTTTTCAGGAAAGCTAGGTGCATAGCTGCGGTCAGAAGGCTCACCTTCCTGAGTTCAAATCTAATTCCACCCAGACACATCTGGGTGACCCTGGGCAAGTCACTTAATCCTGGTTGCCTCAGTTTCCATATCCATAAAATAAGCAGGAGAAGGAAATGACAAACCACTCCAGTATCTCTGCCAAGAAAACCCCAAATGGGGTCACAAAAAGGCAGACATGACCAAAATGACTCAACAATATGACAGGGGTGAACATTTTTTGCTTTATTTCAGGTCAGGTGAAGCTCAGACTTGGTCTGCTTGGTCCAAGTGGGCACAACAAAGAAGTTCTAGAGAGACAGAGATTTTTGGATCCTAGCTTTAGAAGTCGACTGGGCCTTCAAGGCCCTCCAGTCTAGCCCCCAATTTTACAGATTTGCCAGCTGAGACACAGGATGCAGAAATTACTTTCCAAAGATCATACACTCAGCAGAATCAGGACTGAAACCTGGGGCTACAGACTCTTTGTTTATCACCCCTCTCCATCGTCCCCTCAAAAAGCAAGAAGGAAGCAATGCAAGGAGCTGGCCCTGGCCCTCTGCCTTAGTCCTCTCAATCAAGGTAGTGAATCAGCTCCCCAGTCTATTAAAGCCTTGGGCGCAGGAGTCCCATCTAGATGGCTCTGGGGCCATGGGGCCATTTGCCTAATGAGCCCAGAGACGCCAGTGCTGGGGCTGCAGCCAGTGTTAAATTAGCAGAGAGGGCCATCTGAAGTGGACTGACTCCAGTGTAAACTGCCTTAAGTGTCTGCTTATTAAATCACATTGCCACTTGGAGCCTTCCCTGTGGCCACACTGGGACTGTCTATGATGAGGCCGACTCAAGGCCATCCCCTGGGAAGTAGGCTGAGTCTTCTGAGCTGGAGAAAACACAACCAGAGAAAGAAGGGCAAACAGTGAGGTCCAAGTGACAGACAATTCAATGGGTCCTTATTCATTGAGTGAGAGCTGGAAGATGAGAATGTCAGAGCTGGGAGGGGCCTCAGAACCGGGGTATGTCAGAGCTGGGAGGGAGCTTAGAACAGGGGATGTCAGAGCTGGGAGGGAGCTTAGAATAGGGGATGTCAGAGCTGGGAGGGAGCTTAGAACAGGGGATGTCAGAGCTGGGAGGGAGCTTAGAACAGGGGATGTCAGAGCTGGGAGGGAGCTTAGAACAGGGGATGTCAGAGCTGGGAGGGAGCTTAGAACAGGGGATGTCAGAGCTAGGAGGAGCCTTAGAACAGGGGATGTCAGAGCTGGGAGGGGCCTTAGAACAGGGAATGTTGGAGCTGGGAGGGTCTTAGACATTATTCAGTCCAACCACTCCATCTTCCTGAAGCAGAAATTGTAACTCATCCCTTAGACAGGGAGCACTAGGTTTGGAATTGATGGTTTTCTTCACTGTGCCCTTGCCCACTCCTGTTGCTGACCCACTCTTTGAGGTTCAGCTGAACAGTATTCATGACCCTCCTGGCTAATGTTTCCTTAGCATTTTAAGGTTTGCTAAGCACTTTACAAACACTATCTCATTTGATCCTCACAGCAACCCTGGAAAATACATGCTATTATTATCCCCATTTTACAGGTGAGGAAAGAAAATAGAGTCTAAGTGACTTTCCCAGAGTGATACTGCCAGGAAGTATCTCAGGTTGTATTTGAGCTCAGGTCTGTCTGACTCCATGTCCAGTCCTCTATGTTCTATAGCACCTAATAATAATAACTTACATTTATATAGTACTTACTCTGTGCCAGATACTGTGATAAATGCCTCACAATTAGTATCTCATCTGATCCTTACAACATCCCTGGAAGGTAGGTGCTATTATTATCTTCATTTTACAGCTGAAGGAACTGAGGCAAACAGAAGTTACATGACTTGTCTAAGGTCATACAACTAGTAAGTATCTGAGGCTGGATTTGAACTCCGTTCTTCCTTACTCCAGACTCACTGCTCTGGGCACTATAGCGCCACTTAGCCGCCTAGATTCACTCCACTTTTGGTCACTTCTATGATGCACTCAAAATGTATGTGATAGATATAGAAAAGATTTGAGATACTACAGCTCTTGAAATAACAGGTTCTTAGATTTGGAAGAGACCTCAAAGTTCAAACAACCTATACAATGGAGTGCCCTAGAGTGGCAGCTAGGCGGCGCCATAGTGGATAGAAAGCGTGTACTAGACTACAGCCAGGAAGACTGATATTGCTGAGTTCAAATCCAGTCTCAGACACTTACTAGCTGTGTGACCCTGGACAAGTCACTTAACCCTGTTTGTCTCAGTTTCCCCATCTGTAAAATGAGCTAGAGAAGGAAATGGCAAACAATTTCATTATCTCTGCCCAAAAAATTTCATATGGGGTCACAGAGACACAACTGAAAAATGACTGAACAGCAGCAATAATAACATAGTGATTTTTAGTTGCTTTGAAAATTTCAATGGTGTAGGGGACACGATGCTGGATTTCCTTTCTGGGTACTGCATTTCAGGAAGGACAGGGAGAACCTCCCAAGAAAGGCAACTGGGATGAAGAAAGACTTCTAGGTCTAAGATGTTTAGCTGGAGGAGCTCAGAGCAAATGGACTGACAGGGAAATGAGAGTTGTCATTCAGGACTGAAACCTTTTCATTTAGAAGAGGAATTACGCTTGCTATGCCAGGCCCCATGGGGCAGAACGAGGAGAGAAAGTTTAAAATGGCAAATCTAAGGCTGATGGAAGGAAAACCACTCTCCTGTGTAAACTGGTCAGCAGTCCAAAGGACAGCTCCTGCAGAGGGCGGCTTTCCTGAAGCTGGACATAGTAAAGCCTGTCTTTTTTCCCCACTTAAATCTCATTATAATCTGACACCAACCCACTCTCCAATGCAATTCCACATTCTTTTCCCTCCCACCTGCTACATTCCAGACCACTGAGCCATTTGCTGCTATCTCTGCACACTCTTCCCCATGCCTGGAATGCTGTCCCTCCTATGGACATAATTCCTTGCTTCCTTTTCAATTTAGCTCATGAGTCACCTTAAGATAAAATCTTTTCTGATTCCTCCTCCATTAGTTAGCATTCTGCCCCAATGAAATTACTTAGTATATACTTTGTATATATTTTGTATCAATTTATTCCTACACTCATTTCTTTTCCCCATTAGAAGGTAAACTCCTGGAGGGCTGACCGTGGTAATTTTTTTCTCTGGTTCTTTTTAACAAACTTGAAAATATCAACAAACGTGAAGGTTTTTACATGTGAGGAACAGAAAAAGAGAGTTGCATGTGAAATTATGAGTCTTTATCGTGTGTGTAGAGTACTACTGTGTTAAATTCATTATACAGAAAGCATGTATATATAATATGCTATATGTGTATGTATTTTATGAAAAATGTTTTATTGACGTTCTCTTCTTTCCTCCCTCCTTCCTTCCTTCCTTTCATTCTTTCTTTTGTTCTTTCTTTCATTATTTCCTTCCATCTCTATCATTCCTGTTCACTTTCCTTCTCATAAGTTTCCCCTCTCCTCTTAAAAAAAAAATACAAACCCTTCTTTGTAAGAAATAAGAAAATCATGGCACAGTGTATACAGCACCGGCCCGGGAGTCAGGAGGACCTGAGTTCAAATCTGGCCTCAGACACTTAACACTTATTAGCTGTGTGACCTTGGGCAAGTCACTTAACCCTTATTTCCCTACCCTCCCAAAAAAGAGAAGAAATTTAAAAATCCAAGCAAAAAAAAAATTCACACATTGGTTAGATCTCTCTCTCTCTCCCCCCTCCACACACAGATATATGTATGTGTGTGTATATATATATATAATATACACATATATACACACAGAGAGAAATATGCATATAGAAATATATTCAGAGAGAAAGAGAGAAATATTCTCCATATATTTGTGTGTGTGTGTGTGTGTGTGTGTGTCTGTGTGTGTGTGTGTGTAGGAGACAGAGAGAGGGAGAGAGATAGGGAGAGAGGGGGGGAAAAAAGAGAGATGGTGGGAGAGAGAGGGGGGAGGGAGAGAGAGAAAGAGAGGAGGGAGGGAGAGAAAAAGAGAAAAAGAGAGAGAGAGATGGAGGGAGAGAGAGAGAGAGGGAGATAAAGAGAGGGAGAGGGAGAGAGAGAGAAGGAGAGGGGGACGGAGAGAGAGGGAGAGAGAGAGAGGGAGAGAGAGAGAGAGAGGGAGGGAGAGAGAGAGAGGGAGAGAAAAAGAGAAAAAGAGAGAGAGAGATAGAGGGATAGAGAGAGAGGGAGAGAAACAGAGGGAGAGAGAGAGAAGGAGAGAGGGAGGAGAGCGAGAAAGAGAGAGAGGGAGGGAGAGGGAGAGAGGGAGAGAGAAAGAGAGGGATAGGAGAGGTAGAGAGAGAGGTTTCATTCTGTATCTCTAGCCCATGACCTCTTTGCCAGGAGGTGGGAAGCATGTTTCCTTCAGGAGTCAGTCAGTCAGTAAACATTAGGTGCCTACTATGTACCAGACACTGTGGTACAAGCTCCTGCCTTCATGGTCTAATATGTTAATTACAGTCTAATCAGTTCACAAATTGTGTTAAGCATCTGCTATATACCAGGTATTGTGCCCGAGATACAAAAACAAAAATTGCAACAATTCCTCCAAGGCTGGTAATTGCCTTGATTAAAGTTCTTAAATCTTTCAGATTTGTTCCCCAAGGACTGTGGTGGGCTCTGTCTCCTGGTTCTGCTCACTCAACACTGTCTCAGTTCGCAGGATTCTTCCTGGGTATCTCTGAATCCATCCCTCTCATGATTTCTTAGGATGCAATAATATCCCGTTACATCCAACTATGGTATCATAGTTAGTTGAGTGATTCATTTTAGTCTTTCTGTCCTCAGTATCCAGGTCTGTCCTTGGCTTTACTGACAACTTAAATAGGTGTTTGACAAACACTTGCTAAATATTTGTAGCATCTCTTTTTGTGGTGGCTAAGAATTGGAAATCAAAGGGATGCCCGTCAATTGGGGAATAGCTAATCAATCTGTGGTATATGATTGTAATAGAATATTATTGTGCTATAAGAAATGACAAGCAGGATGATTTCAGGAAAAAAGACTTACATGAACTGATGCATAATGAAGTGAACGGAACCAAGAGAACCTTGACCACAGTAAGTACAAAATATTGTACCACAGTACACTGAAGAACCGTGAATGACTTAGTTATTCTCAGCAAATACAATGATCCAAGACAATCTCAAAGGACTAACGATGAAGCACACTATCTCCCTCCAAAGAAAGAACTTAGATTGTTTGAATACAGATCGAAGCATGCTATTTTTCACTTTCTTTCATTTTTTCCCTTTTATTTGAGTCTTCTTGTACAAAGTGAGTAATGTTTTACATAAATGCACGTGTAGAAACTATATCTGATTGCTTCCCATTTCAGGGAGGGAGGAAATTTGGAGCTCAAAACTTTAAATAAAAATGTTTTTAAAAATAGATATTTGCTGATTCATCAATGAGCTGTGATCTGCCTCCCTAGAGCTTTGCTCCCCCTCTCTCTGCTAAACCCCCACCAGCTCCAGGAATCATGGAATGTCAGGGTTGGAAGGTACCATGGGCCTTGGGCATAAAGATTACAGGATTAGATTTGTTTCGTAAATTTCCCACATGTCCATTCTGGATGGAACTGCCCTGGTTTGGGCTTGTCTTTTTTTTTTTTTCCTAAGAAAGGGGCTAGAGTTTGGTGGGACATTGGCTGGATATGCTCAGGTCAAACTGAGAGGGGGTGCCCCAAATCGAAAACAAGCTCGTAGTAAATCAACAACAGCCTCAAGTTTTCCTTAACAGGCCAGCACAGCAAGTCCTGTGATTGTCAAGGATCTTTCTCTTGCCAGCCCAAAGGATGGGAAGGATGGGGAGGGGGGGTAAGATGGGGAGAGGCAAGATTGGAGGGGGGTCCTGGGATTGTCATGACCTCCCAAACAAATCCAGCAGGAAACCGGTGACAGCAATCACCACACCACCCCCTCAGTGGCCTCAAATTAGCAAACCTCCCCTGACCCAGGGAGGGCCAGAGGTGACCATCTCAGGGCTACAGGGCAGCCAGAGGAGGAAGTATTGGAGTGCCCTATTTCCTCTACTCCCGTCTGCCTTGAGGGCCCAGTGGAGAGCTGGAGAGTCCACAGCTGGGGTGGCAAGCACCTGAACACTCTTGTCTAACAGAGGATTGCTTATTGGGAATATCTGCAAAGTGTTAGTGAGCCCAGGGCTGGTGAGGGAAGGAGGATGAGGACAGACAGCAGGGAGGAAGTGCCTATTACCAGGGGCTATTGAACAATCAGGAAGGGTGAAGGGTGATCCCCCAGTGGAGGGGAGCCACGTGCTCATGAAGTCGGACCTCTGGAGATTCTGGTGGTCTCCAGGAAGGAGAGGCCCCTGGAGCTAGGAAGTCTCTACTCACAAGACAAAACAGCTTGTCTGTGAAATGTGGGGGGCCAAGGGACAATTTGGCTGCCTCTCTGGGAAAGAGGGAAGGGGAGAAGGGGGGAAGGTGACAGGGGGGCAACCTTGGTAGAGTGGGAGGACTGGGAAACAGACCTGAGTGTTTGCTATGGTTGTCCCTAAGTAGAAAAGTGCACTTAGAATGTCAGAGCTGAGTGGGGCCTTAGACCAGGGAATGTCAGAGCTGAGTGGGGCCTTAGACCAGGGAATGTCAGAGCTGGGAGGGACCTTAGACCAGGAATGTCAGGGCTGGGAGGGACCTTAGAACAGGGAATGTCAGAACTAGGAGGGGCCTTAGAACAGGGAATGTCAGAGCTGGGAGGAATTTTAGAACAGGGAATGTCAGAGCTGGGAGGAATTTTAGAACAGGGAATGTCAGAAGTAGGAGGGGTCTTAGCCCATATCTAATCCATAGATTATAAACCTAGGGTAGGAGAACTTTTTCCTCAGTATTTAATAATTGCGCTTCATCATAACTGATCTCTTTTTGCAATCCTTTGCATTAGAGTTTATGCATTTACAAACAGGATTCTGAGAATGGGTAAATAGAAACCTTTCACCAGACTGCCCAAGAGGCCCAGGACAGGCAGAAATGGGTTTGAATCCTTACCAGGAAGTCAGTGCTCCTTCACTTCAAAGCTGAGAAACCAAGTAGGCATCCCCAAGTCTCCCAGTAGGGCCATGACAGAATGGGATCCAGAACCCAGGTTTCCCCCCTCTCAAAGGAAGGCATTGCCCTAGATGACCTCCAGGGTGCCTTATTCTTTGTCTGCCTCACTGGGGTCAGATAAACCTAAGCATAAACATCTGACTAGGGAAGCAGTGGACTGACTTTGGAGCAGTGAGGGAAGTCAGAGATGGCCTAGTCCCAGCCCTTCTTTCTTGCAGAAACCAAGAGGAAGGCACTGATCACTATCCATCTTGACGCTCAGCTTTGCCTTTTAACTTTTCGAACAGGTGAATAGTCTTGAGATCATAGCTCTAAAGCCAGAAGTAAGCTTCCAGTTGGTCAAATCTCTCCATATCATTCTACAGTTGAGTTGACAACGATTGAGAAGACTTAGGTAACTGTCCCCCAACCACACAACTCATAAGTGTCTGGGGCTGGATTTGAGCACAGCTCTTCCTAGTTCTCAATCCAATATGCCATCAGACCCTTAGCACATTGCCTGGCACAAAATAGTAATTGCTTAATAAATGTTTGTTGACTAACATACTATCCATTATATGATCCCACAGATGATTTGACTAACCAGATACTAAATGGGACAGGTGCCCTTGGAACTGTCCCCTTGGGCTGACACCAGACCCTCCTACCCTCAAGACAGCAGAATCTCCTGGTGGAAGGTAAGATAAGCAGTAGCTCACATTTTTAATAGTATCTTCAAATTTACAAGTCAACCAATCAATCCTCATTTATTCCACTCCCAAGCCCTGTACTGCTTGCGCTAAGGAAAAAAAAAAACAAAAACAGAACTGGCTGTGCCCGTGAGGAATTTACATTCCTTCAGGAAAGACACACATATGAGTGTGTGCCAAATAAATACAAGATACATCTTCCTGGAGAAGACAAAAACAACTGGGGCGGAGATCAAGATTGGCTGCATTTAGGAGGTGGTATGTGATTAGAATTTTAAAGGAAATAGGATCCTAAGAGTCTCCGTGGATATGGGAGTGCATTTCAGGTGTGATGAGACAGTCTGGCAAAGGCACAAAGGTGCGAGATTATCTCTTTAAGGGGAAAATGAAATTCACAACCATTTACAAAATATTGTCCTAGTAATCCACATGGGAAAAACCAAGTGGATATAGTCACTCAATCAACAAACATTTACAAAGCAACCTCTGTGTCAAGGCACCATGCTAAATACTGAATGAGGAAAACCCCACCCCACCCTCCAAATGCGCAATAGCACAGCTCACAAATACACAGTTGTATGGAAAGTCCATTAAATTAGGACATCAGTGCCTAAAACTTTGTCAGAGACTACAGCTGGATAATGAGCCAGAATCTAACCAGAATCTAACAGGAAAAAAAGAAAGAAAGGGATTCTTCTTGGACAACTGTGCCCAGCTGTTCTCTGACAGAATGGTCTACATTTGCAGAACCAACATCTCCTGAAGCTGGAAGGTTGTAAATTACAGAACACCATGTTTTTCAAAGACTCCAACTTACCAGAGACATGAAGGGGCAAGGATGAGTGTGGGGATCAAGAGACCATGGCATTTTACCAAGAAATAGTGATTCATCTGTCAGAAGTTATATAGAACCAAGGACAGACCTCAAGGACGGATGTGAAGTCGGAGAGTCATGTAGCAAGAATGTGAGATAACAGAGGGATAAACAGATTATTTCAGTCAGTGGTAACCACCAAAATAGATAGATAGATAGATAGATAGATAGATAGATAGATAGATAGATAGATAGATGATAGATAGACAGATGATAGATAGATAGATGGATGATAGACAGATGATAGATAGATAGATAGATAGATAAACAGATAGATAGATAGATAGATAGATAGATAGATAGATAGATAGATAGATGATAGATAGATGGATGGATGGATAGATAGATAGATAGATAGATAGATAGATAGATAATCAAATAAATGAAACTGCTAAGAAAGTCCTTCAGTGTGTTGGATAGATGTTTTTATGAAGGGTTCATGGAAGTACACAGACAAAATAAGGAGGAAGTTTTACAAAGTGGTCATGGAGTCAGTAGGGTCTGGATTCAAATCCTACATCAAACACTTACTAATAGTGAGACCCTATACAAGGCATTTGTTTCTAGAGACTTTAATTTCCTTCTTTACAAAACAGCCTCAAAAACTTCTAAAGAGGGAAGCGAGGTAGTGCAGTGTGTAGAGCACTAGACTTGGAGTCAGGGAGACTTATCTTCCTGAGTTCAAATCTGGCCTCTGACACTAACTAGTTGTGTGACCCTGAACAAGTTACTTCACCCTGTTTGACTCAATTTCCTCATCTGTCAAATGAGCTGGAGAAGGATATGGCAAACCACTCCAGGATCTTTGCCAAGAAAGCCCCAAATGGGGTCATAGAGAGCCAGACACTATTAAGAACAACTGAACAAAAACCTCAGGTTCCTTCTGGCTCCAAATCTATGAGCGTAAGGTCCTGGGGTTATGATCTTCCCTGGTTGAAGGAGTACCCAAATTAACAGAATCACAGATCCACTAAAACTTCATGCTAGAGTGGAAATAGTGGTGGACCTGGAATTGAGAGAGTCCTGAATTCAGTTCCTAGCTTGAGAGTAGACAAACCACTTAACCTTTCAGAACCTCAGTTTCCTGATCTGTGAAATGGGGATAATAATAACTATAGTTCATAACCTCAAAGAGATGTTGCAAAGCTCAAATGAAATAATATTAATATAATGCATTTTGTAAACCTTAAAGCCACTGTGCAAATGTCAGCTGATAGCCTTTAAAAATTCTGAACCAGCAGAGAGCATTTGGAAAGAATGGCAGTCATGAGCCAGGTACCCATGTGGCCATGCTGCCACCTGGTGGTGAGGGCGTCTCTGAAGCTCTAGAATAAAGATGAATGAGTGTCTTCAACCCTGAGCCTCCTGAGAATAATGATGAATGACTGGTAGGGAAGATGGGTCTAGAGAGAAGTTGAAAGGTCGGTTTTCAAAAGCATCAAGATGGTCCCTAGAGAAGCTCTCCAATGAGAACCAAAGACCAGCAAAATCAGAAGGGGCATTATGGCGGTCCTTCTACTGTGATATTGCTAGCGAAGGCAAACATAGTGGCCTGAGAGCTGAACATGGAGGCAGAAGACCAGATTTCAGTACCCTGCTCTCCTCGTCATTACCCATGGAACTGGGGACAAAGTGTCGCCATATTGAAGTGTTTGGTTTCCTCATCAAATGAGGAATTTGTAAAGTATTTGGCATGGTGGCTGGCATATTGTAGGTGCTTAATAAATGTCTATTTCCTTCTCTTCCCCTTATCTGTAAAATGAAAGAGTTGAATCTGATGGCAAGTGTGTAACAAGGTTCATTGGAAAAAGCACCAACCATGGAGGCAGCAGACCTGGGTTCAAATCTCCCCTCCTATGCTTGCTAATGGGTGGCCTTCAGCAAATCACTTAAGCTCCCTGGGTTTCAGTTTCCTCATCTATAAAATGAAGGGGTTGGACTAGGTGGCCTGATATGTAACCCTGAACATATCACTCAATCTCTTGGTCCTGTAGGCAACTCTTTAAGACTATAAGGAGAGAAGCTCTCATCAGTAGAGAGAATCTTTTCATCTGAGAGTTCCCCATAGCCATGAAATGAGAGCTCTATCCCTATTTCTATGATTCTCTGTGCCTCAGTTTCCTCATCTGTAAAATGGGTTGATTGGTCTAGGTGACCTTGGAGGATGTTCCCAGATATGGATATCTGATCCTCGGTTATACTGCTGTGACTCGGATGTTAACTTGGGAATTATGATAGCTGTCTTGAGGTATTAGAAGGAGTGTCATGTGGAAGAAGGAGTCATGTTCTGCATGGCCCCAGAAGACAGGAAAAAGAGCAATGGACAGATTGGCAAAGAAGTAAATTAAGGTTGATTGTCAGGAAGAACAACGTCAACCTCATAATGAGAGTTTTCCCAAAGGAGGGGAAAGGGCTGCCTTGGAAGGTGGTAGGCTCCCCTTCACTGGGGGCCTCTAAGCAAAGGCTAGACAAACATCTGTTGAGTATGGGGTGCACTAGAAGACCACTGAGGTCCCTTCCAACTCACAAACCCTAGGAGTCTGTAGTAACTCCCCTTTGGGTAGCTGGTGGAAGCACTATTATTCCCATCTTCCAAGGGACGAAAGAGAGGCATTTGGCCAGCATCACCCAGCTAGTAAGTTTCAGGGCTTGGATTTCAACCCCAATCTCTCCTAATTCCAAGTTTAAACCTTTTCTTACCATACCAAATTGTTTGATTCAGAGGGAGTTGGTTATACAAGTTTCTGCTTGGCTAGAGCAGTAGCAGAGATGAGGGATATATTATTACCTCCTATATTTTTCTTTGAAAGCATCCTAGGTCTAGAGAGCGGGAGGCTCTGGGAAAGCTGGTATGAGGCAGGCCTAGGTGATCTGGAGTAGGAGCCCTGAGCAGGTAATGGCTGGTGGCACCATTTCTGACGTGCATAGCAAAGCACTAGTTAGGCCTACAGACCCTCCAAATGAAGAAGAGAGGCTTCTTGAGTTGGTTCCTAACCCCTCAGCTGAAGGCGCTAGCAGAGATCCTCCCATCCAGGCTCTGGCCTATAGATAAGATCAGCCCTTCAAGTAACCCCAGGAAGATACGCATCTCTTTGACTGGTAGACATTTTCAGGGAAAGCTATTGCACAATCTTAACAAATCCCTCATCGAAGAATGGGGCCATGTTTGGACTGACAATGTCAGTCAGAGGAAGAGTTCAAGTGAATCAAGAAGAAAGAGTGGGGACCCACAGGGAGGATGGCGATTTTTGGTGATGAATCAAATTAAAGTTCACAGAGGTGGGGCTTGGAGGTCATCTACTCTGGCCTCCTGCTTTTGCAGAGAAGGAAACTAGACCTAGAGTAAGGAAGTGACCTGCCCAGAGTCACAGGAATTGTGGATTGTAGAACCAAGATTCAAACCTTTGTGGGGTAAGAGATGGGTTCAAAAGTAGAATGGAGGTGTAAGTTCCTCTCACTTTTTGTTGTTCACTCATGACTGAGGTTTGCTTGGCAGAGATACTGGAGGGGTTTTCCATCTCCTTCTGTAGCTCATTTTGCAGATGAGGAAACTGAGGCAAACAGGGTTAAGTGACTTGCCCAGGGTCACACAGTTAGTAAATATCTGAGGCTGGATTTGAACTCGTGAAAATGAGTCTTCCTGACTCTAGACTGGTCTAAAGGCTTAGAGAGCATATGGGTGGGGTTAGATAGACAATATTTAAGCTTCAAGGTAACATGGTGTAGAGGGTAGAGTCATAGTCCTGGAGTTTGTAAGGCTTGGGTTCAAATGCTGCCTCAGATATATAATACCTATGCAATGTTGGGCAAATAAAGTACCCTCACCTGGCCTCACCTTCTACCTCACTAAAATGAGGGAGTTGGACTAGACGCCTTCTGAGGTCACTTGCAGCTCTCCAATCTTTAATCCTAAACTACTTTACTCACATCAGCCTTTGTTTCTTCACATATGAAAAGAGGAGGTTGGGCAAGAAATCCTATCAACTCTTCTCTAAGCTTAGATCTATGATCTTAGGTCATTTTACCTCTCTCTGACTCAGTTTCCTCATCTTTAAAATGAGAGCATTAGAATCAAGGGACTCTGAAGTCCTTTCAAGGATCCAGTGATCTGATGTAATGTTCTTTCTACTAGGCAAAGGAATTTCAGTCTTGGAAGAGACCTTAGAGATCATGGGGAAATTGAGATTCATGGGGGTACAGGGAGTGACTTACCCAAGGTCACACTCCTAGTAAACAGCAGAACCAGAATCAGGACTAGAAACAAAAGGGGATGCCCATCCTTTGGAGAATGGCTGAATAAAGCATGTTATAGGAGAGCTGTAAGAAATGACAAACAGACCCCAAATGAAAACATGTGCTTGTTATCCCAATTATTCTGGTGGCTGGAGCTGGTGGGTCACTTGAGCTCAAGAGTTCTGAGCTACAGAAGGGATAAAGCCAACCATGTATCCAATGTGAGTCTGGCACCAATATTGTGGGCCCCCAGGAATGAGGTGCAGAGCAATAGACTGCCTAAAGAGGGCTGGCCCAACCCAGATTAAGTGCTGATTAGTGGTGGAAGGGGCCTCTGAGCTTCCAGCTCCAGGTCGATGGTTCTAGCCTCTACACCATGTTACCTCGAAGCTTAGGTATCTTCTGTCTAATCCCACCCACATTTGTTCTAAAATAGTCTTTTCTCTTATGTTTCACTATCGGTCTGTAGTCAAGATGGCTCATCTTCATGAGTTCAACGATAATAACATGAGAAGAAAAAAGAATGGTTTCAGAGAAACCTGAGAAGATTTGTAGCAACTGAAGCAAGATACCGCAAGAATAAGCAGGAGAACCATTTATACAACAATGACAACATTACAGTCAGCCTTGAGAGACTTGAGATGTCTGAGAACCAAATGATCACCCATGGTTGCAGAACACAGAGAGCAGGCTCCCTCCATCCTGTCAGAGAGGTGATAGATTCAAGAGGCAGAATGAGAAATGCATTGTGGGCACGGCCAATTGGGAATTTGTTTTGTTTGATGTTGAATATTTGTTACAAAGAGCTTTGTTTTGCTTTTAAATTGGTGGGGGGGTCATAGGAGGGAGAATAATGTTGGTTAACTGGGGGGGGAAAGATACAATAAAAAAAAAAGAAACTAAGATCTTATAAAGGTAGTTAGATGGTGCCATAGTGTGCAGAGTACCAGGCCTAGAGACAGGAAGACCTGAGTTCAAATCTGACCTCAGACACTTATTAACTGGGTGATCCTGGGCAAGTCACTTCACCCTATTTGTCTCAGTTTCCTCTTCTATAAAATGGACTGGAGAAGGAAATGGCAAACCACTCCAGCATCTCTGCCAAGAAAGCCCCAAATGGGGTCACAAAAAGCTGGAAACAAATGAAACAATTCAACAACAAAGGTTTTTATTAACTCTAGATAGGGTGTTCTTTCAATATTATTATTATCACCATGATCATAACTAAAATTTAAACAGCCACCGTTATGTGTAGGCTCTGTGCTAAGGACTTTATGGATGGTATCTCATTTGAGCCTCACAACTTTGCAAGGTAGTTATTCTTATTTCCTTTAGTTTACAAATGAGGAAACCAAGTCAGCAAAGATTAAGTGACTTGTCAGTCTTCCTGACAAAAAGCCCAGTGCTTTATCCTCTGTGCCTCTGAGTTGTCTCAGGTACGAGGATACGTCGACTGGAGTTGGGGAGATGGGGAAACCGCATCTGAATCCTGCCTTTAATATTTATTATCCATGGAACTGCAGGCAATTCACTCCCTGAACCTCAGTTTTGTGCTCTGTGAAATGGAGCTAATAATGCAGGGAATTGGGAAGATCTAATGAGACAACACATGGTAAGGGCTTTGAAATCCTTTAAAAAAAAACCATAGGAATATTAGCTCTTGTTGGTCAATAAGTATCTGAACCAGGATTCCAATCCAGATCTCAGACTCTCTCCAGGGCTTTTTTCACAAGATGAAACACTAAGGGGTTGACTTAGAAGGTAGATTATAAGCAGTTTGAGGTCAGGGGCTATTTCATTTCTGTTTGTGTATCTTTCTAGTACCTGCTACATAGTAGACACCTAATCGCTGGTTGAGTTGAATTCTCTTGAACTAGATTGCCTCTGAGTTCCCTTTCCTCACTGCTTTGAGATCCTGGGATCCCTTACATTCTCTTCCGTGATCACTTTGATCCATATGATGTTGTGGTTTGTCCTTCATTCCCAAAGAGGACCATGACATCGAGAAGGTGATGCCATGATTTGCAAGTGAATTGGATTTAAGTGAGGAGAGCTGTACAAACTCATCATAGCCTCACTCTCTCCTCTGGAGCCATCCGGGTCTGGTGGCAAGACACAGATCAGGATGACTGGAATGGCCTCAGCTGCTACCATATGATGCAGAAACAGAAAGAACCTCAGAGATAATCTAATCTAATCTGATGTCATCATTTTATCAATGGAGGTAGGTGACTTACCCAAGGTCACTCAGGTAGTAAATAGCAGACCCAGTTCTCTTGGGTTCTTTCTACAACACTATGGGGCAGCTATTAAGCTGCCTACAAAATCAAAATTTTACATTAGGTTAATGTACATGAGGTTAATTTCCTGGGCAATTCAAAGCATAGACCAGAAAGTGAACATCATCATCTCTCTTCCATACTGCCTTCACCTCAGCTCAAGTATTCATCATATCTCACCTTGACTGTTACAACAACCTCCTTATAGATACCCCCATTTCCAGTCTCTTCCCTTTCAAATCCACCCATCTCATGGCAGACACATTAATATTCCTAAAACCTAGTCCTAATCATGTCAATCTTTTGTCCAAGATGAATCTCTGGCTATT
Organism: Pseudochirops corinnae; assembly: GCA_028646515.1. NCBI lineage: Eukaryota > Metazoa > Chordata > Mammalia > Diprotodontia > Pseudocheiridae > Pseudochirops > Pseudochirops corinnae. The sequence goes on from CM053587.1 coordinate 333,690,527, forward strand.
TATGGTCTCTGGAATCAAATAGTACCTCTTCTCTTTGGTGTTTAATGAGCCTCACAAGCAGTTCCCAGACTATTCTCCTCCTCACTCTTCATTACAGACGAATTAGACTATTTGTCATTTTTTCACTTTGGTTTTCCATCTCCCACCTCCATATCTTTGCACAGGCTGTTTCCTACACACTAGGATGCTTTCCATTCTCAACTTTGACTCAGAATCCTTAACTTTTTTCAAGACTCAGTTCAGGTGGCCTTTTCTGATTCTCCTCATTTCTAGCATCTACCTCCTTCACCATATTACTTCATATTTCCTTATCTGTCTGCATGTTGTATACCTTCCTTGCAATAGAATATAAGCTTATTGGGGACAGGCTATTTTGTTTTTGTCTCTATCCCCACTACACATTGCCCATCTGGGGACTTGGGGAGGAAGGAACTCCTTTGGTCTGTTAGTTGTGAGGATTTCCTGGTGTGGAAATTCTTCCACAAGAGTTGAACTTGGGTCTTTCATATCTTAGATTGGTTCTCTGTACTTTATTGCAGGCTGGCCCTCATCCTTCACAACCTGGACCCAACCTACCTTTCCAACTGTATTACTATATTACTAATTTTTTTTTTTTTGCTTTTTGGAGGGGGGAAGTTTAGGCAATTGGGGTTAAGTGACTTGCCCAAGCCCACACAGCTAGTAAGTAAGTGTTAAGTGTCCGAAGTCACATTTGAGCTCAGGTCCTCATGATTCTATGGCCGGTGCTCTATTCACTGCACCACATAGTCACCCTTATATTACTACTTTCTATGTACTCAAGGATCCAGTCAAATCAACCTCGTGGACAATAATCACTTCCCATCTCCATGCTTTTGCATGGACTGTCCTGCCCTCAAGCCTGGATTGCTCTCACTCCTTAGCCCTTTAGAATCTGTAGTTTCATTCAAGATTCAGCTCCAGGGGCGGAGCCAAGATGGCGGCGTAGCAGCAGCAATATATCGCAGCTCTCACATAGCCACCCCAAAATACCCATGGAATAGGACTCTGGACCAACCTAGAACTTGAAATCGCACACAAAGATACTTCCCACTAAAGTCAGCTTGGCTACAAGGAACCATATCAGCACTGCGAACCGAAACCAGCCTGGCCTGAAGCCTAGGCTGTGGCCCGGGGGCGGCCGGGCGGGAGGTGCAGAGAAAGCTCTCAGGTGAGCGCGGATTAGCACCAGCTGCGAGGAGGGGGGATTGTGAAAGAGGGAGATAAGCGTCCAGCCAAAAGGTCTCCAGAGCGGAAAAGCGAAAGGCGGAGGTCTTGCACCC
>CM053587.1:333692327-333714232 GCA_028646515.1 Pseudochirops corinnae
TTCCAGTGGGCATGGGTGGTGAGGGAGGAGGAGAAAGAACCTGGAATCTGGAGTTCCATAATCAAATGTTATGAATATGTATCTATCTATTTATATATATATGCAATTATTATTATTATTATTGACTACACCCAACTGGAACTTGAGATACACAGGCACTGTGGTTGTGAGATCCATCCTGTCCTACCGAGAAGTGACATAGGAGAGAACAGACTGGGGGAGGGGGGACACACTGGGATGGCTGTTTTGGGTCGGTGGGTGGGGGGAAGAGGGGGAGAAAATATGTAAATCAAAATCTTGTGGAAATGAATGATGCAAACTATAATAAAATAAAAAAAAAAAAAAAGATTCAGCTCCAGTACCACCTTCTATATAAGATCTTTCCTGACTTTGCCCCCTCCATGCTTCCCTTCCCATGTGCTGGTGCCCTTTCTCTAGATATCATTTTATATCTATTTGGGACTATACATACACACACATATACATATATACATATACACATATATACATGCATACACGTATACATATATACACATACATATATATATACATGCATATATTTATATGGATATAGATATGACACACAGCAAGCATCTCTCCCGATAGAATGCAAATTCCATGACAGCCAAAGTGAGGCAACTTTTTGTCTCTGTACCTCCAAAGCCTAGCATTCAATAAATGCTTGCTGGTTTGAAGGTCCTGTATATGATACATATTTTTTTTTTTGGAGGGGAGAGGGCAGGGCAATTGGGGTTAAGTGACTTGCCCAAGGTCACACGGCTAGTAAGTGTGTCAAGTGTCTGAGGCCGGATTTGAACTCAGGTCCTCCTGACTCTAGGACTGGTGCTCTATTCACTGCGCCACCTAGCCACCCCTACAATAAATATTTTATAAATACATGTTAAGTTAGATTCAACTAGAGATTCCCATATACTGTAGGATGATTTTTTGTTATTGTCATTTAAAAGGAACTATGATTTCACTGATTAGAGTGAACTCTGTGTGGAAACCCCCTCTGCCACCATGAAAGGTAGAGCGGAGTCAAGTCAACAAGAGCATTTATTATGTACCTACTATATTCTAGGTGCTGTGCTAAGCTCTGGATTTACAAATAAAAGCAAAACCAGACCAGACTCTACTCTAAAAGAACATCTATCTCATCTTCATTTTAATTTCTGAGAGAGCAGTGAAAGGTTAAATGACTTGCCTTGCCCATAATATAGCCATTATGGGTCAGAGGTAAGCCTTGAAGGTAGGGGAAGACTCAGCATCCCATAAGTTCTTATCATTGTCCTCTGTCCCTTTGATCAGAAGGCAGAGCTTTGACCTTCTAACCTCCCTTTAAGGAGAGAGCCCAGCTCAGACACTTCATTATTTCTCACATGACTATTTCGGGATCTCTCTGACTGACTTCACCTTGTCCTTGCACGGGTACCTTCTCCTCCTCCTCCTTTCCCCACATCCACTTTCCAGCTTTTTATGTTTTGTCTTTCCCCATTAGATTGGAAGCTCCTTGATGGCAGGAACTATCTCATTTTTTCTCATTTCTCATTTGCACCTGGCATTTAATTGGTGCTTAATAATTGTGTATTGACTATGGACCAAGGCTGGCTCTATTATGATTCCACACCTGCTCTCTCTATAGATTTATCTTGTGAAAAAAGAATCAAGGAGATTAAAGCCTAATTAAGATTTGTTAAACACTTACTATGCATAAAATGCTGTATCTAGGATACAGAGATATATAAGAATTATCAGACATGGTCTTGCTCCCTCAGCAGGTCTCACTTGTTCATTCACTGAACCACACTTCCATCATCCCTCTCCTTTGGCCTTCTGCCCCTGAGACCTAGGTGCTCTGGGTCTGAGCATAGTCCAGTGTGGGGCAATATGGAATGGATGCAGAACATGGGAGACAAGGAAGCTCTCAGCAAGGAGGAACCAAGAAGCTGGACCCGTGGCCATTTTGTGCTCTGCCACACTGTGCCCCAATTGTGAGCGGATCTTCTCAGTCTCTCAAGGTCCCCTGGGAACGCAATGGCCTGTGTTTTGAGAGGCTGGAGTTCACGCAAGGTCAGAGTAATTGTGCGTGATTAATGGTTTATCTCTTCCTGAAAGCCTTACACAAAGGCTCCAAACCAAGTTAGCCGTAATTTCATACTCCCTCCACTCCATTTAAAGGGCCATAGCCTGGCTTCCTCTCAGGGAGGGCAAGTTGCTGACTTTTCCAGAACAGGAGCCAGCTTTCACCATCCACTGAGAGACCAGCTGCCTCTCCCCAGCCCAGGCAGAGAGGAAGCCTTGACACCCAAAGTCACAAATAATTTGAAATTCCCCAGCTGGAAAAGAGAGAGACTACAAGGAATGAGCCTTCACACGGACACCACAAAAGCAGTAAAGATACTGCACCTGGGTTAGAATCATGGTGCCACTATTTATTACACCTGGGACCCCAGACAAGTCCCCTCCTCCCTCTGGTCTCAGTTTCCTCATCTGTAAAAGCTGGGATTGGCTGAGATGATTTCTAAATCTAAAAACCTTTAGGTCAGATGTTCTTAATTTGGGGGCTATGATTTAAAAAAAATATTTGATATTGAATATTTCATATTTTTATGTTGAATATTTTGATAACTGTATTTTGATATGATCGGTTTCCTTTGTAACCATTTCTATTTTGTTTTAGGCATTTAAAACCATTATTCTGAGAAGAAATCGATAAGTTTCACCAGACTGTCAGAAGGACTGTCTCTCTCACACACACACACACACACACACACACACACTTTTTTCAGGGAAATAAAAAACCATCAAAGTTAGAAAGAATCCCTGATGTCTCCCCATATCCCCTTTATTTTATTTTGGGGGGAGTTTGTTTTGCCTTTTTGGAGGGGGGAAGGAGGGCAATTGAGGTTAAATGGCTTGCCCAAGGTCACACAGCTAGTAAGTGTTAAGTGTCTGAGGCCAGATTTGAACTCAGGTCCTCCTGACTCCAGGGCTGGTACTCTCTTCATTGCACCACCTAGCCACCCCTCCCCTTTATTTTATAGATGAGAAAGACAAGACCTAGAGGAGTGACAAAATTTCCAGGTCTAAGGAGATGATAGTTCTGTTACCTTCTCTCCTCTGGTCAGACTCTATCAATCCGTCAGTCAATCAACAAGTATTTATTAAAGGCTTACTAAAGCTAAGACTCAAAGAAAGGATAAAAACAAAAAACAAAACCAAACAGTTCCTGCCCTCAAAGAGCTTACATTGTAATGGGAGACACAATAGAAAAACAGGAATGTAGATGTGAGATGTATAGAGGGTATGTGGATGGTAAATCTGAGAGGGAAAGGATTAGTGTTTGAGGATGACTTTTTGTAAAAGAAGATTTTCTTTGCCCAGAATAAGTGGCTCAAGTCTTGAAGGAAGCTAGGAGAGGAGACAAGGAGGGAAAGCATTCCAGACAAGGTCTGGGGGGCATTGAATTGAATTCTGAGTACCATAATTTAAGATAGACATGGATAAACTGAGTGACCCTGGGCAAGTCATTTTACCTCTAATTACCCCCCCAGGCCACGCTCTAAGCACAAAAGTTATGGAGAAATTATCCACTGGTGTCTATAGAGGGTGTTTTCTGCACCTGAAATCAGAGGTCCTATAAAAAAAAGCAATAAGCTGGGAAATGTACAAAGGATGGTGAAGGGGCTCTAGTATATATAACATGATGGCAAGTTGAAGGGATGTGAAATCTTGGTTATTGTCTTTTGTTCTTGAAGAGGACCAAAATGGCATCAGTACATTATAATCAAGTTGCCGGGTCTCAGACTGGCTGATCAGACCAATAAGAGCTCAGAAAGCTTGACCACAGGTCAGGCACAAATAGTCTGAGTGAACATTTGGGCTGGATACTCTAAATTTGCATGAGTCCCATTTCCTTTGAACGATTTCAATTCTGCTTTGCTCACAGAGCACAGCACCTTCTCTGATGAGGGCACGCCATGCTGGGCAGTCCTGTGCCAATGTCTCCCATGCCACATAATCAATTCCAAAGTTCTTAAGAGAGACTTTGTATCACTTCCTCTGACTACCACGTGAACACTTGCCCTGTGTATGTTCTCCAGAAAACAGGTTTTTTGGCAAGCTTAGGTTGGGCATTTGAACAATGTGGCCCATTAGAGCTGTTCTTATATATAACCTGGAGAACAGGATCCCTTCTGTTATCTCCACAGCTCTCATGTGGAACAGAAATTAGCTTTGTTCTGCTTGGGAAACAAAAGGAGGAATTAGCACCTACTATGTGCCAGGCACTGCACCAAGCACTTTTATAAACATTATTGCATTTACTCCTATGGTTCAGAACAAAGAAAAATAGGGGTTGGTTGCAAAAAAACAATCTTGGGCTCCATTTCATGGAAACATTTCTTAATGATTAGAATAGTCCCCAAGTGGAATGGGCTGCTCTGTAAGGTAGTGAGTTCCCCACCACTGGAGGTCTTCAAGAAGAAGCAGGATATGCCACAGACAAGATTTCTTTTTGTGAGTGTAAACTGGACCAGTGAGATCAATGGTCTTTGATCCTGTGGCTTGTTCCAGGTCTCTGGAACTAGACCTGGCAGGTCTCAAAAAGCCTGTCCCCTCTCATATGGTCCCTAAATTTATAGAATAAAAATTCTAACATAGTCTAATGCAAGGTCCTTAAGGGCAGAGACTTCCAATTTCCCCTGTGTACATTTTGTTCTTTTGTATCCTTTCCATGTTTTCTCCCTATTCAATTAAGAACTCCTTGAGGGTAGGGGTGGTCTTAGGCCTTTCTTGGCATTCCCAGAACTTAGCCCCTCGTTCAGCACACAGTAGGCATTTAACAAAAGGTTACTGCCTGGCTAATGAGTCACGTTCAATGAATATTGGGTAAATAGTAAAAGTCTTAATGACACATTCAGTAATTAAAGATTTCATCTCAAGAAATTGTTTTTACCATCGTCCAAGCGAGATCCAAAGTTGCATTCCAATTGGGAGCTGCCTCGTATCCAGTGGGATGGCCCCTGCTCAGCTCTCTGATCTCTGCCCAGGATACTGTACTTGCTCAATTGAATTGAGTTGTCATACTGAGAATGGATCCAAGGCGTATAGATAGAGAATCTTTATAGCCCATTGAATTACAGATGAAGAAACTGAGGCCAAGAGAGGTGAAGATTGGCCTATGATCAATAATAAAAATTAGCATTAATATAATTCTTTGAAGTTCACTAAGTGTTTTGTCAGTGACATCACACTGTAGCCTCACAACAACCTGGGAGGTAGGTGCTGTGATTATCCCCATTTTATGGATGGAGATAGAGGCAGACAGGAGGTAAGTAACTCACCCAGGGTCACACTGCTCGTTAAGTGTCTGAGGCTGGATTTGAATTCAGGTTGTCTTGACCCCAATGTGCCTCTATCCAGTGTGCTACCTAGCTGCCTCCACTATCTTGTTACTCTTATGTAGAGTTGGGGTTTGAACCCAAATCTTTCCGACTTCAAATCCTATACCTTAGCCACTGTAAGCCATTAACTCTTGCATTCCCAGGAAAGCTAGGTAGTTCGTTCAGAAACCAAACTAAGTCAACCTGGAGAGGTTTGCTTAAAGGCAGAGGGATTGACTTCATGACCTCCTGGTCATTTTTTAAAAATATTTTTTCTACCACTTAGAATCTACTATATTCCATGATTTCTCTGTTCCTGAGGCAAAAGAATTTCATCTCTTTTAAATTAAAGGCCTCTTTTTTTCCTTCCCACATTTTTTTTTCAAAATTAAAAAAGTTCTCGTTCCTTTTGATGTGGTTCACCAACTCTTTGTAAAGCACCCCTCAGCCCTGGTACCCTACACCTCTGCATCATGTGGGTTTGGTTAGAGCTAGGGACAGCTATGGCCTCTACTTATCCACGGCTGCATTGGAGCCTTGCCTCATTAGGGTACCCTCAGACTGGGCTCTGGGTGTCTATCAGTGCCCCCTCCCACCCTGCCCCAACAGGGTAAGTTTTATTGGGGTTCGACAGCTTTAATTGGGAGCTTTAAGTAGGTGGGATTTTTATGGGCAGCAGCTGGAAACAGGCCCCCACTGGCATCAGGAGAGGGAATGCCTCTAAGAAAGAAACCAGAGAATAACCACTGAGCATGCTGATGCTAGCCCTGCCCCCCCCCCCCCATCACTGCCATTTTAGCTAGAATATTTGGTGGGGGGAGAAGCAGCCTACTGCTCAGCCACTCTCTGTCCTGGGAGTCTTTTCATGGGCTGAGCCTGTGCCTGGAATGTTTTCCCTTTGCACCTTGGCCTCTTAGAATTCTGGCTTCCTTCAAAGCTTCCTTCAATTCCTGTCCACCCACCCCCCCACCCCTCCAAACTATAATACCCTCTCTTCAGTTACCCTGTATTTATGCACTATATACTTAAATGTATCTACTGTTTTTCCCCAGTAGAATGTATGCTCCTTGAGGTCAGACAATTTCATTTTTGTCTTTGCATCCCCAGTACCTAGGGCACAGAGAGTAGGTATTTTAAAATTAAATTAATTTTTTCAAAGAGCAAAAATCTCTCCCCCTACCCAACACCCACCCAACCACCCCCATTGAAAAAGAAGAAACAAAACCCTTATGAGAAATATACATCATCAAGCGTAACAAATTACCACATCGGCCATATCCAAAAATCTCTATTTCATCAATCACACGGTTTATCATTTCTCTGGAAGGACGTAGGTGACATTCACCTTCGAATGAATGCCCTTTGAAAGCACAGTTGGTCATTGTGATGACCAGCTGTTTAATTAGGTCTAATACTTGTCAAAGAAAGGTTTGTTAAGTGGTTGATCAACACCCTCCATTCCTCACCCCAAGTCCAACAAGAAATGAACAGACAGACAGTGGAGAAAGGGCCAGTCACCCGAAGAAATCAATCGTTCTGAGTAGACCCCTCGGGGGCCCCACTACTCTGTGGTCCTTTGGTTTGGTTTTTTCCCTTCCCCCAAACTGGGTTGGCTGTGTCACTCTCTACAAGTACAGGTGGAAAGAGAGCTGGACCTCCCTGCTGGTCTCAGAAGGTCACACAGGTAGCTACAAGACAGACACACGTCCCAAGACCAGAGAGTTGTCTCTGAGGAATAGGTGGAGAAGAAGCATTCCAGGCATGGGGAAGAAGAAAGAGGATGAAGAAGAAAAGGAGGGAGGGCAGTTAGGTGGTACAGGGGATGGAACGCTGGCCCTGGAGTCAGGAGGATCTGAGTTCAATTCTGGCCTCAGACACTTACTAGCTGTGTGACCCTGGGCAAGTCACCTAACCTCAATTGCCTCTCCCCCCCAAAAAAAGTAAAAAAGAAAAGGAGGGGTGAGGAGAAGAAAGAGGAAGAGGAAAAACAAGAGGGGGCAGAGGACAAGGACAAGAAGGATGAGTTGGAGAAGGCAGATTGTCACAAATCAGTGACTAGAACATGGGACCTGGAGTCAGGAAAATGAGTTCAAATCCAGCCCCAGGCATCTACTAGCTCTGAGACCCTGAGCATCCCTTAATCCCTGTCTGTTTTACCATCTGTAAAATGGGGAGAATAATAGCATCTACCTCACAGGATTGCTTTGACGATTGAATGAGATGAAATACGTAAATTTTATATGAATGAGCCCTATTAAGATGGAGAAAGTGGCCAGATGGTGGTAGGAGGCTCACATAGCATAGAGTAGAAATGGGTTCTGGACAAGTAAGCTGAGACCAGAGCCTGACCCAGATAATCCTGGCTGTTCCACCATGGGATAGGTCATTTAGATTCCAAAACCTCAGTTTCCTCACCTGTATAATGGCAGAGGGAGTAATTCTTTCACTGTCTTACAAGGTCATTGTAGGAAAATGATTTGCAAGATACAATAGCAATGAGAATTGCAATTGATTTGTTTTACTGAGGGAAGGGAGACCAGGTTCCCACCAGATAAAACTTCATTTAGCATCAAGATGACCTGCGGCCGCTGGCTGGGTCTGCCAGCCCTCGTTTGCCTGGAGCGTTCTTAAGAAAGGGCTGAACCGGCATTAGACCATTTTAGCTTCAGATGCTGCATCTGTTCCAATATGGATCTTTCTGAGCTTTCTTTCCTGGCTGCTGTGGGCTTGTAACACAGTATAAATAGTATAATAGGTGGTTGCTATGACAACTGGACCTGGAAAAAAATTTTTTTCTCCACATCACTGAGAGGAGTGAGAGTGGGGTAGGTGGAGGGTGGAGTCTTCCATGGCAGGTTAGCTATAATGCTATGATCTCCAGCCCAGGCCATTGGTCCCAAAGGAGAAGATAGGAACACTTCACCCAGGAGCACTGAGACAGGCGATGAGCAGGGTCAGAAACCATTTGGGTTGTTTCTGCAGCTTCCTGATATCATCACTCGTGACACCATGAACAATCTAATGGGCTAAATATGCCAAGCCCCCTTACTCTTAGCTTTCACTTTCTCTCTGTCTGTCTCAGTGTCTGTCTTTCTTTGACTCTGTCTCTGTGTATCTCTTTATAGCCCTCTATCACTATCTCTGTTTCTCTCTGTTTCTCTCTGTCTCTCTGTCTCTCTCTCTCTGTCTCTCTGTCTCTCTGTCTCTCTCTCTCCCCCCTTTTCTCCTTTCTTACTTTTGGTCTCCATGTCTTTCTGTCTCTCCCTTCTTTCCTCTCCCTCTCTCTGTCTGTATCTCTGTGTTTCTCTCCCCCTTCTCTCTCTGTCTCTTAGTCTCTTGTTTTTTTTTTCTCTCTCTGTCTTTTTCTCTGTCTCTGTCTCACTGTCTCTCTCTGTCTCTGTCTGTCTCCCTCTCTCTCTCTCTCTCTCTCTCTCTCTCTCTCTCTCTCTCTTCCTTCCTCTCCCTCTCTCTATAATTCTATCTGTCTGTGTCTCTTCCCCCCTTCCTTCTTTTCTCATTCTCTCTGTCTCTGTCTTGGTCTCTTTCATTTTCTGTTTCTGTCTCTTTGTGTGTCTGTCTGTCTGGTCTAAAGTCTCTAAACACTAAAATCACCTAGAGTTATTAGCAGTAAAATTTCTACTAGAAGATGAAAAGAGAATGGGAAAGGAGGTAGAATCCAAAGCTGCCAAGAGATAGCTAAGCAAAGGAGGAAGTTTGGCATGGGGAAGAGCTCACATTTGGAATCAAGGGACCTGGATTCAAATCCCGACCCTGCCATCTGTGTATTGTATGACCTTGGACAAGTCTCCTGAGTTTAATTTTCTAACCCAAAAAAGATGAGGAAATGTGTTTCTAGTTACAAATGTATGAAAGGGAAGTGACTTAAACTTGTTAAGCCTCAGTTTCCTTCTCTGTAAAATGGGTCATATAGCACTAACTTTAGGAAATTTTTGAGAGGCTCAAATGAGAGATAATCACTCAATCAACATGCATTTATTAAGCTACTGCTATGAACTAAACACTGTGCTAATCACTGGGATTATGAAGAAAGGCAAAAATAGCCCCTGTCCTCAAGGAGCTCACAGTCTAAGAGAGGAGGCATCATGTCCATATATAGGAACACAGAGAACATGGAAGGTAACCTGAGAATGGAAGGCACTAGCAGCTGGGGGAGGTAGAAAAGGCCCCTGCAGAAGGTAGTGCTTGAGCTGAGTATTAAAGAAAGTCAAGGATTCTAAAAGTCAGAGTTGAGGAGGGAGAGCATTCTAGGCATGGGGGGCACAGCCAGTGTGCAAAGGTGTGGAGATGGGAGATGTAGTATCCTGAGGACCAATATGACTGAACTGCAGAGTGTAGAAGGAGAATAATGTTTAAGAAGAAAGATTGTAGTTGTTCAATCATTTTCAGTTATGTTTGATTATTCATGATTCCATTTGGGACTTTCTTGGCAGAGATACTGGAATGGTTTGCCATTTCTTTCTCCAGCTCATTTTTACAGATGAGGAAACTGAGGCAAACAGAGTTAAGTGACTTGCCCAGGGTCACACAGCTAGTAAATGTCTGAGTTCAAATTTGAACTCTGGTTTTCCTGACTCCAGCCAGCCTCAGCACTTGCTGCCCTCAGGAACAAAGATTGGAAGGGGCCAAATTGTAGAGAACTTTACATGCCAAACATAGGAATTTATATTATAGAGGGAGTTACTAGAGTGTATTAAGTAATAATAATAATATTAGTTATCATTTCTGTAGCTAATTCAGATTTGCAAAATGCTTTACAGGTATCATCTTATTTGATCCTCTCAATACCCCTGTGAGATAGGTATCCATTTTGCAGATGGGAACATAGAGGCTCAGAAAGGTCATGACTTGTACAGAGTAGAGGAATGATATGGTCAGACATTCTTTACTGATTCCCAGCCCCTATGTGTCAGTCATTGTCATAAGTCATAGAACAATAAAAGTCAGTGTTGAGCTGGGAACACAAAGAAAGACAAAGAAACAGCTCTTTGTATATACCTTGGAGCCCTCCCTTCCTCTTTCCTCCCTCCCTTTGGTCTCCCCCAATACTCATGAGGTAGAATGCAAATTCCTTGAGGGCAGGGACTATTTCTTTTTTCCTTTGTAATCACAGCACCTAGCTAAGTGCCTGGGGCATAGTAAGTGCTTGACACACATTTGATAGTTTAGATTGGATTGAACTGAATTGAGTTGAATATCCAGGTGCCTTTGCCTTTAATGGGGTCTGTGTATTCCCAGTACCTAGAACCATGCCTTGCCCCCATAGCAAGTGCCTTAAAAATTCCTGTTGAATTGAATTGAGGGGGAGGTTGCGGAGGCAGAGCCAACATGGAGGAGTAGGAGCAGCAAGGTTCCGCAGCTCCCACATAGCCACCTCAAATACCCATAAAATATGACTCTAAACAAATTTTAGGGCTCCAAGACTCACATAAAAATACAGAAAACACATCTCCCACTGAAGGCAGCTCGGCACAAAGGGATCATCGCAGCATGCTGGGAGCTGAAACCAGCCCAGCTTGAAACCGTGGCTTGGCCCCAGAGGTGGCCAGGATGAGTCGCAGCTGGAGCCTTCAAGAGAGGGGGATCAGTGGCAGCTGTGGCAGTTTCCAGAATTATCAAGCCATAAGAAACAAGGACTAAGTGAAAGGTCAGTGGAACTCAGCTAAATTTGGGGGAGAAAAGCAGGTCTGGCCAAACTGCCTCCAGGGCAAGGAAGCGACAGAAGCTGTGGCAGCCACCTCTACATTGCTGCTTCAGAGCTTGCAGCCTGCAGACTGCAGGGGGGCCAAGCTATTGTTCGGAGACCAAGTGCTCTTGCATTGAGCGGCCTGGATCCAGATCGTGGTCTTGGGTAGTGGGCCTGGGGTGCGTTTTCAGTGAAACAAAGCTGGTGGGGGCTGCAAAAAAATGACAGCCCTCTAATAGCTCCAGCAGCTGTGAAAACCTCAGCGATTTGGGACAGAGCTTTCCCTTCTGGAAGCAGAGTTCCATAGAGCTAAAAAATCATTGACTGGCCAACATGAGCAGGCAAAGGAAGCAAAGTAAGAACAGCAACCAAACTCTAGATTCCTTCTTTGGGAACAAGAAAGATGAAAGCAGGGAATGGGAGGAAGACAACACAGTCAGAACTCCCTCACCAAAAGCTTCCAAGAAACATGAAGACTGCCTAAAAGCCATAGATCAGCTTAAGAAAGATTTTGAAAATCAGAGAAGTGGAGGAAAAATTGGGAAGAGAAATAAGAATGATGCATGAATTGAATTGAGGTGAATCCAATGATCTCAAATAATCCAACTGGAACCTGACCAAGAATCAGGTTCAACAGGTACACATTCTCCAAGAGTGTCCATCTGTTATGGGAATCTGAAGATCTTCCCTGCCCCTAGGCCCTTTGATAGGCTTAAGTGACTCTGAGAACCTTCCCTGATTTGAAAGAATACTCTGCCCCCTAATAGTCTGAATATGGTCACATGGAGCCTGTGGCGGGAGGCTTGTTCTTCAGGAACACTCACACCTTGTTACTTCATGATTGGGCAGGGGGCCAAGAGGGCTGTGACATTCTCTGACCTAGGAGAAGGCTATATATACCCTGATGTGAGCTTTTGCTTTGAGGCTCACTTTGGAAAGAGTTGTGTGATTTGGCCAGATGAGACTCTGGGAAGCCATTGAACCCCCTGGCTTTGAAAACCCAGAGGTTGGTGCTTCCCTCTCTGGTAACTAACTAGGTATGGATGTAATGGTCAGATGACTGGAAGCCCATCTTCTGATCAGTTTCTTTGTCTGCTTGTAACTTCTGTTTTTATTCTGTTTGTATTCTCTGAAGTTCAAGGTGCTGACTTTTTCTCCTGAACTAGGTAAGTGATATATGTTTGATTGATTAAAGTAAGATTATTAACCCATTTTGAGTTGCTTTCCTTTAGAAAAGCAGATCTAAGAACCTGTGCTAGCAGCCACCCTGGGTATGCTAAGGTGCTTGCTGATATACCATCCACCTTCCAGCTAACCACCTTTTGTGGGAGGAAAGCCATTACCTCTTGGAGTACCACATTCCACTTTGGACTGTGAGAATTATTAGGAAGCTCTTCCTTACCTCTGCCCCCTAAATTCCCACTCAATTCTCCCAGTTTTGGCTCCTAAAACAGAATAAATTTCATCCTTCTTCCTCTTGGCCATCCTCGAGATGCTTAAGAATAACTGTCGCATCCCCCTCAGTCCTCTATTCTCCAAGCTAAGTACTTTCTTTAACTAATCCTCATATAGCAAGGTTTCTAATTCAGGAACCAATCAGATCATGGTCTACCTTGTCAACAACCTTCCCAAAACATGGTGCCCAGCAACAAACCCAACATTCCCCGTGTGTTCTGACCTCCCCAGCCCTGGATGCCAGCCTTCCTTGTCTGCCATGCCATATCAGCAAAGGCATAGATGACTAAGAAGTAGTAGGACTAACGGCAGAGTAAGAAAAACACATCACTGATGAGAGTGAGCACCTTGGTGATGCATTAATATTCATCAAATATTTAAAGTTCTAGAGAAAGATCTCCAGTACATTGAGTGATCCATAACCCCCTAACTATGATCTTCCAGTCTGATTGGAGAACCATAGAACTGGAGACTTAGAGTTACAAGCTCAGAGGCCATCTAGTCTAAGTCCCTTATTTTACAGAGGAGGGACTGAGGCCCAGTAATTGTTAAATGACTTGTCCAAGACCTCATAGGGAATAAATATCAGAAGTGGGATTGTAACCTGGGCTCTCTAATTCCAGAGTCAAGACTCTTTACATTGTGCCCTTTAGAAGAAGCACACACCACACACACACACACACACACACACACACACACACACACACACACACACACACACATACACACACATACACACACATACACATAAACACATATACATACACACAGACACACAGACACACACAGACACATACATACACATACACACAGACATACACACACATACGCACAGACCCACACACATACACAAACACACATACACACACACACAGAGGATAAAGAGGCAGGGATGGTTTTCAATCTGAATGGAGAAAGAACATGTCCAGAGAACATAGACCCATTAAAGTAAAGAATGACAGGAGCAATTAGGTGAAATTTCACTTTCCGTAGGCTTTCTTTGACTCTAATGTATACCTTACTAGGCATCTCCTAGACAGTATAGAGCACCCATGGTTATTGCAATAGAAAGGCAGAGACATTTTCATTCACATTTCTGAACAAAGGACATTGGAAAACTGACTAAATTCACTTTAGGTATTGACTTTATCTTGTATTACATATTTTTTTAGCTACCATATTCCATGAATAAAATTTTAAAGTGCAATTGGAGAGAAAGAAAAGACATTGTCCTGGTATATATGTATTGTATGTATGCCAGGCTTGGGTCCCTGAGGACTTCCCTAGGCAATGTGTGGGAATGGGGAGGGACAGGGAAGAGGGAGGATGGGCAATAACCAATAACCAACTCTTTAGTTATAGCCCTTGGACCATCTTTGACTCTTTTGTGAGGTAGACCACAGCCACACACACCCAGTCAGCCAACTAGCTAGAAGAGCCCTCAGGCATTTTTAAAGAGTACCTTACAGATGCTCAGGGTCCCTATGTCTAAACTTTTCTCTGAATTACTATCTGAAATTCTTTTCAACTCCTCCCATATAGCTGGGTCAGGGACTGGTTCCTTTTCAAATCATCTCAGTGACTCCATTTAGCAAAAGGGTCAGGGATGTGGGTGAAATCGGGAGGGGTTTCGCCAATCTCCATAATGTCCCTAGTCACTGTGCAGACAAACCTATTGACAAATTTCACAGGCAAGAAATGGTGATGACCTTTGCCCTACTTCCCACCAGCAACCAAAAAAATCACTGTACTCTCCACACATGTATGCAAATTGACATAATGATACAAGTATTGGTCCACTAGATGTGCTCAGTTATACCACTTGGTTGCATCCTAGGACTGATGCTTCTATTAGTAAGAGGAGTTCTCATTTCCATAGCTATTTAAGGTTTGTAAAGAGCTTTACATACATAATCTCATTGGATCATCACCATAGAACAGTAAAAAGAAAGGCTATTATTTTCCTCATTTTACAGATGGGAAAACTGAGGCTTATAGAGGTTAAATATTTGACCAGGATCACAAAGCTAGTAAGCATCAGAGGTGGGATTTGAACCCAGGACTCTCCTGATTTCAAGTCCAGTGCTCTTTCCACCAACAATAACTTTAACAACAACTGGCATTTATATGATGCTTTAAGATATGCAAAGGGTCACATGTACACAATCTCAAGAGGTCCTCAGAGATCTGTGAGATAGCTACTTCTTGTAAATGAGGAAATTGGGGCTCAGTGAGGTTAGGTGACTTGCCCAGCTAGAAAGTTTCTGAAGGTAGGTTTGAATTCACAGCTCCCTCCCTGAAAGTCCAGCATTCTAACCCTTATAATACTTAGCCGCTGTCTACTCCATCACTACCCCATGTTGTATCTCCTTTTCCTTTTGTTACCTTCCAGGTTCTGAAGGGTCTGATTCTGATATTTTGGGGTTCTTTTATGTATCATCATTATTATATTAATATTATATTATATATTTTTTAATTTAGTTCAAAGATCTAAGGTCATAGGATGACAGATTTAGGACTGGTAAGGAACTTCCAGATGATCAGAGACAGAGTCATAGAGCCACCAAGGGTCAGAGGTAACATTTGAATTCAATTTTTCCTGGCTCCAAGTCCAAATGTTCCAATCACTGCATCACATTGTATCTTTCATGGTTCATCTTCATAGTTCATCCACCTATCTACCTTAAACACCTTGCTGTTGTTCCATCTCCCTCTCCCTCTCCCTTTCTCTCTCTCTCTCTCTCTCTCTCTCTCTCTCTCTCTCTCTCTCTCTGTGTCTCTCTCTGTCTCTGTCTCTCTCTCTCTCTCTCAATCTCTCTCTCTCTCCTCTCTTCTCCTCTCCTCTGTCTCTGTCTCTATCTCTCCTCTCCTCATCTCTCCTCTACTCTTCTCCTCTCCCATCTCCTCCTCTCCTCTCCTCTCTTCTCCTCTCTTCTCTTCTCTTCTCTTCTCTTCTCTTCTCTTCTCTTCTCTTCTCTTTTCTCTCTCTCTTTCTCTCTCTCATTGGTTAAAGAATATTGAATCTCCTATTCATTCCCCTCTCCATCCAGACAAAATCCCAGTAAAAGGATCCTTCATTTTCTAACAGAATCAGTCACCCCAAATGGCAGAGAGGACCATGACTAGCCTATGAACAATAGCAGAATCTATATTGGTAGACAGACACAGAAACCTAAAACTGCCCATTACAAACTTGTGCTATGATTAGTGAGAAGATCAAAAGAAAGTCTTGCTCCTCTCCCACTCACAAAGGATTGTGTGTGTGTGTGTGTGTGTGTGTGTGTGTGTTTAATTGGTAATTGGTAACATGAACCAAAAGGAACCAAGTGTCTGGGCCTGAGACAATGGCTGGGAACCAGCCTCTGCAGAGCTCTCACGTACAACCTTCTAGAGAGAGCACTTGAATCCTGGAGAACTAAGACAATTGGGAACCTTGTTGGACGTCACAACTTCTGACTTTCGAGATGAATATGCCATGAATGGATTTAACTTGAGCCTACTAGGCAATTGGGGGGCTTGTTGTTCATAGAATCTCCTTTCCAGCCAAATTGAATCACTCACATTCCTTGAATTCAGCATCTCACTTCCTGACCCCAAGGTTTTGCCTAGGCTATCTCTCACCCCTGGAATTCACACCTTCTTTAGCTCAGAATTCCTAACTTCCTTCAAGGGAAGCCTATCCTAAACACTCCTTAGTAGTTAGGCTTCCTTCCTTCTCAGATTACCTGAGTAGATTGTTTTCTCTCTGTTGGAGATAAGGTCCTAAAACGCAGGAACTATTTTATTATTTTATATCCCAAGAGCCTATCACACCATCTGGTGTGTAGTAGGTCTTTAAAAAATGCTTGATGGTCAATTAATTGACCAAGTTCAAAACTCAAAGGGAATCTTCATCAGCCCAAAAGCATATAATGAGTGCTAGCTAGTGAAGACTGAGTTGCTTGAAGAGGAACTAGAAGCAGAAATTAAATTTCCCTGAAATTCTCCCAGGATGGAGAGCATGAAGGTTCCATAGGAAAGTATTTGGGGTAAGATACTTTGGGGACCTTTTTAAATGTGGTACAGTGGGAGAAGCGCTGGATCCAAGTCATATGTTTGGAGTTCAAATCCCAACCCTGGTGCTTACTACCTATGTGAGTGGAGCAAGTCTCTGAGACACTTAGGACCTCAGTTCCTCCACCTGTAAAAATAAGCAGGTTGTTCTAGACAGCTTCTGAGGTCCTGTCTAGTTCTGGGTCTATGATCTTATGATCTAATTACCTGTGTGACCTGAAGCAAAGCACTTCATGTCCCAGGGCCTCAGTTTCCTCAACTGTAAAATGGGGAAGTTGGACTAGATGCTTTCTGGGGTCCTTTACAGCATGAGATTAATGAGGATCCAGTGTTAGAAAGAACACTGGATTAGGAAGGACTTTACTAAAATCCAGCCACTAGTTGGTGACTTTGGGAAGGCTCCTTCTTCCAACTGCGAATGAGACTTAGAAGACACTACCTCTACGTTCACAAGACCTGGCCTAAAACCCCACCTCTGAGGCTTAATATCAACATGACATAACTTTGAGCAAGTCCCTGAGCCTTCCCGAACCTCCATGTTCTCCTCTGTTAAATGGTATAAGCCTAGATGGCTTCTGAGGACTTTCCAGCTTAAGACTGATGAGTCTGTGGTCCTAAGAACCTTCAATGGAGGAACTGCCAGGGATTCCTTCTCTCTCTGCTCTGATTGTGATTTTCAGGACTTTTCCACCTCAACTCCCTATTTGTGTTGTCTTTTTCCAATAGGATGTGAGCTCCTTGAGGATAGGGATTATCTTTTCTCCTGCTTGTATTTGAATTTCCAGTGCTTAGCACAATGACTGATATATAGTGATATTTGACAAACACTCTATCTATCTATTCATCACTCCTTATCTTTAGCTATTCTTCCATTTATTTCTGTATCCATCTGTCTATATCTCCTTATCTCTATCCGTGCATTCCTCTATCTATTCATTCTATCTATCTATCTATCTATCTATCTATCTATCTATCTATCTATCTATCTTTCTATCATCTATCCATCTATTTATCTATCCATTCCTATATCTATTCATTCATCCATCCCTTCTTATCTCTACCCATTCCTCTATGACTCTGTCTATCTTTCTTTATCCCTATCCATGCATTCCTCAATCTATCTACTCATCACTTCTTATCTCCATATATTCCTCAATTTATCTTTGTATCCATCTATCTCTCCTTATCTCTATCCATCCATTCCTCTATTCATCCATCCATCCATCCTTATCTCTATTTATCTATGTCTCTATCCATCTGCTCATCCCTCTTAATCTCTATCCATGCATTACTCAAACTATTTCCCCATTCCTCCTTATCTCATCCATTCCTCTATCTGCCTATCCATGTATTTACCCATCTATCTGTCCATCTCAATGTGTGTATCTTCCTCTGTGTGTGTCTCCATCTCTGTCTATCTCTCATCTATGTAATAAAACGTCCTCATTTTCCAGAGGAAGAAATAGAGAAGGCAAGTGAGGCTACGTGGTCCAGGTGATTCCGGTGCTAAGTGAGAGACCTGGTATGTGACCAGCGAGCCTGTGACTCTGACCCTCACACTGCACCTTATTTCTTCTTCAGTAAGGTTTGCTAGGCACTTTATACATGCTTCCTCATTTGGTCCTCTTAACAACCCAGGGAGATAGACGCTTTTATTAACCTCATTTCACAAGTGGGATACTGAAGCTGAGAGAGCGGTCACAGAGCAAGTCAGTGTCTGAGGCTGGATCTACAGACCTCCCAGATCCAGAGTTCAGTCCACCTTGCCTAGAAGGGATGAGTCTGAGAAGAGCTTGAAATGTCCCCAAAATAACATGCCCTTTCTTCATAACATCCATACATAAGACTAATATGACTGATTTTCCTTTCCACTTTACAGAAGGGGAAACTGAGGGTGCCAGCCTCCCTTTGGTTCATACAGAGAGTGTGGCAAGATTCCTGTCCCTTTCTCTCCTGATGCCAAGGGATCCTCTTGCCATCACAACCATCACCATTCTCTCCTCCCCCTTTCCAGCCTTCCAGCCCTGCCTGTGTGATAGATACCTGCTTGACCTTTCCCTGCTTGGCTCCTCTTCCCTGCCTGATTTTGGGGGCTGGGGGTGGGGAATGAGAGGGGTATTATATTAGCAGTCGCCTAATTCTTTACAGCTTGTGTTTTCCAGTCTCTGTCGGAGCAGACAGTTGGGCGCCCGTCCAGTTCAAGATCAGAAGCTTTGATAACCTGCACCTCAGATTTATGGCAGCCTGGGCTTTCGTGATCACCTAATGAGGTGAATGGAGAGTGTCAACCTGTTTATTAAATACCTAGAACCAGCTGGAAGGCTGGGCCAAGGAAGCGAGGTAATCATATTTCTCATTTTTTCAGTGTGTCTCCCTCTCTCTCATTCCACACTCCGAGCCCTCTCCTCCCCGCTAAGTAGGCCAGACTCTCTCTTTTCATCTCCAAAAGGGGAGGCACTCTGGACAGGTCATTTATGGAGACGGTCGGGGGCCCCAAAATGTTTGCGATTTCCTACTGATTTCTTAGGTGTTTAGAAGTTAATAATACTCAACACCTCATGATTCTTGCCTGTATGTCAAACAAAAACATGAAAGGCTGACAGCCCCAAGAGAGGGGCCATTGGGGGCAAGGGGTGGGGAGGCGGGGATGGAGAAGAGCCTCTCCATCCTTATTTTTACTGCTCCTGTCAAGGAAAGCCTGGATAGATTTGTAAGTCCCAATGTTGATGGGAGATAAATTAATATTTCTTAAGTCGGCTAGGGTCTAATGAAGCTTTAATTCATCTTCGTTAATTCTCTTTGAAATTTAAACACACGCGCATACACACACACACACACACACACACACACAGTGAGAGTAATGGATGGCCTGAGATCCTTTAATCTTAACCTCTTCTCACCCTTCCCCTTAGAGGCTGGTCTACTGTCACTTTCTTAATCTCTAGGGAATCCTTCTCTGGTTTTTTCAACTGTCTTCAATTCCAGAATTCTTAAATCTGCTCATTTCAGCATGGAGTAAATATTTCAGCCCACCTGAGGCCCCAAAGCTGGATTCTGACCTTGGACATGGGGAGGGCACTTTAGGTCACTGAGTCCTGTGACGTTTACTGCCCTAGCTCAGAGGAAGCAGGGGGAGTTTTTGATTTCCAAAAAGTGAATCTGCATCCTAGTGGGAGTTCTAAAGCCAAAGGGTTGGCAGTTAAAGCCTGGGCAAGTATGTGAAAGAATGCTGGGATGGAACCAGGAGTGGTCGGGTGGAAGTCACAAAGAGGCAAACAGGCTTGATGTCAGGGAGGAAAAAAACCCTGCTAAATATTAGAGCTATCCAAAGGTGTAATGGGCTGCCTCTGGAGGATGGGCTTCCCATCATGGGAGAGCCCCCTTATATTAAGAGGACTAGAGAGCCTCTGAAATTTTAGGGTCTTAGGTCTAGAGTTGGAAGGAACTCCAGAGGCCACCTATGTTTGATCCCCCCTCCCCCCATTTTCTAGATGAGATACTGATTGACTTCTCAAACATTCACATATCTAGAGGAAAGATTTAAACCCAGATCCTCGGGTTTCAGAAGCAATGCTCTTTCTACTGTATCTGAATGCTTAGGAGAATATAGGCTAGACCTGGAGTTAGGGAGATGCAACTCAGAATCCCTCCTTGGACACTTATGAGCTGTGTGCAACTTGGGTGCCTCAATGGTTAGAGCACTGGACCTAGAGTCAGGAAACCCGAGTTCAAATCCAACCTCACACACTCACTAATTGCGTGACCTAGAGCAAATCACTTAACCTGTTTTCCTCAGTTTCCCCAATTGTAAAATGGGGATAACAATAGAACCTATCTCCCAGGGTTGTTGTGAAGATCAAATGGGATCATGTTTGTAAGGTGCTCGACACAAGGCTTGGCACTTAATAAATGCACGTTCCCTCCCTCATCCTCTCCCTATCCCAGGTGCCATTCAGCACAGAATTCAGATTCTATGTCTGTACTCTCATAAAATGCTTGACCTCAAAAGGGGCCCTTTAGGCAAAAGCCATCTCAGGCTCATCCAAATCCCCAGGCCCAGAGGAGAGCAGTAAGAAGCATCGCTGGCACCTTTCCTGTTGGATGGTCACAGCTGAGAGAAAACAGTCGAGTATGGATGAATCAAGGAGGCCAGCAGGGACAGTATCCCTCTATGGCCCCCTCAACAGCCATCATGTCAGGCTTTGTGATTGGCACAGAGCCTCAGAGTCACATTAGACCCTGTAAGAGAATGAGACCATAAGCTTGCCTTCCAAGGAAGCCTTTCCTTCCCAAAATAGGGTATCCACCAAGCAACTTGCCTCTCTCTATTTGAAATCTCCATTCCACCACTCCCAAGCCTCCCAGTACTCTTTTGATAGATAAAGTTTGCCTGCTTGGTTTCAGGTTGTATTTATTCCTCCTTCTCCTCCTCCTCCTCCTCCTTCTCCTCCTCCTCTTCCTCCCCCCACCTCACTATCCTTCTTCTTCCTCTTGCTCTTTCTATACCATGCATGCCCTGCAGAGACCCAGGTTATGCCTTCAGGGGGATAAAAAACTCTTAACTATATCTTAGAGCAGAGATATAGAGCTAGAAGATATCTCAGGGGTCAACTAGTTCCATTTTCTCATTTTATAATTGAAGAGACAGAGACCTAGCAATGTCAGGTGACTTGACCAAGGTCTCACAGGTAGTGATCATAAATGGTATTTCCCTTGTTAGAGTGTAAGCTAATAGAAGGAAGAGATAATTTCATTTTTTTCTTCATATAACCTTTGAGGGGTTTTTTGTTGATTTGGGGGTTTGAGGTTTTTTTGAGGCAATCTGGATTAAGTGACTTGTCCAGGGTCACACAGCTAGTAAGTGTCAAGTATCTGAGGCTGGATTGAACTCAGATCTTCCTGACTCCAAGGCTGGTGCTCTATTCACTGTACCACCTAGCTGCCACCATCATCTTAGGTTTGCAGAGTTCCTGGCATGTAGTTAGCAGCTAGGTGTTGGAGTGGATAGAGTGAACTAAAATAAAAATATATGTCTTGAAAGACTTCATATATATAATAGGAATCATATTTCTTGCTTTTTCAATGGGTGAGGAAAAGGTAGAAGGAGGGAGCAAGTTTGGGTCTGAAAATATATTTTTTTTAAACATATAGAAAGAATGTTGGACTGGAAGGAGATGGACTTCATAATTACCTGGAGAGGCTTATACGGATTGATGCTAAGTGAGAAGAGCAGAACTAGGCAAAACCTGTACACAATTACAGACACATCGTACATATGATGACCAACCCTGATAAACTGGACTATC
>CM053587.1:333714732-333757136 GCA_028646515.1 Pseudochirops corinnae
GACAGACTACCAAGACGAAAAAGCAGGCAGGAATCAAATAAAAGGAAAAGGCAGGAGCCACAGGTCAGTCTCGTATAAATATTTATGCTGGAGGCAAAGTTGGTGCCTGAGTAATGACCTTGTGGCTGGTATTAATAGAGATAATGTGAGTCTGTAGGATGCTTGGCCAGGAGAAAGGAGGAGGGGGCCAGGACACTGGGGATGGGGGGAGATTGGGGAGAACAGGAGAGCTTGGGAGATTGTAAATCTTCATGCCAACTGCAAGCCCTATTGACCTTTCTATCTTCCCCTCCCCTTCCTCATATCAAATCTCCATCCCTAACCTTCTGTCTCTCCTTTCTGGGTCCCTCTCAGCTTCCATTTTCTGTCTTTCTATTTTTTTTCAGTATCCAGTCACTGAATGTGGAATTTCTGATTTGTGGGTTGGATTAGGGGAGGAAATGGCAGCTAGGTGGTACAGTGGATAGAGCACTGAGCTTGGAAGACCCATTTTCATGAGTTCAAATCTGACCTCAGACACTAACTAGCTGTTTGACTTTTGGCAAGTCACATAACCCTGTTTGCCTCAGTTTCCTCATCTGTCAAATGAGCTGAAGAAGGAAATGGCAAACCACTCCAGTATCCAGTATTGCCAAGAAAACCCCAAATGGGGTCATAGAGAGTCAGATATGGCTGAAACAACTGAACAACTTAGAGGAGAGACCCCTTAATCACCCTTCCAAGTACAAATGATGTAGCTGAAGCTGGCAAACCTGAGTTCAAATCCTCACTCAATCACTCACTGCCTAGATGACCTTGGGCAAGTCACCTAACCTTACATGGGTCTCTGTCTCCTCATCTGGAAAATTAGGAGGATGAACAAGCTGGCACCAAGGATCTCTTCTAGCTGTAAGGGAACATTCTTCTGATGGACTCCGTGACATGGCACATCAATCAGTCACCAAGGATTAACAAAGAGACTAGTGGCTGTTACTCTTTACTGTTGATTTTCAATTTATACCCATTGCTCCTAACTTAGCCCTCTGGAGCCAACTAATCCCTCCTGCTTAGGACAACTTCAAATACTCGAACAAAGCCATCATGTGTCCATGTGGAATCTTCTCTCCTTAAAGATAAATGTGACTAGTTCCTTCAACTCACCAGTCTTTCCTCTGATGAAAGAGCAGAATTCCCTCTATACCAGAGACTTTACTGTTGTCTACTTACCAAAGTAAGAGAAGATTTCCCAAGACAACTGTCTAATATTAAGAGGATGTGAGCTCTGACTAGTGAGGGGGACAAAAGAGCAATGTATACTGGATAGGATTGGGGATGGGATGTGAAGATGTCTTTGGCACTGAAGGGGGCATATCAACATAGCTGGCCCCTGTTGGTCTGTGGCCAACAAATCCCTGAACAAGACTTCATTTAAGCATGGGACCTAAAACCCAACAGACCTTCCCAATGTTCCCTTCCTAAAGCTGAGCCCAACCTCAAGATCAAAAGCCACCAAATGAAGGAATCAACTCATTCTTCTTGGCTCATAGAATCACAGAACCTGAGAGTTGGAAGGGACCTTGGCCATCATATAATCCAACCTCTACACAAAAGGAATCCCTATGTCGACTAAACCTGGACAGGGGCAGTGCAGAGAGCATGATTGAATTCACCATCTAGTAAATACCTACTATGTGTGTGATGCACTGGGGGCCTCAGCACTGGGGATAAAAAGACAAAAAAAAAAATGACCTAGATCCCACCCTCAAGGGAGAATGAGAAGAAGTAGAGTTGTAACCAACAATTGTATTGTCTAAGAAAGTTCAACGATTTGAAAAGCACTTTAAAATCACCTCCTTAAGACAAATTTAATTGTGGAGAAGGGATAGACCTATAGATACAAGGTTCTGTGGAGTGGAGACAGAGGCTACCAGAGCTTCAA
The DNA here is from genome assembly GCA_028646515.1 of Pseudochirops corinnae. NCBI lineage: Eukaryota > Metazoa > Chordata > Mammalia > Diprotodontia > Pseudocheiridae > Pseudochirops > Pseudochirops corinnae. Next base: position 333,716,651 of record CM053587.1, read on the forward strand.
TTTGTCCTGTATATAACTTATTTATATGTAGTCATTTGTATGTGTCTCCCCCACTAGACTGGCAGTCTCTTGAGAGTAGGGATTATCTTTTGCCTTCTTTGCACTTAGCACACATACAACACTAGCTGGCCTGTGAGGTCCTACCCAACTCTAAATTGATGGTTGATCTATGATATGAGAGTTGGAGAAGCTGTGAATGGAGAACCAAGGAGGTCTATGACAATCCAAGTCAACAGTTTCTCTTAGAATTGAAAAATGTCTGAGCTGGATGAGATATCGGTAGCCATCTACTCCAGTGCATATCCCAAAGAGCAGCCTCCTTATAATGCACATGACAAGTGGTTCTGAAGATTTCCAATGAGGCAACACCCATTACATCCCAAGAGTACCGCCATTCTGCTTCTCGGAAACATTTCTTTACAAGTGTAAATGTGCCTTCTTGTAGCTTCCACCAGTTACGACTTGCAGGGTCCCCCAGTGCCAAATTCAGTTCAGCTCAATCAGCACTTATTAAGAGGGGGCCCAAAGACAAAACAAGAAATAGTGCCTGCCCTCAAGCAGCTGACGTTCTTCTAGAATGAGACAGCACATTCACAGATAAATAAATACAAAATGTCTATAAAAGAAATACAAAATTATTTCTATGGGCATCCCATTGCAGACACAACTGGGGAAATAAGAAAAAGCCTCTTGTAGGAGGCAGTAATTGAACTGAGCATTGAAGGGAAATAGGGATTCCAATAGATAGAAGCATGGAGGGAGAGTGTTCCAGGTTTGTGGGATAGCCTGTGAAAGTCACGGAAAGAAAAGCTGTGGATAGGGGATGGCTAGGTGACACAGTAAATAAAGCACTAGTCCTGGAGTCAGGAGGACCTGAGTTCAAACCCTGCCTCAGACACTTAACACTTACTAGCTATGAGACCTTGGGCAAGTCACTTAACCCCAACTGCCCTGCTTCCCCCCTTCCAAAAGAAGAAAAAAAGAAAAGCCGTATATACTACATAGCAAGCAGACCAGTTTGTCTAATATCCTGGGTCGCAGGAACAGGAGGAAAGTGAAATCAGGACAGATAGATTGGTTCCTGAAGGGCTTTAAGTGCCAAGATGAGGAATTCCTATTTGATCCTAGTTTCTTGAGCAGAACGTGGTCAGACTTTTCTTTAGGAGTATCAATGTGTGGAGGGTGGATTAGAGAAAAACCAAGCTGACCAATTTGCAGGCTATGGCCATTGAATTTGTGTGGTGGCTGAGCGAGTGGGGAGAGGAGAATGGACATGAGAGATGGAGATGCTGTGAAGGGAGACCTGAGTAGCTTTGACAACCTATTGGGGGAGAAGGTAAGGATAGATCAGTGTGGAGAAAGGACGATGAACAGGCAAGGGTGTCTGGCAGGATGGGGGCGCCCTTGAATCCCATTTCCTATTATGTCTTCCCTGAAGCCAATTTTCCTCCTGGCCAGGGGTGGGGAACATGCAGCCTCAAGGCCTTCTAGGTCCTCAAGTGCAGCCCTTTGACCAAATCCAAACTTCATAGAACAAATCCCCTTAATAAACATCTCTGGTTATTTCAACTGATCCCCAAATGAAATGGACTTGAGGCCTTTCCCCAATCTGGCTGCCTTCTTTTATGTGCTTCCAAACTTATCAATTTCTTTCCCAAATAATCTAAAACTGAAAATAGTACCCCAGATGTGGCCTTACCACATCAGAGGGAAGACTGGTTATCACCAACTCATTCCTGGAACCATTCCTTTCATACTGCAGCTGAAGAACACATTAGGTTTTTTGGTTAGGTCAGCGTATAGAGTTCTGAGCCTAGAGTCCGGACGCCGTTTTTGTTGTTTATTCATCATTGTCTGATTCTTTGTGACTTCATTTGGGGCTTTTTGGGCAGAGATACTAAACGTGGTTTGCCATTTCCTTCTCCAGTTCATTCTACAGATGAGGAAACTGAGGCAAACAGGGTGAAGTGACTTGCCCAGGGTCACACAGCTAGAAAGTGTCTGAAGCCAAATTTGAGCTCAGGAAGAAGAGTGTCCCCAATCTGATTTCAAATCTGGCCTCAGATTCTTGCTAACTGTATGTCCCGGGGTAAGTCACTTAATCTCTGTCTGCGTCAGTTTCCACCTGTGAAATGAAAATAATAATAGTACCTACCTCTCTGGGTTCTTGGGAAGATCAAGTGAGATAGATCTTTTCAGACCTTAAACCTTTATGTAAATGCTGGTCATTGTTCTCATCACGATCATTATACTATTGACACATACTGAGTTTGCAGTTCACTAAAACCCTCAGATCTTTCTTTTCTTTCAGGCAAACTGCTGTCTCTTGTTCATTCCTCACTCATGAGGAATTCTTGTAAAGTTAATTTAATACTTAAGGACTTGTAAAGTTAACTAGTTAGTTAAACACTTGTAAAGTTAACTAATTCATGAAATGCTTGTAAAGTTAATTAATGAAATACCTGTAAAGTTTATTTTTTTGAACCTGAGTATCAGATTTTCCATTTGTCCCTATGAAATGTCATCCATAAATTTTCAGCCTGTCAAGAGTTTTCTCGATCCTGCTTATTTTATAGTGTCTTAACTCTCCCTTCTGTCATTGACATTTTTGATAAGTACTATCCATGCCCAAGTCATTGATACGGTCACTGGATAGCCCTGAGACAAGCACAGATCTCTAGGGCAGCGGTTCTCAACCTGTGGGTTATGTTAAATTTGTAACAATGAAAATACATCCTGCATATCAGGTATTTACATTATGATTCATAACAGTAGCAAAATTACAGTTATGAAGTAGCAATGAAAATAACTATGGTTGGGGGGGTCACCACAACATGAGGAACTGTATTAAAGGGTCGTGGCATTAGGAAGGTTGAGAACCACTGCTCTAGGGCATTACACTGATATCTTCCATCAAAAATGGTATGAAACCATTAATGACTAGTCTTTGAATCTGACCATCCAACCAGTCCTGAATCCATCTAATTATACTATTGGCTAGCTGTATCTCCCCATCATTGTCATGAGAACAGCAAAGGAGTCCTTTATACAAGACTTCACTAAAAAAAAAAAATTAGCTAGATTGCCCTAACTGCATTGCCCTAATCTATACAAGGGGAGGGGTATTGAATGATATAAGGTAAGTCTAGCTTAACCAGACTTGATGGAACCATAATGACTCTCTGTATCCACTTCCTTCTCCTCTCATCGTTGCTTAATACTTTGTACTTGGCACAGTGCCTGGCTTATATTAAGCACTTAATAAATGCTTGAATACTTGGCTTGACTTGTCTCAACTAGAAGGTGAGCACTATCTCTATCAATGTCATCAGCATCAATTTAGTCCAACATTCCAAAATTTGTCCTTAGTCTGATCTTGGCAGATTCTGAATTCCTCCAATAAATTAAAAGGTTCTGTCACTAAAATTGTTTTCAGATCCTAGCTCCTTGACACATTTTGGTTGAAATGTTGCCAACCATATGACTCCCATGAACAATTCCCTAGACAAAGAATTCTACCTGTATGTTTTTACATAGGCTGTCCTCGGTGCCTGGAATGCTCACACTCCTTTTATTTGCATATGCCTCCTCTTGGAATCCATGAATTACTTCAAAACATAGCTCTCCTTCCAAGTCCTTTCCTGAATCTTCTTATAACATGCAATGTTTAGTGCTCTCTACCCACACCCTCCTCTGGAATTACTTCATATCTTTCCTTGAGGTCAGAAACAATTTCATTTTTGTCATTGTATCTCCAAAGCATATTCTAGTACTTTGTAAATATATCATATATATTTATAATAATAATAATAGATATGAATATAGAAATAGGAATCTGGTCTGTAATTTCCTTGAGAGAGGGCACTCCCAGATGGAGAAACTCCATTAATGCAGGTTGGGACCTTCTCTGAAATTTCTGGTCTTTCATAGCTTCCTAGAGGGTTTGTTGAGAAATTAAATGACTTGAATGAAGACATGCAGCCAAAGAGGTGACATAAAAAAGCACCCAAATCCAGGTTTTCTTGGCTTTGAGGCTGGCTATCTATGTGCTACTCCTCATGCTTCATATTTTGCAAGATACTTTGCAAAAATTATGTTATTTGAGCCCATACTATAGGTGCTATTCTACCCATTTTACAAATGAGGTAACTGAAGCTCAGAGAGGTTAAGTGACTTTATAAAGGTCAGACAGCTAGTGAGTTTCTGAGGAACCCAATCTTTTTAATTCTGAGTCCAATCTACTATGCCCTGCTATCTCTATGCCATTATAAAAAGAAAGAAAGAAAGAAAGAAAGAAAGAAAGAAAGAAAGAAAGAAAGAAAGGAAGGAAGGAAGGAAGGAAGGAAGGAAGGAAGGAAGGAAGAAAGAAAGAAAGAAAGAAAACCTTCACAATAGGTAGGACAGTTATGGCTGACCCCATTTTTCAAGTGAAGAAAATCAAGCTCAGATAAATTGTTGACTATACTGGGCTGATTAAGTTATTTTAAGCCAATGGGACACTATAATGGCTTCTAAGGTCTACATGATTCCTGCTTCTGTGATTTGGGGAGTTTATTTCAAATGAAAAGTCATAAATCAACACAACTCTTTTGAGCCCCCAGTTAAGAAAATTCCCAATATTGAGGAAGAGTTTGGGATCTCCGTCTAAATCTATATCTATATGGGTCTCTAGTTAGCCTCAGGGCTCTTACTGACTGAGGAAACATTCAAGTTACTAGAAGTGTTTGGGTAGTGAGACTACAGATTATATAATAGTGTCAGTGAATAAATAGAACCCCGCAGAGAAAGATGGGGGGAAAGCAAACCTTTTCCCTCAGTATTTGAGTAATATTGGTATACTGGTAACATCTGCTTAAGTCTTCTTTTCCATTAATCTTGAAGAGCTGATGGTCCTCCTTAATAGATCCTTTCTCTATCAAAACTTAGTCCTCTCTTCTCCTTTGGCTGGTTGCCCTAAGAGCTATCAATTCTTGGACCGGTTCTGCATGACCCTGGTCCCTTGCTCTATGCCTGGACATTTCTACCTGGTTCTACTACACCCACCCCAAATATGTCTTTCTCTCCCCCATGCAGACATACATGAGTGTGCACGCACACGCACGCACGCACACACACACACACACACTTTTATACTCCTTAGGGTGCTGCTAAGTTTCTGTAAATACTTTGATTGATTTAAAGAGGTGTACAGGTCCTGTTCATATTTGTTTCAGATTGATTCAATCAAGAAGTGTTCCTACTAATAAAGGTAATTACTTTCAAGTGGCATTGATAATCAATGGAACTCCAGGTCTTACAAGTAAATGAATTATTGTCCACACCCAACAACCTTCAGATAGCATTCAAGGCAAAGAATGAGTGGACTTCTTGAACTTTTGCAGATAGAAATGAAGATTTGAACTGACTCCCATTAATCCACTCCTCCATTAGCCCTCCACTGAATTTGAAACCATCCTCCATTCCAGAGTACATTTCATTTAGCTAGACCACTCCTTGCAGAGTAGGCACGATCCCTTTATCTCCCAACTCTCGGTCTCCCATGAGCCTGGTCTGGGATATTCCTGGCCTCACCACAAACACCCAGGAAGCTCCTTTCAATAAATATAAGTACAAATTCTTTGGCTAGCTTCAAATCAAGGGAAGGCAAAAATAATAGGAGGTTACTCAGTGGTTTTGAATATCTATGTTTTTTTTTAATCTTCTCCTCTAAAACAGCCTAATAAATAAAACCACAGCACTTATTAAAAAATCTAGTTAGCTGCCAAAGTGGATTGATTTTATTTTTTAATAAAAAAGTCATAAAATCATATATTTAGAGTTGAAAGGGACTTTCAAGTTCACCTAGTCTAATCTCCTTGCTTTTATAGCAGGAGAAACTGAGGAGAAAAGGTACTGACCTCCATTGGTACAGAGAGTTTCCTTATCTGGGAATCACCTTTATTCATGAAATCATAGTTCCAGTCCCAAAGAAACTGAAAACCAAAAAGAGGAAGTGATTTTTCTGAAACCACATGGGTGTTAAGCAATAGACTTGGAATTGAAACTCAGTTGAATTCAACCCAAATCTAAGGAGCTTTTATTCACACCTTCTTTGTTAGCTCAGTCACGCGCACTTATTATGTATGTGGCACTATACTAAGAGGTAGGGATATATTATACATAATATAACATCATATTTTCCCCAATTACAGTATTTCTTAAAGGCAAAAACAGTTCCTACTTTCAGTGAACTGATATTCTAATGGTGGAGGAAACATGAAAATAAAAATGTACATACTACAAGTACATGGAAGGTAAGGTCAGAGAAGAATATATTAGCAAATAAGAGGACTAGTAAAGAGCTTTTGAAGAAAGTAGGGTTTGAGCTGAGTCTGGAAGCTAGGAAAACTCAAAAATGGAGGTGAATAAACAGAGCATTCCAGACATGGGGAACCAGCAGGTATAAAGACAGAGTCAGGAGCTGTCCTGTTCAAGACACAGTAAGTAGGACTGTATGAACAGATCATAGAGCAGCTGTTCTCAACCTGGGGGTCAAATGACCCTTTCACAGGGGTCACAGGAGTCACCTAAGACCATCAGAAAACACATATTTCCAATGGTCTTCTGTCCTTCTCCATGTGGGTCCAACCACATGGAGATACGCCCACATATGAGTATTAAAGGGTCGCGGCATTAGGAAGGTTGAGAAACGCTGTCATAGAGTGTTGAAAGGGAGTACAATGAATGAGGACTGCAAAGTGTTAGAACTTTAAGGACAAATGAAGGACTTTATCGGATCCTGGAGGTAATAGGGAGCCATTGGGATTTATTGAGTAAAGTCTAGAAAGTCAGTGACATGATAACCAACAACTTAGGAAAATCACTTTGGCAGCTGCGTGGAACAGAGAGTCAATGTGGCAAAGGGAATAAGAAGCCAAACTTGGAGATGGGAAGATGGGAAGAATTTGAGTCTTACCTCTGACATATACAGAGTTGTGAGACCTTGGACTGCTCACTTAACCTTTTAGTGTTTTGGTTTGTTTTTACCTGACAGTAAATCTCTAAATCCAAAAGTTGTAGGGAATGAAACTATAAGTATCCCCCCATGAAAATGTGCAAGGCATTGGTGTATATGATAGGCATACAAAGAGAAAATAAAAAACAACTAATGGGTTTGTACCATAGTTTGGAAGGGGAATGTAGATAGGGAAGGGAAGGACGTATGTTAACAGATTAGTATATAACAAATAACCATGATAATCTGAAGAGTGAGTGAGCACAGTCACTGGGGGAGTCCGAGGAAGCTTGGTAGAAGTAACTCTTGAGCTGAGCTTGTAAGAAAATTAGGGGCTTAAAGAGCTAGACATGAGGAGGAAGTGCAACTAGAGGTTACTATGTGGTGCAGCAGATAAGAAACCAAGTCTGGTTTCAGACACTCAGTAGCTGTGTGACCTTACGCAAGTCATTTAACCACTGTTTGCCTCAGTTTCCTCATCCGTAAAATGGGGATAATAGTAGCACCTACCTCCCAGGGTTGTTGTGAGGATCAAATGACTCACTGTAAAGTGCCTAATGCATGGTAAGTATTATAGAAATGTGAGTTATTAGTAAGTATATTCCAGGCATCAGTGATGCCTAATGCAAAGACAGGGAATTGAGAGACCACAGAACTACAGATTTGCCAAATCTGAGATCTGAAAGATACTGGAGTGGTTTCCATTTCCTTCTCCAGCTCATTTTACAGATGAGGAAACTGAGGCAAACAGGGTTAAGGGACTTGCCCAAGGTCACACAGCATGTAAATGTCCAAGGCTGGATCTGAACTCAGGTCTTTCTGATTCCAGGCCTGATACTCTGTGCAGTATGATGCCCCCTAGTACCTGAGTTTTAAGGGACATTAGGGCTCTTTTAATTCAACCGTCTCATTTTGCAAATGAGAAAACAAGTCCAGGGAGGCTAAATTACTTGTCCGAGGTCATAACTGTATTGAGTTGTAGCTACAGGATTCGAACACAGGTCCCCCAATTCTAGAGTTGTTTCTTTCTATTTGAAGGCAATTACAATATGTCCCCTGCATCTTCTCTTCTCTAGATATAGCATCCCCAGTTCTCCCAACCACTCCTTAGGTGACAGGAAAGCAATGATCTCCTTCCTCTTCTCGTCCTTTTGACTTCCCTGGCTCCTTTCAAGTTCTAGCTACCATCCCACCCTCTCCAGGAAGCCTTTCCCCATCCTCCTTAATTCCAGTACCTCCCCTCTGTGGACCACCTCCAGTTTATCCTGTCCATAGCTTCATTGTAGTCCATTGTTGTGCTCTCATTATCTCATTCATTAAACCAGGAGCTTCTTGGGCAGGGAGTGTCTTTCCCCTTTTCTTCACGTCCCAACACTTAGCACAGTGCCTGGCACATTGGAGGCACAATAGATCTCATAGAGACCAATTAACCATCCTGGTTTCTCTCTTCTGGATGCTTTCCAGCTTATCAGCATCTTTCCTCAACATTGGGGCCAGAACTAAACACAATGCTCCAGGAGGAATCTGCCCAGGGCAAAGTTCAGAGGGATTTTCCTCTCCACCCCACCCCACTTCCTGCCTCCTCTATTTCTGGAAGCTTTGCTTCTCTTACTGTGGCCCAAGACTGCATTAGCTTTTTATGGCTACATCTCACTACTGACTTACACTGAGTTTACAATTCACCAAAACTCTCTTCCATTCCAGACAAACTGCTATTAAGTTGGAACTAGCCTGATTCCTAGATGGAATGCTGAGTTTAGGGAACAGGGCAAAGCACGCTTAGAGTCAGAATGATTTCTTTTCCAGAATTCAGATCTGTCTTCAGACACAGTAGCTGTGTGACTCTGGGAAAGTCACTTAACCCTGTTTGCCTCAGTTTCCTCATCTGTAAAATAAGCTGCAGAAGGAAATGGCAAACCACTTCAGTATCTTTGCCAAGAAAACTCCAAATGGGGTCACAAAGAGTTAGATATGGCTGAAAAACAACTAAACAACAAGATTTCTTCTGGCTCAATAGTCCAGCACAGGCCAGTTTGGCTGGACTGTAGAATGTTCAAAGGGGAACAATAGAACCCTGAACTCTAAATACAGTATTTTTCCTATTACACTATGCAAATGGCAGCATTTTCCCAAGTTATTCAACATTTCACAGTATTGACTCTGGGGAAATTAGTCCTCTCCCCTCCCAACAATATTTGCAAATTCTGAATTTCTTCTAAATCAAAAACTTAATGGCTTCCTAGTCTCCCATCCTTTCCCTTCTTCCCATGGCCATTAAACAAGGTCATCTAACAATGGTCCAGAACACCTTCCTAAGCCACACACAGTCTTTTACCTGTGGCCAATTCCATGATGACTTTCATTTCTAGATGATGTTTCTTTGGTGTCTGACCAGATGGCAGAGTTTGATTTCAGCCACATGTTGGGTAATATGACCAGTCATGCCACTTTCCTTCCCAGACATCTGATCTAGGTTAGCACAACAGGCAGTCCCCATTGTATACTCTTATCTGCCTGTGACATTAGACACCACTGGGTACTGGGGCCAACAAGTGCACAAAGGCGGAAGGTAAGGCAGAGAATCACTATTCCTGCTGGTGGCTATTCTTAAATGGACAGTGACCCATAATGGCATTATGTGGGCAGCTTTTGAAGCTGGAGATCTTTTCCATGGTGATATCAGATGGTATAAATCCATGTCAGTTGCCCTTAGGAACAGGGATTCTGCCCAATGTGTTCTTCTGTTGAAGCATTCTCTCCTTATGCTATCAAGATCTGACAGCCATAAGAGGTGAGAATTTGAAGGAACCTAAGCGATCCTCCTTTGACATATGAAGAAACCAAGGCCCAGAGATGCTAAGTAATTGGTCCAAGGTTCCATGGCTTCTAAGAAACACTTGGTTCATTGTGTTGTAGCTTGTGTGATGGGGGCCATCTCCAGTCTTCCTGATCTATACCTTGTCACTGAACCCTTCTCCAAAGAAGAAGGTGAGGTGGTGACTGCACAGCCCTACTTCACTTAAATCCAATTCATTTGCAAGTCATAGCATCACCTTCCTGATGTCATGGTCCTCTTCAAAAATGCAAAAGAAACAACAGCTTGTGTGATATTCAAATGTGTGTCTGAACGTGGCCATTTCTGTGTCTTGTCATATGTTTGTAATGCATTGCCCCTCTTCTCTTTCTCATAGAATTTCCAGCTGTCCTCAGAGCACATTTCATGTGCCACCTCCTAGATGAAGCCTTACCTTATTCTTTGTCTCCCTCTTACCTTAGCTTTGCATTTGCTTTCCTTATTCATTGTACTCACTTATCTGTGGGCATGTAATATCTTCCCCTATCCCCTAATAGCACACAAACTTCTTTGGAGTAGGGACATCTTAGGGTTTTCTTTGTATCTCCAGCTCTTCATAAAGTACCTGGCATATAGCAGATATTTGATAAGAGCTTGTTGGGTTGAATTGGTATAGAACGGAAAGTATTGGATTGGAATTAACTGGATTACATTGGAATGAAATAGATTGCAATGGATTGGACTGGATTGAATTAGAATGGTGGTTGGCCTTCATGCTCAAAGAAGACCAAAATGACATCACTAGGTTGGGGTCAAGGGACAGTGTAAACACCATATCACGCAAACACCTTATTAACCATTCATCAGCCCCTTGAGAAGCCACACTGACTCTCAGGTAGATGACCATCTTCCAGGTGCAGGATTGGCCTATTAAGGAGGACTCTTGCAAGAATCTTGCCAGCAATGACTTAAGAGAGACAGAGAGAGAGAGAGAGGGAGAGGGATTACTCTCTCCCTCGCCCCACACCCTGTGATTGTCACAGGACAATCTATTTCCTTTACCTTTATAAAGATGGACAGTGGAGGCATCCTTTAACTCCTGGGGATAACTTCCCCTTGCCATATAACCCAGAAAATTTCAGTCAGCTTTTGTATGAGGAAAGACCCTTTCTCTTGTAAATTTCAGCTGGAATAAAATCAGCACCAGGCGCTTTGCCACATGAGAGGAGACTAATGGCATTCAAAATGTCTTCTTCAGTTGGAAGTTTGGCTAGAGAGGGACTGACTTCAGTCTAAGGTAAATGGTCAGTGCCATCAGCATTGATTGATGATAGTCCATTGAGAACACTATGAAAGTGTTCAGCCCATCTCTCCAGAATCATGTCCTTATCTAATGTGGCTAATCAATGTGGCTCCATCAGCACTGAGTAGTTGAGATGCACCATAGGTCTTTGGCCCATAAATAGCCTTCAGGGCATCATAAAAGCACTTTGGTTTGTTATTATCAGCGTAAAACTGAATTTCATCTGTCTTCTTACTGAGCCAATGCAAGACAACTACCAGAAGACTTTTAATGTCAACAGATTGAAGCGCTTCTCCAAGCGTGAACAGTCATTGCTAACTTGGAGAGAAAGCTGAATCCAAACAGGGTTGGCAACAGTGAAACAGAAAAGGAGTGGGCAGTTTTCAGAGATTTCGTGTGCAGGATTCCATTTACTCATCTGGGCCAGAATGCTCATAAACATCAAGATTAGTTTGACAAAAAATGATGGGGAAATTCAGAAGCTGATAAACAAAACCTGAAAACTCGACAAGGTTTCTGTGCAAGACAGTTCATGCCTAAGAGGACGGTGCTAATTCCATCAAAAGTAAAGTGCAAGGGCATCTTTATGTTGGATGCTTGGCTTAGTAAAAAGGTGGAATCATTATACTCAGTAACAGCAACATGCTGCTATGATCAGCTTTAATAGACTCAGCTCTTCTCAGCAATACCTAAGACAAGTCCAAAAGACTCATGATGGAAAACGCCATCCACATCCAGAGAAAGAACTCTCCAGTCTGAATGCAGAGCAAAGCAGGCTGTTTGCTCTTTTTTTGTATTTTTGTCTTTTCTCTTTGTGGTTTTCCCCTTTTTTTTTATTCTTTTTTCACAACACGACTAATGTGGACATAAGCTTAGTATGATTGCATATGCATAGCCTATGTCAAATCGGAACGGAATGGAGTGGAGTGCTGTCTTGGGGAGAAGGGAGGACAGGGAGGGGGGAAAATTTGGAAATCAAAATATTATAAAAGTGAATGTTGCAAACTAAAAATGAATAAATAAACAGACTGTCACCTTTAAAAAGTGGAATGGAATGGAGGGGAGTGGAATGGAATGGAATGGAGTGGAATGGAGTGGAATGGAGTGGAATGGAGTGGAATGGAGTAGAATGGAGTAGAATGGAGTGGAATGGAGTGGAATGGAATGGAGTAGAATGGAATGGAATGGAATGGAGTGGAGTGGAGTGGAATGGAATGGAATGGAGTGTAATGGAGTAGAATGGAGTAGAATGGAGTGGAATGGAGAGGACTGTCTGGTGGAGTGGAATGGAGGGGAGTGGATTAGAATGGAATGGAATGGAGTGGAGTGGAGTGGAGTGGAATGGAGTGGAATGCAATGGAATGGAATGAAGTGGAATGCAATGGAATGGAGTGGAATGGAGTGGAGTGGAGTGGAATAGAATGGAATGGAGTGGCATGGAATGGAGTGAAATGGAATGGAGTGGAGTGGAATGGAATGAAATGGAGTGGAATGGGGTGAAGTGGAGTAGAGTGGAGTGGAATGGAATGGAATGGAATGAAGTGGAATGGAACGGAATGGAGTGGAGTGGAACAGAGTGGAGTCGAGTGGAATGAAATGGAATGGAGTGGAATGGAATGGAATGGAGTGGAGTGGAATAGAATGGAATGAAGTGGAATGAATAGAGTGGAGTGGAGTGGAGTAGAGTGGAGTGGAGTGGAATGGAATGGAGTGGAGTGGAATAGAATGGAGTGGAATGGAATGGAGTGGAGTGGAATAGAGTGGAGTGGAGTGAAATGGAATGGAATGGAGTAGAGTGGAATAGAATGGAATGAAGTAGAATGGAATGGAATGGCGTGGAATGGAATGGAATGGAGTGGAGCGGAATGGAATGGAATGCAATGAATGGATCGGGTTAGAATGGATTGATTGGAATAGAATGGAAATGATTGGAATGGATTAGAATCAGGCAAGTTGAATTAAATTCATTGCATAAAAATAAAACCTGATCCTACCAGAAAATTGAGAATTCAGGGACCACATATGGTAGAAGAAAAGACACTTTAAAATTAAAAGTGCTGAGTTCCATTCGCAACTTTGCTTCTAACTGAATGTATGTCCTTCTTACTCCTTGCCTCTGAGTATTCCCTCTATACTGTTAAGGGGTTCAAAGCATCACAGACCTAAGCTATAAGAGACCTTGTTACAGGTGTTCAGTTGTTTCAGTCATGTCCTACCTTTTATGACCCCATTTGGGGTTTCCTTGGTAAAATACTAGTGTGTCTTGCCATTTCCTCCTCCAGCTCATTTTCCAGATGAGGAAAGTGAGACAAACAGGGTTAAATGACTTGCCCAGGGTCACACAGCTGAGATCAGATTTGTGAGATGAGTCCTCCTGACTCTAAGCCTGGCACTCTCTCCACTTCACTATCCAGCTGCCCCTAAGACACCTTAGAGGTCACCAAGTCCAACTCCCTCATTTTTCAGATAAAGGAGTGAGGCCCAGAGAGGTTAGGTGGCTTGCTTAAGGTTACCCAGTTAGCAAGAGTTTGATGTGAGATTTGAACACAAGCCTTCATTACTCCAAGTCCAATGCCTTTCCTGCTCCAAGTGATCAAATTCAATAACTATCAGCCATTAGGACTTAGGAAATTAACACTAATAACTAACATTGATATGGGGCTTTAAGTTTTCAAAGCACTTTGCACATATTAACTCATTTCGAACCTTACAACAACATCATGAAAGAAGGTATGGAGAAATTTAGTGAAGTGACTCCCCCATGGTTGCACAACTGGTGTCAAAGGTGAAATGTAAACCTCCATGGTGATAGTGCAAATGGATATCCAAGGAATTCTTGTGTTCCATTTGGGGTGCCCATTAGGGATTATAGGGTTCCAAAATTTTTAAAGATTTTTTAGATATGACTATTTTTTCCTCTCTTCAGGGTAGATCTTGACTATTTACTTGTCTCTCTACTCTCCTTCCCCCACAGCTCTCCACTTTAACCCCAATCAGGTCGGGTGGTGTCCCTTCCATTATCTTGGCCCTTGTTTGTTCTGGTCACCATGCTAGCTGTGAATATTCCAATTGTGTGGTCAATTTATAAGGCAAGGTTAATACCTAGTTCATTCCTTTAACATTTCACTTGTGGATAATTCATGATCCCTCATTAACAAAGGCAAGAACTAACAGAGGCCCCAGCTAGCCCTCATAAATCACAGCCCTAAAAACATCATAAGAAGAGGAGAAGGCATGTATTATTCAAGGTAAAAGGAAGCCAGGCCACCATCAGGCCACTCAAAGCCCCCTCTGTCCCTGAAGTTAAAAAGGTCAAGTGCCAGCAATGATCTGCTATGTTCTGTTAAGAGCCAGCTGCCCTCCCGGCACTTACTGGGAGATCTCCCACCCTCCCCAAATGCTTCTGTCAGATAATTACAGAACTGCAAAATCAAGGGTGAACTCAATAGCCAGCTAGAATGACCCATAAATTTGGGTGTTTGTAATATAGAGTCCACAGACTCCCCTCAAGGAGTTCAAATAGAGATTTCATGGTATCCGTGATTTCAGGAAAAAGTTGACATTTTTATTTTTTTATTAACTTTTATCAGAAATTTATCATTTTCTTTAATTATTTAAAAAAACATGATTCTAAGAAGGGACCCAAAGACTTCAATAGTCTACCATTGGAGTCCATTACACCAAAAAGGTTAAGTATGTTCATCATAGATGAAGGAAGGTCCTTTTTATAACATACAGAATGAGTGGTCATCCAGCTTTTGCTTGGAGACCTACAATGAGAGTGCTAATTCTTCAGTCTAGATTTGAACTCAGAACTTCCTGATTCTAAGCCTGTTGCTCGATATTGTGCTCCCTAGGTGCCTGACAATTCCAGAAGTGCCAAGAGCATAACAGAGGTCTGTACACAATGTTTGTAGATCTGACCAAGGCTTTTGATATTGTTACTCAGGAGGACTTAAAGAAAATATGTCAAAATTTTGTTTCCTGGAGTAGTCCATCAGCATTGTATGTCAATTTTATGATGGCATGTTTGCCCAGGTTCTAGATAATGGACAATGCTCTCGTGCCTTCCCAGTCATCAATGGAGTGAGACAAAGCTGTGTGCTTGCTCCCATGCTTTTTAGCATGATGTTTTCAGCCATGTTGTCAAATGCTTTCAACAAGGATGAGCACGGCATCAAGGTCAGCTACCACATTGATGGTAAATTCTTCAACTTGAAAAGGTTATAAGCCAAGACAAAAGTAGAGGGAGTGTTGATGCATGACTTTCTGTTTGCAGATGATTGTACACTCAATGCAGCCTCTGAAGTTGAGATGCAACAAAGTATGGCTCAATTCTCTGCTGCTTGTGGTAATTTTGGGCTAACACCACCAAGAAAACACAGGTGCTCCATCAGCCACCACCACACCATCCATATGTGGAACCATCAGTTACAGCAAATGGAGAAGTTCTGAATGCTGTGGATGAGTTCACTTACCTTGTTAGTGTACTTTCCAGGGATGTACACATTGATAATGAGGTTGAAGTGCACATTGCTAGAGCTAGCTCAGTGTTTGGGAGGCTCCACAAGGAAAGTGTGGGAAAGAAGAGGTATTAGACTGACTATTAACTGAAGGTCTATGGAGCCACTATGCTGAACTCATGGTTGTATGCCTGTGAAACCAGGACAGTACCCCAGCACCACACCAGGAAACTGAGTCACTTCCATCTGAATTGTCTTGGGAAGATTCTGAAGATCACCTGGCAGGATAAGGAACCAGACACGGAGGTGTTTACTTGAACTAAACTGCCAGGCATTCAAACACTCACAAGTTAACAACAATATGTAAGTTAATAACAATGTTATCTATTAATAAGTTAATAAGATATTGTAAGTTAATAATGTTCTATAAGGGCCCTAGGAGTTAATAACAGAAAATAAAAACATGAATAAAAGTGATAGAAGTTAATAATGTATATTACTAACCTAATGATAATAATTAAATGTCATTTTAAGGTTTCGAAGTACTTTACGCATATTAATTCATTTCACTCCAACCCCCATTTTATAGCTGGGTTGAAACTAAAGCTGGTAACACTTAAGTGACTTGCCCAGGGTCACACAGGGAGAAAGTGTCAGAGGCCAGATTTGACCCCAGGTCTTCCTGACTCTAGGCCCAGTGTTCTACCCACTGACAGTGACACATATAAGTAAATATATAAAGTAATTTTAGGGGGAGAAGCATGATGGTGGGGATAGGGATGGGGGAGTGAGAAAGGGAAACCAGGGAAGGTGTCATAGAATAGGCGGCTTTTGACCTGAGTTTTGGCAGAAACTAGGACCTCTACAAAGAAGAAATAAGGAAGGGACTATGTTCCAGGCATGTGGGGCAGCCTAAGCAAGGATGAAGAATGAGACAGAAAATACCATGGAGAAAAAGAGAAAAATGCCAGTTTGGGCAGGATTGTAGAGTACATAAATGGACAGATGGGAGTATGGTATAATGTGTCTAGAACAAGAGAATGGAGTCAGATTGTAAAGGGTTCTAACTGTTGAACTGAAGAATCTGTATTTAATTCTGGAAATAATAGGGAGTCATTGGAGGTCATTGAGCAGAGTCAGTAAAATATAAACTCTGAATTAAGGGACTGGATCGTTAAAAAATGGGGGGAAGGAGGAAGAAAGGAAGGAAGGCACAGAAGGAAGGAAGGAAGGAAGGAAGGAAGGAAGGAAGGAAGGAAGGAAGGAAGGAAGGAAGAAAGGAAGAAGGGAAGGAAGGAAGGAAGGAAGGAAGGAAGGAAGGAAGGAAGGAAGGAAGGAAGGAAATAATGTATCCCCAGTGTCCAATACAGGCCCCTGAGCCCAGCATTATGGAGTAAGTGTTGAATTACATAGAAGTTAAAAGTTTGGTGTTGCTTTTAGTATTCAGTGTGAGCATATTAAACTGTTTCCCAGGACTCTCTGCTAAATCCTATTTGGATTTCTTTCCAGACGGATCTTTTCTTCTCCCGCTCCTCCTACCACCACTACCACCCTTCACCTCAGGCTCCCAAAGTGAGGAATAAAGGAAAGGAGGTCCCTGACTCTGTAGTACTCATTCAGCCAAGAGGTTATACTTTCTTGCCATCAGGGAATGTCAAAGCTCACTGCCAAATGAGCATCCAACCTTAGACTTTCCTCCCCACTGAAAAAGGGGACTGACCATTGAACCAGGAATGGAACATATGTTCATAGAGACAATAGGCCCGTTCAGAGATCATGGAACCCTAGAATGTCTGAGCCAAAGGAGAATATAAGACATAGAACCTATGGGCTAGAAAGGACCTGAGGACGCAGAACGTCAGGGCTGGGAGGGGCCTTAGAACAGGGGATATCAGAGCTGGGAGGGGCCTCAGAAGAGGGAATGTCGGAGCAGGGAGGGCCTTAGAACAGGGGATGCTAGAGACAGTAAGGGCCTTAGAAACCATCTAGAAAGGGTTCACAGCAACTCACTCCCAGAGCATGACCTAGAATCCAGGGGTGCTGGCATGGGGTTCATGGCCAGGATATCCTTGTTCCCTTCGTGACTAAAGCCTGATGCATGTTGGGAGCAGCTTGCATTCTGACAGGCCATAGATCTTTCTGAACCAGCTGGATGGCAGGTGATGAATCCGCTTCCAACCCTGGACCTTAATGATGTTATAAATGTGTGAGCCTCTCCCTCCCCTCCGTGGGGCTGCACCTCCCGCCTGCTCATTCTCTTCTGAATAATAAATGTTTCAGCTTCTCCCTAGCACTGGGCCCTTCCTGGCTCCACAAGACTGTTAATGCTGTCTTTTCACTCCTCTGCAGGCAGTTTATGAGGTCACAGGCCTTCTTACCTGTTAAATGAATAATGAGCCCACACCAGCCTGGGTTTGGTTGGGTTTAAGTTAACAATGACTGTATAACTCCAGATTCTCAGAAAGTGACCCTTCCCCTCTCCACAGATCCTAATTGCATGATGGTAGAATCTTTGAGCCAGATGGGTCCTTCAGATAATGTCCTGCAGACATACTATTGCCCATTCCCCAGTTATGTACAGTACCGCCATTTTACTGACCCCAGTGGGCAGGCCCTGAGCAAAAACCGGGGAATCCCAAGATTAAGCACATAAGCTCCCCTTTTAAAAGCTTAGTAAGCCTTCCAATTGGACCCCGAATGGACCACACGTGAGAAATTAAATAAACAGCATTTGTCAAAAGCCTTTGTGGGCTCCCAGCTGTATTTATTTATACGTCAGCCCCCGTTATTTATGGGTCCTCACACTCTATATAAAAAGCTTTGCCGAGGAGAGGCAGTGGAGAGGAAGCTAAGTGTTTTAATGCCCAGGCCAACACTTAAGTTTTCTCTTTTAAGAGATCAAAAGGAAGGGTGTCTGCTGTGTTTCCTAAGCCGCTCCACCCCCCCCCCACCCCCCCCAGTGTGTCTTACTGCAGCTGGGCTGAAATCATTGGAGGCAACCAATTGTTGGAGCTAATATTTGCTTCAGGTAGGGGAGGTGGACAGGTGATCTTGGGACCCAGATTCTTGGCCTTTAGGTTACAGGCCAATTCAACACCAACATGTATCTCTTCAGTGGCTAGGTTGCACAGTGGGTAGAGCACTGTACTTGGAATTCAGGAGGACTTGAGTTCCAATCCTGCCTCAGACACTTACTTAGTTGTATGACCCTGGGCAAGTCACTTCAACTCTCTCAGTCTGTTTCTTCTCTTGTAAAATGGGGATAACAATCACCTGCCTCACAGGGTTGTTGTGAGGACCAAAGGAGATAACAGACATAAGTCAATTTGCCAACTTTAAAGCCATATTTAAATGCCAGCTATATTACCACAGCTATATTACCACAGCTCTGTACCGGGTGCTAAAGATGCAAATATAATAATAAATAAGTTATTGCCCTCAAGAAACTAACATGTTTCCTGGATTTGGGGATTGGGGACAAATAAGTAAATATAGAATGTATACAGGGTAATCAATCAAAGGCATTTATTAAGCACCCACTGTATGCCAGGTAATGGAGACACAAGGTGATTAACAAGAGCGTCTGACTCTCAGAGGGAATACATATACATATAAGTACATAATAATGCATTTATAACATCAACACAAGGTGATGGGGGGCTGGGAGGACAGGATGGGAGTATCTGATGGCTAAATATATCAAGAAAGGCCTGATATACATAGATCATCTGTATACACATATGTGTACATATAGGATATGTGTATGTATACACACATGTTTATATACACACAAATACTCTCTCTATATATACATATATACTCTCTATATTCAGCTATATGTGTGTGTATGTGTGTACATTCATAGAGATAGATAGATACTAATAGCTAAGTATATCAGGAAAGGTCTGATATGCTATACACACACATATACACACATACATATGTGTCAGCTAGATATGCTATGCATAAGCTACATATGTGTGTGTATATATGTCTATGCATTGTATATATGTATGTATACTGACATATTAATATATACTAATAAATAAGCATATCAAGAAAGGCATCATATATTATATATCAGATGGATAGATACAGATATCACATACACATACATACACACTTACCCTTATATGATATCTGCTTATACATACATATGTATGTGTATGTGTATGGAGAGACAGACAGACAGAGAGACAGAGAGACAGAGAGAGAGAGAGAGAGAGAGAGAGATTGTTATTCATCCTTTGTTTGTGAAAAGGAACAAAGACATCACAGGTGATGTAAATTTAAGTGAAGCCGTACTGTATAAAGCCTTTCAGCCTCAGTCTCTCCTCCAGTCACCAAGGTCCAGTGGCAACACAAAAGTCAAGATGATTGGAGATGGCCCAGGATGCAGCGGATGAACTTGGAGGTCTTCAGTGTCTGACCAAGCTCTAAGCACTCCACAGTGTCTGCTTCAGTCACCTTTGTGGTTGTAGGAACAAATTGTTCTCATCAGCCCATTCTGTTGGAGTAAGTCTTCACAAGTTTGGAGCAGACATCCGCCTACCTCAGTGACAGGTTTCCAACCCCTCAGTTACCCTCAATCTGGTCTAGCCCCTCTACCAAGAAGATTGTACCAGCATATGGCTGTCACATATGCTACAGCTTCTTGGAGTCATAGGGGAGAGTTGGGTGAAAGATGGACCCCAAAGGTGGATAAGCATCCCTGAAAAGGGGCTTGGCAGCCCTCACCCCAGAAGTGCTGATCCTCCCTGAACACCCTACACATTCCTATCAGATATATGTATATATACCTACATACATACATCTATACATGTATTTACATATACATATATATACATATATACAGTTATACATATCTGTGCATGTTTGTATAAATCACTAAGTATGTTAAGAAACAACCGATATACTATATATCATATACATACATATACATATTATGTTACATATCCACATATCAGCTATATATACATATATACATCTATGTATATGTATATGTATGCATGTATATATGGAATGTAGGGGATGGTGTTTGACCTGAACTTTGAAGGAGTTAAGGATTCTAGGAGGTAAAAATGAAGACAGGTCCAGGACACAGCCTGTGCAAAAATGTGGAGATAGGAAATGAGATGGGTGTTATGAAGAGTGCCAAGTAGGCCAGTTGGCTGAGCCACAGGGTATGTGAAAGAATAGTAAGACATGAGCCTGGAACAATGGGCTGGAGACAGATGGTGAAGGGCTTTAAGTGGCCAATGGAGGAGTTGGGATGTTTGGGGGTTGGGGGGGGCGGGGTGGGAGAGGAAGGAGAGAGTGCCACTAATTGTAAGGGTTGGCACAGGCTTTCTTCAGGAGGTGCCTCTGAACCGAGCTATGATGGAAGAAGCTTGGTCAGACATCAAAGATGCCAAGAGTCCAAGAAGAGGTGAGAGTTGGTTCCAAAGGGCTCTGGCCTTCATCCATCTTTGTGCTGACCAAGGCCCTGGCTAGAATGTCAGACCTTGCCAGTGATCTGGGACAGCCTTATCCCTCAACATGGCAGCAGGTCATGGTCACTCAGTGCTGTCCACACTTGTAGAACGAAAGAAACATCAGACCCTCAGGATGACCTGCAGTGATTTGGTTGCCCCGAAGCAGAACTATGCCCAGATCATCCTCATTGTGGGAGAAAGATCGATAGTGAAGGACCCTGGGAAAGAGTCCAACATAGAATCAAAGGACACGGAGCTGAGTCCTGACTCTGCCACTTCCTTCCTCTATCATGTCATCTCCCTGGGCCTCAGTGTCTTCATCTGTAAAATGACTAGATGCCCTCTGAGGTCTTTTAGCTTTATGATCCTGGAATCATAAAATGATCATTTTCTAAACTCTTAAAAACATCCATGGAAGGAGAACCCAGAAGTCGAAATGATATGTTTTTATTTAAAAATCATAAAATGTATCTCTATATCATACTTTTCATAACACCACAGGATTTAATATCAATGATAGCTCATATTTACACGGACTTTTAAGATTTGTCGAGTCAGGCAATACTTTTGCGCACGCTTTCTCACTTGATCCCCTACGGCGGTCCTAGGAGGTAGGAGCTATTATTATCCCATTTGACAGATGAGGAAACTGAGACTCAGAGAAGGTTTACCAACTTGTCCAGAATATTAGAGCAAGGAAATGTCTGAGGCTACATGGATCAGAATTCCTGACTCAAGTATAAGCCCCTGCCTTCTGTTACCCCCCCTTAAAGACAGTTCTTGGGAGCTTCGGGGTGACGTGGAACATAGAACACTGGATTTGAAGCTGGAGGCCATGAGACCCATTCCTCCCTGTGTGTGATTCCAGCCAAGTCATTAACCACTCAGAGCCTCATTTGTTTTTCTCTAGAATGACAAGGATGGGTTAATAGCTTCGATTTTCTTATGTGTTGAATGAAGGGGTTGGACTAGTTGGTCTCTGGCACCTACCCTCCCACTCGATCTTGGATCTACTTCAGTTTCTCCACTTTATATATCCTAGGATCACATCTGTATAAGATGGTCCTTTCTAGCTCTCTGTGACCCTTTCTGTTCTCCCCTCTCCATAGTCTACTTTTTTGTTTGTTTTCTTCTGTTGCTTTTTTTTTTTTTAACTTTTTCTGTGTGTTCTGGACCCCTTTGGCAGTCTGATGAGTTATCTCCCTTCCTGGAATTATATTTCTAACTACTAACACAAAACCAAACCCATTATTTTGAAATACAATCATCAGAATATTTAATAGAAATAAACATCTAAATCAATCAAGCAATGAAGAAACAAATACTAAAAACAAGTTCACAGACCCAAGTTAAAAACCCCTGGGACGCTACTAACTTGTCCTTCTCCAGATTTTATATCCTGGTGAATTCCCCATTTTTTCTCACCTAGAGAATTCTTGATGCATGAGATGCTTTTTTTCTTCCTTCTTCTCCTTCCCCTTTTGAGAGAGGCACTGTGAATGCTTTTCTGGGGCCCATCATTTGTCTACAGTTTCTCTCAGTAACTTGTTCTTTGGACTCCCCTAAGGCCAGAACTCTTAAGAGGGTGTACCTGGATTCTCTCTGATTGCAACAGAAGGTGCTGTACTCTTGGTGAGCTCTTGTGGGAAAAAGTTGTGGAAAAAAAAGGAAGCAAGCTGTGGTCAACTGCCTGTCCAGACTCATTTCTTATCTCTTACTTCTATGCAATCCACATTAGAGTTTAGCTGACTCACTTGCAGGTCCTTGACCTTGACATTAATTTCTCTAATGCCGTGATCCTCTTTGAAAACAAAGGACTAACACAACCTGTGAGTAGAGAGAGCTGCCTGAATGGGGACCCAGCTAGTTGGGTAACTCAGTTCATCCTCTCCCTCTCCCTCTCCTCCTTCTCCTCTCCAAATGAAGGTAGATTTTGGTGGCCAGAAGCTTAACTTAACCCACGTAACTTGTGTTTACTAGCTAGATTTCTTTTTCTTCCTTCCTTCCTTCCTTCCTTCCTTCCTTCCTCTTTCCTTCTTTCCTTCCTTCCTTCCTTCTTTCCTTCTTCCTTCCTTCCTTTCTTCCTTCATCCTTCCTTCTTTCCTTCCTTCCTCCTCCCTTCCTTCCTTTCTTTTTTTCTCTTTCTCTCTCTCTCCTTCTTTCTTTCTTTTTCTCTTTCTTTCTTTCTTTCTTTCTTTCTTTCTTCTTTCACAAAACTTTAAAACCAGTTCACTCTGAAGCTCATAGATTGGACCACAATAGGTCCCTGCTCAAGCTCTACTTAACGGCTGTATTTTGGGCCCTCCTGGCTTAGAGTGAATGTCAGTGGTAACTGTTTCTCTTAGGAACAGCAACTCTGAGGGTCTTCCTCTCCCAACTTGATTTTTTTTCTTTCTTTTTTTCTAATTAAACGGCCCATCCCCTGACTCACTTCTTAAACAGTCCTATTCACTGAATGGGCATTACCTCACTCGAAGTGAGTATGTGAAAAGGCCTTATCCTAAAAGGGCCAGTGTCTCCCATTGCATCCTGGTCCATCTCCAGTCATCCTGATAAATATCTAGTCACTGATTCAGATGACTCTGGAGGAGAAAGTGAGGGTGCTGACCTTGCGCAGCCCTCCCTCACTCAAATCAAAGTGAACTACGAGTCATGTCATCATTTCCCTGATGCCATGGTCCTCTTCAAAAATGAAGAACAAACACAACCACCATCCCCTACCTTTGTATAGACCCTTCCCTTTTCCAGGAATGTTCTGCCTCCTCAGCACAGCTTCCTAGAATGCTTAGCTCCCTTCCAAGCTCAGAATAGATCCCACCTCCTACAAAGAAGCCTTTCCTGATTCCCACAGCTGTCCATGTCCTCCTCCCATCACATTGTACTGACTTATTTGTGTCTATAAGACCTTATGATCATACGTTTGCTATTGCAAAGGACTATCATAGACCATCTAGTTCTGCTGCCTGAATTTAATAGCAAAGTGAGTCCCTAAAAAACTAGATGGGAGAAGCTAAGTGGTTCAGTAGACAGAGTGCTGGACCAGGAGTCAGGAAGACTCATCTTCCTGAATTCAAATCCGGCCTCAGATAATTATTAGCTGTGTGACCTGGGAAAAGTCACTTAACTCTGTTTGCCTCAGTTTCATCATCCATCAAATGATCTGGAGAAGGAAGTGGCAAACAATTCAAGTGTCTCTGCCAAGAAAACCCCAAATAGGGTCACCAAGAGCTGGACATGACTGAAAAACAGTTGAACAGCCGCTTTCTGACTCCAGACCTGGCACTCTATCCAGAGTTAACAACTCCCATTTAGTACCTAGTAGGCATTTAACAAACATTTGTTTAGGAGCTGAGTTGGATCGGATCAATGGGAACCTGATTCATCCAATACCACCAATTTTCAAACCTCCCTGAAAGAGGTGTCTATCTTAAAAGGAGAACAGACGGAAAGGGGGGAGGAGTGAGTGGGGCACACTGTAGGTCTGAGAGACCAGAAGGACACTGAGTCTCTCTCTCTCTCCATCTCTGGAGTAATGGCTACTGTCTGGCCAAAGGCAATCGATACATTTATGCCCTTCCCACGCTGATGGGAGGTCATAAAGGGAACAGCTCTCTGAGGATGAAAAGTGCTGTCTAAAATCCTATTCCAGGGAGGGGTAGAAAAGCTTCTATCCAGAGAAGATGAAAAATTGCTTTGCCCTTGGAGAAACTACATGGGGTGTGGGAGGGAGTAGAGTGGGTGGGGTTGACATAAGGATGGAAATGCCTCCTGCTGCCAGTCCAGGGTCTCCCACATAGGAGGTGCTTTTAAAGACATGCTGTTGGGTTGAATTAAATCGAGCTAACACCTCAGAGGCGTCCTAAAAGCAGGCTAGGTTGGCAGCCTGACAGCTACTTTGGGGGACGGCAGGGCGGGGGGAAGAAAGATGACATATGCGAGTTATTTGGGTTAGAAATGAATAAGTGTTGGCTGGACTGAGGGGGAAGGGGAAGCTGGGGCCATTGTTCTCCATCAGCCTTGGCAACATCCGAGCTCCCTCCATGAAAACATGTGGAGACCTCCGGTTGGATCCAAACAGTCCTTGGTGTGCAGACTGGAAAATATGTCCCTGCCTCACTGCCTTGGAGGCAGGGGCTGGATGGCACTGTCTCCCTTGGTGATCTCAGGAAGAGGGGGCCAAGGGGCCTCCGCCGCTCAGCACATGCCCCATAAATAGGCTCCATTCTCACAAGTCCCTAATTAGGTATTTACATGACAGACCAATTACATCCCTGAAAGAGTGGTTACAGGCCATTGGGTAATTAGTGACATTTTAAAAATGCATTCCCCACCGCACTAAACTGTGTTTACACAATGTTCAGGGACTGGCTTCAAACCACAAAGGCAAATGAAATTTAGGAAAGACAGCAAGGCCAGCCCAGGGAATGCTACAGCCTCGCTTCAGTGCCTAAACTTTTGGATGGTCTTTGTAGCCCTCAGGTCACTTGGGGTTCACAGAAGCACACAAAGCTGGAGCAGAAAGGGCTCTGAGAGACAGTCTAGACCAGGGGTGCAGAACCTGCAGTCTCAAGGCCACATGTGGCCCTCTAGGTCCTCGAGTGTGGCCATTTAACTGAATCCAAACTTCACAGATCAAAGGGCTGCACTTGAGGACCTAGAGGGCCACAGAGGCCCTGAGCCTTGGTCTAGAACAACTTCCTCAATTTGCAAATAAGGAAACTGAGGCCCAAAGAGGTCATAGGATGAAAGGATCAGAAGATCATAGATCCCTCTAGATGTCATTGCCACCCCTCTTTTGATTATTCCCAATTCACTGCCTTGTTTGTAGACAGTTTTATGCCCATCGTCTTCCCAATTAGCATGTGAGCTTCTGGAAAGTGTTTGTGACTGTTAGGGAAATGTTCTTCCATGACTGCACATATATAAGCTATAACAAAATGGTTGCTGTTTTAGGGATCCGGGAGGAAACAAAAGGAGGAAGAAAAATGAGGAACTCAAAAATTTTTTTAATAAATATTAAAAATTGTCTTTACATGCAATTAGAAAAAATAAAATACTATTAAAATTTGAAAAAAAAGAAAGAAAATGTTCCTGTTGAGTTGTGTCCAACTTGGCAGAGATACCAGAATGGTGTGCCATTTCCTTCTCCAGCACATTTTATAGGTGAGGAAATTGAGACAAAGAGGGTTAAGTGATTTACCCAGGGTCACATGATTAGTAAGTGTCTGAGGCTGGATTTGAACTCAGGAAGATAAATCTTCTTGACTCCAAGCCCAATGCTCTATCCACCACCCCACATAGCTTCCCTTCTTGAAGGTAGGGACTGTCTTTCACTTCTCTGTAACCCCACTGCTTAGCACAATGCCTGGCACATAGTAGGGAATTAATAAATTTTAATTGACTGGTATAGTGCTAAGGGTCCTTAGAGGCAATGTACTCTAATCCCATCATTTTACAAGTGAGATAATCAAGGTCTAGAGAAATTAAGACTTGTCCAGGTAGTATGTGACAGAGCCAAGATTTTGAACCTAGTCCAGTTCAGCAAAAAAACATCTATTAACTGCATACTATATGAGAGACAGTGTGTTGGGTATGGGTTATTGGAAAGAGAGTGATAGAGACAGAGATACAAAGAGAGACAGAGAGATACAGAGAGGAAGAAAGAGAGACAAAGCCAGAGAGAAGAAGAAGGAGAGAGAGAGAGACAGAGAGAGAGAGAGAGATTTCCTGCTTTCCAGAGGCTTCCATTTCAGTGATGGAAGAATATGACATGCAGACAGAAGATTAATTGCTAGAAGGATCAGAGAAGATTTACTGGAAAGGGAGACACATGAATTGAGACTCTAAGAAGTGCGGCCTTCTCAGAGGCAGAGGCAAACAGAGAGAACCCACCAGGCATGGGCCATAGGAGACAGATCATAGATTCATAGATTTAGGACTGAAAGTGACCTCAGACGGATTCTTAACCTGGGATCTGTGAACTTTAAAAAAATTGCCATTATTTTGATAACTATATTTTAATAAAGTTAGTTTTCTTTGTAATCAAAACCATTCTTCTGAAAAGGGGTTCATAGGCTGCCCCAGGTTCCCAAAAGGGTCTATAACATGCCCATAAAATGTTAGGAACAATTAGTCTAGTCCAACCCATTCTCTTATAGATAAGGAAACTGACAGAGAGGCTTAAATGCCTTAAACTAAAGCCATATAGATACTAAGTCATAGAAACAGGATTTGAACCCAAATCCTGGAGTCTGCATCCAGGGTTCTCCGTACTGTATCACAGTATCACACTTCAATGTGAGGTGTGAATGAATGAAATGAAGCACAGTTCTTGGACTTATGAAGACCTGAGTTAGAATTTTGTCCATATATGTACATTCCCTCAAATGTGAGCCTGGGCGGGGACTAGATGTGTAATTTCATCAAAATCAGGGAATCTCAGATGAGAACTCTCTTTCTAAGAATGCTGGTAAACACCCTCTTTACCACTTATACACTTAAAGAGATACTTGGAGCCCTGAGCTTGTGCATCCATCCAACCCATGATCTATGCTGATCAATGATTGTGCCATGAGCTATCGCAATGTGATCCTGGACAAGTCATTTAACAACCTACCCATGACTCAGTTTCTCCATGTTTACAAGGGCCATGATAGTAGCATCTCTTATATGTTTGTTGTGCTCATCAAATAGGACCAGGAATGTAAAGTTCTTTGAAAACTTTAGAAGACTAGCCTAGATGTGGATTTCATTGAAATCAGGAACTTTCAGATGAGGAAATTCCCTCTACCAATGTTAGTTGCCACATTTTCTACAATTTATAGCAATAGAGAATTACCTAGAGCAGTAAGGGATATAGTGACTTAGAACACTAAATAAACGTGAGAAATTTTTATTATTGAAAAAGTGACCCAAAAAACATATGACCAATATATGTTAAAGTTATCAATATAGATGCAGTGGCAAAATGAAGTCTATATTTTTCTGGGTTAAGTATAGACATACTTAGGTCCTACTACTTTTTTACATGAAGCCTCTTCCACTGTAGAATGGCCTTGCTGATTCCTACCTCCCCAACTTTGCTCATTTGGGTACCCTCCCCTACAATAGGCAGCTAGGTGCCCCAATAGATAGAGCACTGGACTTGGAATCAGGAAGACTCATGTCCATGAGCTCAAATCTGGCCTCAGAAACTTCCTAGCTGTGTAACCCTAGGTAAATCACTTCCTCCTATTTGCCTCAGTTTCCTCACTGGTAAAATGAGCTGGAGAAGGAAATGGAAAATTACTTTGCCAAGAGAATGCCAGATGGGGCCATGAAGAGTCAGAAATGTATGAAAAGATTGAACAGTAGCACCAAGAAATCCTAGGACATTGCCCTGTCAAGTTCCAAATGATGCTTCCCTGTCTATACAGATTCTTCAAATTCTACAAGGTGTGTTTCCACAGCAGAGTGGTGGAGCTAAAAGTAGATTCACAATCAGAAAGCCTGAATTCAAATCCAGACTTGGCTACTTCCACTCTGTGCTTCCCTGGTAGAGTCACTTCCCTTTTTTGAGGGGGTTGGACTAGATGGCCTTGAGAGTCTCTTCCAGTTAGATTTCTAGAACTCCATTTCTTCATGTATTAAATAAGGGGGTTGGAATAGATGAGGTTTTTTCTATCCTTTAGAGCTTATAATATCATGACCTGTGAGATCTTGGGCTGGCCTCCTGGCCTCTCCATCTGTATTAGAAGGGGAAATTGCACTAGATGGCCTCCGACGTCCCTCACAGCTCTAAATCCTATGATCTAGCAGGCAGCCTGGCCCAACTGTGCCAGTTCATGGAGAGTGTTCTGTCTTCAGAACTCAAAGGATGTATTTTGCCTGTAAAACCAATTTTATACATGATAAATCCATCATTCAACAAGCATTTCTTATGGCATAGAGGAAAAAAACCCAATCTTTGAGACCAAAAGGACTTGGGCTTCAATCCCGCCTCTGACATTCACAACCTGGAGTTTGTCATCTATAACTAGATGACCTCTGAGGGTCTATGATCCTAAGAGCTCTCTGTCTTCAGTTTTCCCATCTCTAAAATTAAGTGGGTAAACTAGATGGTCTCTGAGTTTTCCTCCAGATCTAAACTTAGGATATTATGAGCATAAGAGCTAATCACTGCTCTGGGTGCTGGGGTCAGTAGGACAAAAAAGAAAGTCCCTGCCCTTCAGAAACTTCTTTAAGGAAGCACATTTCAGGCCTCTAAGCAGAAACCAATCAATCAATTCTCAAGCATTTCTTATTAAGCATCGTCTATGTGACAATCATTGTGTTGGGAACTGGAGATAAAAATAAAATTGAAGTCTTTCCTCTCAAAGAACTCGCATTCTAAAATGAGAAACAACATACATGCATGTCTATGGGTACATAGAAAACCCATGGTTTGGAATGAAAGGAGGCACTCATAGGTTATCCAATAGGAGAGAGACAAAGAGAGAGACAGACAGAGACAAAAAGAGACAGAGAAACAAAGACAGAGAGATACAGAGACAGAATTATTTAACTGTAGGAGGAGAGGGATTTTTAACAAAGGTTGGAGTCAAGCATAGCTCCCTTTGCCTTGTTACAAAGAAATCTAGTTAAACAAAACCAATGCCAGAAGTGAGCCACCTCTGACAAAGTATGCCTCATTAACACCCATAAACCAACACTTCTAGGAGCAAAGACGAGAACCATAATTCATTATCAGGTCTCCAAAGTTTCCCTTGGTCACTGCACCACTCGGTGTTCTGGAATCTTTCAGTATTGTTCTCCTTCCCATTATTGTGATCATCCTGTAAATTGCTCTCTTTCTGCTTCCTTCTTTCTGTCTCAGTTCAGGTAAGTCTTTTCAAGTTTCTCTGAATTTTTCACATCTGATATTTGTCAATAATTTATTCACCCATTCCCTTATCAATGAGCATCCACTTTTCTTCTAGGTCATTGCTGCTATAGAAAGTGGGACCACAAACATTTTTGTACATATGGGACCTTCTTCTCTGTCTTTAACATGCTTGAAATGTATGTCTAATAGTAGCGTCACTGAGCCAAAGGGTATGGTACTTTTCTAGTGGGCAACTAGGTAGTGCAGTGGATAGAATGCTAGACCTGGAGTCAGGAAGACTCATCTCCCTGAATTCAAATCTCCAGTCAGACTCTTACAAACTGCATGATCCATGGCAAGTCACTTAACCCTGTTTGCCTCAGTTTCCTCATTTGTAAAATAAGTTAGAGAAGGAAATGGCAAAACAATACAGTATCTTTGTCAAGAAAGCCCAGTCAAGAAATGACTGCACAACAACTTTCCTATTATTTTACTGATAAGGAAACTAAGGAACGGAGTGGGGATGGGACTTGCCTAAGGTCACACAGATAGTGAGTAGCAAATTGGAATTCCTCTCTGTTTGGAAAATCCTCTCTTCCTCTCTAAATTCTTCCTATCTTTAAGGCTCTGCTCATATCCCATCTCCCCCTGAAGGCTCCTTGCCCATCCCAGATAGAAGCCACAGTTCAGCTTGTGTGTGGCATTCATCTGTCTCACTATATACTGCCTGGTTCCTCAGTTCTTTATGGACATTTCTTATCTCTCCTGGCTAGATTATATGTGCCCACAGAGCCTCATCTAGCGCCTTGTACTGACATAGCCTAATAAATGTTTAGAGGTGATGCTGATGGACCAGCCGCTCCATTCTCCTTCCAGAGCCCATGGCATCCACTCCAGGCAGCCACCCAGGCTGACTGCTGCCATGCCTGGTGAGCGTCACCAGCATCTTCCCATGTTGTACCAATTAGGCAACTGACTTCCCAGCTCTGAGCTTCAAAGCGGGAAAAGTGGAAGAGATTTTAAAAAGGACAATAAACCCAGCACATGGCAGTATGTAAGCCTGTAAACTTTTATGGGCACTTACACAGAGTGACCAACATAAGGACAGCTTTCCTTTAAAGCCAGGCCAATGAAGTTTTTTTTAAACAACCTCCCACACCAACTGTGAGAATGAAATTGAGTAGAATATCAGGCTCTAGGTTTCAATTTTATTCAAGAAGAGCATTGTGCATAAACAGGAATGTCCAGAACTATCAATCCAGTCAACATTTATCAAGAACCTACTTTTTGCCAGATATTGTGCTAGGGATAAGAGAGTAGGGATACAAAGGCAGAAACAAAACAGTCCTTGGCTTCAAGGAGCTTAAATCATATGGGGGGGGGGGGGGCAGGACCTAGGATCAAATGAAAATGTCAATAGTGAAGTAAGGAAAGTGTTCCCCGGAGAGGTGACCCAAACAAGATGAAGAAGGTTCAATGATGAGAGGGAAGAAGCAATGTGAACATTGGAGAATGTAGACTGCTCTTGGGGAACATAACTTGACCAAGCTGTTAAAGAACAGCCAGGACTTAAAATCAGGATGACATGAATTCAAATCCTGCCTTGGACACTTGCTAGCTGGTTGCATGGCCTCGGGCAAGTCAGCTTCTTTGAGCTTTGGTTTCTTCATCAACCTTCTTCAAGGTTGTGCTTAACGAACTCTGAGGCATCTTCTAGCAATAAACGTATGGCTTTTGATCTTGAATGTCAATTGTGTACCCAGGAAGGAGAGAAGACTCTGATCCAGTCCCCAAGAGGGGTTTTGATGTTTCTTGTGTTCAGTTTTGAACACCTAATTCAGTAAGAGCAAAGATGAACTAGATAGCAGTAGGGATGAGTGCAGTCAGGATGGTGGAAGACCTCAGTTTACTATGGAATTTGACATGTTTACCCTGGAGAAGTTTAAATATTTTCACCACATAATAAGAAGATGGGAGTCATTGGGAAAGACCTTTATGTTGGGAAGGATTAAGGTCAAAAGGAGAAGGAGATGGCAGAGGATGAGATGGATAGATAGTGTCATGGAAACAATGAACATGAACTGAGACAGGCTTCAGGAGATGGTGGAGGATAGAAGGATCTGGCTTGCCATGGTCCACGGGGTCACACAGGGTCAGGCTGAACCCTGGAGAAGAGAAGACTTAGAGACACATGACAGATGTCTTTAAGTATTTCAAGGGTTGCCACATGAATGAGAAACTAGTCTCAGTTCTATTTGTCCCCAGAGGAAAAATATAGAAGCATTGATTTGTACTTAAGTTTAAAAAAAAAAATGTACTTCCAAACACAGGATGGTGGATGGCAAATAGTTAGGCAGCAGTTTGTCAATAACAGATTTGTAGTTCTAATCAAGTGAGCGGTCAATACGCATCAACAACGTGAAATGGGGAGTGATTAATTGGTAATCATTTATTAAACATCTGTTCTGGGGTAGAACCATGGAACCATGCTCTGGAACAATACTAGATGTTGGGGGTGGAGATAAAATGGAACTAGGTCCTGCCCTCAAGGAGTTTCTATACTAGGGGTGGCTAGATGATGCAGTGAACAGAGCACCAGCCCTGGAGTCAGGAGGACCTGAGTTCAAATCCAGACTCAGACACTTAACACTTACTAGCCATGTGACCTTGGGCAAGTCACTTAACTCCATTTGCCCTGCCTTCCCCTCTCCAAAAAAGCAAAAAAAAAAAAAAAAAAAGAGAGGGGAGTTTCTATTCTAACAGAGGATTGTAAGCAATCCAATGAGCAGTTATAAAGCACTGGGCACTGTGTGAATGCAAAGACAGAAGTGAGACAGTCCCTTTTCTATTGCTACTGCGATAGCCCTTTGGTGGGTAGGTCTGCCACAAGTCTCTCCCTACTGCGGTCTCATCCTCTCTCAGCAGCCAAAATGATTTTCCTTAAGCACAGGTCACCTCCCTACTCAACAAATTCCAGTGGATCCCTATCACAGCCAGGATCGAACATGAAACTGTCTGGCATTTAAAGTCCTTCATAAGCTTCCAGCCTTGTATTTCTACTCTTCTTACACCTTGCTGACCCACCATTAGCTCCATACACCCCAAGGTGCTCTTGGATCCGGTGACATTGGCCTTCATGTTGTCCTTAATATAAGACTCCCAACTCCTGGCATTCCAGTGGCTATCCCTGGTGCCTGGAACGTTTCTCCTTCTTATCTCCACCTCTTGACCTCTTTGCAGGTCCAGCTAAAATCCTACCTTCTATCAGAAACTTTTTCCAATCCCACTTAATTTTATGTTAATTATTATTTATCATATTAAATATATCGATTATTTCCTATTTATCCTGTTTCTAGCTTGTTTCACATGTATTTGTTTGCATGTGGTCTCCTCCATTAGACTGTAAGCTCCTTGAGGACAAAGGCTGTCTTTTGCCTCTTTTTGTATCCCCAGAGCTTAATGAAGAGCCTGGCACATAGTAGGCACTTATTAAATGTTTATTGCTTGCATCAAACCCAATCAAAAGATTTTCCTCCCATGTTTCTTAAAGTAGACAACAGTCACTTAACAACACCGTCAACAGCCCTTATTTGTGTAAGACTTTAAGTTGTGGTACCTGTGTTTCTTGCAACAAGTCTCCGAGGCTTGTTGGGCAACTGTTTTACAGATAGGAATGCTAAGTTCGGAGAGGGAGAGTGACTTGTCCCCAATCACACAGCTAATCGGTATCAGAGGGAGAATTCAAACCCACTTCTCCTGGCTTAAAAGTTAACTTTCTCTCCATGTGACTTCTCTAAACCTCAAATTCAACTTACATTTATTTTGGGTATTCTTCAGAACTTGAGTAGAGCCAGTGTGTATATAATAAAAATTAATTTAAATAAATTGCTTAATCGGAAATTCACAAGCTGATAAGAATTGGCATGGGTAGTGAAGGCCAGCTCCTATGTGCTATACATTGGCTATGGAACATTAAGTAACGATTAATCATAGTTATTGTCCTTCGTTCTCAAGGAGAAATGACACCTCTATGCTAGAGTCCAGCTTCAATGTGTTCAACTGTGAGTGATCAGACCAACACAAGCTCGGAATGCCCTACCACAGGTCGGACACAAATAGTCCGTGTGAACATTGGGGGTGGATTCTCTAAATTTGCACCTCCTGTGTTTCCTTTGAGCTGTTTCATTTCTACTTTGCTTACAGAGCACAGCACCTTCTCTGATGTGGGCATGCCATGCTGAGCGGTCCTGTGCCAGTGTCTCCCATGTCGCACAATCAATTCCAAAGTTCTTGAGAGAGACCTCAAGAGTGTCCTTGTATCGCTTCTTCTGACCACCATGTGAGCACTTGCCCTGTGTGAGTTCTCCATAAAACAGTCTTTTTGGCAAGCGCACGTTTTACATTCCAATAGCATGGCCAGTCCATTAGAGCTGCACTCTCTGAAGTAGAGTTTAAATGCTTGGCAGTTTAGTTGGAGTAAGGACCTCAGTTTCTGGTACCTTATCTTGCCAGGTGATCTTCAGAATCTTTCTAATTATATTAATTATTAATTATATTATAGTACTATATATGCTATATTAATCTAGTATAATTATATTAATTATAGAACAATGGAAAGAAGGAGAGATTTGTAGTCAGAGGTCCTGGGCTAGAATTTGGGCTTTGTTACCTATCAACTGTGAAATCTTGGGAAAGCTACCAAAGCTCTCTGAGCTTCATGAAGGAGCTGAGTTGAATGACTTCAAAGGCATCCATGTGGTCTGATGCCCCCATAAATACTGCTCAGGAACCTGGCTCAGAATTATGTACAACACAGGAAAATGTGCCCATAGAGTCTGACATGGAGCATAAAACACAGGTTACATTTAAAAATAAACTTTTGGATTAGAGATTTGTGTGCAAGTAGAAAACATTGTCTTAAAAGAACATGAAAACCTGAAGGTGCAGAGGATTGACCTCCCTGATCTGAGCTTTATGGTTTTCGGTGAAATCATAGAGAATGGTTGTGTGACATGAGTCATTGCCTCAGTCTGAACGTTTTGAATCCAGAATCCTAGCTGCAGATGGCAGGCTCAGTCCTGTCACATTCCCTGCTGGGTAACTATATCCAAGGTGCATCACACTTATGATCCTCAGTCTCCTGATCTGTAAAAAGCGGGAGAGTTACATAATCTCTAGCATCCTCCCTTCTCTGACATTCCCTGTTCTAAGTCATCTCCCAGCTCTGACATTGTATGTTCCAAGGTCCTTCCCAGCCCTGACCTTCCCTATTCTAAGGCCCTCCCAGCCCTGACATTCCCTATTCTAAAGCCCCTCCCAGCCCTGACCTTCCCTGTTCCAAGGTCCCTCCCAGCTCTGACACCCCCTGTTCTAAGGCCCTCCCAGCCCTGACATCCCCTGTTCTAAGGCCCCTCCCAGCTCTGACATCCCTTGTTCTAAGGCCCCTCCCAACTCTGACACCCCCTGTTCTAAGGCCCTCCCAGCCCTGACATCCCCTGTTCTAAGGCCCCTCCCAGCTCTGACATCCCTTGTTCTAAGGCCCCTCCCAGCTCTATGCATATAAATAGATGGCCAACTCCTTGCCTTCTGCAGTCTGTGGAGAGCTCCAGAAGAGGCCAGCGGAATTGGCAGGACCACATCTAGGACCATGGGAGCCAGCCAAAGAATACATCTCGCTCTGCACGTCAATCAATAAACCTATCGATTTGTGAAAGTTCTTCTCTCCGGCTCGGTGCTGGGATTTGGCTGCCTCCAGTCCTCCTTCCACAACTGGCAGTAATTACAGGCAAAATGATTACCCGTAAAACCCAGTTCCCTCCAATACCTCGTCTGCTCAGCAAGTAAAGCAACCTCTGCAGGCGCCCCACCCCGCCCCGCCCCAAGCCCCTGCCCTCAGAGCAAAGCAAGCAGGGAGGGCCCTGCCAATCCGACTACACCAGGGAAAACCGGGCTGTGGTGCTGACTGTGCCAGCGTCTTAAACTGTTTTGTGTATTTTGTCTCTCTGAATTAAACAGATGTTTGGGGAAACATTACTTTGCAACCCAAACAGAAAAGATCTTTGGTCAGAGTTGGAGATTTTTTTTTTAAAGAGAGGAAGCTTGTATTTTATTTTAATTGTGAAGTGGCCTGTAAATTCTGAGCCTGGCTTTGCCATCTGATCTCTGAAGGGCACAACCCTAAGTCAGGCAAACAGTAGGTATTTATCAAATGCCTACTGTGTGCCAGGCACTGGGCTGAGTCCTAGGGGAACAGAGGAAGGCGGAAGCCTCCTGGAGGGCACAGCATCCAAGAGCTACCCTGGCCACGTCATGTGACATTCATGACCCTCAGTCTCCTGATCTGTAAAAAGAGGTCAGTTTAAATATTCTAGCATTCCTCCCAGCTCTGCCATCCCCTGTTCTCAGGCCCCTCCCAGCCCTGACATCCCCTATTCTGAAGCCCCTCCTAGCCCTGACATCCCCTGTTCTAAGGCCCCTCCCAGCCCTGACATCCTCTATTCTGAGGCCCCTCCCAGGCCATGCCAGATAGATGGTCTAACGGATGGTCATCCCAGAGCAAAGGAGATATCAGATTTTTAGTGGCTCTCACCTGAGCCATTGTCACATTCAATTATGGTGTGCCATATAGCAGATAGACAAAGTGGATATGAATAGAGTGCCAGGCTTGGATTCAAGAAGACCTGAGTTCAAATCCAGCCTCAGATATTTACTAGCTGTGTGATCCTAGGAAAGTCACTGTACTGTCTGCCTCAGTTTCCTCATCTGTCAAATGAGCTGGAGAAGGAAATGACAAACCACTCCAGTATCTTTGCTAAGAAAAGAAGGGAGAACCAGACACAACTGAAACAAGTGAACAAGAACAAGAAAGCAGACGGAGAAGCTATTCACTGATTTCAGGGCATGATATCTCTGCTGCCAGGTAGACTCATAGGGAGGCTGGTTGAACTGATAGCTCCTCAGGTCCACCGCCTAGTGGGGGTCAGTCTCTTCTGAACTTCCGATGTCTCACAAGGTCTTGTGCCAAAAGAAGACACATGCAGAAGGTGGCCCTGTTCCAGACACAGGCTTGCTCCCTTGGGCCTGACCAGTATGGGGAAGGGCATCCCCCCCGTATCCTTCCAGGACACACAGAATCATCTTCTACCCTAAGTGAACAGGAAGGGAAGAGTAACACTGTGGGTTTCACAATTTCCTACTTGACTGGCCTGAGTGTTAGCACTGAATATGCCACAAATTTCCAGTGACTTTTCTGAAGTTTTGTAGGTTCACTTTAGTGGTCCCTCTACTATAAAACCTAACTTTCCCTATCCCTCTCCCAATATCAAATTCCAGTAAAGTTAATCACTCTCTGAAGCAAGCAAGTTGGACTTGATGGGTTTTAAGATTCCTTCCAGCTTTAATATATGCAAGGAGACAGTGGTTTGAGTACTGCCCAGGAATCCAAGGACCCAGGCTCTAAAGCAACCTCTGGGTCAAAGCTTTACCCTCTGGAAAACAAGAAGGCCAAGTTAAATGGACTCTTGCCAGGCCTACAGCTATGTTCCCATAACTTAAATAGAGAATAGAGATTGAAATATGAGATGATAGGTAAAATGGACCCATTATTCAGACTTTCCCAGAATCCAGGTTAAGGTAGCATGTGGTATTAGAACCCTTAGAAACTTATTTTCACTAGAAACAGATTTTCTTCATGCTTAGGAGGCTGATAGACGGGTAGCCTAGAGAATGGGGAAATGACCATCTGGAGGGGTTGAGACAAAAGATAAGCTTGAAAGATCTCTCCTTTATTTGCATTGCAAAGATGTGACAAATTTTCAAATAATCGGCCATATGAAGGCAATATGTCCCTTAGAAATAGAACTTCAGGGTTTATAGAGACTGTGTTAGATCCCAAGAGACAGTTGAGTCCATACTCATGTAAGGAAAGGTGCTGATCTCTCTCCTTCAACAGTTTTCTTCTATTCCTTTCCTTCTTTTCCTTCCTTTTGCATTTTGGTAGGATTTATTTGATGATCCTGAATATATACTTCTCCACTGTTGTTAAAATGTTTCAGGAAAGTATTCCATCTTACTAACAATAAACGTTAACATTATGAATAGTTTTATAAGTAGAGGCAGGTTGACATTGTGGATAGAGGACTAGACTTTGAGTTGGTAAGACCTAGGTGCAAATTCCATCTCTGACATGTATTGGTTCTTTCCTATATCAGTGTGGCTGGGCCATCTCCAGTTGTCCTGATGTTTATCTGGCCACTGGACCCAGATGGCTTCAAGGACAAAGTGCAGCTGGTGACTTTAAACTGGATAAATAACTGATCTGGAAAATAGATGGAGAAGACTTAATTTAAGAATTATTGGACTAACAGAAGGCCATGGTAAAAAAAAAAAAAGCCTATACATTATATTTCAAGAAATTATAAAGTAAAACTTCCCCTATATCTTAGATGCAGAGGACAAAATAGAAATTGAAAGAATCCACCAATCGCCTCCAGAAAAAGATCCTGAAATGAAAACTCCCAGGGATATTATAGGCAAATTCCAGAGCTTCTAAGTCAAGGAGAAAAATATTCCAAGAAGCCAAAAAGAACCAATTCAACTATCATGGAGCTACAGTCATGATCACACAATATTTATCAACTTTCATATTAAAGGAGCAGAGGACTTAGAATATGATATTCCAGAAGGCAAAGGAGTTAGAATTACAACCAAGCATTACCTATCTGGGATGGGGGAGGGGGGTGCAAAGGGGAATGTACTTTGAATGACATAGAGGGATTCTAAGCATATCTGATGAAAAAAAAAAGACCAGAGCTGAATAGAAAATTTGACATTTGAACAGAAGACTCAAGAAAAGCATAAAAAGGTAAACGGGAAAGAGAAATCATAATAGACAAAACAGAGTTAAACAGTTTACATTCCTATATGGGAAAACTATACTTTGGAGTTATTCTAAGAGCTTTATCATTACTAGGGCAGTTAAAAGGAGTTAACATAGACAGAGGGCATGGATATGAGTTGATTATGTTGGGATAATCTCCAAAAAAAGAATGTAGGAGTGAGAAAGAAGGATGCAATAGGAGAAGGGGGAAAAGGGAGGTAGAATGGGGTAAATTTCCTCACATAAGGAAGGTACACAAGGAAAAGTTTTTATAGTGAAGGGGAAATAGGGATAGTGGGTAATGCTTGAAACTTATTGTCATCAAAATTGGTTCAAAGAAGGAAGAATATATATACACACTCAGTTGGGTAAAGAAATCTATCTTACCCAATAGAGAGACAGGAAGGGAAGGAGATAAGAGCTATGAGGAATGATAAGGGAAAGAGTGGATTGGGGGAGGTCATAAGCAAGACAGACTTTTGAGAAGGGACATGATGTGAGAGAAAGAAAGAAAAACAAAGGAAAATGGGACTGAGAGAAATACACAGTTATTGATCATAACTGAATGTGAATGGAATAAACTATCCCATAGAATGGAAGCAGGTAGCAGAATGGATTAGAAACCAGAATCCAGCAATATGTGGTATACAAGAAACACACTTGTCCCCAACTGATAAATGGTCAAAGGATATGAACAGGTGATTTTCAGAGGTAGAAATTAAAGATATCTTCAAGCATATGGAATAATGCTCTAAATTACTATTAATTTGAGAAATGCAAATCAAAACAACTTTGAGGTACTACATCTCACCAGTCAGATTGGCTAAGATCACAAAACTGGAAAATGACAAGTGCTGGAGAGGATGTGGAAAAATTGGAACCCTAATACATTGTTGGTGGAGCTGTGAACTGATACAATCATTCTGGAGAGCAATCTGGAACTATGCCCAAAGGGCTATAAATAACTGCATACTCTTTGACCCTGTAATACCACTTTTGGGGTTGTTTCCCAAAGAGATCATAGAAGTGGGGAAAGGACCCATATGTACAAAAATATTTATTACAGCTCTCTTTGTGGTACCAAAAAACTGGAAATATAGGGGATGCCCATCCATTGGGGAATGGCTGAACAAGTTGTGGTATATGAATGCAATGGAATGCTATTGTGCTATAAGAAATGGAGAGGAGATGGACTTCATAATTACCTCGAGAGGCTTATACGGACTGATGCTGAGTGAGAAGAGCAGAACCAGGAAAAATTTGTACACAATCACAGACACATCATATGTGTGATGACCAACATTGATAAGTTAGACTCTTTTTAGCAACACACAGCTATAAGACAACTCTACAACTTTCAGGATGGAAGGAGATATCTACATTCAGAGAAAGATCTACAAAGACTACAGTTTAAATGGTGACTGAAGCAATCTACATACTATCGTTCTTTTTCATGTTTCTTTTTTTCCCATTGTTCACTCCATTGGTTATGGGTGGACATCAAAGGTGAATGAACAGCCTTCAAAAGGCCTATGGGGTGTTGTTATGGGAATCTGAAGATCTTCCCTGCCCCTAGGCCCTTTGCTAATGTGGCTACGTGACTCTGAGGACCTTTGGATATTTGAAAGTATACTCTGTTCCCTAATAGGCTGAATGTGGTCATGTGGAGCCTGTGGCGCCAGGCTTGTTTTCCAGGAATGCCCCTGCCTTGTAGCTTTATGATTGGGCAGTGGGTCTA
>CM053587.1:333757636-333782015 GCA_028646515.1 Pseudochirops corinnae
AGAGTGGGGGAGGGGAGGGAGAGAGAGAGAGAGAGAGATAGAAGATGAGACATTGGGGAGAGAGAGAGAAGAGAGAGATTAGGAAAAGAGAGAAGAGAGGAGAGGAGAGAGAGGAGAAAGGAGACAGAGAGAGACAGAGAGAGAACTGAGAGATTGGAGAGAGAGAGAGAGATTGAAGAGAGAGGGAGAAAGATTAGAGAGAGGAAAGAGAAGAGGAGAGAGAGATGAGAGATTGGAGAGAGAGAGGAGAGAGAGATTAGCGGGAGATAGAAGAGAGAAGAGGAGAGGGAGGAGAAAGGAGACAGAGAGAGATGGAGAGAGAGCTGAGAGATTGGAGAGAGAGAGATTGGAGAGAAAGAAGAGAGAGAAGGGGGAAGGAGAGAGAGAGAGAGAGAGAGAGAGAGAGAGAGAGAGAGAGAGAAATGAGAGATTAGAGAGAGAGAGAAGGAAGAAGAAAGAGAGATTGGAGAGAGAGAGGAGAGAGAAGAGAGTGGGGGAGGGGAGAGACAGAGACAGAGGAGAAAGGAGACAGAGAGAGAACTGAGAGATTGGAGAGAGAGATTGGAGAGGGAGAAAGATTAGAGAAAGGGAAGAGAAGAGGAGAGAGAGTTGAGAGAGAGAGAGATGAGAGATTGGAGAGAGAGAAGGAAGAAGA
The DNA here is from genome assembly GCA_028646515.1 of Pseudochirops corinnae. Lineage (NCBI taxonomy): Eukaryota > Metazoa > Chordata > Mammalia > Diprotodontia > Pseudocheiridae > Pseudochirops > Pseudochirops corinnae. Next base: position 333,758,292 of record CM053587.1, read on the forward strand.
CAGAGAGATTGGAGAGAGAGAGAAGAGAGAAGGGGGAAGAGAGAGAGAGGGAAAGAGAGAGAGAGAGAGAGAGAGAGAGAGAGAGAGAGAGTAGTTGGGCAGCAAGTTTCTGTCTCTGAAATTCTATTATTCCTATTCTGTGTAATTCTGAAAATTCACTTTCATATGGCAGAAAAAAAATCAATGGTTTCTTTCTAAGCTGTTTGATCTAGAGATTAGGAGATGCTTGTGTTTGGTTAGAGAAGAACCAGGAACCTGGAGAAGAGATTTCTGGCTCACATGCTTTGTTGGCTAATGCCACTCCAACCCCAACCTTTCCAGCACAGAGGGCCTGGAACCTATAGCATTTCCACTCTGTCCTTCACACTGTGGCATTCAGGGGAGTGATGAAGCCCCTCCCAACAGGACCCAGCTAGGTCACCACATGGAGCCTTCCTGTCTCTCTGCAGGAGAGAAGCAGCCTCTCCCTCTCTCTCCCCAGGCAGATGAAGCTTGCCTTTCTTCAGTTTCACAGAGCATTTTGCCTGGACATCTCCTCTACATTTATCTTACTCTCCCTTCTATGCTGTTCACAAAATTGCAGAATGTCAGAGTTGCAAAGGATCTCAGCAGCCGTCTAGCCCGATCTGTCTCTGAACAAAAGTATTCTTAAGGCATGGTGGTCCATGTCTCTAATCCCTGATGTTAGAGAGGCTGAGAATGATAAATCTATTAGGCTCAAGAGTTCTGAGTTTCGGTGGACTATAATAATCATGTGTTTACACTCTGGTATCAATATAGTTGGCCCCCAAGATCTGGGTGCTATCAGGTTGTATAAAGAGGAACAAACTGAAACAGAGCAGATCAAAGCTCCCACTACCTCCCAAGACCATCCATATTTCACTTTAGGATAGCTCTCATTTCTAATATTTCCTTATATCAAGACTAAATCTTCCCCCTTTCATCTTCTATCCATTATTCCTGCCTCTGCCTTCTGGGGCCAAACAAAACAAATCTGCTCCCGACTTTGTCTTCTGCAGGCTAAAAACCTTCCGTTGCTTTAAATCATATTCTTATGGTATGGAGTACGGACTAAAGATGCTTCACCATCGAATTGTCCTGTCCTCCACTGCTCACCATTAGAATGTGAGTTCTTTGAAAGCAAGGTCATCATAGCAGGAGTGGATACCCTGTCCATAGCAGAGAACCATGTCTACAAAAGTTGCTTAATAAAAGATTGTTAAATGGAATTTGCAGAACGAAATAAAGTCTTAGAATGCAGGATGTGCACATCATAGATAGGGCCCATTCTTCTTAACCTAGGATTATAGGGCTTAGAATTGAAAGGGGCCTTAGCTATCACCTACTCTCAATCCCTTCATTTTTATTATCCACTACAAATGTTGGTGCATGAGAGCTGCCATCATGACAGTCACTTTGTTTATGCTTCATTGTAAGCAATGGAAGGCAAGATGACCAAAGTGTTGGTAGAATGTTTCCTATCATCTTTGTGTGCCAGATAAAGCTAGCTCCCTAATTCACCTCTGAGAGGAAAGCCAGGGAGATGGGCTTCCATTGGGCCATTATTTCTTTACTTCTTCTGGTTTTGATTAGAGTAAAAATATCATTTTGGATAATAAGTTCATAGAGTTAGGGAAAGAAGCTTGGAGATAAATGAATCTAACTCCTTGTTTCACAAATGAGGAAACAAGAACCAAGAGAAATAAAGGAGTTTGGCCTAGGGCACACAAGTTGGAGCAAGGGATGGTGGGAAATAAACATTGGGTTTAAAGGTAGAGGTCCTAGGTTTAAATCCCACTTTGTCACTTACTTATTGTGTGATCTTGGGCAAATCACTAATCTTTCTAGGCCTTATTTTCCCCATCACCAAATTGAGGGTTTGGACAAGAAGACTCCTAGGGCCCTTCCAACTCTGATCTATGATGAATAATTTATTCTGTGACCTTAGGCAAGCCATTTAGCATCAGTAAAAGGAGTTAAATTAATGGATTCTCCAAGTTTCTGCTAGCTCCAAAAACATGATCCTATCCCCCACCTCCGCATGCAGTGCTCTGTTCAGTGACATTGCAAGGTTATTTCTATTGTTCCATGGGGCATTTGGTTCAATTCCCCCAACAGTGTATTAATTCTAGGGTCATTGTCTAAACATCCCCCATTCCTTGTGGTAGAATTTGTCATTGGTGGCTAATTAGGTCTCTCCTGTTCCAAATCAATTCATTGCACAAATCATAAAAGATAGGGAGGGGTCCAGCGTACATTCTTCAAGGGACCCCTATGAGTGTATTATCAAACACTGGGTGGATTTGAAAACGCTTTTCTTGTTGTAACTATGTAGAAAGAGTGAAGGAATCAAAGTCAGGAAACCAGGTTCAAATATGGGTTGCTTTTTTTTATCATGTTGGGCAAATCACTTCCTCTTTCTAGGAATCAGTTTTCTCTTCCATTGGAAGAATGAGTTGAATTTGATGATGTCTAAGCTCCTTCCAGCTCCAGATCTATTGTATTAAATCATGGGGTTGGAATAGATGGCCTTGTCATCCTCCTCTGGTTTAAATCTATGAACGTAAGCTTGGTAGTACAAATGCTCTCATCGTATTTTACAGAGGAGAAAAAAACAAGGCTCGGAGTAACTATCTCAACATCAAACAGTGAGGAAATATCCAAGCTTGAATTGGAAACCGGCTTTCACTGACTCCAGGGCCAGTATTGTTCCCATACCACCATGCTCATCCTCAGAAGGAAACCATCTACCAGTTGAAGGCAATAGCCCCAAACATCTGTTTGTGCTTGGAAATCTAACCAAGCTCAGACAAGATCCAGGACCATAACTAAGGTTGTTAAATTATGAAATACTTCTTCCGTGGCAATGCTTCAAGGCTCCATGATGCTATTGGTATGGGAGCAACTTTTGTCTATGGCATTAACAAACATTCTGCATCTTCACCAATAGTTAAGGTCTTTGTGGCCACAAAAATAAATTCATTACCCTGGAGCTCCAATAGTGATGAAACTCTCTGAACTTAGCTAGGTTTATCAATCCATAAGTGTTTATTAAAGCATCTAGGTGGCATCATAGTGCATAGAGTGCCAGGCCTGAAGTCAGGAAGACTCATCTTCATGACTTCAAATCAGCCCTCAGACACTTACTAGCTGCGTGACCCTGGGCAAGTCACTTAACCCCGTTGGCTTCAGTTTCCCTAATTGTAAAATGAGCTGGTGGCAAACTATTCCAATATCTTTACCAAGAAAACTCCAAATGGGGTCATGAATGACCAAGCAACAGACACTGGGCTAGCTAGACAAAAGTCAAACAGTACCTGCCTTCAGAAGACATTGCATTCTATCAAGGAAGACAATATCTACCAAGAATGATGATGATGATGATAAGAATTATTATAATAATAATAACTAGAGTTTTATGTAGAACTTTGAGGTTTGCAAAGAACTTTATAAATATTTCATTTATCCCCATGACAACTGAAGGTAGGTGTGATTATTATTCCCATTGTACAGATGAAGAAATCAAGGCAGACAGAGGTTAAGTGACTCACCCAAGGGCACATAGCTAATAAGTGTCTGAAATTGGATTTGAACTCAGGTCTTCTTGACTCTAGGCCCAGAGCTCTATTGACGGTACCATTTAGCTGCTTAAGTATTTACAATATACATTCAAAGAAAGACAGAAGATGGAAACAGACTAGCTAAGGAAAGACCTCTTGTACAAAGTGACTCAAGTACATTATTGAAGGGAGTCCCAGTCTCCAAAAGGTAGAAAGAAAGAAATTCTAGGCATGGAGGGTAGTCAGTGCTAAGGCATGGAGATGGGAGATGGAGGGTCATATGTGAGGAACATGTATGCCTCAGTCAGTAAATGCATCCTCAATCACTGTGTGTGTAGCGTGAAATACATGAAGACTTGAAGGATGTGGGATCTCATCAGCATGACTCATCCCTATATTACTGGAGGTCACAGTTACTCTCAAGCTCAGCTGATGATCTGTGAGAGTCATGCCCTAAAATCTCCTTTTCCTGAGACTGCCTAAGGATGATCTCCAGATGAAGTAGAGATGAATTGCTTCAAGTTTGACTACTTTGACTCATTCAACTGTCCCTGAAGGACCATCTGAAATGTGGAGAATTCCATGTAGTCAACATGGACATAAGCATTAAGAAAATAGAAGCTACATGTTGGAGTTCAAAAAGCACTGGCTCCAGAAATAAGATAGATGGATGGATAAGTGGATAGATAGATAAATGGATGGATGGATAAATAGATGGATAGATAAATTGTTAGATGGTTAAATCAATGGATAGATAAATTGATGGATGGATAAGTGGATAGATAGACAAATGGATGGATGGATAAATAGATGGATAGATAAACATAGATGGCTAAATCAATGGATAGATGAATTAATGGATGGATAAATGTAAGGATGGATAAGTGAATAGAGAGACAAATGGATGGATGGATGGATGGATGGATGGATGGATATATAAATAGATGAATGATTAGATGGATAGATACATAATTGTTGGATGAATGATAAGAGAGACAGAGACAGAGAGAGAGGGAGAGAGAGAGAGAGAGAGAGAGAAAACACTTATTTTTGTGCCAGGCTCTTTGATAAGCACTATGGTTCTCTGAGTCATAAAACATAGGTTCAAATCCTAGGTTGGCCACTCTGACCCGTGTGACTAAATTTCACTATCCAAATTTGTAAAATGAGAATGTTGGGTATGATAATATCTAAGGTTTCTTCTAGCTGGGCTTGGACTAGAAAGCTTTGTCTAAGGTTCCTTCTATAGGGCAAGTGGGAATTGGGGTAGGAAATCGATCATTTGAATCCCCATAGTCCCACCTCCCAACAAAGAGAAGCAGAATAGCAGGTAGATCATCAGACTAGGAGTAAGGAAGACATGGTTCAAATCCTACTTCATATACTTATTGGCTATGTGATGCATTTCCCTGCTCTGAGTTCCAGTTTTCTCTAGACCTAGAGGCAGGAAGACCTAAGTTCAAATCTGATCTCGGACATTTCCTAGCTCTGTGACCCTGGGCAAGTCACTTAACCCTGTTGGCCTCAGTTTCCTCATCTGTAAAATGAGCTAGAGAAAGAAATGGTAAACCATTCCAGTATCTTTGCAAAAAAAAAAATGGGGTCAGGGTGGCTAGGTGGCACAGTGAATAGAGCACCAGCCCTGGAGTCAGGAGGAGGACCTGAGTTCAAATCCAGCCTCAGACACTTAACACTTACTAGCCGTGTGACCTTGAGTAAGTCATTTAATCCCAATTTCCCTGCCTTCCCCCTCCAAAAAGAAAAAAAAACAACAAAACAAAAAAGGGGTCCTGAAGAGCCAGATATGACTGAAACAAGTGAACACTAATAACTAACATTTATAGAGTGCAGTGGTTCTCAATCTTCCTAATGCCGTGACCCTTTAATACTAGTATGTGGGTGTATCTGGGCGTATCTGCATGTGGGTAGACCTGCCTGGAGAGGGATAGAGGAGTGGTGTCTCGGTTCCTAAGACCATTGGAAATATGTGTTTTCTGATGGTAAAGGGGTCGCGACCCACAGGTTGAGAACCGCTGCTGCTTACTCTGTGCTAGGCACTTTACAAGGATTATCTCATTTGATCCTCCTTGTAAAATGAGGGAGTTGGAGGGTATGTTCTCTTCCTTTCGAGCCCTAGGTCTCAGATCCCACCCTGGAGCTTCTGCCCTAGACAAGTCTGGATTTCGCATAGGTCGTTGCATGGTGAATGTAACTAACAGTTAACAGACAGCGTTGCTCACATGCTTCTCTTTATCCTTCAAGCCACGTTTTAAGAGCAGTTCATCTGAGTTAGTCTCACTCTCTTAAATGTGGTTTCACTTGCTTACTAGCCTGCTAGAAACACCCCCCTCCCTCCCATCTCCTGTGTCTTTTTTTATTTCCAAGTCAAGTCTGGGGGAAAAAAAGTGCATGTAGAAAATCCTGTAATTACCAGATCTGATTTTTATTTGAGTCTTTCTTCTCTCCTGCGTCACCCATAAGTTCCTCTGTTAATGGCCTCTAAGGAAACTCCAACATGTGTCTGAAGTAGAGAGAACATGTCTGAGTGGAAAGCGGAAAGGTGTGTGTGTGGGGTGTGTATGTGTGTGTGTGTGTGTGTGTGTGGTGTGTAAGGTGTGTGTGTGTGTATGTGTGGTGTGTGAGGTGTGGGGGGGTATGGGGTGGGAGGTATGTGTGGTGTGAGGTGTGGGTGTGGGTGTGTATGTGGTGTGAGTGTGTGTATATATGTGTGCAAGATGGGGGGTATAGTGTGAATGGAGGGGTATGGGGGGGTATTTATATACGCAACAAATTGTGCTCGTGTATATAAGTACCTTAGTGGGGGTAGGCAAAGGAGATGGGGGAAAGACAAGGAATTTTAAAAGCAATGACCATATAATCACAGACTTAGAGTTCAAAGAGCCCTTAAGACATAAAAATCTTATTCTAACGACATACTTGGTCCTGCTGGCTCTGCTACACACTAAATACTGGTGGGGTGACCCTGGGCAGTCACTCCTCCTCTCCTTGTCCCGAGACAATTTTCTAAAGCTGTTAGTTATGAGAAAGGGGCATTCTGGACTGGGACAGGGAGTGATCTCTTTGGAATTCCCTCTACCAATGAAATCACAATTCCAGTCCTGTTCCATTTTTTGTTTTTACAACACCAGTTCTGAATATATCCTTCCCTCCTTCCCTACCCAGAGTGCTATACTCAGTAATGAAGATTTGAAAGAGAAGAGGAAAAAAAGCATTCCAGTGAAAGTAACTGTCTCATTAACTGTCTGACAGTATATGAAATATTCCCTTCCCATAGTACTCTACCAGAGGGGAGAGAGATGTATTTTTCTTCATTCTTCAAGGGGAAGGGCAAACTGTTCATTATAATTATCCAAAGTAGAACATAGAATTTTAAAATTCAAAGCAACCTCCTAATTACCCTCTTCCTGCACATGGCCTCTTCCCAGAAAAGAAAAATCTTCCCCAGCCACTCAAGTACATCCACATGCTCTCCATGCCAGGGGCTGCTCCCTCTGCAAGAGAAAGGGATGACAGCCCTCTCTAATGCCACCCGATTCATCCTCCGCTGAGCCAGGACGGGGCCTGGGTGCTTGTCAGCTTCCTCACCTGCACAGGACAAGGCTGAAAGGCAAGAAAAGTCAGACTGCTCCATCATGTGTGATAACGATGGCGGTGCCTAGGATGGTGGTGTGGAGGAGGAGGAGGAGACACAGCAAAGTGCTTTGCATATACTCTCCTCTTTGTCTTTGTCTCTCTCTGTCCCTCTCACACCATCTGGGTGCCTCTGTATTTCTCTTTGTGTCTGTCTGTGTGTGTCTTTATGTTTCCGTTTGCCCCTCTGTCTCTGTCAGTCCCTCTGTCTGTCTCTCTGTCTATCCATCTATGCATGTCTCTCTGTATTTCTCTGTCCTCTCTCTTTGTCTCTCTCTCTCTCTCTCTCTGTCTCTCTCTCAGTCTTCTTAACTTATTTTCCCTAGCGCACACACATCTGTACAAAGTACAAAGCCACTCACACAGGCTGATCCCATTTCTGACTGGTGCAGGAGCTCTGACTGGTGCCATTTCTGATCTAAGAATATTAACTCCCTCCTTAGGCAGTCTGGACACTCCTTCCCCATTCTCCAGGTCTCATCACATTGGTGCCAGATGCCTGATTAGCTCAGATTTCACAGTGCAGGATTCCAGAGCTCAGTTTCTTAGTGGCAAGGGTTCTAAAGCCATCCCAACACACTTTGATTTTTTCATTATTTTTCATTCTCACAACTGTGTTTTGAAGTGGATGCTATAATTACCAGCATTTTACAGAGGAGAAAAATGAAATTGAAAGTGGTTAAATGACATGTCCAGGGTCACACAAATAGTAAATGTCTTAGACATAATTCAGACTCAAATCTTCTTACCTCAACCCAAAGCTCTATCCTCTGCTCCACCACCTGATGCTAACATTGGATAGTGGGACACGCAGGAAAAGCAATGCCTGGAAAGGAAGCACATGTAATTAGCGGCCTGTATGCTGATGTGGCCACATCTCAGGCCAAGGAGCACACTCTAAACTCATGTACCCCAGCTGTCCCTTCCTTTCCCATCCCCAACACACACAACACTGCTACTGCCACCATTGTCCATTCAAGCCTAGCCCACCATGGGCATCTTAGGGCTGCTGCCAAAGGGTCCAATCTGTCTAACAGGCTCCCTAACAAGGATATTTGGGAATCCATTCTGGCTACACTGAAGGGAGCAACTGACTGCCTTATTCCAGAGATTGTAGTTAGTGTGAAATGTCAGCTCCCTGAGGGCAGGGATTGATTTTTTCCCTATTGAATTCCCATCCCTTAGAACAGTGTTTGGCACACAGTAGGCCTATAATAAATGTTATTTCAATTGAATATGGGGAAATGAAGGATTCCCATCCACCTGCTTCATAAGTGGTGTGAACTTGTATGTTAGTTGTGAGAGAAAAGATGCCTTATTTTCTCTCCTGTGCTTTTCACCTAAGAATGGGAAGGATGGGCTACAAGGTGTCTTGTAACATTGCAATGACAGAACAGCTCTGCCTCAGCCAGGTGATTTCAAGCAGATTAGGGAGGGCAAGAAGTATTTCACTGAGAGATGGTTAGAGAGCTGAAGACAGGCTGATTCAGGAGTCTCAGTAACAAGCCACTGGGCCATCAGCTCAACTGCCCCAAGGATCTCAGGGAGATTTCATTAGACTCACCAACCAAGCAAAGACTTGATGTAGAGAAGTCCATAGCCAATGGTCCTAGAACTAACTGTAGAGGATTACTATGTTTTGATACCAAGGAACAGTTATCCCAAAACCACACACACTCAAGTAGTTAAGAATTTCAGGACATGACTCTAGACAAAACTGGTGGATCCATAATTGGCAGGCATGCCCTATATGCTCACTGCCCCCATTATAACATTCTGCCATGCCTAAGAAACATCTTGTCATCAGAACTTACCAGTACTGGGGCCCGAGTGGGTGGCACTGGGGTTAAGCAGGTTAGTTTTTCTGTACTAATGAATGGAATTAATTAACATGTTAGTTCCTCCACATGATAATCTAGCTGAAAGTATGGTTCTAGAGGTAATAATGGGGCAGCTAGATGGCATGGTGGATAGAGACTTGGAATCAGGAATACTCATCTTTATGTGTTCAAATCTGACCTCAAACACTTACTAGCTTGTGTGACCCTGGGCAAGTCACTTAACTCTGTTTGCCTCAGTTTCATCATCTGTAAAATGAGCTGGAAAAGGAAATGGCAAATTGCTCCAGTATCTGCCAAGAAAACCTCAAATGGGGTCATGAAGAGTTGGACATGACTGAAAAATGACCAAATAACCAAGAATTCTAGGTCATAGGTATCTCTCATTCAAAGACACTTTGATCTAGAAGGGACCTGAGCACTCATCTATAATATATTATTATATATTAATTATGTAAATAATATATATTATAAGAAAATCAAGGACTGGTCATGTACAGTGGGGAAATGGAAATAACACAGGATTTGGAATCAGGAAAATCTGGATTTAAATCCCACCTCTGACACTTACTAGCTGTGTGGCCATGAGCAAGTCACTTTAGCCCTCTGAGTCTCAGTCTCCTCATCTGTAAAATGGGGACAATAGTACCCTATATAGTACTCACAGGTTTTCTGTGAGGCTCCTATGAGATCCTAGAGCTGGAAATAGGAGGGGCTATCTAATCCAATCTCATTTTATAGCTGGGGAGACAGAAGCCTGACAACTCTAAAAAAAAAAAAAAAGCGTTCTATAAGCCATGATGTGTTACATAAATATCAGCTTTTGTTTGATTTATCCAAGGACACACATAACCTATTAGTTTTGGGTCGGACAGCCCTCATAGGTCTGAGGCAGCTGTTTTCTCAAAGGCACCACTTGACACACTTTACATAATGAAATATTCCAGGAAAACTGAATGTAAATTGGTTTGTTTTCTTTTGGCAAATCAAACCACCTTCAGTTGAAGATACTAGGGATATTCAGCCTGGAGAAGAGAAGACTTGAAGCATGGGGGTGGGAGATGAAGAAACATGAGGACTGTCTTTAAGTATTTGAAACGTCGTCATTTGGAAGAACTGGAAATTTTCTAATAGAAGCAGGAGCCATGGGTGAAAGATATTGAAAGAATCTTCCTCCCAATTAGAGCTGTCCAAAGAGAAATGGGCTGCATTGAGAGGTTATGGATGGGCTTCCCAGCCTTGGAAGCCTTCAGGTAGAAGCTGCAAACCGCTTCTCAGGAATTTCCTAGTGGGAATGCCTTTTGTGTGAGGGGTGAAGGAGATGGCACTAAAGTCCCTTCCAGCTCTCAAATGCAGTTATATTTTCAGTCCCATGCACGGGAGTTCCATGGATTTTTTTTTAAGTTAATAATCCCAGACTCAGATACTTGATACTCGCTGCGTGACCTTGGGCAAGTCACTTCACTTGCCTTGCCTTTCCTCCTCCAAATAATAATAATCACCCCTCCACTGTTAAACACAGGTCTTGACCAACTGTGGCCCATTGGCCCAGAGACTATTTTTGTAAGACTGGTGAGCTAAGAATGATTTTTTACATTTTAAAATAAAGTTTTATTATATTAAACCTATCAGGGTTTGCTCAGCCCAGTCTTCCAACCCTTTTCAGTGATGAAGGCCCAGATGCCCGCAATCTCACCTTTAGCCTGGAAGTTACATACTCCACCAGACAATAAGTAGCATTCAGGAATTAGGTTTTTTCTATGGTTTTCTACAGTTCTCAGAGACCTGCTTTCTCTCTCTCCCCAACTCTATCCCTGTAGTGGGGCGCAGCTACTTGTCTCATTAGCCTGTCCACACTTCATCTTTATGCAATTAGAATCTCAGGCTACAGTCAGATTTTATCCAATCATACAATTGGCTTGAGCCCCTACCTACTGGGAAATCCCCACCTTCTTCCTCCACTGCTGGGTCTCAGGGAACCTTAATCATGTGAGCATAGCAGAAGGAAGCTGATGATAAGTCAGACTTAACTATATATAGTTTGTACTCACCACACCAAAACTTAAAGGAATGTAATCAAAATGTATTCAGACTCCTACTACAGGGACTAAATACCCACAGCACCTCCCAGACTTGAGATGCCCACAACTTGTCTTACAGGCATGCCCCAAATCCAAGCGTCCCTAGGCAAAGCTCAGGAACCCAAATGCAGCTCCTCCCTTTATGGGTTATGAGCATACAGAATGTTGGTCTTAGCAAATACCCACAATGCCTCCATACTCACGCCCCAAGTAGTCTCCTAGTGACTTTCCCACGCAGCCTCCCAAAGGGTCATGGTAAAGTCCACTAGGGAGCTCAGGAATGGCTGTTTCCTGGCACAGCTTCTCATTGGCTGGGCTCTAGGTGATGGCTTTCTGAGGCTTGTTTATCCCTAATGGAGTGGTGAGCCATCCCCAAGGGCCGACTCAGAAGGAGAGACTTAGCCAGCAGCTGTTGTTCCTTTCAATCTCCAAGAGCCAAACCTAAAATGATCACATCCCAAACTCCTCCACTCTTCAGGTGTTTTCGTCTGGTTTCACCTGACCTGAGTCGTGGACCTGAAGGCTGGTCAGACGGGGTATAAATATAAATCCTGGGGATTTTTTACTATTGCTATTCAGTTCTTTCACTTACGTGTGATATTTTGTGACCCCTTTTTGAGGTTTTCTATGAGCTGTTTGCCATTTCCTTCTCCAACTCATTTTACAGATGAGGCAAGTGGCATTAAGTGACTTGCCCAGGGTCACTCAGCTAGTAAGTGTCTGAGGCCAGATTTGAACTTGTGAAGATGAATCTTTCTGATCCCAAGCCCAATGCTCTATGCACTATGACACCACCTGACTGCCCCTTAGTTTCTCCTATATCAAGCCAAATCACCAGCTGCTCTGTCATTTGGAGTCTCAGAAGGTTTCCCACATGAACAGCAATACCTTTTCATAACAACAACAACAAAGAGTTGAGAATGTGTGAAAGTGATAGGGGATAGTCCCGGGGTGGGGATCCTGCAGCCTCGAGGTCACAGGTGGCCCTCTAGGTCCTCAAGTGCAGCCCTTTGACTGAATCCAAACTTCATAGAAAAATACAATTTTTACAGCTGAATAAGTATCAGCTATGATTCTTATTTATCAGATTCCTTCTGGATCTGGATCCTTGGAAACTTAATGAATGAATTAATTAATTTTAAGAAAAAGTTTATTAAGCATACTATATGCTGAGCTCTGGGGAAACCTAAAACAGCACCTGTCCCCAAGGAGCTCACATTCTTACAAGGGGACACAACACATGTAAGGGAATGGTGGTCAGAGAGAGCCAGTTGTCAATGGACAAAGCGCAGTACTTGGGGGTCAGGAAGTCTGAAGTTCAAACTTTCTAGCTATGTGAGTCTGGACAAGTTACTTAATGTGCTTCTATTTTCTCATCTGTAAAATGGGTACCTGCCATACAGAATTGTGGTGAGGAACAAGATAACATGTGTAGAGGATTTGCTAACCTTGAAGTGCTCTCTGGATGGAGCTGGACTGAGTGGTTTGGAAAGTTGCTGCACTAGAGAGTGGAGCCATTGGGGAGAGGACCAGTGACATAAGCTTTGCAGTAGCAATAGCAGTATTGATATGATTAGGGATCTAGGATTGGAAAAGCCAGTGGGGGTGGTACCAGCCAGCGAGAGACAAGAAAAGGGGCAGGGGATAGATAAAGTGGACAACCCCAAGCAACCAACATCAAAGCAATGGGACCTGAGGGCAGAGGTCCGGAGTAGAAGCAATTAAACCTGGTGCAGAATGAATCATGCACTGTTTAAACTGAGAAACCAAAGACAGACTACATGGATCCCAACCTGGAAGGGACATTAGAGGGCATCTCTTCCAACTCCTTCATTTTGCTGGGAAACTGAGACCCAGAGAGGGGATGAGACTCACCCAAGGTCACACAGTAAATTGCTGGCAAAGCCAAGAGCAGAAGGCCCATTCTCTGATCTTTCCATCCTACCACTCTGAGCTTGCCTCACAGGGTTGTTATGAGGATCAAATGAGATAATGGATGTAAAAAGAAACACAAAGCCCAACATAAATTCAGGGAATTATTACTATTACATGACCATGGGAAGCTGGATTTGTAAGGAAGGAGAGAAAAGAACAGGCCTGAGGGAAGTGAGGGCAGTGGGGGGAAGGCAGGGAAGGGTACAGAGAGAAGATCAGCCTGCGGCAGGCGCACAAAGCATGCTGTTGAAGGCAAGGGAAAGACCGAGACAACATGGAGGAGTGTGAGAACACTTTCCAGCATGAAATGAGCAGGTTTTGTTGTGTTTTTTTCCTTCCCTGGATTCAGGCAGGAAAGCACAGTCAAATATAATCACGAGTTGAACAAAGGACAAAGTATTTGTTGCGGTAAATACCGAAGCCTTTCAGCAAGAGTGCCTGAAACATTTCTGCTCTCTAAGGGACCTCTTATGAAGCCAGAGCCCCTCAAAAGCCACAGGCTCATGTTTGTTCTCAGAGGCAACTTTGCCCTTCAGAGAAACAGACCAGGCTGGAGAGAAGGGTCAGGCCACGCTGTTGTTCCGCTGCCAGGCTCTGAGGGTGTGGGGTGGAGTGCTGTGAAGCTTCTGCAGCCTGCTAACCACTGCAATTTCAACGTGCTAATGGAAATCCAAACGCAAGAGGCAGTGGGCACAGATGCGGCCCAAGAGAAAGAATAGAGAAGAAATGTTGTTTCTCTCCAGAAGGAAGGATGCTTTGGGGGTTGTGTTGGGTTTTTACAATACATCTCTTCTTTTATCTTCTCCTGCTTTTCACATGTGAACCTACAGCTGCTAGCAGGTGCCAGTTGTTTTGAGCAGGGCATGGGTACACTCAGGAGTCTAGATGCTGGGATGGAAACTTCAATCAAAAGAAATAGAGATTTTTTTAAAATATGGTTTCCATTGGAGAGGCAGCGTGCTGGTGGAGATAAAGGACTGGCCTTGGACTCAGGAAAATCTGAGTTTAGATCTTGCTTCTAAGACTTAATAACCAAGTGACCTTGGGAAAATGACAACTCCCAGCCTCAGTTCCCCTCATCTTAAAATGAGGGATTGGGTTTGATGCCCTCCGTTGGTCTTTTCCAGCTTTCAGGTCATGCTCTCATGAATGAGTGCAAAAATCCAGTCAAGAATCCAGTAGACAGCATGTTTTTTGGTCTGGCACACAGTAGGTGTTTAATAAATGTTTATTGGATGAATGAATGAATCCTCTCCTCAAACCCTATCAGTGTTGGGGAGTGTGCCATCATGGGAGAGAATTGGCCAGCTGTTTCCTTTATGCATCATTATAGCTCCTTCCTCCATAGTGAGTGATGGCTAGAGAATTGTCCCTCTGCCTTCTGCCTTAATCGCTGAGTCTCTCTTCTCCCATTGGTGAGTTCTTCTCACAACCTTCCTTTGGGGAAGGGCCCAAACTAGCCTTCTCTCATCCAGATTACATTGTCGTGCCTTAACTGTCTCCTCCCTCTGGCCTTGCAAGCCCCTTTCTATTATTGGTGAGTTCTTCCTGTGTCCTTATGCAGACTCAAGTTGGTTTGGAAGACCAAAAGCCCAGCACAAGGGAACATGGGGCTCGCAACAAGACTAGAAGAAGCTGGCTTCATTGACAGGAGACAAAACAAAAGGCAGTTGGAGAGAATGATGGAATCAGGTCCATTGGGCCCATGAGTGGAACTGGGCATCCTTCTGGGGCTCCAGAAGAAATGGGGCACCCTTTGCCCAACATGAAATGTCTGGTGGGTCTTTATAGGGTTCATACATGGGTTTAGCAGGTCTTGGTATTGAGGGAAGGGAGTAAGGAGCCTGGACTTGGGAACTAGAGAGGATTCACACAGATGTTAGCACCCTCCCCCATTTTGATGTCACTTTGCATCATTTTGTATTTGTTTAGTTGGGTACATTTTTTATCCTCCAATAGAATGTAAACTCTTTGAGAGTAGGACTATTTAATCATCTCTCACCCTATCTACATCAGAAAAACTTCCGGCCAAAGATCCAGTTAGGAACTTTTCATCCCTCCAGTGAGTCGCATTACAAAAACAGCCCCTTCTCGGAAAGCTGGAAAGCAGAGGGGTGAAAAAAAAGGATTTTTACCACAAATATCATTATGCTACAAGTTCCAAGAGGGTCAATGATCTTGAAATAAAATCTTGTCTAGAAATGAGAAGAGCACAGAGTAAAAGTGCTATCACAATTGAAAAAAGGGAGAAAAATTTTAACTATTCATCTACTAGAAGATATAATAGGAGAAAAAAGAGATGGATTTTATGATATGAAAATAAGGAGTCCTTAGGTACAACAAAAAGTAATGCATCCCAAGCAAAAAGGAAAGAAACAGAATTGGGAGAAATCAAGTCATAGCTGTAGATAATCATGCTAAAATTCTTACTGACCTCCCCAGCTTCCTTTCAGTATCAACTAAAATCCCATTTGGGCAACTAGGTGGTATAGTAGATAGAGTCCTGGGCCTAGAGTCAGGAAGATTCATCTCTGTAAGTTCAAATCTGACTTTAGACACTTACTAACTGTGGCCCTGGACAAGTCACTTAACTTTGTTTGCCTCAGTTTCCTCATCTGTAAAATGAGCTGGAGAAGGAAATGACAAACCACTCCATTGTCTCTACCCAGAAAATCTCCAATGAGGTCATGAAGAATTGGACACAACCGAAACAACCGTACAACAACAAAACCAAAATCCCACCTTCTACAGAAAGCTTTCTCCAACCCATCTTAATCCCAGGGCCTTCCATCTGTTATTTCCTATCAATCTTGTATATAACTTGCATTATACATATTTTATTTGCATGTTGCCTCCCCCATTATTTTGTAAGCTCCTTGAGGGCAAGAACTATCTTCTGCTTTTGTTTTCTTTTGTTGTTGTCTTTTTTTTTTGTATCTCCAGTGTTTAGCACAGAGCCTGGCACTTAGTAAGTACTTAAAGAATGTCGATTGATTGATTGATTGATTGATTGATTACATTCAAATCAATACAAAAAGTAATATAATCTGCCAAGAGTAGATCCAATTTCTAATCAGTAAATGGTCAAAGGATAACACAGGAAGTTCTCAAAAGAAACAGCTCAAATCATCAATAACCACCTGTTTATCTGCTTATCTAACCCCAACCCTTATCTTCTGACCTTCGGTTTTGAATTGCCTCCTACTTACTGGACATCTTGAACTCAATGCCCTGTAGACATCGACTCAATATGTCCAAAACAAAACTCCCCCCAACTCTTCCCCTCTTTCCATATTCCCTATTATTGTTGAGGGCTCCGCCATCCTCCCAGTCACAAAGGCTCACAGCTCCTCCCTTGTACTCACTATACAGAGCTAATTATCACTGTCTTGCCATGTTGAACTTCACAGCAGCTCTCATCTGTGTCCACTTCTCTAGACTCCCATGGCCGCCATCTTGGTGCAGACCCTCATCATCTCATGGCTAGGTTATTGCCTACTTGTTGGTCTCCCTGTGGCAAGTCTCATGTCAACCCAGCCCTCCTTCATTTAGATGCCAAAATGATCTTCCTAAAGCACAAATCTGACCGTGTAAACCAGCGGTTCTCAACCTGCAGGTTATGTTCAGTTTGTAACAATGAAAATACATCCTGCCTATCAGATATTTACATTATGATTCATAACAGTAGCAAAATTATAGTTATGAAGTAGCAATGAAAATAATTTTATGGTTGGGGGTCACCACAACATGAGGAACTGTATTAAAGGGTTGCGGCATTAGGAAGGTTGAGAACCACTGGTGTAAGCCCTCTAAACTCCAGTGGCTCCCTATTACTTCTCCAATCAAACACACAATTCTCTTTTTGGCCTTTAAAGCCCTTCAAAACCTGGCACTTTTTCTCTTTCTCATCTTATACTTTTCTCCCATTTGCATACTCTACAATCCAGTAAAATTGGTGTTTCTGACACTCCATCTCCCTTCTCCATGCCCTTTCAATGACTGTCCCCTATGCCTTGAATGTTCTCCTTCCTTACCTTTGTCTCCTGGCTTCTTTTAATACTGGACTCTAATGAGAGGGCAGACTAGAGGAAGGAGTAATCAATATGCTTGCCATCTTGGGGTGGGGGTGGGGGAGAGATGGGGAGAAAATTTGGATTAAAAATCTTGTGGAAATGAATGTTGAAAACTAAAAATAAATAAATAAATTCTGAAAAAAAAGACTCAACTCTAATCTCACCTTCCTGGTCCCTACCACTGCTAATATCTTACCTCTGAGATTTCCTCCATTTTTTTTACTATCTATACCAAGGGTGAGGAACCTGTAGCCTTGAGACCTCATGTGGCCCTCTAGGTCCTCAAGCGCATCCCTTTGACTGAATTTGTTCAAAGGGTCACCTTTGAGGACCTAGAGGGCCAATGTGGCCTTGAGGACACAGGTTACCCACCCCTGGTCTATACCTATGTATATACCCAGTTATTTACATATTGTCTCCCACATTAAGAATATGAAGTTTTTGAGGGTAAGGGCTGGCTTTTTGCTTTTCTTTGTATCCCCAGTTCTTAGCATGATGCCTGGCACATAGTAAGAGTTTAATATATGTTTGCTCACTGACTGACCTCTTGAGAAATTATTCAAACTCTCTAATATTCAGAGAAATTAAAGTGGAAAATAATTCTATGGAATTTGGAATGTGTGTGAGATATACTCCAGAACACTAGCTTTCCATTCACTCCTGTGATCCCCTTAATCCCATAGGCCATGGCAGGAAGTTAAGATTTTGGCTATGTTCCTACCCTTTCAGAGCTAGTAATGGGCTGATATGCCTTTGGAGTGTTCCTGCTGGTTAAAGAATGTTCTACCGCTCCTGAGGAAAGAAGAGGGACTGGTCCCATAGCATTAATATAAACAAAGCCGTAACTAGGATAGGTCACCTGGAACTTTGCCCAAGGTTGGGGACACTTGTAGGATGCTTGAGTATCTCATTCCTGAGCAAGTTTCCTTTCTGCTCAGTCCCACTTTCAGCAGTAGCTTTGACCTGGAATGGATTTCCTTCTTCATAACCTTTAGAACAGTGGTTCTCAACCTTCCTAATGCCACGACCCTTTAAAATAGTTCCTCATGTTGTGGTGACCCCCAACCATAAAATTATTTTCATTACTACTTCATAACTATAATTTTGCTACTGTTATGAATTGTAATGTAAATATCTGATATGCAGGATGTATTTAAATTGAACATAATCCACAGGTTGAGAACCGCTGCTTTAGAACCTTTCAGAGCCACTTGTCTCAGGAGAAAAAAATCCCTGGGTATAGCTCTGATTATAAAAGGAATATGATTCTCCTCTTGGCAATTCCTCCAAAAATACAAGAAAAGGAAAACAAAATCCTTGATGTCTATTTGGCAGGGAAGTTGGTGAACAAGTCCTCCAAGAATTGTTGGCACTCTATTACAGACCATGTTGTAGTCTACAGGCTGCAAACATGCTACCCCAGATGACTTAGATATGTGCCATCAGAAAGGGAAGCAGGTCAGTCCTATAGCAATAGTGAGAGATGTTAGATGGACACTCTCATAGTACCTATGGAATACTGAGAACCAACCGAAAGAAAGCATTTGGTGCATTGGCTAGATACATAATCAATCATTAATTATCAATTAACTGGCTATTAATTAATTAATTAACTATTAATCAACTGGTAGACATTCATTAAGTACTTACCCTAGATCCCAATAACTGGGCTAAACGCTGGGGATACAAAGGAAAAAACCTGAAACAATCCCCACACTCAAGGAGCTTACATTCTAATAGCAAAAATAATGCATTCTAATCAGAACGTGTAATATATAAGATATATATAAAGTAGCTTGATGACAACCTGAGGGAATTGTAATCACAGCCAGAATGAATGGATATAGAGAAGGTCTTCTAGAAGAGGAATACTTGAGTTGAGTTGTAAAGGAAGCCAGTGATTCTAAGAGGTTGGGAGGCAAAGCCTTCTGGGAATGGGAACTAGGCAATGCAAAACACAGAGACGGGAGATAGATGTTGTTTGAGAGGAAAGACAAGTATACTATACATGGCAGAGAGTAGGTTATAAGAAGACTAGAGGGGGGAAAGGGACTAGGCTTTAGAGACCTTGAAATGCCAAGCAGAGGACTTCATATTTGATCCCGGAAGTCATAGGAAGCTCTTTATTTTAGGGATGGGGAGGTTGTTGCAAAATTGCCAGATTGCAATTTGGGGGATATAATTTCAGCAGCTGGTTAGAGGATGAATTTAAGTGGGGCAGGGAAAGCAATTAGAAATCTATTTCAATTGTCTGCCTGAGAAATAGTAAACATCTGAGCTAGTGAGTGTGGTGTCTGTGCAGATAGAGAGAAGGGGGCAGGTGTGAGAGACATTGTAGAAAAATAAATGACAAGATTTGGAAACTCATTCGATATGGGGGGAGGGGAGGAGTTACAGATGACACAGAGGCAGGGTGATGGTGATGCCGTCAACAATAATATGGAAGATCAGAAGAGGGGAAGGTCAATCAATCAATACATTTATTGAGCTTCTGCTTTGTGCCAGGCATTGTGCTAAGTGCTGGGGATACAAAAAAAATGGCAAAAGACAATTCCTGCCCACAAGGAGTTTATAATCTAATGGGAAAAACAACATGCAAGGAAAGCAATCTACATACAGGACAGATAATTAAAACAGGGAAAACAGTAGACTTAAGCTGGGTTACAGAAGGCTTCCTGTAGAAGGAAGAGACTTTAGTTGGGAATTAAAGGAAGCCAGTAGGTGGTTTGGGGCAAACGATAATGAATCTTGTTTTGTGCATGTTGAGTTTGAAATTCCTTTGGGACATCATGAAGGGGGAGAAGGATCTATACCAGCTGAAGGTGAACCCACAACAATGACAGATTAAGGTTCTCAATTCAGGGGCATTGTAGAGAAAGTCTAGAGCAGTGATTTTCAACCTTCCTAATGCTGCAACCCTTTAATACTTGTATGTGGGCAAATCTGCATGTGGGTGTACCAGCCTGAAGACAGGTAGAAGAGCGGTGTCTCGGTTCCTAAGACCATTGAAATATGTGTTTTCCAATGGTCTTAGGTGACCTCTGTGACCCCTGTGAAGGGGTCGTTTGATCCCCAAAGGGGTTGCTATCCACAGGTTGAGAAGCACTAGTCTAGAGCAATGCTCCTTAAACTGTGTGTCACAAACCCTTATGGGGTCACGTAACTGAATATGGGGATCACAAAAAATTTGGAAAACAGTAAAAGGTTTCTGAATGCACAATGACCAAAAATCAATTCAAAATCAAACACATAATGAATCCAAGGTGTTTCTGGCAGCTCTTGTCTGCATTGTATCAAGCAACTTTACTGCAGCCTTGGTTCTGAACACAAAGTGTGTATACTTTGTACTGCATATGCCGTCACATCACACAGTGCCAACCAAGCACTGTCAGAACCACCTCAACTCAGATCAGAGACTATTGTATGTTATGAATTGCATTGAGCTGATTTACATACAAAATCACTAAATGAATTTTAACTTAGGATCAGGAAAGAATTTCCAACAATTTCTGAAATGGCCTTGAACATGCTTCTGCCATTTTATACTAGATATTTATGCGAAGTGGTATTCTCAGGATTGACAATTATGAAATCAAAATATCGATCAACTCTGAAAAACATTGAAGATGTTCTATGTACTGCAGTATCAAATATTCCACCAAGATTTAATTCTTTATGTAAAAATAAACAAACATATCCATGGTAAAATAAATGATAAAATTGTATGTATACCGGTAAAGAATTGTTTTAAAATAAATGTCTTGATGATTTATAATCAATAAATGTTTGATTTGTCTACCTGTTTTATATATCTATATACCTGGGGTCATATAAATATTTCTTGGGCAAAAAGATGTCACAAGTGGAAAAAGTTTAAGAAGCCCCAGTCTAGATGCTGAGTGAGAGGAGCAGAACCAGAAGAACATTGTACACAGTTACAGATATATCATATCTGTGATGACTGACTTTGGTAGACTGGGCTCATATCAGCAATGCAAGGTTATAAGACAACTCCAAAGGGCTCATTATGGAAAAGGCTATCCACATCCAGAGAAAGAATTACAGAGTCTGAATGCAGATTAAACCAAACTACTTGCTCTCTCTCTTTTGTGTTTTGTTTTGTTTCTTCTTTCTCACTGTTCACTCCATTGGTTATAATCCTTCTTGTTTTTTTATTTATTTAAATTTACTTTTAGTTTATAAGATTCAGTTCCAGAGTTGGTTATAATCCTTCTTTACAATTTGACTAATGTTTAATGTAAAGGTATTTGTAGATCCTATATTTGATTGCATGCTGCCATGGGTGGAGGGAGGAGGAGAAAATTTGAAACTCAAGAGATTGAGGAATGGATTGTTACAAACTAAGAGTAAATAAATTAATTAAAATTTAAAAACTTTTAAAAATATCCCAATAGAAAAAAGAGAGAAAAGTAGTTTCCCTCATTATCTCATTTTAATTTAAGTTTATTTTTGCTTTTGTTTTGTCTGATATCATGATTGCTACCCCCTGCCTTTTTTTACTTCATTAGATTTTGCTGCCGTCCATTATTTCAACTCTCTGTGTGTCTCTTATAAACAACATATAGTTAGATTCTGGCTTATAATTCATTTTGTGTAATGTTAATGGAATATAAGACCTTCCCCATCCATTAATAGGCCTATGGGACCACATGTGTCCCCTTTTCCTTAGAACAAGGGATGTGTTCCCATGTCTAAAGGTACACAGATATTTCAAACATGAATGTCTTGCTGCTTTGAGCTTCAGCTCAGTTCACAGCTGTGATACATCCTGAGTCACATAGAGCCCATTGGGGGAGGAGTTTGCCTAAGGGGAAGCTTGCTTACAGGGAGGGTTACTTACAGAAGGCTTTCACACCTTTTGATACTGAGTTAATTAGGCACTGAGTCACATGGGTTCTGATGCCTTCTGGCTCTGATCCTATTAGGCAAAAGCATATATGAGGTTGATACTTTGGGGCTCACTCATGGGAAGAATGTTTCTTTGTGATTTGGTCAGACAAGACTCTCGATAGTCATTGTTAAGGAGCCCCCCAGCTATGAATGTGAACCAACATGTTGGTAGCTCCCTGGTCTGGCGATTAGATATCTATCAATTACTGTGTTTTGACATTTGGATCCCTGTCTATTGGATTCTTTCTTGGACTACTTATATTTTCTTATCTGTCTGTTAATTAAAATAAGATCATTAACCCCTTTAAAGCTGTCTTTCCTTTAGAAAAGCATATCAAAGAATCTATGCTAGCAGCCCACCCTGTGTGCTAGTGTGGTTACTAATACATTCTGCTATCCTCTTCCATTTTATAGGTGAGCTCATCCCATTCACATTCACAGTTATGGTTACTAACTGTGTAGATAGTTCCTTCTATCCCATTTTCTTCTGTTTATTCTTTTCTCTTCATTACATTCTGTTTATTCTTTCTCTCTTTTTATCCTGTCCATCTTCAAAGGTCTATTTTGCCTCTAAATACTGCTCCTCTAATCTGCTCTCACTTTTACCATCCCCCCATTCCCCTCCCATTTCCCTGTTGGATAAAATAGATTTCTATACAGAATTGAGTGTGTGTGTGCCCTACATTTTACCTCCTCTGTAAAAACTCTTCTTTATTCCCCTCTTTTACATGAGAAATTTTTCCTGTTCTACCTCTTCCTTCCTTTTCTCCCAGTGGATCTCTCTTTCTCATCCCTTCATTTTTTTATATCATTCCACATAATTGAATCACACCCATGTTCTGTGTCTATGCAGCCTCCTTCTAACTGCCTTAACAATGATAAAGTTTTTAGGAATTATATGAATCATCTTCCCAAAACCAAATATAAATAAAAATGATTTATTGATTTAACCTTAAGGTTTCTTTTTCATGTTTATGTTTTTATGCTTCTCTAGAATCTTGGGTTTGAAAATCAAATTTTCTATTCAGCTCTGACTTTTTCATTGGGATTGCTTGAAAGTCCTCTAATTCACTGAATATCTATTTTTTTTCTTTGCAGTATTCTACTAATATTTGGTGTATATGTTATTTTGTGTTGTAATCATAGCTTTTTTGCCCTCTGGAATATCATATGCCAAGACTTCTGACCCTTTAAGGTAGAAGTTGCTAAAACTTGTGTGATATAGACTATAGCTCCATGATATTTGAATTGGTTCTTTCTGGCTGCTTATAATATTTTCTCCTTGACCTGAGAAGGCTGGAATTTGGCTATAATATTTTGGGAATTTTCATTTTGGGATCTCTTTCAGGAAGAGATTGGTAGATTCTTTCAATTTCTGTTACCCTCTGGTTCTGGAATATCAGGGCAATTTTCTTTGATAATTCCTTAAAATAGGATTTTTTTCTAACGTGCTTCTTAAATTATCCCTCCTCTTCTACTTTACAGATCTGTTGTTATTCCAATGAGATATTTTACATTTTCTGCAATTTCTTCATTCTTTTTACTTTGTTTTAATGTTTCTTGATATCTCATGGAGTCATTGGCTTCCACTTGCCCAATTTTAGTTTTTAAGGAGTTATTTTCTTCAGTGAGCTTTTGTAACTACTTTTCCATTTGACCTATTCTTTTTTTTTTT
>CM053587.1:333782515-333812644 GCA_028646515.1 Pseudochirops corinnae
GAGTAGTACCTGGATTGAATCAAGAACTTGCTAAAGGAACAAGTTACACTGTATTTTGACTTTTTCTGTTCTGTGAATGTTTGCTGAATAAATGGGGTTTATTATGCTGGTAATCTGAACCTTGGAAGTTGCCTTTGCTTGGCATTACACCAAGGTGAGTGTAATGGGAGTAGCCAGGGAAGTTCTACCCTTCCCCCTTCCTCATCCTCACCCTCTCATATATTATCTGCACTATCTAGAACACAGCCCATGGAGCCTGTGTAGAGCTGCTTACTTCCATTCTGGCTACTCCCAAGGACACCCATATTTAGTACTGAAGGATTTTGGGAAGACCCAGCAATATCTTGGTCCTCTTGAGGGCAGTAGGAGCAGGGTGCTGTGTTAAACAGAATTGTCCCCTAAGCCCAAAAGAGTTGCTAACTTAGTAGACTATGAAAAGGGAGACAAAGTAGATGGGAGGTGGGGGGGAGGGATGGAGGGTCCCTTTCATTCCCTCCATTATAAAAGTATCTTTGCTTCCTTTGACCAATCACAATCTCAAGGACTTTTTCCATCCTACTTGTCCTTTCCGGGATAATCACCAGCTTAACCATGCCTATCTCAGCATGTGGTGCCCAGAACTGGATATGACCCTCCAAATGTGACCTGGTCATGGCAAAGGATGATGGGATTCTCAACACCCTTCTCACTTTATCTTCCATCTGTTCTGTTATGACTCTACTCACTATTCCTGCAACTTTCCAAACCCAACACTAAAATATGGCCACCACTCTCCTATATGTGGTATCGTCCCTTATTAAAATGTAAGTTGCATAAAGGGCTAGGTCTGTTGTTCTTGCTTCTATTTTGTAGCCTCCTTCAGCCCCAGGTTCCCCATCTGTAAACCAGGGATAACACTTAAATTGCATACCTCATAGATGAGAAAATGCCTACAGAAGTACTTTGTAAATCAAAGGCACTGTGTAGATATAAATGGTTATTGTCACAATCCAAAGCCTAGGAATCAAACAAACTTTAAACCAATGTTTTGTTGAACTTTTCCCTTTTTTAAAGGTTAAAAAAGAAACAGGGAAACTAGTTCAGCAAACTAAGAAACATTTTATTAATAGCCTGGCATTATCCAAGGTATTCCACATTCACAGACCTCAGCCCTGCAAAAGAATGGTTAAGTGCGTTTTCAGCTTTCTTCTTCGGGGCTAAGCATGGCTATTATAATTCCTCAGAATTTGCTTTCCATTGCTCTGCAGTTGGTCTTCCCATTTGTGCTGTTGTGTGTATTGTTTTTTTGGTCCTGCTTGCTTTCCTTCTCATCAGTTCATTTATTCTTCCCATGCTTCTCTGAAGTTGTAGTTATCAACTATTTCAACACAGTTGCTAACTTTCAATGGCTGTTAAATAGCATAACACAGCAAACTCCCTCTAAAACATGTCCTTAGAGGCAGTGTGTCAGTGAATAATGAGATGTCGTGAAAGCCAGAAAGATCTGGATTCTAATCTGCCTCTGACACATACTGGGTGTGTAACTCCAGGCAAGGTGGCTTTCAACTGGCTGCCCCAAGTAACCTTCTAAGAACTGGAGAATAGCTGATGATCCTTACTGAAAGAAAGGCTCTTCTTTCTATGAATTCCCCACAGCAGTGAAATCACAGGTTCAATCCAAAAATAAGGATGAAACAAAGAAAAAGGAAACCACAACTTGTTAGTAAAAATGCACCAAATCTGGAGAGAGGTCTTGTATGAGATTTTGTTTTAATTCCAAGTATTGGTGCAATTTTGGGCAAGTCACATCCTTTCTGTGGACCTCACTGGTCTTATCTACAAAGTGAGCAAGTTGGCCTAGATGAGATGATCTCTGAGGTCTTTTAGCTACAAATCCTGTAAAATGATGAAAATGTAACTCCCAGGACATCAGATGTTTCCATATCACAACACCTTTGCATAACCTAGTTGGCTTAGATACAGCAGGTTTTGATACCATTAAAGCTGGAAGGAAATTTAGAGGTCTTCTAATCTAATCTCCTTATTTTATTTATTTTTGCAAGACAATTAAGGCTAAGTGACTTGCCCAAGGTCACACAGCTAGTAAGTGTCAAGTGTCTCAGGTCACATTTGAACTCAGGACCTCCTGACTCCAGGGTGAATGCTCCATCCACTGTGCTGCCTAGCTGTCCCTAATTTCCTTATTTTAAAGATGGTGGGAATTTCTATAGCCCTTTAAGGTTTACAGAGGCCATTAGACATTATCTCATTTGAATCTCACAATCACTCAGGTAGGTGTTATTTTCACTCCCATTTTAGAGATGAGAAAACTGAGGGAAGTCAAGTGGTTAGCCCGGCTAGTAAATGACAGAAGTAACCAAGCCAGGTCCTTTGATTCTACACCCCAAATACTTCCCACTGTCCTGAGCTGCACTGTTTTCTATGCCCTCTAACCTCTAAAACAGGTACAGTTTCAGACAGACAAATAAGCCCAAAAATAATCTTTCATGCCGGAGAGCTCCATGCTCATTTCAAGACCTCTCAAACGTCAGACCAGTGATATGCACCACAGGAAACTGATTGAGAGGGCCCTTTTAGGATTGACATCATCTTTATTAGTGCTCTCTGTCTCTGTCTCTTTCCATTTCTGTCTCTATCTCTCTCTGTTTCTCTATTTCTGTCTCTGGGTCTCTGTCTATCTGCCTCTCCTCTCTGTGCTGCCTGCTTGCCTGTCTGTCTTTGTTTTTATTTCCATCTCCCTGATTTTGTAGCTTTGTCTTAGTCTCCCTCTGTCTTTGTCTTTGTCTCTCTCTCTCTCTGTTTTTGTCTCTGTCAGTGTCTTTGTCTCTGTCCATCTGTCTCTGTTCTCTGGCACTGTCTGCCTGCCTGCTTGTCTGTCTCTGTTTCTGTTTCTGTCTCCCTGATTTTGTATCTTTGTTTCTGTCTCTTTGTCTCTCTCTGTTTCTGTCCCTGTCTCTCTGTCTCTGTAGGTCTATCTCTATTCTCTGGCACTGTCTGTCTGCCTGCTTGTCTGTCTCTGTTTCTATTTCTGTCTCCCTGACTTTGTATCTTTGCCTCTGTCTCTGTCTCTTCATCTCTCTCTGTTTATGTCCCTGTCTCTAGGTCTCTGTCTCTGTCTGCCTATCTATCTCTCCTATCTGATACTATTTGCTTGCCTTTCTTTCTCTGTTTCTATTTCTGTCTCCTTGACTTTGTAGCTTTGTCTTAGTCTCCCTCTTTTTCTTTGTCTCTCTGTCTCTCTGTCTCTGTCAGTGTCTGTGTCTTTGTCCATCTCTCTGTTGTGTCTGATTTTAAATTGGTAAATACAGAAAGCATAGAATTCCCCACCTGGTCAGAATCTGGGGAAAACCCTAATTAATGTCACAGCAAGGTGCCAGACTTTTGATGGCTTCAGGACAAGAGGTCTGCAACCCTGAAGAAGTGTCTTGCCTCAAACCCCTCTCTCTGTAACTGCCAGAGTTGATCTGTTTCATGGCTCCAGGAGCCTCAACCAGCATCTATAGGGTTAATTCCACAATTCCCTCCAATGCTGCAAATGACTGAGGCAACAGGTGCGACAGAGGCAAATCCCCCACAACAGGACTTTTGAGTCTATAAATCTACAGGGCAACCAATAGCCTGAATTCCTAATCAAGCCTATTTCCTTTATTAATCTCTGAGAGCTACAGTGATTTATAAGAAGGATTTTCATTTGGTACAGAAAATGAATTTCATTTCACAAACCTATAAGTGCAGTCAAATCAATTGTCCCCAGACCTTTCCTTTTTCCAGGGCGGCCCTTGCCCTGGTCTCTTAGCTTGATTGTTCCCTTACCAGATATTTACTTAAAAGCCTTCATTGGATTTCTCTTCCTTATGGAAATAATATTAGGTCTAGTTCTAATAATGTTACCAGTACCAATTGCTGGGCCTCCAGGTGGCCATTTTTTTAGGAAGCTGTCCCACAGGAGATGATAAAGTAGCAGAACTTGTGGACTTAACCTGTAACTACTTTCCCATTCATTTCATGTTATCACCCTTCTCACAATTTCTATTCCAGGTAGACTGGTCTGCTGGCTGCTCCCCAGGCAGGGAATTCCATGTCTTACCTCTGGACCTCTGTATAGGTGGCTTGCCACATCTGGAATGTTCTCTCAAGCCTATACCCCGTAGATTCTGGCTTCCTTCACAGTACGGATTGGACTCTCCTCTTCTATAAGACTTTCTTGATTCCCTCAATTAATACTCTCTTTCTTCCCTTGCATCTCTTTGCCCTCTTCCATTTCTTTGTATATACTGAGTATTTACTTCTCTGTTGATATGTTGTATCTGTCAAGTGAATGCAAAGTCTGATGGTAAAGATGTTCAATTTTTCTCTGTGTTGCTTGTGCCTGGCGCATAGTAGGTGATCAAGAAATGTTTGGTGAAGTGACTCCTCATTTTTCAGATGGAGAAACTGTGGCTCTGAGAAATGAATGGTTTTGTCCAAGGTCAGTGAGCTCAGATGTAAGAGTTTCCATGAGGGGACAGGAGAGAATCGGCTTAATGGATCTGATGAACGAGGGATTCAGTGTTTTCAACTTAGCCCAATAGGGTAAAGCCAAAAACAAAGGGTGCCATTTGCAAAGAGGCAAAGAGGAGGATTTAGACTTGATGTCAGGAAGAGTCTCCCAACAATCTGGGCAGTTCCCATGTGAAACAGAATGCCTTAAGAGGTACTGAGGTGTTCAAGCAAAGGGTAGATGACCATCTGAATGAATGAAAGCAACCTCCCCACACTTCCCCATTTCTTAAATATTTATCATATATGTGCCAAGCACTAGGTTATTTGCTGAGGATACAAATACAAGAGCAAGCTGACTCCCACCCTCAAGGAGCTTACATTCTGATGAGGGAGACAGGGCTGCTTTAGAGAAGATCCTTTTTCAGGTTCAAGTTGAACTGAATCTGTGAGGTCCCTTCCAACTTTGAGAGTGTGTTTTTGGATTCCAAATTTCATGTGCTTTCTACAGTTTAGAGATGGAGAACCTGTGGCCCTCTAGGTCCTCAAGTGTGACCCTACCCCTTGACTACACCATACTCAAAGATACCTATGTTGATTTTTTAAGGATGGGCATCTCCTGGTTGGGGCATGGACAGCAGATTATCACACAGCTCCTACACATTGGACCTGTAACCCCTGTCCCAAGGCCCATTGGTTAGGGACTCTCTCTTTTTTAGTGGAGATGAAAGTCCTGCCCCGCATGAGGGGCAGGGTAGAGTTGGGGAGAGGTAAGATCTTCAGTTTCCAGCCTATCCCTTTGGGGACTCTCCAATCCAAGTTTCCTTTTGAGTTTCCGTTCAGGACTCCTCAGGGTCAGTCCCATTGGGGCTTTTCAGGATCAGTCTACTCAGGGGACTATTTCAAGTGAGAGTCGTCTTTCAGGACTCTCCAAAGGTCTAGTCCCTTCTTTGTTTTCTTCAAGGATTAAAGTTGGCTTCCCACTTTGAGAGAGAGGATGGAAGAGGCTAATTCTACTTCGTCTTGCTGAAGGAAAAGACTTTGGGGAGACACAAACTGCGTTGGCATGTTCCATCATGCCCCTATCACCAGCTTGCTATTTTAGAAACTTCAAGGAGTCTCCCCTTGGGTGAGATCCAGGACCCTCTCTCTTGGTGGAGCTGAGTTATCTCACTCTCATGGGAGAGCACTTTCATTCTGTATTGTCTGATATATAGACCCTCTGATGTCTGTTTTGCTACTATTTGGATAAATGGATTTCTTTGCTATTTACTATGTGTGTTCATTGTGGAACTGGTATTAGATTGGAAAGGGATCAAGTCTTGGATGTAGAGTTTGAGGTCTCCTCTCCCCAGAAATGACAAAGCAATCAGAAGTTAGATAGAATCTGACCATATCCTTTCAATGAGCAATATATATGGGACCAGATAGACATACTTGTAGCCAGTATCCCCTCTCTCTGAGGAGAGTGGAGTGGCCTCTGGTCCTAACCTCCTGCTTCCCAGAGAAGAATGATGGGAGAAGAGGCTAGAAATGGGGATTCTGCCTCCCTTTGGGCCACATTCAGTGACAGTCCTCTCTCCTTCCATGTGGAGTCCCCACTGGACTTGGGGTGGGGTGCTAACCACTTGTTACAGTGGAAAAGACAGCTTTTGGGTCCAAACACCAACTCTTCAGCCTGATATTAAAAGTGATGGGGATAAGAACTATATCTGTAATTTCACTGATAGGGGGAGCTCTGTGGTAAGGAAATTCCTCTTAGCAAAGCAATTTAAAGGATGAGGTGTCTAGAACACTGACTAAATGACTTGACCAAGAAGCAACAAGATAGCACTGTGGATAGAACTCTTGCCCTGGAGTCAGGAGGACCTGAGTACAAATCCAGTTTCAGGCACTTACTAGCTGTGTGACCCTGGGCAAGTCACTTAACCTCAATTGCCTTGAAATGAATAAATACATGATTTACCAGGGTCACAATCCATATCAGAGGCAAGATGTGACCCAAGGTCTTCTGGCTGTTCAATGCTGCCTCATAAAATCCCTCTATGATCTGGTTCCCACCTGCCTTTACAATCTTCTTTCATGTACTAATCTTCTTACAACATTCTCCATCTTATCCAAACAGGCTTACTAGCTCCACATCAATTTATCCATACATCATATCCCATCTTCCACCTCCATGCCTTTGACCAGATGGTCTCTTGTATCTGAAATCTACTCCCTCCTCACATTTACTTTGTAGAATCCATGCCTTCTTACACTAAACAGCTCAGGGTCTTTCCTGATCTCCCCAGAGAGAAACACTGTCTCTGTCTTGAAATTATTTTGTATCTCTAGGATACCAAGAGAAAACATGGAAGGCATGGAGTTTTCTGGATGGGTTCCATGTAGTAGGAAGATGCAGTCAAGAGTCACGTAGAATGGGCAGGTATAGAAGGATGCTTGAGGGAACTGTAAGTCAATGAAATCACAGTTCCATTGGAATGTTTGGAATCTTTGAGTAACTTTGTCTTTTCTTATCCACACATATGGAGTAGATCATCCTCCTCAACAGAAGCTAAATTTTTTGAGAGCACGAATGTCTTCATTTTTGTCTTAATCTATCAATTAGAAATATCTATTAAAAGCTTTGTGAAGGCACTGTGCCAAATGGGTAAAATGGAAGGCAAAAATGGCTCCTGCCCTCTGGGAGCTTATATTCTAATGTGCAAAGCAACATGTACTTTCATAAGTATAATAGGAACTGACCAACTGTAGTACTACATAGGTGTGTATACATACATATTCACATACATATATGTGTATACATACAAGCGCACACATATGTAGATATAGATAGACACACATACATACGAAAATGCTTATACAGGGTGTCCCTAAAGTCAGACACATAGGAAATCTCATTAGCTATGCATATTTTCAAGAAATGAAATGAACGACATTTTCAACATTTTATTTAATCAGCGTAAATTTTAGCCATGACAATTTCATATGGAATAAAAGCTTTCATTAGCTATTGGGGACTATTTTCCATATTAATGAGATTAATTTAATTAATTAATGAGATTTCCGGTGTGTCTCCTATGAAATCTCGTTTATGCTAATGAGTAGATGAGTAGAATAGACAGAAGGTAGCCTTACAGGGGAAGGCACTAGCAACCGGGGGAATCTTGAAAGTCCTCCTGAAATAAGGTGGTGTTTGACTGGTCTTCATATACTCGTGATCCAGTACAATGCCTTACATGTAACTGAATACCCCCCACCCTTACTCTCCAATTTTGGAGCCATGATTTCCACCATTGTTCCTGAAGAGGGCATATGAATCTATTTCCCTCTTGCCCCAATCACCATCTCTGTAACAACATTATGGATCAAAATGCTACTCCCTGGACACCATTCCCATGTGTGATTTTCCACTATTAGAATATAAACACCTTGAGAGTAGAGATTATTTACTTGTAAATTTGTGTTCACTCATATAGTATCTCCTTTACAACTTACCTGATAAGGGATCATTCTCACTTTGGCTTCAAGACTGCTGCTATCAGAAAACCCACTCCCTCCCACGTCAGGGATTTCCATTAAATTTACCATTATTAAATTTGTCCTTTCACCAGCCTTCATTTTTATCTGAGAAACTTTCTCCCATCACTCCCAGTTCTACCTCTGGGGACAAGCAGAATAAAAACGTTGGTCAATAAGCATTTAATAACCCCCTACTATGTGCCAGGCACTGGGTTGGGGATAGAAAGAAAAGTATTAGATAGTCCCTGCTCTCAAATAACGCAGACTATAACGGGGTAGAACAACACAGAAACAGTTATGTACAAACAAGATATAGACAGGAGAAACTGAGGCTATCTAGAATTAAATGAGATTGGCAAAGGATTTACTTTAAATGTTTTTTAGGTTTATAAATCAAGGGCTGAAAAGACCTTCAGAGGTGAAACTAGGCCAGTTTATTTCATAGATGTAGAAACTGCAGCCCAGGGAAATTCGTGATTTGCCAAAAGTCACACAAGCTTTGTCAGAGATGGGATTGAGGCTGGGCATTGTCTTATCTCCTCCGAGTTCCTCCAATATATCCTTGTATGTTATGATCGATTTCAAAGCCTTTCTCTAGATGCCCCTGGACACTCTCCATTTTCCTACCTAAGGACAAGACTGAACACCATACTCTTGATGAGATCTGATAAGGGAAGAGCACAGACATTCTTATCCTTGGATAGAATGCCTCTCTTAGCAGATAAAAGGATAGCTGTAGTTCTACTCTTAGTGGTGCTGTGGACAGCTTGGTTACTGGTGGTAGGTGGAGGAGAGGGCTTTATCTTTTCCCAAAAGGCATTTGACATGGGGCATTACTGTTCCTATCAGGAAAAGCAGTTTTGGAAGCCAGCAAGAGAGGAGCAACCTTCACCCTTGCTTGCTGGGACTTCCCAGAGTGTTTCCAGAGATAAAGGCTCCAGACATTTATGTGATAATTTCCTGGGATGGGTGGAAACACCCCACATTCCTATCATCATTTTCTCAGCAAGAGTTCAAAGGGCAGGGCTTTGTAGCTCACGTATCCCCATAGTATCTGTGATAGGGAGCGGCAGACGGGTGGACAGAGGGGTCACTCCTCTTGTCCTGTCAGCACAAAGAAGTCATTTCACTTGATCAAGGTCATACAATGAGGGAAGAGGTAACAGTTCAGATTGACAAGAGGGCCTCGGATAGCAAAAGCAGCAGAAATAGTGATGGGCTCCAAAGTCAGGTCCTGACACTCCTGTGACCCAACCAGACAATTCATCTCTCTGAGCGTAGGTTTCCCTATGAACAATGGGGATAGTGATATCTCTCGTACCTACCTTGCATGGTTGTTGTAAGGCTCAGATGAGACACGAGGCCTTCCCGGCACTTCCTGTTTGTTAGCACACCTTTCCTGCAAAATTACCATCTATACCTTGTATTAAGACTACAAGTTCTCTGAGAGCAGGGACCATTTTTTCTTTTGCCATTGCATCCCCAGCATCTAACGCGATACCTAGCATCGGGTAGGTACTTAAGAAATGCTTGGTGATTGTGTGGTGATGATAATGAAGCTGAAGATGAAGAAGAAGATGAGGAGGAAGATGGTGATGATGATGATGAAGATGAAGATAATGATGATAGTACTTTATGTAGTGCTTTTACCACAACTAAAGTTGTGAACAGTTGTTAGGAATGCCTGTTTCCTCATCCCTCAGGTTTTGTGTTTCATGTAACCAAAATTAAGTATCATATGCTCAGGGCACATGTGTATCTCTATTGGGAGAGAGAGAAAAGGATAGATATGTAGAAGGTAAGCCCCTTGAGGACAAGGACTGTTTTTGTTTGTACAGAATAGGGTCTGGCATATAGTCTTTGATGAATTGAATTGAATTGGAGACTATCTTTTGTCTTAAAGGAGTTCTCAGTCACTTAATTTTGGAGGCTACCAAGACATAGATGACTTTTCATATGAGCTAGAGAGTGAATGAGGGAAATAAAGAACATGTTGTATGTGGATCATAGGAGAGTGGAGAGGAAACTGGATTTGGAATCTGAAGACCTAGATTCAATTCTGTGTCAGGCTAAAGTGAAAAAAAAAAATAAACCCTGCTGGATTTGGTGACAGGGAACCATAAAGAGCTATTATGGGAATAGAGAAGACTGGGCTTCATCTTCAGAGAAGGGTACTGGAGCAAAGAAACCCTGTTCTCCCCCAAAGAGTAATGTGAAACAGTCACCTGCCCCAAAAGAATTCGTGGAAGATCTTAACTCTACTATTTACTAGATGTAAATGGGCCAAGTTAAATTTTGGGCCATTGGGCAAGACTGTGAGCAAGTTGAATCTTCTTTCCTGGACTCATTTTCCTCATCTGTAAAATTAGGAAGTTGGCTGAGACGATCTCTAAGATCTTTTCCAATTTGAAATCCTGGGAGTGAGCTGAGAGCCTTGGGCTGACTCCCCATATGACAACCTCTCTGCAAGTCTAATCACTGATAATGGTTGCTCAGGATCTCTAGTTTCTAGGTTGTGTTACTGAACAAGGCTCCTGGGAGGAAAAGTTGTTGAAAATGTTTGGTCACTATAGAAATGGCAATCATTTTGTAGTCATCCTCCTCCTCCTCTTTTTCCTCTTCCTCATCCTATTCTTCCTCCTCGTTCTTCTCCTCTCCTTCCTCTTCCTCTTCTTCCTCATTCTCTTCTTCCTCTTCCTCTTCTTCCTTCTCTTCTCTTCCTCCTCCAACAACAACTATTCTGACTATTAGTAATGATACCAATGAAGGCTCTAGAATGGATTTTCTCCTCACCTTTACCTCTTAGAATCCCCAGTTTTCTCTGAAACTCAGTTCAAATGCCACTTGCCATATGAAGCCTTCCCTGATTTCTCCCACATCTTAGTGCCCTCTCAAAAAATACCTTCCTTGGTATAGCTATCCTCTGCCCTCATCTCCCCTGATAGAAGGTAAGTCCTTCAGGCAAGCACCATCTTTCTCTTTGTCGTTTAATTCCCGCTTGCCTAGCTCAGTGTCTGGCAGTTACTAAGTGCTCAGGGATTCATTGATTGATTGACAGATTATTTATTCCTTCCACCACCAGAATCCCTCCCCCCTCCCCCAGGCTCCTTGAAAAGGTCAATCCATCTTTAGTAGGAAGGAGGGAAAGGTATTTGATGAGCTGCCCTATCAATGGCTAATTTAGCTGATTACAGTGGAATCTTAGGCTGCCTGAGACTGGGCCCAGGCCAGCAATGCATTAACTCTGCTGGTGTCTCTGTGTCTCCATCACCCTCCACTGGGGACAAAAGGGGGGTGGTTAATTCCTGAAAACAAGCCCCATCTGATGGGCTTTTATTAAGCTCAGTCCTTGTTTTATCAGGTGCTGGGTAAGAGGTTCCCTTCTGAAGCCAAGTGTTTCTGCCTGCCCTCCTAGGCCTTTCTGGGGAGAATGGTGTGTTGGGAGAGATGCCAGGGCAGACTTCACAGGCTGCGCAGAAAGCTGCACTCTCTGTGCTGAGTCACTATGAGGTTATCATTTCTAGATTTTTCTCCATCTCCTCTGTGAACCTAACATATAGTACCTGCAGTTCCACCATTAGGGATTCATTCCTTTGGGTTAAAACATTGACCATTTCAGACAGGTCTCTTGGAGAAGCAAGAATCCTTGGAGGGATAACACATTGAAGGAAGTTCTCACTAGGGCACAAATAGCTGATATCTGAATTTATATAAGAGTTTTGACAGAAAGAAAAGAGAGAATAAAATAATAGGATCAGAGTTTTCTGTAAGACACTGTAGAGATACTCTGGTCCAACTCCTGCTTTACAGATAGGGAAATTTCACAGAATTGTTGAAAGTTTCATTTTTGTCTCTATCTCCTGAGTCCAAAGACAGCTAGGTAGCACTGTGGCTAGAGCACTGGGCTTGGAATCATGAAGACTCATCTTCATAAGTTCAGATCCAGCGTCAGACACTTAACTGTGTGACCTTGGACAAATCACTTAACCCTGTTGGCCCCAGTTTCCTCATCTGTAAAATGAGCTGCAGAAGGAAATGGCAAACCACTCCAGTAAGTCTGCCAAGAAAACTCCAAATGGAATCATGAAGAGTTGGACATGACTGAAACTCCTGAACGGCAAGTCCCCTGAGTCCATAATATAATACATTTTAAAATCATAAATCTAGAGCTGTGAGAGATTTCAGAGACTATGTAATAACACATGCACATATAACACTTTAAAGTTTGCAAAATTACACACACACATATTTTGAAAGTATAACTACTACAAAATCATATAAAAGATTAATTAGTTGAATTTCTTTTATGCTCATTTCCTTTTGCTGATTCTGAATAATAACATTTTTTTTTTTTGCTTTTGGAGGTAAGAAGGCAGGGAAATTGGGGCTAAGTGACTTGCCGAAGGTCACTCAGCTAGTTTGAACTCAGGTCCCACTGAATCCAGGGATGGTGCTGTATTCACTGTGACACCTAGCTACCCCTGAATAATACATTTTAAATTCTAATTTTAACAATTTGTGGGTGGATGCCAATTGAGAGGTAGATGCAATTGTCTTTCTTGGCCACCTTGGTCACTTGATCAGTGTGTGTTAGATACTGTGCGTGTGTGTGCGAGTGCATGCGTGTGTGTGTGTGTGTGTGTGCATGTGTGTGGTCATGCCAAAACTGTCACATAAGCATGAAAACTTCATTTTCTGTATGATCTTAAAGCTAGGATTGCAAGTTCATCCCTTTCAGTCATTGAGCAGCAGCTAGTGAAAATGATTATAAGATCTGAAAACTGATTGGAGCAAGATATAGCACAAGATGGTGGTTTTGGTGAATTTTAATAAGAAATACCCATATTTAAACAACATAAATAGCCTTTCAATTGTTGGGTTTTTTGGTAAGTTTGTAGCATTTATACTTTAAGCTTATTAAAGCTTACAACTGCACTAAAGCTTCTGGAAACGTGTATTTACACACATGTGTGCATATGCACACTGTACATATACATACATGTTCATAGTTACATTGACATTGACTGTGCTGGCCCTCGATGCCTGAAGACCAGCTGTGTTACATTTCACCCTTCCATTAGGGTTCTTTGCTACCCTTAAGGGGTATTATAGGTGCTTACAGTCTATGCAGTTGGCTCTATGCCATAGTAATGGTATTCCTTCAATTGTAGGGGGGATACACTGAACCCCCAATTCCATTTGGGTGCTAACAGTTGGATTAGTTTTTACAGATGAATATTTACTTCAGGATGTATAATCACAAATAACAAAACTTATTCCCTAACTTGTGGTAGGTATGTTTCCCCTTCCCATACCACCTTGGTCTCTTGGTTCATAGCTTAGCTCAGTTCCTATAGAGTGTTAAGTCCAAAAGTGGGAGGGGGGCAGCACTTGAGTCCCAGACACCCTGGCTTCTCTGGACTTCCCTGCTAGACTAGCTGACTGTAATATCCCACCTAGAACCCTGGTTCCAAGGTCACCATGACTCAATCTCCTGAGTCTAGTGATTCTGGTGGGGATCGCTGTCTGAATCTGAAACTGGAAAGGGAAAATGGTGTGGCACAGAAACAACTCTGCCCCCCCCCCCATTTCCCAAAGCCAGGGTGAAAGGAAGGGAATCCTTCCCTTCTTACCAATTGGGTTCATGACTTCCATGCTATGGGTGGATCGTTATCTTTATCTTCTGGTCACAGCAGGAAAGACAGTGACCTTCCCAGTCTCCCTATTTTTAAAGACAAAATCTATTCTGGATGGAAGACTACCCTCATCTATCTGGTAGTGGATGCCGACTGCCTCTACGTTAAGTCATCTGGGCATTTTCCAAATGACTTCTTTACACATCTCCCTTCATTTGAAATTTCTTGTCCTGGTCAAATAGAAGGGGGTGTATTTTTAAACTAAGTCCTCATCCCAAATTCAGGTTCTTGTTCCCAATTTGGAACCTGTGGTCTCTGGGAAGGCATAAGTGATGGTTTTTTACTTGCTTCCCAATGCCATACATTTGAGCCTGAAAATAGCCAGTCACAGCATCGTATACAATCCCAACATACCAGTGAAAATCACAATTATCCCCCAATATAAACTTTTGCAGATTCAACAAAATGAGTAACATTTTATAGGGTTCATCAAATATCTCTGCTTGTTCAGCCTTAGCCTTACAGACCCTTTCTCAGCCCCTAAGCAAAGGAAAGAAAAACTGACTTCTGTCTCTCACAAAAACCTGCTGTCCTCACTTTGGGGAACTCTCTCTGCAGCGATTAAGGCCAAAGGGTCATCTTGGTCTTTCCCCTTTCCTAGATGACCCCTTGGCACCTACATAGTAGGCGTCATAGAAATATTAATTATTATTCTTCATTTTATCGGTACCTTTACAAAACTCAATAATACAGAATGCATTGGCCTTTCAATATTTAGGATTCAAAACTATAGACAGTAGCAGTGTTTAAACGCTTAAGTTATCAGCAAATGAAAAGTTTAAAATTATTCATTGCAATTAAATACACAGAATATAGTAATACAAAAATATTATTTAATTCATCAGGCAATCAACAAATAAAGTTTGTGAAATTATGCCAAAATAACTGATTTATGAGGGAACTCATGAAAGGGAAAAAATTGACTATTTCCAGACCAAAAAATTGCCAAATTTCTCTAAAATCTTTCAGTCTAGAACCAAGATTTCCCAGCAAAGAATCTTTCCAAGGATCCTTGCAAAAGCAAAAGGCCTAATTTTATCCTAGACAAGGCCCCAGTGTGATACTGATTCCCTGGCCCAAGCTACTTGAGGAAAAGGTGTGTTATATATTTACCTCTTTCCCCAAGGTTCTCCAGTACCCTTAAGGGAGTTGGGGGTGTCTAGGCTCCCTCCAAGTGGCCCAGCTCCCACTAATGGCATTCTCTTCAATTGTAGGATTGATCCTCTGACTCCAGTTTCTTTCGACCACTAAAAGTTGGATTTAAAAAATGAACCCCTGCCTATTGGCTGGGGAGAGCAAATTTCAAATGGTGGAAATCTGTAATGGGGCTTGTCTTGGGCACTCCCAGATTGTCCAACATGGAGATGACTCTTTGAATGTCTGTTCAGTCAAAAAGGCTGCATTTTTCCTACTGGCCAGATGGAGAGAATCTCTCTTTTTCTGTTCACTCTTCCCTGTTTCATTCAGATAGTGAAGATCAGAGTTCCCTCACATCAAGGGCACCAGAATGAGAACCTAGAGTGAAGAATTCCACCTTTACTATCTTTTATCCCTGCTCTGAGAATGGGCCTGGAGGTGTTTGTTTCCCAGTTTCAGGAGCTGGCAGAGATGCCCCACCAAATGCTGAGTTTGAGCTAGGGTAACCTTAGAGCCAAGATGACAGGTGGGATAGTGTGGCAAAGGCCAGCAGAGAGGCCTGAGATGTGAGCTTGGGGTCAGGGGTTAGGGCTGGGACTGCAATTGTGCTCTATAGGAACTGAGCTAAGCCATTTGTATATTTGTTGTTGGATCTTTGGAAAGAAATATTCCTTTGTAAATGTTCTTAATTGATTGTTAGTGGTTAAATGGAACCAGAGTGCAGGGGACCCTCCCCCCCACAGTAGGAGAGAACAACATTCGTTGGGGATTGAGCCATTTACAGAGCCAGTACCCCTTTAAGAGTACCAGAGATACACACATACACACACACACACACACATACACACACACGTATGTGTGTGCACACATACAGACATGGGCACTTAGCATATTTACAATGTATGTGTGTGTATATCGGTAGGTAGGTATGTGTATATATGTATATATGAGAGAAAGAATTGTTTCTCTCCTATATTAATAACCAATTATTAATTGAGATTAGGTTTTCCCTTTCTATTTCCTGATTCATAGCTCAGCCTTTCAAGGTCATTTTTTACCTTGCCCCAAAATTTGCCCCAAGCAGACCATCTTATCTAAGTGGAATCCTTATCCCACCACTGTTGAGTGTTCATTGACTAGCTGAAGGATAGATCCTTTTGAACAGATTGGCCCAGGACTGGGAGTAGTCTGGCTTGAGATAAGTCTCTCTTTGTCTGTGAGTTACATAATCAAAGTCATGTATCTAATCACTCATTAGAATAAGCCCACCTCTCATTATAATATCAGTTCTCTCATTAATTATTCACCAATCAGAGTCAATTTCTGTCTATAGGGAACACCTACTCTTCCAAGGGCATATAAGCATTGATTGGCTTTCATAAGTCATCTCTGGTTTATGAGAGAAAGCCAAATGACCATCATTTTATTAATTATCTGCTAGCCATAATTAATAAAGTTGATCATTAATTCCCCAGAAATTATGTATCTCAGACTTTTTATGTCACACATATACGTGTATATATTTGTATACATACATACATGCCTATGTATATAGTTGTATATACACCATATATTGTAAATATAAGGTATATAGATATTACATGTGTGCCTATACTATACAAATGCCAGTTTTTATTACTAGCTACTATTAAAGCACCATAGAAATGAGATCTACCATCATCATTGTTATTTCTGCCACAAATGCCTGCTGAATTCAAAGATTAGAAATACAGTCCAGCCCCTTCATTCTACAGGTGAGGAGCACGGAGACCAGAGAATGAAGAACTGCCATCAGCTGTCATCCTGTCCTGATTGTCCATCATAATTCCTGGTACAGAGTAGGTGCTTAATAATTAGAATAGCTAGCATTTCTATGAGACTTTAAGGTTTGCAAAGTACTTTATAAATATTTTCTCACTTGATCCTCACAATAATCCTGGGAGGTAGGGTCTATTATCACTTTAATTTTACAGATGAGGAAACTGAGGTAGACTGTGGTTAAGTGACTTGTCAAGGATCACAGAGCTAAGAAATGTCTGAGGGTGGATTTGAACACAGAACTTCCAGGCTCCAGTTCAGCACCTTTACCCATTGGGTCAACCAGCTGCCTTTATCATCAGTTAACAATGTTTTTCTTCTTTCTCTTTTTAAAAAGGCCAAGGGAAAGATAACCTTTTTCTTTTAAAAATGTTTTAATTTTATTTTTTTCTCATTAAATGCAAAAACAATTTTAATATTTTAAAATAATTTTTGAGTTCCAAATGATGTACCAGGCACTATGTTAGCTGATAGGAATACTTTCGTTTGGCACATTGACAGATATAATGAATCCAGAGGAAAACAAGCAAGATGATGAAGGGGCTTGAGACCATGCCATTTATGTACTGCTTGAAGAAACTGAAGAATATGAAGACAAGATGGAGGAATAGCATGAGAGCTGTCTGAAGGGTCACCACAAGATAGCTTTGCTCTGCCTCTTCCCAGAAAGCAGAACCAGAAGCAATAGGTGCAAGTTACAGAATAGTAAACTGAGGCTTGGTCTAAGGAGAGAAGAACTAAGCAATTTTCCTAAGAGAGCTGTCCAAAGTGATGTGGATCATGCTGGTAGAGAGTGGATTCCCCCTCACTGGAGACCTCCAAGCAAAGCTAAGGATGATCAGTTCATCTGTCACACATGATGTGGACACTCTTCATGCTTGGGTACAAGTTGGAATTCATCAGTTCAACTCAATGCAATTTAACAGGGATATGGACCTTTCATGGGGGGGTGGTGGTGGGGGTGGAAGGAGAACACTTTCCCTAGTGAAACATGCACTCTAGTTCCTTCGGTGGCACAGGAAACTTCTTATTGGTCCTCAGTGCCTTGGTTGCCTCCTGAAAGTTGGCAACTGAGAGTTGGAGAGACAAACTCTTCTTGAAGAACTTCCCTTTTGGTGAATTAGGAGAAATGACTCCACCCTCTTTTGAATACTTCTGCCTTGAAAGTCTTTCTCTCTTTTTTTTTCATGCTTCAAACACTTTTTATTCAAACATATGCATATATTCGTTTATTAAATTGATATGAGTTGAAAGACCATGAGGTGAATCCAGCCTTGGGCATTTGACACTTATTAACTGTGTGACCTTAGGCAAGTCACTTAACTCAGATTGCCTAAAAACAAATAAACGAACAAACGAAAAAGAAAGCTCTTGAGGTATAGTGAATAGAGTCCTGGAATGGTAAGGAATAGTAATAAAATATTAACAGAATTTGTATACTTCTTCCACTTTGGGAGTCTCTTAAAGCACATTCTCTCCCTTGGACTCCTAGATTAGAGTGAAACAAGCTGGGGAGATTTCTCTTCCCTCCTACCCCAGGAGAAGCATATGATGATGGGAAGAATGGAGTTGTCCAGGTGAACATGAGACTAGACTTTCAGTATCTGGATGCCTTTTCCTGACTTTCTGTCTCCTTTCCTGAGTGGGCACAGGTATATATCTTGTAATCTCAGGTGGATTGGGGAGGAGAGTAGGGGAGTGGCAAGTCTCAGATTCATGTAATTAGTTGATCAGGAGCTCCCGATCATCTTTGCTACAGACAAAAATGAAAAAGAAAAAAGTCCTGCCCTGAACAAGGTGACATTCTATTGAGAGGTCCCTTCCAACTCTCAGATTTTATGTTCCTATGATTCTGACAATTTATGACTTCCCGCCATTCTCAAAGATGATAAATTGATGGTTATTATTTCAGGAAACCCCAAGAAGGTGGTGGTAGGGGAATTATCTGGATGTCTTATCTTGTATTATTCTAAGGAAACCCCAGTGCTTTTCAGGGTCTTGCTTCCAACTGATAAACCATCACTTTTATATTTGAGTTATAAGGGTGGCTCTTGCTGGTTGGCTGAACAAGATCCCTTTGACTGCATTGGGAATGCATGTCATTATTGAACCATGGACTTTAAATTGAAGGAAAACCTTGGTCTTAATCTAGCCTACATGGTTTTTGGTTTCTTTTCTTTTTTTTTTCTTTTGAAAAAGAATAAGGGGAAAAGACCCTTTTTATTTCCATATGGGTCATGTTAAGGAAAATATATATAGAGAAAAAAACTTAACTCTATTATAGGCAGGAGTCTCATTAGAGTGGCCTGGAAAAGGTTAGCCAATTTACAGACTATACATCTTAATCTCCCCTCAATAACAGAGGCAGTATGCTAACCTGGAAGGTGGGGTGAGGGAGAAGGGGAGAAAGTTTGGGCCAGCAGAACCTGGCTCTGAGCCAAAGAGTGAGCCAACCTGATTGTGCCTTCTTTTCATTTTCATGACTGCTATCCCTCATTAGCACCATATATATTGATTCAGAGAAGTGGGGGGCGGTACCTCTCCCTAACAGCTCCAGGAAATGGAAGACCAGGAGGAACTACTGAGATCCAGCCATCGTCAGTGGAAACCCCATTCCCTGCAGGTGCACCGGGGATCAGTTTCTTTTGAAGAGAATCAAGGGAGGAAGGAGGATGTGTTGACTCAGGGGAGTCGGGTAAGCAGGGTGTGTAGCCTTTCACCTGTTGCCATCTGGTTTTCATCCACGTTGGCAGCTTCCAGTTAATCTCATTTTTGAAGAAATGGATAGACTGAGGATAAGGGACCTCAGCTCCATCCTGTTGTCTGTTTCAGATATACCACTAACCTTAGCCTTGAAGGGTAAGGTGCTGTGGTTGACAGAGAACTGAAATTAGGTTGAAATCAATGGAGA
The DNA here is from genome assembly GCA_028646515.1 of Pseudochirops corinnae. NCBI lineage: Eukaryota > Metazoa > Chordata > Mammalia > Diprotodontia > Pseudocheiridae > Pseudochirops > Pseudochirops corinnae. Next base: position 333,802,082 of record CM053587.1, read on the forward strand.
ACTGTATTTGAATTTGGTGTTGAGGAGGCTAAGTGGTGGGGTGGATAGAGTGCATGACTTGGAGAGAGCAAGATCTGGGCTTAAATCCTGTCTCAGACACCTACTAGCTGTGGGACCCCAGGCAAATCATCTGACCTCTATTTACCTCAGAGTCCCAATCTGTAAACTAGAAATAATAATGGTACTTACCTGGGTTGTCCTGAGGATGAGATCACATGTGAAAAGTGCTTTGCAAACCTTAAAGTACTATGTAAGAATAGTTAACATTTATACTGTAGTGTTGTTCAGTCATTTTCAGTCCTGTCTGACTCATCATGACCCTATCTGGGGTTTTCATGGCAAAGATACTGGAGTATTTTATCATTTCCTTCTCCAGCCCATTTTATGGATGAGGAAACTGAGGCAAAAAGGGTGACGTGACTTGCCCAGGGTCACATAGTAAGTGTCTGAGGCCACATTTGAACTCAGGAAGGTGTCTTCCTTGACTCCCGGTCCAAAGCTCTGTGCACTATGGCGCCTCCTAGCTGCCCTATAGCTTTACACAACACACACACAATATTATGCACACATATGTATGCATGTGTGTGCATACACATACACATGCATACATGTATGCACACAGTTTTGTGTGCATATATACATATATGTATGTGGGCATATATGATGCATGTATATATATATGTATATATATACTCACTTATATGTGTATACACTCACAACCTACTTATATAGCTTTTACTCTGTGCAAGGCATTATACTAAATGTTTGTATTATTATGTCATCTGATCCATATGACAACCCTGTGAGGTAAGTGTTATTATTGCCCTCATTTTACAGGTGGGGAAACTGAGGCTGATGAGGTAAACTGACTTGCCTGAGGTCACACAGCTAGTATCTGAGGTTGGATTCAAACTCAGGTCTTCCTGACTCCAGACCTGGCACTCTATCCATTGTGCCACTTAGTTCATCATTGTTGTAAGAAAAGCATTTTATAAACCTTAAATATATTATAGAAATGTGAATTTGTATTGTTTCCTTCCTACAAATGAAGGTATTTAATTAGAGGGCACTTAATGTCCTTTCCCGCTCTGACATTCCATATTCGATGTTCTACCTTCCTGTATCCCAAGATGTTTTTTTTTTTTTACCTCTGATGATCCGTGTTCTCTCTTTTAACATCCTATTTTTCAGAGTTCTTTCCAGCTCTGACATCCTATGTTCTATGTTGTAGCTTCCCATATTCCAAGCTGTTTTTTTTTGACACTGTCTGATGCTCTGTGTTCTCTGTTTTAATACCCTATATTCTAAGCTGACATCTGAGGTTCCCTGTTCTTCCACTTTATCCATTATCTCAGTGCCCCTTCTCTCCCAACTGTGACATTTTTGGTGGTCTGTCCTAAGTTCTTTCTTGGTTCTGATGGTCCATGCCCTATTTTCTAGCCTTCTATATGATTCTATAGTCTAACTTTCTATCTTTGTATTTCTGCCTCTAACCTTTTCTGACCATAAGGTTTCAGAATGTTCAAAGATCCAAGTATCTTAGCATCCTCAATATATGATTGATAGGGTCAGAGATAATCCAGTGTCTGAAAGAGTCCCAGGTGCTGGTGCTTTCCATGGACCAGATGGCGCAGATCGAGGGATCAGGCAAAGGTCGTGCCTGAGTCATGAGTGATTAAAGAACCCGGAGGAAAGTGTGGGCACTGTTGTTTTGGGTCCAATTAGTTGTCTCCTTTGCTACACATACTTTTCTAATTTCACTCTCTAAGATTGGATGCCACATTAGGATGGACAAGAAAGGAGAGAAGATCTAGAGCTGGTCATCTGGTCCAGCTCTGCCATTTTACAGATGAGGAAACTGAGGATTAGAGGGTTGAAGTGACTTGCCAAGGTCACACAGGCAGTGAGTGGCAGAGCTCGGATTTGAACCCTGGTTTTCCAACTCCAAATCCAGAGTTTTTCTGCCATACCATGAAATTCACAATTGCTCTCCCTCTATCCTCGAATGGGGGAAATTAAGGCAGCCAATAGATAAGCGTCAGGTCTCAGACCACATGGCAGCAAGTCAGGGCTAATTCTTGAATTCTTGAATTTAAAGCTGGAAAAAGGCCTTTGAAAGGATCTCATCTGTTCCTTGGGGCAGGTAGGTGGTGCAGTAGATAGAGTGCTGAGCCTGGAGTCAAGAGGACCTCAGTTAAAATCTGACCTCAGACACTTTCCAGCTGTGTGACCCTGAGCAAGTCACTTAACCCTGTTTGCCTCGGTTTCCTCATCTGTAAAATGGAGAAGGAAATGGCAAGCTACTCTAGTATCTCTGTCAAGAAAACAACACAAGTGCTCACAAACAGTTGGATGGAACTAAACAAATACAAGACCAACTCTTTCTTTAAAGATGAGAGTCAATATAAATATTAAGAAGCAAAGCTTAGCCTTGACTCCTGGACCTTTGACTCAAGGTCCATAGTTCTTTCCATTACATCGCGTGACTTCACAACATGAAGACTGGACAACATCATCCATGGGGGAAAGTCGCTTATTAAGCATGGAAGTTGTGATATAAGCTTCCTTAGCAGCTCTACTTAGTGAGAATCATCGAAATATGGAATAGTTCCAGCATCACTGAACTTTAGAGTTGGAAGCAGCCATTGAACCCAAACTACCCCCCCCCCCCCCATGGTACCCATGACAACATAGCCTCTGCTTGAGGATATCCATTAAAGAAGAGCCCACTCCCTTCCTTATTTGGGGGTAGCTTTAATGATTAGGATTTCCTTCTCTTGCATGAAACCTAATTGGTCTCTTTGCAACTTGTTCCTGTGGCTATTGGTTCTGTCATTGGAACCAAGAAGAACAAGGCTAATCCTTCCTTTGTATGGCAGCCCTTCAAACACTGGAATATACCTATTGTGTTCCCTCTCTGCTTTCTACTATCCAGACTAAGCATGCACAGTGCCTTAAACTTCACAATATTTGATATGGACTTGAGGCCATTGGCCATTCTAGTTCTCCTCTGGACATCCTCCAGGTTATCAATGTCCTCCCAGAACTAAGCACAATCCTCCAGATGTGGTGACACTATAATATTTTTCATATGTGTCACAATGATGTTCTTCAAAGTATTTTCACATATATTACTGCTTAGCAACAGCAAGGGATAACCAATGGAGATCTCATGTGTTCCACTGGTATCCATTCCATACTGAGATATCTAGAGGAAGGTCCCTGGTAAGTTGAGTAGACCAATTATGGAAGATTGCTATGACAACATGAATGAGATAGGTCAGGCAAGTATAAGCAGGTGGTAACTTGCATGGTTGGGTATGGGGAATACCAAGACAAAAAACTTAGAGGTCCTTTGGTGAATGGGAAAGAAGCCAACAGAGAAAGTATGAATGACTTGGGATCTATCTCATTGAAGAAATGGGTATTCACATGGATGAAATCATAGAGGTATCAAAGTATTGGAAGCTACCATTTTGTCCTCACAACAGCCTTGTGGGATGCCAAGGAAACAGGGCTTGCTTTAGCACTAGGAATTAGATAGATAGATGTCACCATAAATTGTTTTGAAAACAAACTCTACTACAAAGACAGCCAGCAAATTGAGTCTCTTTATGATTTGGGGGTGTAGACTTAATAAAAAAAAAAAAAAAGAGAAAACCATTCCAGGCACACGCAATAGAAAATTACTCATTAAAAATAAATATATATCAGTAGACTTCTAGCTAGATAAGAGCTGGTTAGAGCTCAGGTCCTCCTGACTCCAGGCCTGGTGCTCTATCCACTATGGCACCACCTAGTTGCTCCTCTATTTGTTAATTTAAAGTTATCTGACTGAAACTTCCATTCATGCTGTGCATCCTGTTTTCTGAGGCCAAACTGAACAAATCTAATCTCTCTTCTATGTGATGATAACAGTCTTTAAAAATCAATTAGCATTTATATAATGTTTTAAGGTTTGCAAAGAATTTTACAATTATTCTTTTAGTTTCATAATAACTTTGGGAAGTAGGGGCTATTATTATGCCCATTTTATAGATGGGGAAACTGAGGCAGAGAGCTTAAATGTCTTGCTAAGGTTACATAGTCAGTAAGTTGCTTTAAATATGTGAAAAAACTATCATGTCCCCCTCTCCCCTCCCAACTGAGTGTTTTTTTCTTTAGATTGAAGCTACTCATGGGGAGGGGGGGAAAGCTAGGTGGTACAATGAATAGAGTACTGCATCTGAAGTCAGAAAGACTCATATTTCTGAGTTCAAATCCAGCCTCAGACACTTACTAGCTCTGTGATCCTGGGCAAGTCATTTAACCTGGTTTGCCACAGTTTCCTCATCTGTAAAATAAGTTGGAGAGGTACATCGCAAATCACTCTACTATCTTAGTGAAGAAAACCCCAAATGGGGTGACGAAGAATCAAACAGGAATGAAATGAACTTTTGTGAGAATGAAGGGATGTTCTAGTAACTGAGATTGGGAATCAAAAAAAGGCCTCTTTATAAGGTGGCCCTCCAGTTCATTTTAAAAGAAAACAATCCAAGAGGGGGGAAGGGAGTTCATTCTAGGCATGGGAGAAAGCCAGTGTAGACACATAATCAGGAGATGGCATCTTATTTGTAATGAGCATAAATGCCAGTTTGTAAGGACACCAGAGTGTAGGAAGAAGAGAAATGTTTAACAAAACTGTAAAGGTAAAAGCAGGCAAGGGAGTTTCAATGCCAAATAGAGGAATTCCTAATCTATCTTAGAGAAATGAAAGGTCCAAGCCTGCAATGCAGGACAGTCTCATCAGCAGCCTTGTGGAGGATGGACCCATGAGGGAATAGATGCACTAAGCTCTGAGCTAGTCCCTGGCTCTTTTGAACTCATCCATGGGCAGCTGGGTGGCCCCAGCCATACCACCCATCATTCCTCTGGGCAGAATAGGCTGAGAGGCTGGAATGCTCCCCAGCTTTCCCCCCGTCTGTGATTTATCTGGGAAATCCCTCCAGGGATGGGAATTCCCACAAAGGGTCCCAGAACAGCCAGACTGGGAGTAAACAGTGTGTCCTAATATATTCAACAAACAATAACACAAGTCACAGAGAAATGAAGACAGAGAGGAGAAGAGGACATTCCATGGCTGGGAATGGAGGTCTTGTTTAGAGGCAGCAGAGTTGGAGGACAGATGGGGGGGTTTCCATTACTTGCTCCATAAATCAGGAAAATGGTGTAGGAACTCAGGAGAGAGTGTGCTAGGGTCAGAAGAGGAATGGGGAGATTGGCAAGGAAGCAAATTTGCCCACACCTCTACTTAAGTAAAGACAGGACTTCTTATCAAAAATGGTGTAGTAATTAATTTCTAAGAGACTTTCCATTTAAATCCATGTGAGAATAGCTGATGTTTCCATAGCCCCTTAAAGACTGCAAAGCACTTTGTAGACTTCATCATGTCCTTTGGAACTCCAAACAACTCTATGAGATGGGTACTATTATAATACCCATTTTATAGAGAGCTTCCCTGAGGCTTAGTGAGGAGAGGTAAGTTAACTTTATAGTTGGAAGAGACCTGCCTCTAGATTGCTACCTACAGGACAGTCATTCTCCAGACTTAGATCTAGCAAGGACTTCAAAGGTCATCTGGTCCAACCCTTTCATTTTACAAATGAGGAAACTGAGGCCCAAGGAAGTTAAGAGATCATAGATTTAGAGGTAGAAGACTCCTTAGAAGGCATTTAGCACTAATAAGGAAAATGAAGTCCACAAAGGAGAGTGACTTGCCCAAGGTCACACAGGTGGCAAGAATTAAGGGCAGGGTTTGATCCCATGCCCTCTGTCTCTACATGTGGCGCTCTTTTCCCACTGCTGTATGTGTGAGGGAGGATCTGGAGCCAGGAGTCCTGATTCTAAGCCCAGAATTCTGCCTACCCCATCAGACTTCCTGATGGATCTAAAACATCTATTAGTGTTGTTTTTAAAATTAGATTGTCATTTCATGAGGGCAGGGACATAATCTTAGAATATTTTAAATTGGGGCAACTAGGTGGTGCCATTGGCCCTGGAATCATGAGGACATGAGTTCAAATTCAGCCTCAGACTCTTAACACTAGCTGTGTGACCTTGGCTAAGTCACTTCACCCCAATTGCCCTGCCTTCCCCCCTCCAAAAAGACAAAAAAAAAAAAGAGAGAATATTTTAAATTTCTGAGGCCAAAGTTCATTTGCAAGCTCAAATTTTCTTATCTAGTCTGGGCAACTGGGAGATGCTCCACAGTTATTTACTCAAACTAATTGCTGAGCCATTGTCTGTCCAATTGTTCTTGAGAAAGGGCATTGGCTGTTAGAGGGAGCTCAGGCAGAAAAGAGCAAAGATGGAAAGAGAGAGAGAGGAAGGAGTCTTTGCTCCTTGCTTTATCATGATGCCCCCTCTGCTCTCACTGGAAAATCAATCCAAAACTCCTACAGATGACCTGGGTTTGTGATCACTGAGGGACAGACTAGATTTATAGTTAAAAGACCTGGGTTCAAATCTTAACTACTCTACTTACTACTTGTGTGATCTTGGCTGAGTCATTTCCCTTGTCTAGGTCTTCATTCTTCTCATCTGTCCAATGAGAGGGTTGACTTAGGTGATTCCTCAGGTCCCTCCCATAAATCGTGTGCTTGGTGAGAAAAGTCCCCACCAGTCTGTAATCCACTCCTTTTTTATCTTCACTTTTTTTTTTTAAGAATTCCCAGATTTCTTAAAGAAATCCTCCATTTTATGGAGCATTCCTGGAGATAAGCCTTTACCTTGGTCCCTTCCAAGGGTTACATCTGCTCTAGACCCTTGCTAATGACATGGCCAGATGTGCCTGACTGGTCCCTTAGTCAAAGTGGATTGAGTCAAGAAAACTCATTAGAAGGGGCAGCTGGATGATATATTGAGTTTGGAGTCAGACCTCAGACACTAATTAGCTGTGTGGCCCTGGGCAAGTCACTTCACCCTGTTTGCCTCAGTTTTCACATCTATAAAATGAGTTAGAGAAGGAAATGAAAAACCACCCCAGTATCTTCTCCAAGAAAGTCCCAAAGGGAGTCATGAAGAGTTGGACGTGGCTGAACAACAAGAAGATGAGTTAGAGATAGAAGGGAAATTCAGAGGCCAGTTTAGCCTCCTTACTTTATAGAAGAGAAAGATTTGAACTCAGGTCCAAAATGGCATCAGGAAGATTTGGGTGTGCCTGAAAAATGACTGACCAACAAGAACTGCCTAGATAAGGGAGTGAGCTGGAAAGGCTGAAGAAAAGCCTGAACCTTTTATGTTAGAGGTCAGGTTTCCTTATGGCTGAACTCAATCCCATAGAAATTCAAAATAAATTCATAGAAGACTCAGGTTCCATTTCTGGACCACACCTGCTAGAGAGTTCCAGTGCCTTCTCCTATAAGGGACCTTCCCTTATCCCCCCAATGAATCCCTTTGAAAAAATTTCAATAATTTCAGTCATTTAGTCTCTATGACCCCATTTGGAGCTTTCTTAGTAAAGATACTGGAGTGGTTTGGCCATTTCCTTCTCCAGCTCATTTTACAGATGAGGAAACTGAGGCAAACAGGGTCAAGTGACTTCCCCAGGGTCACACAGATAGTGTCTGAGGCCACATTTGAGTGCAGGAAGATGAGTCTTCCTTACCTCAAGTGGTATACTCTATCCACTGTGGCATGTAGCGGCTCTTCCTCCCAAAGTTACCTTGTATAATTTTATACACACATTGTAACTACTTACATTGTGTATGTGCCGTATCCCCACAGAAAATAAACTCTTAGAGGAGAGAAACTGTTTCATTTTTTTTTTGTTCTATCCTCAAGGACTTTACGAGTTCTGAACTCAGTCTCTTTATAAAGATGTGTTGAATAGATTAAATATAGTTTGAGGGCTCAAAGGATGATGACGAGAAGCCCTCGTTCCCCCCTGAAAAACAGTTCTTCTGGGCTGGATAATCAGGTCTTCGGATTCATACCCATAATTAAAAGGAAGCCTTACAACAAACTCCATGTGGGGAGTATGGAAAAGATCAGTATTTCCAAGCCTGTATATTAGGAATAATTATGGGAATTGGTCTCTTCCCTCCCTCTCTCCTTTCTACCAGAGACAGTTTGAATCGAGGCCAAGGGGAGCGATGCAGAGAAGGGCAAAGGAAGTAGCAAAGCCGAAATCTTGAAGGCATCAGAGGAAATTTTTTGCTGGTTGGCTTGTGGTTGAAAATGTGAATTTCATTGATTGTTCCCTTCCCAACCGACGGCCGATTTGGTCAAAGGCCTGTGCAGCGGCCTCTAATTTTAACAATGAATAGCAGCACAGACTGCCAACTTTGGAAGGGAAGGAAGGGGAGACCATCTGAAGTGGGGATTGAAAAAAATGGCATTCTCCTGTACTTCCAGTTTGGACTGAGATTATAAATCAGAGACAGTTGGGAAAGATTTGGTCTTAAATCTAGTATGTGCGGCAGCTCAGTAATAGCTACCCAGCAACCCTGGAGCTGGGATCAGATGTACCCTAGCTAGGGAAAGCACCAGAAAGGTAGCACAATTGAGGACAGGGAATCTGTTTTTCTCTTTATATCACTTGTCTATCAGAATGTGAGGTAGCAAGGCATGAGCAAGTAAGTCGCTTAACCTTTGAGCCTCATTGACTTCATCTGTAAAATGGGGACAATATCATACTATCCATAGTCCTTTCCTCAAGACCCAAATGAGACCAGGTGTGAAGAACATTTTGTAAATTTCAGGGTACTCTATGAAAACCAGCTATTAAGAAATCAAATGAAGGCTCTGAAATGTTGTAACAGAACATTTTATTGCGTTGTATAGGTAGAGCTTAATAATAGCTAGCATTAGGGGTGGCTAGGTGTTGCAGTGAACAGAGCACCAGCCCTGGAGTTAGGAGGACCTGAGTTCAAATTCGGCCTCAGACACTTGACACAAAACTGGTCATGTGACCTTGAGCAAGTCACTTAACCCCAATTACCCTCCAAAAAGCAAAAAAAAAAAATAATGCTAGCATTTATATAGCACATGAATATCTATAAAGTACTTATCCTCCCAACAGCCCTGGGAGGTGATTTTATAATGATTCTTATTTTATGGATGAGGAAACTGAGGCAGATAGAGGTCAAGTGACTTGCCCAAGGTCACATAGCTAACAAATGCCTCAAGCTAGATTTGAACCAAGAGACTTCCCGACCCCAGTACTGATGCTTTATCTACTGTACCTTTTGGCTTACAGAGAAAGCTAGATGCTTTAGTGAACAACGTGCTAGACCTGGAGGCAGGAAATTGTTGTTGTTGTAGTGGTGGTGTGGTGGTGGTGGTTTGAATTGTTTCAGTTGTGTCCAACCCTTTGTGATCCCATTTGGGGTTTTGTTGGCAGAGATACTGGAGCAGTTTGCCATTTCCTTCTCTAGCTCATTGTACAGATGAGGAAACAGGCAAACAGAATGAAGTGACTTGCCCAGTGTCATACAGCTGGCAAGTGTCTGAAGGCAGATTTGAACTCACAAAAATGTCTTTCTGACTCCAGGACCAGCACTCTATCCCCTGTGATGCTCACCTGAGTCCAAATCTGGCCTCAGTCACTAAGTGATAAACCTGGGCAAATCCGTTAATCTCTGCCTCAGTTTCCTTATCTGTAAAGCGGGGGTAATAATAGCAGTTACCTTCCAGGGTGGTTGTGAAGGGAAAATGAGATAGCATTTGTAAAATGCTCTCCAAATTTTAGAATGCTTGCTTTTCTTACTCAGTGTGAGGCATTATGCTAAGCACTCATATGACTGAACGAGGTCTGAACTGGGGAAACGCCTTTCTCAACATCACATAGCAATTTGGCAAAGTAGAGAAGATGGAGGGTTTGGCACAGTTGCAGCTAATTGGTGCTATGTAAATGAACATTGGCTGTTGAATGAGAACCTAGATTTCTTGGTTTTGAATATTTTTTCTACCATACCTTTATTTGATTTTGTCAAGTAATAAGGGTAGCTAGGTGGCGCCAGAGTGCTGAGCCTGGAGTCAGGAAGACTCGGACTTCAAATATGGTCTCAGACACTTACTAGGGGTGTGATCCTGGGCCAGTCACTTCACCCTATCTGTCTCAGTTTCCTCATCTGTATAAAGAGCCAGAGAAGGAAATGGCAAAGACCCTTTCAGTATCTTTTCCAAGAAAACCCCAAATGAGGTCATGAAGAGTCAGCTGCAGCCAGAATGGTTGCACAAAATAAAGGAATAAGTTAAAACTTATAGGCTATAATTCAGACCTGGCTCCTGATGAGGAAGAACAATTGAAAAAATGCAAGAGTTGGGACATTGCTATTCTATTGTAATATAGGATGACCGCTATTAATTGGATAAAGACCTTGCACTTTGGTGAGAAGTGTAAACAGGACCCACAATGAACCCAATGGAATCCAATAGAGCAGGAAGTAGCCTAGACTTATTATATAACTGTGTTTTATAGCTATATAAAGCATTATATAAATGTATTATATAATATTATGTATTATATATTGTATATATGTCTTATATTGTATCATATTACACTGCATATTGTATGTTACA
>CM053587.1:333813144-333925984 GCA_028646515.1 Pseudochirops corinnae
ATTCATTTAGTCAGTCAAAAGTCTCTTCTCAAATGGAGATTAGTCTCCAACCACAAACAAAGTACATTCATTTGGTCAATCACTCAAAGGCTTCCCATCCCTGAATCTCAAAAGGGGCAGGAGAACACAAAAGGCCATCCACCCTTAGGTTAACAAGGTTAAACTCAGCATTGAATACCCAAGGAGAGGTCCTTCTTTCATCTTCACTCCAGGCAAGCCCTCAGCAATCTCAGTTCCAGGGGAGACAAGGCTCAACAAAGCCATAGCCAGTGTCCTCATCAAGACACTCTCTGCCTGTAGAACTGTCCCACAACCCCTGAAAACATCAGCAAGGCCCTCTTCCAGGATTTCTGTGCAGACACCACAAGAAAATCCTCCTTCAGGGCTTCTAAACCAAAAGCCAGGTTCCAGGACCTCTACAACAGCAGCACTGTCCTTCACCATCCAGTGAATCTGGCAAAACAACATTAAAACAGACAGACAAAATACCAGCATCACAGCCATGCCTCCTCAGTTCTTGGCAGTTCTGGGTGGCAGTTCCAGGTGGCAGTTCCAATGGGCTCTTAGCAGTCTTTCTTTCAGCAACTCAGGCTCCACGATACTGGATACTGCTCTCCCAAAAGTCCTTCTGGCCTTCTCTAGGCTTGGGCCTCTCTCCCAATTCACAGCTCCTCCCAGTTCAGCCCTCTCTCTTCACGTCAACAAGTCCATCCCACAAGTGGGATTCACAAGCTCTGGGTTTTAACTCTCAACCCAAAAACCAAGCCAATACAGGGTCATCTCCAAATTCCATTACCAACACACTTGGCCAAGAGAAAATGTAGGATGACATAAGAACTGTGTTGAAGTATTTAAAAGATCCACTGCTTATTTTTTTGGGCCTAGAATTGATGGGTAAAAGTTACAAAGAGTCAAACTGAGGCCTGATGTAAGAAAAAGCCTCCTAACAACTGTGGTTATCCAAAAGATGGTTGGGAGTTAGTGAAGTCCCCATCTTGGAGGCCTTTAAACCAAAGCTGGATGGCCACTTCTCAGAAATGTTGTAGAGAGGCTCCTTCTCCAAGCATGGTCTCTATTACATGGTCCCTGAGGTCTTCCACAACACAAGTTCTCTGATTCTATGAATTCAATCAATCAATGAATCAATAAGGATTTATTGAGGACCTACTATGTGCCCAGCACAGCACTAAGCACTGGAGATATAACTACAAGCCAGTAGTATGGTCTCTGCCCTGGAGGAGCTTACATTCTGAGTGGAAAACAGAACACAGCCTTCAGGCCACATGTGGCCTCCTAGGTCCTTGGGTACAGCCTCTTGACCAAGTCCAAGTTCTACAAAACAAATCCTTTTATTATGGGGATTTTTTCTGTGAAGTTTTGAAGGGCTCACACTTGAGGTCCTGGAGAGATGTTTTGGTTTGGGAAGTCACTGCAATGCCAATATATCATAAAGCAATTGACTAACAAATCCTTTCCAGAAATGTGGCTGAGAACTTGGTTACCATTCTCTGAGCTAGCGGTAGAAAGTTGTGGGGTGGCACAAAGAAGATGAAGGTACATGTGCCAAACAATTTCCAAATAATATAGCCTTTCTTGCACTCACCTTACATTATGCTTTATTTCCATAATACTATAACATCGTTATTACCTCCACAAGATCCTTTTCCAAGCCCTCATTGTGGCATGGGGGTGATACTGGATTCTCAATAACTATGGCTGTGAAATACAAGTTCTGGTATGTTCTACCACTCTGGAAAGGCTTTGAGACACAGGTGTGCTGGCAAATATTTAATAACCAGATTTCTGGGGGGAGGGGGAGGAATGTCCCCATGACACATTTTAATCTACATTTTCACCTGTATTATTATTTCTCCCATTACTTTAAGTTTAGACAATCTATAAAACAATAAATGAAGGGGTGGCTGGGTGGCTAGGTAGCGCAGTGAATAGAGCACCAGCCCTGGAGTCAGGAGGACCTGAGTTCAAATCCAGCCTCAGACACTTTAACACAAAACTAGCCACGTAATCTTGGGCAAGTCACTTAACTCCAATTGCCTTGTCTTTCCCTTTCCAAAAAGCAAAAAAAAAACAACAACAACAAAAGAAAAACAATAAATCAAGCCCTGATTTATAGTGTTTGCCAATATTTGATGTGTAAAGGGTCACACTGAAAATTTAACAATCAGCTCTCCAGAACTGGTTGGAACTGGCAGGATACCTCTGCCTTGAGTACAGTCATATCATCATATGATTCAAGATATAGGATTGGAAGTAATCTCAAAGACCATCTAGTCCAACCCACTCATTTTACAAATACAGAAACTGAGGCCCAGAGGTTAAGTGTGTCCAAGGGTTACATAGGCAGTAAGTGTCAGGTTCTTTAACTCCAAGTTCAGTGCCGTTTTCACTCCAGACCATCTTCATGCAGAGAACCAGGCTAGTTAATTATGGTGAGGATCACACCAAGGACTTGGCCATGGCAATTCATGAAACAAAGAAAAATATAAAAATGGTCCTCGGTCCTGCATGGCCCCCTTTGACTTCTGCAGTGGTGGTGGCAGGAGTGATGGAGAAAGGGACAATCACAGTTTTTAGATCACATGCAAATGTTACTTCAGCTTTACTGTAGTCTAAATGGCAGGTTACTGTCCAAACCAATGAGTAGACGTGTTACTGGAGGGATAAATGAGTCTCCCAACACTTTGGGCAAGCCCACTATTTACTTGAGTACTCTCAGTGTGGCCTTAGGTAAGTCACTTGACTTCCTTGAGACTCGTTTTTCTCATCCGTAAAATTGGAGTGTTGTACTAGGTAGCCATTAAGGTGCCTTTCAACTCTGGAAAAGGATGATGATGATGGTGATGATGATGATGGTGGTGATGATGATGATGATGGTGGTGATGATGGTGGTGGTGGTGGTGGCGATGATGAACAATGATAATAATAATAACTACTAGTATTTAAATAATACCATAAAGTCTGCAAAGTGCCTACAGACATCCCCCCCAACAACCCTAAGAGGAAAAGTGCTACTTTTACCTGCATATGACAAATGAGGAAACTGAGGCAGATAGAGGTTAAAGTGACTTGCCCAGGATCCACAGTGTCTGAGGCCAGATAGCACTCATGTCTTCTTGACTGGAGGCCCATCATTCTATCCACTGCACTGTATCAATACAGCATGTTCAAAATTCCTGGAGCTAACTTTGGTCCAACATGTGCACAAATCAGGAGAAACTATGAACTTCTAGGGTTCACGTTAGTGGTTTACTCTGTTAGGAAAAAAGATATGAAGAAAATTGTGTCCAGGTGCATTTTAAAGTCAGGTGACATTGACTTTAACAATAGAAACTGATTGATATGAGATCTAAGCACTTAGACTAGAAGGCACTTTGGATACCATCTAGTCCAGTGGTTCTCAACCTGTGGGTCGTGACCCCTTTGGGGGTCTAACAACCCTTTCACAGAGGTCACAAGGGACACCTAAGACCATCGGAAAGCACATATTTCACCACTGATCTGGTCCAACCTCTTTATTTTACTGGTAGGGAAACAGAGGCCTAGAAATATAAAATGGTGCCAGTGATGAATCTTCTCATTCCATGTCCATTTTCCCTTCCTTCAGTTTTCTATCAAAATGGGATTAATATAAATATTTTCTATGATTTCACATGTCTAATGTCTATCCTATTGCTTGCTTTCTCAGTAGGTATGGGAGGGAGAGAATTTGGAACTCAAAATTTAAAAACAAAAGAATGTTAATAAAATAAATAAATAATGACTTAGAATTTTTTTAAATGGGATTAATATTTGTTCTCTTTCATTCAGCTCTTGATTTTCCATTCATGGCTCTGTTTGGTTTTAACTCCATAAACATTATGCCTCTGTTGGGCACCTCTGGTGCCATCCCCCCTCTTTCAGCCCTCTTTTTTTCTGCTATCTTCCCCCATTAGATTATATGCCCCTTAAGGTGAGGAACTCTCCCTTTTTTTCTTATTGGTTTTCCCAACATTTAGCAAGGTGCCTGGAACACAGTAGGTGCTTAATAAATGTATGTTTTATTTAATTGAATTCCCTGAACTTGATGACCACTTCCCAACACATTTCCCATGGATCTGTGCACAGGGTGACCCCCATGCCTGGAATATACTCTCTCCTACAGAACTTCTAACTTGTTGGAGTTTTTTGGTTTGTTGTTGGTTTTTATTATTATTTATTTAGGATTTAATTTTTCCCCAGTCACAAGTAAACAACAATTTTTAACATTTGTTTTGAAAACTTTGAGTTCCAAATTCTCTCCCTTCCTCCCTCCCCACCCCCACCCCACTGAGAAGGCAAGCAATTTCGTATAGGTTATATATGTATGTAGTAATGCAAAACATATCCATAATGGCCATGTTGTGAAAGAAACATAGATTTAAAAAAACTCAAGAAAAATAAAGTTTAAAAAAAAGTCTGCTTGAATCTGTATTCAGATACCATCATTTCTTTTTCTGGGTATGGATAGTATTTTTCATCCTAAGTCCTTCAGAGTTGTCAGGTATCATTGTATTGATGACAATAGCTAAGTCATGCACAGCTGATCATCCTACCATATTGTCGTTACTTTGTACCCATTACATTTCACTTTGCATCAGTTCATATAACTCTTCCAGGTTTTTCTGAGATTATTCTGCTCATCATTTCTTATAATATAATAATATTCCATCACAATTACATACCATAACTTATTCAATTGATGTGCATCCCCTCAATTTCCAATTCAGAGCCTCTAACTTGTGGGGTAAGTAGGTGGTGCAGTAGATAGAGCACCAGCCCTGATCAGAAGGCCCTGAGTTCAAATCCATCATCAGACCCTGTGTGACTCTGGGCAAGTCACTTAACCCTGATTGTCTCCAAAAGAAAATAAGAACCTCTAGCTTCCTTTAAGTTTCCAGTCATGTACCATCTCCTACCCAAAGCCTTTCTGAGTGGATAAAGTG
This sequence comes from Pseudochirops corinnae, assembly GCA_028646515.1. NCBI lineage: Eukaryota > Metazoa > Chordata > Mammalia > Diprotodontia > Pseudocheiridae > Pseudochirops > Pseudochirops corinnae. The sequence continues at coordinate 333,818,127 of CM053587.1, forward strand.
TTTTCTCACTCTCTTTCTCTCTCTCTCTCTCTCTCTCTCTCTCTCTCTCTCTCTCTCTCTCTTGTCATGATACTTATCAAGGACCTACTACATTCCAGGCACTGTGCTAAGAACTGGGGATATAAAGGCCAAACACTGCCTCCCCTCCCAAAAAAAGTCCACTTATGGAAACCTAACCAATTATAGTGGTCCTGGGACCCCATTACACTCTAAAATTATTGAGATTCCCCCCAAAGAGCTTTTTAAAAAAAGTGAGTTATATCCATTGATATTTACTGCATTATAAGTTAATATATCTTAGTATTATTATGAAAATAGTTTTAATCTCAAAAACCCTTTGAAAGTGTTACAGGGACCTTTGGACCATATTCTGAGAACCACTGGTCTACTGAAAGGCAGCTTGGGGGATTAGCTAGAACACTTGACTTAGGTCTTGAACAGTCTCAATGTTCAGATCTGCAGTATGGGGATATTACTACCACTTACCTCTCAGGGTTCTTGTTGGAATCGAATGAGATCATTTCTGTAAGGCACTTGGTGAGTCTGAAATCAGTGTCCAAATGGGAGGTCAGATACTCAGAGTAATCCATGATCTCCGTCAAGAGGTTCCCTTCACAGATGCAGATCACTGCCCATTGACCACTTTTCATCCTGGGGAACTGTTACTCATGCCCTTTCTCTCATTTGGCACATTGACTCCACCCACGGTGGTATGGCCCTTGATTCCATTGTCTTTGAGGAGTAACTGAAGAGTCAAGATAGCAAAGGCGGCTGCTGGGTCCTACTACACTCACTATCTCTATTGCTTTCCCTACGGCCGTTATCACACAGTCACTGTTACTATTACTGATACTGTTATTATTATTGTTACTATCACTACTACTGAAGATGGTGAGGACTGTTATCATCACATGTTACACATCCCCATTAGAATGTGGGCAGAGAGTGTCTCTTTGTCTATCTTTGCATCTTCAGGGCTTTGCACATAGTAGGCTTTGTTGAGTAGAATCAAATTACATTGCATTTCTTGTTTGCTCATATCAGCCCATTATCTAAAGGTTCCAGAACAAAACCAGCAGGCCTGCCTAAGAGGCATGAGTCCCTTTTGGAAAAGCTGGCTTTTCAGGCCCAGGAAACACCCCTTGGGCCTTGGTCCGATGGGCTGACTCAGGGCTGGCTGGCTGTGCCCCATGCATGGCATTGTCTCTCTCCTCATCTCTACCTTCTGTCTTCACTGGCTTCCTTCAAATCCGTCTTCTCCAGGAAGCCTCTCCTGACCAGCTTCCTTCTGAGATACCTGCAATTCACCCTGTATGTAGCTTGTTTGTCTTTGAGAACAAGTACTGTCTTTTTCTTTATTTCTTTCTATCCCTAGTGCTTAGCTTAGTACCTGGCATGTACTAGTTGCCTAATAAATGCTTATTGACTGACTGACTGACACATTCCTGGCCTCAGAGAGAGGTCCTGCCTTCCTGGTCTTGATTTTGTACTACACTCTTGCAGTCGTCAGTGACAAATAAGATTGTATTTCCTGGAAGGAAAGAAGGATGCTAATGGTTGGGCCCTTTCCCCACCCCCAAACAAAGGCATATAATAACCTCCTGTAATATGACAGTGGGGAGAAGGGGTAATTACAGGCATTCATTACGTTGCCTGAGCATCTTGGGGCCAAGCCCTTCTGTTCTGGTTTCAAGGTTTGTCTCTAAGGAATCAAGCCCGTGGTGGACACTTCCCAATCAGTTGTATAATTTTGGAGGGGGGATCCAGGAGGGGGTCCTGGGATTTGATTAAACACAGCTGGTCCATATCAAGGCAGAGGGAGGTCATTTGTTCCAAAAATTAGGGCTGTCTTTCATAGAAACCCCTAAGTAGGGGGTGGAGGCTGAGGGGGAGTGCAGGGTCACTTGAAATGGTTTCAACATCTAAGGGTCAAATTCGAAGCCAAAGCAAAATGTATAATCTATAATTCAAGAGGCAAGCCAAAGGGAGACAGCCATGTTTGGGGGAAATCATATACAAGACGTGATCTATAGCCTGAGGTTTCACCGGAAAACGGACGTGGAAGATTGGTTCTTAGCAGAGGAAATGCCCTGAATCATTTAACATTTCACAAAAGAAAAGTAACAATTTTCAGCAACGTCCACTGACAATAACAACCTCCATTTCTGCAGGGGCAGTGTTGTCTGCCCTGGAAATGGATCTCCATTTGGGTCTTCCAGAAGGCCGTGAGCAATTATGTGAAATAGAAGGTACATGAGGTCACCTACACCTGGCATTGGTGCATACACCCCTGCCTCCTACAACTTAGGACCCACAGGCAAGTGAATTGGGTTTGAGTCTGACCTCTGCTGCTGATGGGCTGTGTGACCTGGGGCAAGTTACTTCCTGGGTCAGTTAACAAAATGAGAAGATGATGGGTTTTATCATTAGAAGGCATCTAGTCCAACTGCATCATTTTACGGAGGAGAAGACTGGTCCAAAGAAGCCTCAGTCTCTCCATCTATAAAATGGGGTGGTGAGAAACCAGAAAATATTTAAAGGATTTTCCTTCTCTGGCACTCCCTATTTTAAGGCTCCTCCCAGCTCTGATACTCCCAGTTCTGCTTTTTTCTAAAAATATTTTCTTTTAATTTTTTTTAAATTTTAATATTTTTATTTAAAGTTTTGAGTTCAAAATTCTGTCCTTCCCTCCCTCCCATGTCCCATCCCTGAGATGGTAAGCAATAAGATATGGATTATACATGTGCAATTACATAAAACATTTCCACATTAGTTATTTTGTACAAGAAGACTAGAATAAAGGGGGCAGATGAAAGAAAGTGAAAAACAGCGTGTTTCGGTCTGTATTCAGATAGTATCAGTTCTTTTTCTGGAGGCAGATGGTATGTTTCATCATTAGGTCTTTGAGATTGTCTTGGATCATTGTATTGCTAAGAATAGCTAAGTCATTCCCAGTTGATCATCTTAGAGTAATCCTGTCATTGTGTACAATGTTCTCCTGGTTCTGTTCACTTCACTTTGCATCAGTTCATGTAAGTCTTTCCAGGATTTTTTAAAAAATCATTCTGCTTGTCATTTCTTATAGCACAATAACATTCCATGATAATCATATACCACAGCTCATTTAGCCATTCCCCTATTGATGGGCATCCCTTCCATTTCCAATTCTTAGCTGCCGCAAAAGGAGCTGCTATAAATATGTTCATACAAATAGGTCCTCTTTCTTTTTTTTGGAAGTCTTTGGGGCTGCTAAATGGCCCAGTGGATAGAGCATTGGTCCTGAAATTCTAAGGACCAGAGTTCAAATCTAGTCTCAGACAAGTGAACTCCATGGAGTAACTTGATAACCCCAGTTATGGGGGAGGGGGAGAAGAAGTATTGAGCCTTTGTAATTCCCAAAGAGGTACAAAAAGGACTAATATCATGAGTTGTACAGTGGGTTTTATTCTGAAATATCCTTGATTCATGACCAAGAATGGTGGATTAGCTATCTAGCTAGCAGTAGTATTGCTGGACCAAAGGCTATGCAGTATAGACTTTTTTAGTTTTAGACTTTTGGGTATAGTTCCAAATTGCTCTCCAGAATGGTTAGATCAGTTGACAGTTCCACCAACAATGCATTAGTGTCCCAGTTTTCCTGCATTCCCTCCAACATCCAACATTTTCCTTTTTTGTTGTATTAGCCAATCTAATAGATGTGGGGGTGGTACCTCAGAGTTGTTTCAATTTGCATTTCTCTGATCAGTGGACATTCCCCATTATAAGGACCCTCCCACTTCTGACACCCCTTGTTCTAAGGGTCCTCCAGCTCTGACATTCCCTGTTCCATCTGCTCTATTGGATAGTTTCTCTTGTTAAATTTATAAGGGATTAGAGAGGAAAGCAGGAGAGAAGAATTTGTTCAGTTATGTTATGAAACTCATGACCAAGAAGGCCTTTAGGAATTTTATCATTTTTGCTCCTCTTTTTGTGTTTTGTTAACATCTTTATCATCCCCTTGTTCTCACTTTTTCCATTGGGGTTCAGATAGGAAGAGTAGGATGGCTTGATCTCCTACTAGATTTATCTTATGTTTCATATTTGGCAGACTTTCCCTCAGGTAGATAAAACACCTGGGCTCTTTGTAATTGATTAGTGGTGTTCAGAATGTTAGCACATCCTCAGTAGACTCAGGAAAATTATCTCTAAGACAACTCTAACAGCAGACAGGAGGACAGGAAGGATATGTACTGTGTGTTTTCCCCACTCCCGCCACGTGATTTTACTTTCTTCTGGTCACCCTCTATATCTGGAATGCCTTTCATCTCATGTAGCTTGGAGATTATGAATATTTGGTTGTCAAATTTTGCTGTCAAATTTTGGAATCCAGGCTGGAGGGTTTTAATTCTCCTTTTAGCTTTGCTTCTGACTTCTGGAATTCAAAACCACACCTCCAAGCCCAGTACCTTCATCCCCCATGTGCTTTTTAGTTCCATTTTGTGCATTGTCTTCCTGAAGTAGAATGTGAGATCCTTGAGGGCAGGGACTGTCTTTCTTCTCATGTTTGTATCCTCAGTACTTAGCACAGTGCCTGGCACATAGTAAACACTTAATAAATGCTTGTTTACTTCCTTCCTCTCTTCATCCCTCCTTCCTTCCTTCCTTCCCTCCTTGCTTCTTTCCTTTTTTCCTTCCTTCCTCCCTTCCCCCTTTGTTCCTTCCTTCCTTCCTTCCTTCCTTCCTTCCTTCCTTCCTTTCTTCCTTTCCTCCTTCCTTCCCTCCTTCCTTCCTTCCTTTCTTCCTTCCTTCCTTTTGCCATCCTTCTTCTTTCCTTCTCTCCTTTCTTTTTCCTTCCCTCCTTTCTCCCTTCCTTCTTTCCTGCCCTTCTTCCTCCTTTCCTGCCCTTCTTCCTCCTTTCTTTCCCTCCTTTTTGGATTTTTGTGGCAATGGAGGGGAAGGTTCCTGCTCCCTGGTGGAGGAGGGGAAGGACAAGGGAAGGTTTCATGCAGAATGTCTATTTGTATGAGTCAAAGTCTTCTACTGAGAGGGAAAGATGAACAGGAACTTTGAAGAGAAAGGGAGATGTTTGCTATGTTTGGAATGGTCACCATGGTGCCTGAGATAGAGTCAATCAGTAGGAAAAAGAAGATTTCTGTGTAGCAAGGAGAGTATGGAAGAGATTAGATAACCGAGGTTTATGGTGAGCCCAACTGGCATGCTTGTGAGGGAGTTTTTCAAGGAGTGTCCAGAGGTCTGAATTGGAATGGAGAAGGAAAACAGTCAGGGCTAAGCCAGGATTGGGGTGTAGCAAGGTGTGGCTGATGACAGGAAGAAGAAGCAAGAGATTCAAGGGTAACAGAGAAAATGTGACTGAGCTGGCCAATGAAAGGGAAGAGAGTAAGGCCAGAGCAGCCATTGGACTGAAAGAACAGAGAGGGATGGAGTCAACCAATGTCTCAGTGAAGCTAAAAAATACGGGTTTAGAAATAGTAAGAGAGGGAGAGATGGAAGGATGGGAGGTTATGAGAGAGGGAGGGAGGGAGAGAAAGAGAGAGACAGACAGAGACAGACAGAGAGACAGAGAGAGAGAGAGACAGAGAGAGAGAGAGAGAGAGAGAGGGAGACAGAGAGACAGAGACAGAAACAGAGACAGAGACAGAGACAGAGTTGGATTATGGAGATAGAATAGTTATAGGAAAAGATAATTCAATCAATCAACAAGTGTTTACTAAACAACTACTATGTGCCAAGCATTATACTAAGCTATGGGCATACAATGAAAGGCAAAAATAAAATAAATCTACCAGTGGCCTCAAGGAACTCACATCCTAGTCAGAGAGACAACATAGAAATGCTAAGCACATACAAGATAATGGGCCAAGATATAAGAAGTTTGTCTTAGAAGAGAAGGCACCAACAGTTGGGGGAACGGGACAAGCTGCCTGCAGAAGATGGGACTTGCCCATCTCGTAGTGTAACTGAAGCAGAAATTCAAGGTGACTCCCTCTTCTCATGCCCAGCATCCTTGCTCCCTCCTCTTTCCTCCATACAAATTCTACATCGTATATTCTTTGTTTGATCTCATCACTTCATTCTAGAACCATAGGGCTTTCAATATGAAAGAACTTAGAGTAAGGAAACGGTATATTGAGATAGAAAGAGAACTGCTTTGGAGCCCTACGTCCTGGGTTTGAATCCTGCTTCTCTTATACACTATTTGTACAACTTAGAGAATCCCAAATTTAGAGGTGGAAGAGATCAAAGAAACCAACTCTTCACTGTACAGATAAAGAAGCTAAGAGAGTCTGAATCATTTCAGATGAATACAGGTCAACCCTCTTTGTATTTCAATTATTAACATTTGGCAAGATGCAACTTCCTGCTTTTAAGGAAGAGGGAGTTAAAATTTGGGGGGCAAAATTTGGGGGGCATCCAATAGCCCTTAAAAAACCAGCACAATTTTGATGAGTTAATTGTAAATGAATCAGAAACACATGGATTAATTAAGTTCTCTTGATGCCCACATGTGTTTAATCATTATCAGGGATGGGGAGGGAGGGGATGAAAGCCCTTGTTGAGCTTTAGCAAATCTAAAATTGCTTGAAAAATAATTCTAGACATTCTGCAACCCCCCAAACGTGGCCACATTTCCTGATGCTTCTTGCAGAGAGACAGACATGATGGTTCTCAACACAGTCTGAAGGCTGGAGAACACTGATTTGTGTCAACCACGTATTGGTTGGCAAGAAAGTTGGGATTTATATGAACTTTCAAGATTTATATATCCCCATTATAACAAATTCCTTCCCAACAGAACAGTGCCCATATGCAGCTTTATAAATATCTTCCCTTGTTAGAAGCCTCTTTTTATTCACAAATCTCCTTTTTCTTCATCACCCTCCCCCTTTACCGATAATTCCCTATAGAGTCTCAAGCCAATGAGCGGGGAGGGAATTCACTTTACCATGACTGAAATGCATTTCACTTTGGAGGGAGTTAAAAATTACTGGGGTTTTCATAGTTTTCAGGTCAAGGTAAGGTTACAGCTAAAGCATTTATAAGTTGGCTAGAGTTGGTGGGTGGGGGGTGGAGGGAGGAATGAATTCTATAAATGCTTATTGGTTTCATAAAAAGAAAAACTCAGTTGTGTTTGTGCCGAACAGATGCAGACACCCCATCCATCAAGGGAGGCTGTTTCCTTGAGGAAACGTCACTGGGATTCTGCCTTCCTCTACTCTGACATCATCAATGTGGGACGTCTGGTTAGAATAAGTAACGTCTTCCACATGTCACCCTCTGTGTGTGCCACCCCCAAATAAATTTAAATTTGGTCTCAGGCTCCAGAGTGTCCTAAATCATGGGCTGTCATGGGCAGCAGAAAATGGAGGGAGGAAGAGTTCTGCTTTTCCAGTTCATGACTCCATCAATCCAGCTACGTCTCAGCCTATGTCTGCTGGAGATCAGAAATAAATAATAAAATTAATTTAGCATGAGATTCACTAACTGGCATGTAGCCGGGACTTGATGCAACAGGTTCTGTAAGGTCTTAGAGTTCTACATGTGGCCAAGCACAGGTATTTTGTGGTCGTGTGATGAATGCAGGGTTTCACAGTTGTGAAAACAAGGGAATAAGGCCCAACCATAGCATTCTAGTCTGGATCTGATTCTCACTGATGGGGAGGAACTAGGTGCTGGCACAGAAATGATCAGAATCTGGGACAAAGAGGAAATGAGTACTGGAATTTCTGATCGAGGAGAGGAACCTTGGGCATAGTTCTGGTATATCCCTGAGATTCTGGGAAAGGAGATTTCAGAGGGTTCAGGGGAAATATAGACAGGATGCCATTGAATAAAACATTTCAGGGGAAGTCTTGGGGAGGGATGAAGATGCTCAAGAATGAAATTCTGAAGACACAATAGGAAGCAATTCCATTGAAGAGGGAAAAATGGGATCTGTCTGAAGACACTAATGTAAATGCACAAGGTATTCATCAAATTTTATTTTAAATGGAAATTTATAGAAGATAGAATGCAACTAGATGGGCACGGTGGATAGTGCTCCAGTTTTGGAATCAGGAAGACTCATCTTCATGAGTTCAAATCTGGCCTCAGATACTTAATAGCTGTGTGACCCTGGGCAAGTCACTTCACTCTGTTTGCCTCAGTTTCCTCATCTGTAAAATGGCAAACCACTCTAGTTTCTTTGCCAAGAAAACTCCAAATGGGGTCATGAAGAATCAAACAGACTGAAAAATAGCTGGATGACAACAGAAGATGGAAGCAAAATCAGATACCAGAGGATTAAAATCAGAATGTTCTTTTAAAATAGTCATGTGAGCTGAGACTAGAGAAAGAAGATAGGCCATCACCCTTTCCCCAAAAAAGGGTTTGGTTTGGTTTTGCTTTTGGCTATATTGGGAGACAAAGGAAGATCAAAGAAGCAAGAGAACCATTCTCTGCCATAGATAGATTAATGATAACTGACTACAGAGAAGAGACAGAGCTGCCTAGTTCTAATTTTGCATGTTTTCTCTGACAAAGGGATTGGCCTTTACTCTGGAACTGACAGGACAAAAGTGGCAAATGAGGAACTGAAATCCAAGATAAGGAAGGGCATAGTAAGGGATCCTCTATCTTCCTTTGATGAATCCGAGTCCTCTGGCCTTGCATGATTAGAAGAACTGCGTCATCAGGTCTTGATAGAATGGGCGGATTTGATTGTTGAGCCCATCAGCGATATTTGAAAGAACATGGAAAGTGGGAGATGTAGAACAAGATTGGGGATGGGCCAATGTCCCAGTTTTCCAAAAAAGGAAAGAGAACAGAGTGTGCAGACTTGAGGCTAGTGAGCCAGACATTGATTTCTGAGAAAATTCTAGGACAAAAGATTAGAGAGATGATTGGTGAACGTTGAGAAAAGGAAGAATTGGTTTCAAAGTGGTTTCATCAAGACATGTAAGACAAAATTCATTTCATTTTTTGACAGGATTACTGAAATAGGAGCTGAGGGGAATATGTGGCTATGATTAACCCTAGATCTCAGCAAAACTTTTGACTAAATATCTCACACTATTTTTACAGAAAGGATTCAGAGGTACTGATGGGATGGTAATACAATAAGATAAACTCAGAAATGGTTAGATGGCTCGACTCAAACAATATTTGTTAATGATTCAATGTTAACATGGCAGAAGGTCTCCAGTGGAGTGCCAAAAGGATCTGTGCTTGGTCCTGTTCCATTTAATATTTTTGTCAGTGACTTATATGAAGGCACAGATAGTACGCTCATCATATTTGTGGATAACAAAAAGCTGAAACTGCTAACACAGTGGTGACAGAATCAGTATCTGGACAAATCATGAACATTGGACTTAAATAAATAAAATTCAAGAAGGATAAATGTAGCCTTACATTTATATGCAAAAGTGAACTTCACACATATAAATATAGAAGTCAGAGACAGAGAATTGTTGTTCTGAAGAAGATCTGGGTATTTTAGTGGACCACAAGCTCAGTATGAGTCAGCAGTGATATGGCAGCCAAAAAATGAAGGGGATCTTGGGTTGCATTAAGAGAGATGCTTGATAAAATTACTTATAGCAGCTTTTTTTGTGGTGACTAGGAATTAGAAATTGAGAAGATGCCCATCAACTGGGAAATGACTGAACAAGTTGTGGTATATGATTGTAATGGAATATTATTGTGCTATGAGAAGTAACAAGCAGGATGATTTCAGAAAAAACCTGGAAAAACTTGCATGAACTGATGTAAAGTGAAATGAGTAGAACCAGGAGAACTTTGTACACAGTAATAGCACTATTGTATGATGGAGAATTGTGAATGACTTAGCTATTCTCAGCAATATAATGATCCAAGACAATCCCAAAGGACTCATGATAAAAACCGCTATCTACCTCCAGAGAAAGAACTGATGCATTCTGAATACAGAATGAATGCCTACTATTTTTTACTTTCCGTATTTCTTTTTTGAAAGAAATCTCTCAATGTTCTTGCATAAAGTAACTGATAAGGAAATATTTTACATGATTGCCCATATATATTTTGTATCAGCTTTCTTATCACGTCAGGGAAGAGGAAGAAGAGGGAAAAAGGAACTAAGTTTAAGATTTTAAAATTTAAATGTAAAATTTAAATTTAAGAATGAGAAACTGAAAATATTTTTTAAATTGTTTTACATGTAATTGGGGGAAATAAAACATTATTTAAAACTTAAAAAGGAGAGGGATAAGTAGTACAAGAACAGGAAGGTAACAATTCCATTGTACTCCACCTTTATCATAAGTCATCTAGAACGGTATGTTCAGTTGTGGGCACCATGTTTTTAAAAAGGATACTGATAAACTGTAGATAATACAGTGACTAGGGAGGTGAAAGGTCTTGAGTCAATATCATATGAAAATCAGTTAAGGGGACTAGGGATTTCAGGAAGAAGGGAGAAGGGGAAAGGAGGAAAGGGAGAAAAAGGAAGAGGAGGAGACAATAACAGCTGAGAATGACTAGGGTAAGAGGGGGCTGCCTGAAACTTGTCTTCAAGTATTATAAGGGCTTTCATATGGAGGAAGGATTAACCTTGGTTCCTGAGGGCAGAACCAGGAGCAATGGGGGAAAGGAGCAAAGAGACCAACTGAGGCTATGCATCAAGGAAAAACTTCCTAACCAGGGGAGTCCACTGGGGGAAAGGGCTGCCTTGGGAGGCAGTGAGGCTCTAGTCCTTGGACTTCTTCAGGGAGAGTCTGGGTACGCATTTTCGGTGTAGGTAATTGTGGGGATTAGCCACTAGGATTTGGGTAGAGATTGGCCACTAGGATTCCAGCTTTCAGATCCTGTGATTCTGTGCTAATTAGATCCTTGCTCTAGAACTGGAAAGGACCATAGTGGTCATCCAGTCCAACCTTCTCATTTTACAGCTGAGGAAATGGAAGCTCAGGGAATTTAAATGATTTACCAAAGATCCCACGGGTAGTAAGCATGAAAGGTAGGATCTGCACTCAGGTCTTCTACTTCAAGAGTCAGTAGTCTTTCTAAGACAATATTGATGGCTTTGCTCCGGCTGTTGAATGAGCTTAGATGTGTCAACAACAGGCACTTATTAAATGCCTACTGTGTACCAGGCACTGAGCTGAACACTGGGGATACAAAGAAAGGCAAAAGACAGTCCCTGCCCTGAAGGAGCTTACAGTCTAATGGGGGAGAGAACACGCCAACAACTCAGAATAACCAAAAGACAGACAGGATAAATTGAAGATAATTAACAAAGGGAAGGCTCCAAGCTTGAAGAGGACAGAGAATGGTTTCTTACAGAAGTTAACATTTTAGTTAAAACTTGAAGGAAGCCAGGGAAGCTAGGAGTTGGAGATGAGGAGAGAGACCATTCCAGTCAGTGAAAATGCCCAGAGCCAAGAGATGGAGCATGTTGTTTGAAGGGCAGCTAGGTGGCACCATAGTGTATAGAGTGCCAGGCCTGGAGTCAAGAAGACTCTTCCACAGAGTCCTTCCTTATTTTCCTGAATTCAAATCCAGCCTCCGATATTTACTGACTGTGTGACCCTGGGAAAGTCACTTAACCTCAGTTTTCTCATCTCTAAAATGAGCTGGAGATGGAAATGACAAACCACTCCAGTGTCTTTGCCAAGAAAACCCCAAATGGGGTCACCAAGAGTCAGACAAGACTGAAATGACTGAACAACAGCAAAGTCTGGTTTGTTGTACAGCAGGAGATCAGTGTTGCTGGACAGGGTACATGAAGAAGACTAAGGTCTAAGAAGACAATCTCAGAATGATACAGATGGAAGGGACCTCAGGGAGCATCTAGGTAAGGAGTCCTTAACCATTTTTTGTTTCCCTTTTGTGTGTGACCCTTTTGGCAGACTGCTGAATCCCTACAGATCCCTTCTCAGAATCATGCTTTTTGTTTTGTTTTGTTTTTTGGAGGGGGGAAGGGAGAGCAATTGGGGTTAAGTGACTCGCCCAAGGTCACACAGCTAGTTTTTTATGTTAAGTGTCTGAGGCCGGATTTGAACTCAGGTCCTCCTGACTCTAGGGCCGGTGCTCTATTCACTGTGCCACCTAGCCGCCCCTCAGAATCATGCTTTCAAAAGCATAAATAAAGTACATGGGATTAAAAAGGAAACCAGTTATGTTTAAATCATTATTAATTTTTTTTTAAATGTGTACCCTAGAATAAGAAGTTCTTATCTAGACCAGCACTTACCTAAACATGAATCACTTCCACAAGATACCTGTCAAGGGGCCATCCAATTTTTGCTTGAATTAAGAAAAACCAAAAGCTCCTGAAGCAGTCCAGTCCATTCTGGTTTAGTTATGACATTTGTGAGGACCCTTTTCTCTACATTACACACAAATCTGCCCCCCCTCCCTTCTGTCTGCTATCCTTATTAACTGCCCTCAATAATTAATATGCTTATTAATGCCCTTCTTAAACTGGAGTCCCCAGAAGGGAACACCACTCTCCAGATACAATCCACTAGAAAGAGGGTCATGTACAGTACTGAGTTGAGATTCAGAAGATTTTAGGAAGATTTAGAGGCAGTTAAATGGCACAGTAAATAGAGCATGGGACCTGGAGTCAGGAAGATCTGAGTTTAAATCTAGCCACAGCCATTCTAGCTTTGTGGTCTTGGGCAAGTCACTTAACCTGTGTCTGTTCTGCCTCAGTTTCTCCAACTGTAAAATGAGGGTAACAGTAACACCTATCTTGCAGCACTTGCACAGTAGCTGGCACATAATAGACATTTAATAAATGCCTTTTTTCCTGTCTTCCTTCCTCCTTCCTCCCTTCCTTCTTTCCTTCCCCGTTCTTCCTTCCTTCTTTCCTTTCTTCCTTCCTTCCTTCGGTCATTGCTTACCAGACCATACATTTTTGAGCTGGGTGGGAACTGAGAAATCATTTTTCTAACACTCTAAGTTTACACATGAGAAAATTGAGGCCAGAGAAGTTAAGTGATTTATCTAGAATCATACAAATAGATGGGAGTAGAAGAGTGGGAATTTGGAAATAGCCTCTACTTCCTCTTTGTTGTTCAGTCATGTCTAACTGTCCATGATCCCATTTGGGGTTTTCTTGGCAAAGACACGGGAGTGGTTTGCTGTTTCTTTCTCCAGCTCATTTTACAGATGAGGAAACTAAAGCAAATAGTGAAATGACTTGCCCAGGGTCACCCAGCTAGTAAGAGTCTGAGGTCAGATTTGAACTTGTGAAGATGAGTCTTCCTGATCCCAAGCCCAATGATCTATGCAATATGGCACCACCTGGCTGCCCCTTAGTTTCTCCTATATCAATCCAAATCACCAGCTGCTCTGCCACTTGTAGTCTCAGAGGGTTTCTGCATGAACAGCAATACCATTTCATAACAACAACAAGAATTGAGAATGTGTGAAAGTGATAGGAGATAGTCCGAGGGTGGGGAACCTGTAGCCTTGAGGTCACATGTGGCCCTCTAGGTCCTCAAGTGTGTCCCTTTGACTGAATCCAAACTTCACTGAAAAAAATTGTTCTGGATTCAGTCAAAGGGTTGCACTTGAGGACCTAGAGTGTCACATGTGGCCTCAAGGCTACAGGTTCCCCACCCCTGGATAGTCCTTTGAAAGAACAGAGCAGGGGCAGCTAGGTGGCACAGTGAATAGAGTACCCACCCTGGAGTCAGGAGGACCTGTGTTCAAATCCAGCCTCACACACTGAACACTTATAGCCATGTGATCTTGGGCAAGTCACTTAACCCAACTGCCCTGCCTCTTCCCCTCCAAAAAAGCAGGAAAAAAAAAAAGAAAGAAAGAACAGAGAATTTAAAATGAAAGGTAGAGAGAGTTAGATCTTGGTCTATGGTTTATTACCAGTTTTCAGGAAGAAACATGATTTGCAATCCTTGGAGCCTAGTATGTCATTCCCATGCCTGCCTGTAACTGCCCATGTGACAGTTGAGAAAGTCCCCACTTCTCTGAGTCCCTGAGTCCCTCCTCCATCTCAGCTGACAAGGTGTTGATGTGGTAACAAGGTATTAATGTCCCTTTACAAAATAGAGTGACCCTTCTCTGATTGACTTGGAACGGATGACTGGATTGGCTGGACTGCAAACTAGCCTTGCCCCACGGGGGGTTTTCAGTGAGCTGAGCCCTAGAGGTTGCCAGCAGCTTCAGATTTTGAGAATTTGGGTGCAGTTAAAGAGAGAGCTAACAATTGGGGAAGAACCTAAGTTATCTCCTCTTGGGGACTAGAAGGAAAGAGGTTCTCTCTTCTCCCCACCACTGGCCATAGTGTCTGGTAGTGGAGGCATTGATCCCAAAGGATATATCCTAGGCAGCTGTTGAGAGTCAGGTTGAAATATTTTAAAGCACAGTTGAGGGAACATAAACAGATTTTCCAGATAGACTCAAATATAAAGAGGCAGTCACTTGATACTAGAAGCAAAAATAAAGAGTGTGGACTCTGGCAGCTCAGAAAAGAGCTAGCCATGAACCCCAGAAAGAGCTAATCTCTGGTAATCAAGAGGCAAGTTGTATTAAAAGAGACAAGTTGTAGAGAGAAGACCCTGAGACCTTGCCCAGTAGAAGCTCCATGACCAGGGTGATCCTTTGTCTATATTCTACAGGCATCCTTCAAGGCCCAAAGTACTATAGGAGTAAATAGTTTGGGGGCATGTATTCCCCTGTGTGTGTACATTACTACCATTGTATTCTATGCTTATGTTCAGCTGTATGTGTTTGTGGGAGGGTGTGCCCCCAAATGCATAGGGATAATGTTTTGTTGCTATTATTATGACATTTTAGTAAATGCCCCCTTTTTGGAGTTATTGTGTCCACTAGCCAACTATTAAGAGACGGCATACTAGTGGGGGCTCATGAGACATAACAATGGAAACTTGGACCCCCAGGGTACCCTAGAACTCAGGGTATCTGCTTCCCTTTGCAGACTTAACCCAGGAATGCAGATATAAGTGGGGTAAAAAGCCCACAGTGGGTGCCACACATAAAATAATCACACCACCACCTTCCCTACTCTCTGCATAGGCAGTGGGCTCTCAAAAGTGAACACAATAAAGCAGAAAGATCACTGAATTTAGAATTCAAAAGACCTATTTCAAGTCAGATTATAAATGTCAGAACCAGGACTCAAAACTTGTCCTTAAAATCATAGAACTGGAGAGGACCATAGAGATCATCTCATCTGTCTCCCATCTCCTCAGAAAATCAGTCTATAGGCATTTATTAAATGCCTACTGTGTGTCAAGTAGATGGCACAGTAGATAAAGCACTTGGTCTTACAATCAGAAAGACTCATCTTCATGAATTTAAATCCAGGCTCAGACATTTGCTAGTTGTGTGACCCTGGGCAAGTCACTTAACCTTGTGTGTTTCAGTTTTATCATCTATAAAAATGAGCTGGAGAAGGAAATGGTGAACCACTCTAAAATCTTTGCCAAGAAAACCCCAAATGGGGTCATAAAGAGTTGGATACAACTGAAATGAATCAATGACAGCAATAGTGAGAAATATGCCAGGTACAGTGCTAAGTACTGGGAATACTGAGGCAAAAACAGTGCCTTCAAAGGGCTTACAGTCTAACAGGGATGAGGAAAATAAGACTCCCAGATAATAAATGATTTGTCCATTGTCATACCACTCGTAATCAAGACAGCTAGTTTCAGTCCTTCAACATCACCATATTAGGGGCTAGGGACTGGACCTGGACCGTTCCCTTGATATAGGGCACTGCCAGATAAGAAAACTCCATCTATCAAGGCAGGTCAACATCTCCTATGCAACATACGGTTTCAGAGAATTTTTTAGAGCTCCAAGAATTGAGGTGACCTGACCACAGTCACACAGTCAATTTGAACCCAAGTTTTCCTGGTTACAAAGTTATTCTTATATTCCCTCTGCCATGTTGCCTCTCGCCTATGACCTAAAAACCACTCTATTGTCTCTTAATAATGATTCCATTTCAGTTCAAGCCAACAGATATTTATTAAGTAACTGCTTCTCACAAAGTGACCTGGTCTCACCAATGAGGGAAATACAAAATAAAAATTAAAGATACAGTCCCTGCCCTCAGAGGGTTTACAATCTAGTGTGGAAATATGACACAGGGATCAGATGGTGCATGTGTGTAAAGAGCTTTGCCAACCTTAAAGCATTGCAGAGATACTCACTATTATTATCATTAGTAGTAGTAGTACTGTAGAAAAGTAGAGAATCAGAGGGACTTCTGGGAGCCAAGGCAACAGAGCAAGCAATAGCACTGTAATGGAAAAACATGCATCCCACATGGTTTTGAGAGATGTCACACAAAGGGTTCTTTGGTGTCTGCGTTGAGGGAAAGGTTATTACCAGATAAAGGGATCAGGGCTAGCTTCTTGAAGAAAGTGACTTGGGTTTTAAAGGCTGGCTGAAGAATGAAGCAAAAATAGATCAGGATAAAGGACAAGGAGGCACCATGATGGAAAAGAAAGGACACTGAACTTGGAGTCATAAGAATCAAAGTTCGAGTCCCGGTTCTGCCAGTTACTATCTGTGAGATATTGGGAAAATCACTTTGCTTCTTGGGGCTCAGTTTCCTCATCTGCAAAATGGACTGTATTACCTTCCTGCTCTAGATCTATGATACATTTTAGCCATATGGAACTGCATAAGCAAGGGTTTAGGGACAAGAGAGCCCATTCGGTGTTCAGAGACACAGAGAAATGTCAAGAACACAGAGGGGAATGATGGGAGATAATAGAGGGATGCCGGATTATGGAGAATCTTGAATACCAAGCAATACTCGAAAGACAATCATTTTGAGCAGAAGGTGTTGCCAGAGGAGCCTCCAACAGCTAGTGCCCCCCTCACCATCAACACCGTAGAGCCACACAGCAGGCACTGATGATCACAAAGACATCAGAGTCTCTTTGGAGGGTCAAAGCTCCATTTTTCCACTCCAAACTCCCTTCTTGTTGCATCCTCCTCAACAAAGATCCCGGACCCAGCTGCAGGGTTTGCTTCTCTCTTTCACCAGACAAGACAGCTAGCCCTGTGTCCCCCTGGAGCACCCCTACCTCCCCACCAACCCCTCCCCACTCCCAACTCCCTTCTCTTCAGTTGCATTTTTGACAGCTGAATGATCTGTGTCCCCAACCAGCTCTTCTTTCACAAACCCCCCTTTCATTCCCTCTTGATTCCCTCTCCTGCCTCCTCCTCATGAAGCAGCCTTAATCTACTACCCCCGCTGGATTACTAATGAGTTCCATCTGGGCTGTCAGCCACTCCAAACCAATGACTGGACAGAGGTAAGGACACAAAGCGGCAAGTTTGTTTTGACCCAAAGCAGAAAGTCTGGGAAAGAGAAGAGTTGGGGGCAGGGGAAGGGAAAGCAGACAGACTTATTCTCAGTATCATGACCAAGGAGAATACCAAGGGGCTGTGGAGGGGTCAATGCTGTCTTGAAAGCCAAGTCAAGGCTGTTGACAGTGACTGAAGCAAAACTCAACCTCCAAAACTAGAACTGAGTAGTTCATGTGCATTGGCCAGTATGTGGTCAATATATGAATGAGAAGAGGGGGGTCTTGGTGCAAGGAAACATACATAGCAAAGTCTGTGGACCTCCACTTTAGTGGAGACAAAAAATAACAATATTTATCGCTTCTTTTAGGTGGCAAAGAATGGGAATCTGAGGGAGTATCCATAAACTGAGGACTAGATGAACAAATCATGCTGCATAAATGTGATGGAATACTATTGTGCTTAACCCTTACCAGTGCAATGACCAAGCAGGATTCCAGGGGACCAGTGATGAAATACACTACCTGCCTCCCAATATGGAGGTAAAGCACGCAGACTACACAATGACACACAGGGCATTTGGGGACATAGCCAATATTTGATTGACTACATATATTTGTGATGGCTTTTGCATTTCTCTTTTTCTCATTTGGGGTGGTGGTGTTGGGATGGGAGGGTTAAGAAGACAGCATAGTCTGATTGAAACAAACAAAAATATTTATAATTTTCAAAAAGATCATTAGTTAAGTGGCAGCTTATAATAAGAGTGAAGATTGTAGACAGTAACAGGAATGTTATTTTAAGAATGACTGAGCAACTAAATTATTTTGACTGTTATAAATATACAAATTAAAATAAAGGATCTACGAAGAGAGATGCCATCTGCATACAGAGAAAGAACTGATAAATAGGGGCAGTTAGGTAGTGCAGTGAATAGAGCACTGGCTCTGGAGTCAGGAGGACCTGAGTTCAAATCTGGCCTCAGACATTTAACACTTACTAGCTGTGTGACCTTGGGCAAGTCACTTAACCCCAATTGCCCTCCAAAAAGCAAAAAAAAAAGAAAAAAAGAATTGATTAATAGAAGAATGTATAGAATAAGTTTATACATATACACATCTATTTGTTTCTAATGGTAGCCATGGGGCGGGGGAGAAAAGGGAGGAAAAAGACATTTACATGATAACATTGTTGTATATTTGAAGGGAATAGAAAGTCGTACATAGCTGATTTGCAGTTTTATGTACAATCCTCTTTCTTATTGTACTGTGTTATGAAAATGCATATTTTGTTTCTTTAGTTGAAAATAAAATAATTTTTTAAAAAAAGAGTGGAGAGAGAGGAAAGAGAAAGCAGAGACACCTATAATAAAGTCTTCCCAAGAAGTTTAGCTAAGAAAGGAAGGAGAGATATGAATAACAGGGCTCAGAGCAGGGATGGGTGAATCAAGTCAGAGGTTTTTTGTAGATGGGAGAGACACTGGCGTGTTTTAAGCAGTGGGGAAGCAGCCAATAGACAGGGAGAGACAAGACAAGGAGATGCCAACTGGGAAAGCTGGTGTGATGTGGTTGTTTTTCCTTAGTTCTCAAAGAGGACCAGGACATCAGAGAGATGATGCCATGACATACAAGTGAATTGGACTTAAACGAGGCAGGGCTGTGCAGTCACCAGCTTCACTCTCTCCTTTGGAGACATCTGGGTCCAGTGGCCAGATATCAATCAGGATGACTGGAGATGGTCCCCAATGTGATATTAAACTGCATCCACAGGGGCAGTGTTGATGACAAGAGAGGCCATCATCTTGCTGCTTTCTGTCTTGGACAGACCATGCCTGAAGTATATAATCAGTTGTGAGCCCAACAGGTTAAGAAGAATGTTGATGATCTAGAGAACCTCCAGAGGAGGACCACCAAGATGGACAAAGGACTAAAATTCCCGCCATGTTACGGTTGTCTGAAGGAACTGGGGATGCTTAACCTGAAGAAGAGAAGACTTTGGGCATTATGATTGCTTTCTTCAATATCTGATCGGCTGCCATATAGAAAAGGGAGTGGACTTACTCTGCCTGACTCTACGGGGCAGAAATCTGAACCGTGGGAGGATGCCGTAGAGGCCAATTTCAACTTCAGTAAGGAAAAGCTTCTTAGCCATCAGAGTCCCAAAGTGAAGCAAACTTCCTTGGGAGGCAGTGGCTTCCCCATCCCTGGAAGTCTTCAAGTCAAGGCTTGAGAGCCTCGTGTTGAGAATGACGTAGGATCATTCTTGTTCTGATATCGGTTGTACCAGGTAGGCTTGCAAGTCCTGGCTGACCATGGAAGTCTATGCTTTAGGTTATCAGAATTGGGAAAAAAAAAAGGTACACAAGAGAGTTGAAAGGAGGAGGTAGGTAAGGGAACTCAGTTCTTTAGAGAAACTGAGATAATGCAAGGAGACAATGTAAGGAGGGACACAGGCATTATTTAAAAAGAATGAGATGTAGCTACAAAGTTAGGAGTGACCCTATAAGGAACTAAGGAAATCCACAGGAGAGAGAATTGTGAGCAGATGGCCCCCGTGCCTCAATGGTCATGTCATTCTGGAACCTCCTTCAGACCTACAACCTTTTCACCCTGTAACATCTCCTCACTAGGCCAGCCTTCTACTGGTGAGTTTCTTCTGAGCCTTCCATTCTGGGAGAGGCCCAGTCAGACCAGCCTCCCTGACTTTGCTTCTGATTCTCTGGACTTTGCCATCATTCCCCACCCTCCATATTGTCTTTCCCCATTGATAATAACAATAATAATAATAGCTAACATCTATATGTATATAATTATATATTCACCTAATTCATAGAATTACACATTTATATATCATTTATGTAATTATATATTTACAATTTATATTAATATGGTTTATTAATTAAATTAATATTGATATAAAATCAATAATATAATATGTTGATAATATTAATATATGATGTTATATTTACATAAATATGATTACATATATTATATAATAACAAGAGCTAAATTTTATATAGTACTTACTCTGTGCCAGACTTTGCTAAGTACTTTACAATTATTGTCTCATTTGGCCCTCAGCAACCCTAGGAGTTAGGCACTATTATTATCCCCATTTCACAGATGAGGAAACTGAGACAAATGGAGGTTAAGTGACTTGCCCAAGGTCACACAGCTAATACATGTCTGTGGTCAGATTTGAACTTAGGTCCTCCTGACTCCAGACCCAGTGCTCTGTGCACTATGGCACAACCATTGGATTATAAGCTCCTTGAGGGCAGGGACTCTCTTTCTTCTTGCTTGCATTCATATCCCTAGCTTCTGGTAAATGCCTAAATAACGCTTGTTGCCTGCCACTGAGGCACAAGGGCCATATGCTCACAATTCTTTCTCCTGTGGATTTCCTTAGTTCCATATAAGGTCACTCCTAGCTTTGTAGCTGCATCTCTGCAGAGAAGCATAGAAGTGGTCATAGTTTGGGGGTAGCACCATTAAAATAAGATGATGGAGGTAAGGATGCTATTAGAACAAAGACAGAAAAGAGATAGGTCATAATCTAGGCAACTGGATGGACAGTGTGGTAGAGAGTAAAGGGCAGGAGATTTAGAGTCAAAGGACCCGCATTCAAATCCCAACTCTGCCACCCTCCCTGTGTGACCTTGGATAAGTCACTTAACCTCTCTGAGTCTCAGTTACCTTATCTGTTAAAGAAGGAGGTTGTACTTAATGACCTTTAAAGGAGATTGCTCCAATATGTAAATCTATGAGTCAACTGACCTGTATTTGAATCCCAATGGTTCTGAAAAATACTACCACATCACTTAAACTCTCTTATTCATAAAATGAGGGAATTAGATTTACAATATATCTCTTAAGGCAGCCAGGTGTCCCAGTGGACAGAGATCTGGAACTGGAGTCAAGAAGACCTGAGTTCAACTTCAGCCTCATACACTTACTAGCTATCTGCTCTGGACATATTAACTTTTCTCTGCCTTAGTTTCTTTGACTGTGTGATGGGGATAATAATGGTTATTCCTAGTGTTTTTGTGAGGGTAAAATGAGATAGCATTTGTAAAGCCCTTCCCAAACCTGTATAAATGCTCCCTTTTTAAGTACCCCTCTTCTTTAAAAGTCTTATTAGAGTGGGAGGTCCACCGACCCCCATGGACAGATTTCACTGTGTCTGTGAACTTGGATGGTGAAAAAAATTTCATCTTTCTTTTTGCTAAGCTCTCACTGAAATGCAGTATTTCTTTCAATTATTTAAAAAACATGGTTGTATCAGGGTTCTGTGGGTTTCCCTAGATTGTCAAAGGGATCCAGACACACACACACAAATAAAGGTGAAAAACTTCTGTAGTAGAAGGTAGTGTAGCAGAGTGAATCAAATATTGCAACTGGGGTCAGGAAGACCAAGTTCAAATGTCATCTCTGGCACCTCCTAGCTGTGTGACCACGGGCAAAAGAAGTACCCTCTCTGAGCAGCACTTTCCTCATCCATCAGATAGGACTAATGATACCAGCACATAGCCTCTGCTTCACAGGGCTGATACTATTAAGCTCAAATAGCGTGATGCATGAAAAACATTCGGCAGATATCAAAAGCATCCTTAGAGGGATGCCAATTGCTGTATTTTCTCTTCCTGATATCACTGTGTCTTCACTCTGGTCTCCTCACTTGCCACAAGAGGAAAGAACTTTTAGGCTATAGTTTGAAGGGTCCCAGGGTCCAACTCCATGGATGAAGATGAAAACAAGATAATATTTACAAAGCACTTTGTAACTCTTCAAATGCCGTATAAATATGTCATTATTGTTCATTCATTTCAGTCATTTCTGACTCTAAATGACCCCATTTGGGGCTTTCTTGGCAGAGATAACAAGTGGTTGGTCATTTGCTTCTCCAGCTCATTTTACAGATGAGGAAACTGAGGCCAACAGGGTTAAGTGACTCACCCAAGGTCACACAGTTAAGTGTCTGATGCTGGATTTGGACTTATGAAGATGACTCTTCCTGTTCTATCTACTGTACCACCTAGCTACTTGCTATAAATATATAATAATGATATTATTATTATATGATCAAATTATTGAATTATGTCTAATAGGGAAGGGATAATGAGCCAGGTTCTCCCCGCTTCTCCCTTCAGCAGCCAATCAGCAGGCTGAGACACACCTTTTCTGTCATCTCATCAGCAGGCTTCTAACCCATGGTGGGGAAGGATTTTCCAGACTAGAACACTGGAGGGCACCTTAGATCCCCTAAGGCATAAGTATATCAGTTTCCCTTCCAGTGCCTATTGGAGTCAGCCTTAAGCACACACATCTGACTTCCCAGAAGTGCAATTAAAGTTAGCAGGAAAACTGTAAATTCTGCCAGGAAGCTTAGAGCTGATGACCCTACTTAGCCTTGAGATAGCGCGACTGCCCAAGTTCAGCAGCCACACACCTCCAACATCCCAGCGTGTGAGGGAGGTGAGGCAGAGAGATGTTCTGGAATACGAAAATGGTAGGGAATGCCAGCAAGAGAGAGTACCTGTGCTGTGGCTGCTGAAGAGGGATATGTCATGGAGTAAAATCTCAGTTAACTGAAACAGTCAGGTGGCCCTTAATGTTTGCTGTTTAATCATGTTTTCAGTTGTGTCTGATTCTTTACGACCCCATTTGTGATTTTATTGGGAAAGATACTGGAGTGGTTTAGCCATTTCCTTCCCCAACCCATTTTATGGATGAGGAAACTGAGGCAAAAAAGGTTAAGTGACTTGCCCAGGGTCACACAGCTAGGACATGTCTGAAGCAGGTCTGAACTCATGAAGATGTCTTCCTGCCTTCAAGCATGGTGCTCTCTGCACTATGGCGCCCCCTAGCTGCCCCTATGGAGTCAGAGGAGCCAGGTTCAAATTGTACTGCACACTCTGACCTTGGGCAAATCATTTAATCTCTCTGGGCTTTAGTTTCCACACTTAAAGTGATTGAACTTGATGAGATAATACTAGCCACATTCGTACTTACAATGCATATTTTAAAGTATTCCACAAATTTCTACTGTTATGATCACTATTATTATTATTATTATTATTTTTGCTATTTTGGAGGGGGGAAGGCAGGGCAATTGGGGTTAAGTGACTTGCCCAAGGTCATAGGGCTAGTAAGTGTTAAGGCTGGATTTGAACTCCAGTCCTCCTGACTCCAGGGCTCGTTCTCTATTCACTGCACCATCTAGCCACCTCTATGATTATTATTATTACTATTTATTAGATTTGGTAACAAAGAAAGATTAAATGAGGTGTCCTGGCACAGTGCATAGACTATGTTCTTAGAGCCAGGAAGATCGGGGTTCCAATCCTGCCTCCAAAGTTTATTAGCTGTGTGATCCTCTGAGGCCGTTTCCTCAGCCATAGAATAGGACTATTAATGCCCATAGCAGCCACCTACCAAGAGTTGTGTTGAGACCCAAAGGAGAGCACCTGTAGAGGGCTTGGCAAATCTTAAAGCTCTATGTAAATTTCAGTAATTATCAGACATAATTTACTATAATAATAAGATATATACTGGTGACGATCGGTATTATAATAATAACAGGAAGGTAGATGCAGATAGTTTAGAAAAGTTTTCCCCAAGGGCTAGAAACTAGACAGCCCCCCCCAAAAAAAGTGTGTGTGTGTGTGTGTGTGTGTGTGTGTGTGTGTGTATGTGTATTTGACTCTAGGTGGCACAGTGGGCAGAGTACTGTCCTTGGAATCAGAAAGACCTTGAGTTTAAATGCTACCACTACCACTCACCAGCTGTGTGACCCTGGGCAAGTCACTTAACTTTTTCCAGCCTCAGTTTCTTTATATGTTAAATTTTTAAAATAGCATGTACCTCCCAGGTTTGTTGTAAGAATCAAATGAGATAATCTAGATAAAGTGCTCACATACCTTAAAGGAATGTTTAAATACTAGGTATTGTTCCCATTTCAAAGAATTACAACCAAAAATTTAACATTTCATAGTGTCTTACAATCATTTTATTTAAGTTTTATTAGGTAGGTATTATACTCATTTTACAGATAAGGAAACTCAGGTTCAGAGAGCTGAAGTGACCTACAAGATCACAGGTTTAGAGTCTGAAGGGAGCTTACTGGTCATCTATTCCAGGACCCGTGAAGAAACTGAGGCTTATGGAGGTTAAGTGATTTGTTCAAGGTAATACAGGTAGGCAAGAAGTAGTTGAGACGGATTCGACCCTGGGTCCCTCGACTCTACCCCCAGCTCTCTTTCCACAGTGTTACAGTGTTCTAGCCCCGTGGTTACACAGTTACTAAGTTTCTGAAGTGGGATTTAAGTATAGCATCCTATCCACCAGGTCACACTGCCTTCTCCTGATGAATTCTCACTTTACGGGAATAAATGATCTTAACCAGGAGCTTTTGTTTATGCAATGTCTCAAGCACACAGCCTGTGACACGGGCAGCTGGATGGGAATGGGCGCGCCATTCTCGGACTTCAGTAGACAGGCTCGGGGTGGAGGGTGGTCCAAACCCACCTCTTTCTTTGCCTCATCCCAGGCCAATCCTGACAGCAAGAGGCAGTCTGGTCAGGGGACAGTCAGCCTGGGAAAGTGGAGTTTCACAAGGTATAAAACTCCCATTCTTCCCCTCCTGCCCCCTCCCCCCCAACTCCCTTTACTGCTTGTCTTTGGAAAACACTCTCCGATATAAACCAGAGAGAAGAGCCAGACCAATAAAATGGGCAGCCCCAACTCTGAGTGTCCTAGGTGTTATGTTACTGACATTCCAAACCAGTGATGTCATCTCCCTCCCCTGTTACCCTCCCAACTGGCCTAGCAGCAGCGAAGGATGCTACAGGAAATGTCCCCACAGGTCCCTCCTTCCTTGTCCCAAGGCATCTCTTCCAGTCAGGTTCATTCCTGGCCATTACTCTGTCCTCTTACCCTTTGCTTCCTTTCAGATGGGTGAATTATGATAGGAATGGATCCAATTTCAAAGCCCCTTTTGGCCTAACAGACTCAGCCTCTTGTCCCTTGGGTTTGGAGTCAGGATGCCCTTTGGATCCCCTGTCTCTGTCTCCACCATCCATCACCACGATGGCACCTTCTTTCCCAAAGACCTTGGTGGGTTCAAACAGAAAGTGCCTAGAGACTCCTCTAGAGTGAGAAGAGGAAAAAAGCAGTGAGGTCACCGAGGAAGAAAGGTTCATAGACATTGGGTATAATCTGGCCAAAATCTCCTTTTACAGTGAGAAAACTGAGGCTCATGATCACACAGCTAGTAAGCTGTAGAAACAGGATTTGAGCCCCAGTCTTCCTGGCCCTTACACAAATCTACTACCCACTATGCCAAGACGTTTCACTTAATCTTTCTTTGCTAATGAAGGAGAAGGAGGAGGAGGAGGAGGAGGAGGAGGAGGAGGAGGAGGAGGAGGATGGTGATGACAATGTCTTACATTTGTAGAATACTATCAGGTTTGCAAAGAATTTTAGAAACATATCATGCTTGAGGCTACTAAGAACCCTATGGGCAGCTAGGTGGTACCATGTTGCATAGAGCACTGGGTTTAGGATCAGGAAAATTCATCTTCCTGGGTTCAAATCCAGCCTCAGACATTTACTAGCTGTGTGATCCTGGGTAAGGCACTTAACCTTGTTTGCCTCAGTTTGACCATTTGTAAAATGAGAAGGTAAGGACCACTCAGCAGAGCAGACTCCCATGCCACAGAGTACCATCAGTGTCTTGACAATATCTTGATGATGTGAGCAAAGGGTTTGGAAGACTCAAAGAACCATTTTGTCTTGGACCATTAGAGAAGAAACTCACAGATTTAAAGATGGAAGGGACCTTAGAGGTCATCTAACTCAACACCCTTCTTTTACAGATGAGGAAACTGAGGCCCAGGGGAGTTACATGCCTCCACCAAGGACCCATTGTGGTCACTGTGTCAGCCCAGGAAAGTCAAGCAAATGTCCCTGAGCCTCCTATGAAACTCTGGAGTTTTAAGTCATGGAAGGATAGACTCAGAGTGGGGAGACAGAAAGTTCACCTGAACTGTTCTCTCCCTTTATCATCACACTCTGAGTGGGAGCCGCAGTCACTAATAAGAGGGTCTCTAAAAGGGGAGCAGGAGGACAGGGAAGGGGGAGGCAGTGAGCATGTATATTTCTTTGGTTACCTTAACAAACTGCACCCCAGTGCTATACACACACACACACACACACACACACACACACACACGCACACACACACATCACACACATCGCCCACCACCCACTGTCCACTTTGATCCAGGAAAGGCAATACCTGAGGTAGGTCTGGCTTTTATGGGCTAGCAGCAAGGTCCAGATTAAGGGAATTAGCCCCAGTATATCACCACCAATAAAATGGGGCTTGGCCCACCACAGCGCTGCCTCAAGACATGGGGGCTGGCAGGCATAGGAAGGGGAAGGAGAAGAGGGGTTATGGGGAGAGTGGGAGGAAGACCTGCTCAGGGCCTGACCAGACATAGTTAAAAAAATCTGCTGCTCCCAAGGTCAAAGGCAAGCTGTTAAGTAACGTCCACAAGCAGCCTCTCCCCTCCTCTTTAGAATCTCTTCGGTCTCCAGCATGGGGTGGATTCTGCAGGGGCTATCTGCCCTTCTCTCTCCCCCTGGCTCCCTGCCTTCCTCCTTCTGCCTCCATCACTTCCTCCCTCTCTGCCTTTCTGCTGCCTCCCTCCCTCCTTCCCTCCTTCTCTGCCTTCCTCTCTGCTCCCTCCCTCTCTGTCTGGGCCACTACTCCCTTCTCCTCCCTTTCGAATTCTAAGTATCAGAGAGGCCAAGAGCGAAATTTGTTTTGTCTTAGAAGAAAAGTTTCTAAAATAGAAACAGAAAGGAAGGGAATGAGGAACAGAGACATATAGAGAGAAATAGAGACATGTAGAGAAAAAGAAAGAGACAGAGACTGAGAGAAAGGCTGTGCAGAGGAGTAGAGAAAGCAGTGGGGAGATAGAAAGTCATAGAACCTGGGTTCCGATTCCAACCACACCACTTAAAATTGGGCAAATCACAGAAACTCTTCTGTTCTGTTTCCTCATCTGTGAAATCAAGGGCCTGAGCGTTCTCCATCTATGATTCTGTGATTCCAAATCCTGGGCTGTTTCCTCGTGTTCTTTGGATGCCTTGGAACATCTGTCAGTCTGTCAACAAGCAAGCCAAGAGTGTGCTAAGGCAAAGCATGAACCCTGCCTTTAAGGAGCTCTGATTCTAAGAGGCAAGACAACTCACAGCTCAACCATACAAAGGGGAATGAATGTGTCAATTCATTAAGCATCTGGTGTTGTTGTTGAGTTGTTTCAGTTATGTTTGACTCCTCATGACCCCACTTGGTATTTTCTTGGCAAAATTAGTGGAGCAGTTTGCCATTTCTTTCTCCAGATCATTTGACAGATGAGGAAATGGAGGAAAATACAATTAAGTGACTTGCCCAGGGTCACACAGCTAGTAAGTATCTGAGGTCAGATTGAATATAGTTTTTCCTGACTCCAGGGCCAGTGCTCTGTCCATTGCACCATCTAGCTGCTCCTTCACTAGTCTCATTTTAGACAATAACCAGTTCAAGATTTGCTTTCCAACTGGAAGAGATGACAGAAAGTCCCCAGTGGTCCTCGGTTATCTCAATTCTTGAGTATTCACAGGAGACTGAGAATACATCTGTTCTGAGATGGGCTCATCCTGAGTTAATGTTCAATAAGAATTAGGTCAGTCTTTTATTAAGTACTCCATACTGAGCTCCTTGAGGATAGAAATAGTTTTCTGTTTTCATTTCTGCATCCCCAGGGGTCCAATAATCTTTCTTCATATTTATTTATCAATTTACATGCATTATCTCCTTTGAATCTCAGGATAACTCTGAGAGGTAGATACAGAAGGAAATATCAACTTCATTTTACAGATTAAGAAACTGAGACTTAAAAGGGTAGTAGGGGGCAGGACTTGAATCCAGGTCTTCCTGAATCCCCAGTCCAACACTATCCATTACTCCCACATGCCTTCTCCACTTAGCACAGTACCCTGCACATAATGTGCACTTTAGATCAAATTGAATAATAATTATAGATGTTTCAGAGGGGTCTCTTGCTTAGGTACAGGTTGTAGGAAATGTCCTCTGAACTCTTTCCCAACTTTCTGAGATTCTGGGATTCCAGATAAATATAATGGAGTTAGTTAGTCACGAACCATCCATGATTCCTTATTCTTCTTGTAAAGTTTATAGAGATGGTCAATTTATAGGCATTTTCTGAGATCTTCTCTTGTTCAGAGCACTGGAGAAAATTCCAAAGGAAAAAAGTCATTGTCCCTGCAATTGGGGAAAGTATACTGTATCATCCTCATGATGTCATTGATCCTCTTTGAGAAAGAAGGATGAATAGCAACAATAATTTGGTAGAGAAAATGTATAGATCAAAAAGTCAAAGATGTCTCAGGGAGTTGCCTTGGGCTCAGAGGGGCTCAGTGATTTGCCTACGGTCACACAGCTAATAAGTAACAGTGATGAGATGTAACAAAAATAGTAATAATAATCACATTTATATAGCATTTCAAGGGTTGCAATTTGCTTTACATCTCATTTGATTCCCACAACAATCTTGTAAAGTACTATTATTATCTCTACTTGAGAGGTGAGGAAGTCGAGACAAAGAGAGGTTTATTGATAGTAAGTGTTTTATGAAGGATTTGAATTCAGATCTTCCTGACACCAAGCCCGGTGATCTATCCAGATCTTCCTCATCACAAGTACAACAATCTGTCCACTATGCTTCATTGCCTCTTAGGGATATACACTCTTACAGCATGGGGGAAAATGTGAAGGAATAAACATTTATTAAACACTTATTATGTTCAGAGCATTATGAGAACACCAATAGAAAAGTCAAACACACAAGCAGTTAGGTGGTGCTGTATACCAGCCCCTGGAGTCAGGAGGACCTGAGTTCATATCCAACTCCAGACATTTGGCACTTACTAGCTGTGTGACCCTGGGCAATTCACTTAACCGGGATGGCCTTGCCAAAAGAAAAGAAAGGAAAGGAAAGGAAGGTGGTCCCTGCTCTCAAGAGGATCACATTCTAATGGGAGAGATAATACTTAGGAAAGATTTTATTTATAAGTCAGATAGATGGAAGGGTCTCATGGTCCTTAGAGTATGATGGTAACTAACACTTCTTTATTAAAGTGGTTTCCATTGATAAACTCCTATCTGTTTCTGATTTCGAACAATTTGACAGAGTCAAAGACTTTGGTAACATGAACGATCTTTTCTGAATCTATAGTCTCTGTGACTATAACCAGCAGGAGCAGGTGCCAGGATGCCTCCTTCCAGGGGTGCCTTCCCAGTATGGTCAGGCTGTGGGGACTGGGCTAGAAGCACTACTCTTCCCAAGGATTTTGGGTTGCAGGTTCTGAGCTGTCTCCATCAGGGTCTGAGGGAAGATGGTGGTCAAGGCAGTGGTGGATGGTCTGAATTGTCCAATATTTCTTGCCTCTTGTTTCTCCCCTAAGGTGCCTTGCTACTTCATTCAGCAGACTCATTTCCCTTCAGTCCCTCTTACTGACCCCTTCACTCTTCACCAGCTCTTCCTCCAGAAAGTAAATAAGAAAAGAGAGCAGAAGGGAAACTTCAAAGCAGAAGGTTAAGCTCTCAAAAGCAATTTATGCTTTAAAAAAATTAGAAAGAATATTTAGAGTCTTGAATTCTTGGAATTGAAGGAGATTGAACTTTGTGGTAAGAAGGTTTTGGATGGTCTATATCTTCTTTCTTTCCTCCCTTTTCTTTCTGTCTCTGTATCTCTGTTTCTCTGTCTCCATCTTTCTCTCTTTGTATCTGTCTTTTGTTTTCTGTCTCTTTCTCTGTCTTTCTGGGTCTTTCCATGACTGTCTCTTTTTTTCTATCCATATGTGTCTTTCTCTGTGTGTCTCCATCCCTGTCTCTCTGTCTCTGTCTCCCTCTCCCCTCGGCCCACTGCACAAAGACCACAGCAGGCAATATCTCATGAGGGAGCAAGTCCCATTCGAGTATCTTCTTCTAAAGATAATCCATATCTATAGACTGACAACAACATGCTGGCTAAAAGGTAAAGAAGAGAAATAAACACTGTGTTACTCCAGAAACAGCTTCCTTTAGGAATTAAGTCGTTGTCATATAGGTCAAGGGAGAAATTAATCAAGTCCTCAGGTCAATCACAATTCATCAAGCCAATGACCATAGATTCTACTAAATTCTTCTTAGGAAGGACCTTTCTTCACTTAGGTGCTTATTCAACCAATAGGAAAGAAAATTTGGAAATGCAACTTATGCATGCCTGATGAGGACTGCTGGCTGAGCTCCTGGTGAATGGTAGCTCTTTGGATAACTTTCTGCAGATTTCCAGGCAGGTAAATGGGCTGGTAAATGTTTAACAATTAGCTCTCAGAGGAAACAAACAGACAAAGAGGCAGGCATGACATGCTTTTCAATTTAACCTGAATTATTAGCATTTTCCCATTACTTTCTTAAGCCTAGAAATCAACAAAACAATAACTCAAGCCCTGACTTGTGGCATTTGCCAATTTCACAGGTGTAAATGCTCACGTTGGAAATTTAACAACTGGCTCTCTCCTCAGCCAATATGACCCCATTCCAGCATATCCCTGTTCCCAGGGGAAGAAAATGAAAATACACCAGGATAATGAACCCAAAGTGATCTGCACAAGGTCAGTAGCAAAAGATGGTGGCAAAAGATGGGTCCATAAGAAACAGACCTTAGAACATAGAATGGCAGAGGTGAGAGGGACCTTAGAACAGAGAATGTCAGAACTGGGAGAGGGCTGTGAGGTCTTCTCTTTTAATTCCCTTACTTTACTAAACCCTAGAAAAGGGGAATGATTTCTCCAAAGTCACTAAGCTGGTAAAATAGCCCAGGTAGGATTTGAATCTAGTACTCTCTCTCTAGATCAATGGTTTTTTCTGCTTCAAACACTCTTCTTCCCTAGGGAGCTGCCTGAGGGCATAATAGTTAAGAATATTCCCTAGTCATTTAG
Organism: Pseudochirops corinnae; assembly: GCA_028646515.1. NCBI lineage: Eukaryota > Metazoa > Chordata > Mammalia > Diprotodontia > Pseudocheiridae > Pseudochirops > Pseudochirops corinnae. The sequence continues at coordinate 333,849,452 of CM053587.1, forward strand.
AAGAATCCAAAAATTAAAGTTGAGAAATTGGGAGGAGTAGGATAATTGATTCCCCTTTTCTCCCACACATGCCTCCAGAGGAGATATCACACTCAGAAAGTCATAGAAATTCTTTCACAACTATTTCCTAGGCTATGTATAAGACTCTCTAGTCTACCTTATATCTACTGATGGGAATAAAACCCACAATAAATAATATTTATATTGCATTTCTCATACATTATCTCATTTGTACCTTATGACAACCCTGTGACATTGGTACCATGGCTATTGTTAGCCCCATTTCACAGTTGAGGAAACTGAGACCCAGAGAGGTCTACAGTCATAGAGCTAGTAAATGCCCAAGGCAAGATGTAAGCCCAGGGTTTCTTGACCCCCAAGTTCAGCACTCTGTCCTATAAATCATTATTTTTCAGAGACATGAGTCAATATTTCAACCTTCCAGGAGCCTGTAGCAAAGATGCTGCTGCTATGAAGAAGAAAATGCCCATTCTATTTATGCTGTTCAGGAATTACATAAAGGTAAGTGGTTTTAGAAATATCTGTTCTTGTTCAGTCATTTTCAATCATGTCTGACTCTTCTTGCCCCCATTTGGGGTTTTCTTGACAAGTAGTTTGCCATTTACTTCTCCAGCTTATTTGACAGATGAGGAAACTGAGGCAAACAGGGCGAAGTGACTTGCCCAAGGTCATACAGCTAGTAAGTGCCTGAGATCAGATTTGAACCCAGGTCTTCCTGACTCCAGGCCTGGCTCTCTATCCACTGTGTCACCTAGCTGCCCCATAGAAATCCTGCCATGTGAGGAAAGGGGGATGCCTCCCTCATCCCACATTAAAAATAGCAAGAAAATGGAAGTGATGGTGGGCTTGTATAGGGTTTTTAAAGTGGGTTTCATCCATGGCCGATTCACTCTAAACCATCAACCTTGACCTCATCAGAATCAATTAGCACTTTTTCTTTTCGCCTAAGGAAAAACAATTAGGGTAAGTGTTAGTAATGTGGAAGAGTGTATTACTGAAGGTATGCTTACAGTGGGGGAGGAGTCTGTCCTGCCGTCCCCTCTATGGGAGAAAGATGGGCCCCAGAAGAAGAGTGTCACAAGGGAAATTGGGGTAGCAGCTGTCCTTAATGTTTTGGGTAGGTACAAAATCTCAAGGAAAGGCAAAAAGACAATAGTCACCATGGGAATGAAACATGACCCACTGGGTATTGATTCCTGGACCAAAGCTCTGTTCACCCCTTCCTAGTTATGGCTTCACTTTCCAGATAAGACCCTTGTCTATGATGCCTACCAAACTCTTGTTGGGTGCTGCCATTAGGTGACTAGGTGTTCTGACCACTACAATCTATGTTGAGATGAGCAGGGAAGCAGAAGAGTAGGAAAAAGCTCCAGGGTACTTTCAGTAATTGAGCTAGACACAGTTTTATCTTGTTATTCAAGCTACCATAGAGTACCTTCCCCCAAAATATATATATGTATATTAAGTCTCACTCCAAAATAATAAATATCTGAAAGAAGAGTTTGCTGAGCCATACCTAGAGAACCATTAGACTGTAAGCATGTGGAGAGCAAGGGTTCATTCTTCACATTCGTATTCCCAGTGCCTAACACTGTGTCTGACACGTACTTGATAAGTTCTTACTGACTGGGACCTCTCAAAACCTTGGAAGAACAGGATGAAATGTCAGCCACCTAAACCAACCTTTCTACTAGGGAGTGGACTAGGATCAAAAAGGGTTTTGGTTTTTTTTTCCCTCAACCTACAGATGATAGCTTATAATCCAATTTTGTTGTTGTTCAGTAATTTCCAGTTGTGTCTTACTCTCTGTGACCCCGTTTGGGGTTTTCTTGGCAAAGATACTGGAGAGGTTTAGCCATTTCCTCCTCCAGTTCATTTTACAGATGAGGAAACTGAGGAAAACAGGGTCAAGTGACTTGCCTAGGGCCACACACCTAGTAAGTGTCTGAGGACAGATTTGAACTCAGGTCTTCGTGATTCCGGATGTAGCCCTCTATCAACTGTATCACCTAGCTTTCGTATATCCCCAACCTTTAATTTAACTACAAAAATTAGTTCTTCTACCCACCTGCATTAGTCTGCAGGATTTTAACACTAGACAATAATGGCAGGATAATGCCTCGTCCTGGGACCATTTCTAACTGAACTAAATAAAATATTTAGATGAGGAGAGTAATAGTAATGTAGCCACAGCAGCAGCAGACATTTCCATACACAGATATGCCAAGAGATCTGGGATGCCTATGATATGGGTGTTTCCCCTAATGGATGTCAGACTGCCCCCTTTTTTGCTCTGTATCCCCTGCACCTAGAACTATGGCACATGGTAGGCACCCAAATGCTGATTGACAGTTGACCCCATCCATGACAATCCACCCTATGGAGCTCTTGACCATTTCCTCCCATGTTAATCACACAAGGGGGTCTCCCCGTGTGGTGGGGTAGGATGAGAGTCTTCCTAAAGTCATGCAGTACTTTTTCAGGTTTGCAAAGTACTTTACCTCCATTATCTCTTTTGAACCCAAGAAAAGCCCATGGAGTAGGTCCTAGAGGTCCTACTATCCTCACTTTCCAAATGAGGAAACAGTCTTAGTCAGGGTCAAAGAGTGAATTCAGAAACAGGTCTTCCTGGTGCTAATTCTAGTGTTCTATTAACTATACTAGCCTGTCTCCAGTTTGAATTTCAGAAATTATGGGCGGAAATGCTGTATAATCTTCAGAATATGGTTCTGCATTCACTTTTGGCTAAGAAATAATAGGAGAGGGGTGGCTAAGTGGTTCAGTGAATAGAGCACTGGTCCTGGAGTCAGGAGGACCTGAGTTCAAATGTGGCCTCAGACACTTAACACTTGCTAGGTGTGTGACCTTGGGCAAGTCACTTAACCCCAATTGCCCTGCCTTCCCCATCCAAAAAAAAAAGAAAGAAAGAAAAAGAAATAATAGGAGATAGTAGAAAGGAAAGTGATATGTGAAAGCAAAAGTCCAGCTACACAAATATCGGGTGGTGTTAGTATGGGACTATTTTTGTTTTTGTACAGATCTGTGATTCATCCGAGAAGTCCTGGTGTGGAAACTCCTTCCACCTATTCTGTGCCCTATTCATGGTCACTCCCTTAAAGCCAAGTTATTTATAGGTCTTGTCCTGGTTCTGTTCTACAAATATCTTGGTGTCCTGGCTTGGAGTTAAACGACCTGAATTTGAATCCTTGGTCTGTCATTTATTACCTGGGTAACCTTGGGTAAATCAGTGTCACCTCTGACCCTCAATTTCCTCATCTTCAAAATGAGGGGGCTGCAAGAAGGTTTAAGACAAAGGAAACTATTCATAGCAATACTTTTTATTATAGAAAAAAGTTGAAGGAGGGTGGTAGCCCATCAGTTGGCCAGAGAGAATGTGGTTATGAATGTAATGGTGATAAACATGGGGAATTCGGAGAAACATGGGAAGACTTGCATAATCTGATGCAGAAGGAAATAAGTCAAATCAAAAAAAGAATGTCCACAACCACCATAAACAATGGAATGTAACAATGGCTATCCCTTTAGGGGAGCATGCTTGGAGATCAGCAGAGGTGAATGTACAGCACCCTGAAATGGGTGTATCTATCTTGAGGAAACCTTGTAGGTTAGATGATCCTGGCACCAGTAACTGGTTTGCCAACAGAAAGTGACTTCTGAAACAATTTCTTGGGGGAAAAATGACCAATGCCTGAAGTATGAGTTCAAGCCATTCCCTGCTTTGCCAGAAGATATGTACCTTGAATGAGCTGCTCAGGTGGAGATCAGAGTTGAGGAGGAGGTGAGATGCTTTCACAGCAGTCCCCTAAAATGTTTTATATTTTCATGTCTTAAGTATCAACCATCACCTAAGATTTTTAGTCAGTCAATTAACTTTTATTGAGTGTATAAAATGTGTTAGGCACTATGTTAAGTGCTGGGGATATAGAGAAAGATAAAAGACAGTCCCTACTGTCAAGGATCTCACAATTTAATGGGAGTGGGGGTGGGGGACCACACACACACACACACACACACACACACACACACACACACACACACATATACACTGAAAAATGGGTGAGTAAGGATGCTGATGAAGTCTTGTAGCTGGGTGGGGAATGAGATCACTGCCCTATGCACCCTCCTTAAATGGAGGATCTGGGAGAAGTGCTCCAATGTTTACCCTCTCTGATCAGAGAGGGCATCCAGAGTACTGAAGAGGTGTAAGATTCAAATCTGATGTCATACCAGCAGCTGCTGCAGCTAAGTGTGAGTCAATGCCTGCATTTCTAATATGGAGAAAATAAATAGCTGTCCTATACTCAATTCACGTCGTACGTTGAGAACCTTTCTAGATGGGACTTTGTTCATCCCTTTTGGGGAGACTCCAAAAATGAACCAAAGCTAAACTTTAAGAGATTTCCTCTTCGACTCCAGGGTGGGAATATAGTGAACCAAAAGATTAGAGGAGAGACTGGGTCCCTCTTTTAAAGATCAAGATTTCCTAAGATTGAATTTTGTTTGTTCTTTGCTTTTGAAGAGGGCCAAAAACATCATGAGGTGATGTCTTGACTTGAGTGTAGATTGAATTTAAGTGAGGCAGAGTTGCACAAAGTCTTCAGCCTCACTCTCTCTTCCAGAGTCATCGAAGTCCAGTGGCAGGACAAAAGTCAGGACGATCAGCAGGAATGAATATAGTTGAGGAAGAAGAAACTTTCTGTCCACCTCAGTCAAGAGTGGTTTTACATAAAGACTACATAAAGACCATCTATTCTATGTAACTGTACTTCTTTGCTACAAGGAAGGATTCCATTGAAGAGGGGCATGGGAAATAGTTTGCAAATTTTGAAACATTCCAGAAATGTGGGAGATTACCTATCTGTCTTCCTGCAGGTAATAAAAGTTCATAGCTAGAGGCTGCCAAGACCTTTGAGCTTTGCATCTACCTATCACTCTTCCATCCCTGAGTGAATGCTTTTTCTTGTCAAGGGGATCTAGAGAATAAAGCCATGTGAGCAAGCAAAACCTGAATAAATGTGTCATATAGCCTATGACAGGCCACTGACTGTCAATCCTCATTCATTCCCTACAAGGGGGAATCATAGGATTTAGATAGAGTGGAAGATACTTTGGAAATCATCTATTCAAACCCTCTAATTTTACAGAGAAGACAGTTAGGGCACTTACTAGCTGTGTGACCCTGGGCAAGTCACTTAACCCTGTTTGCCTCAGTTTCCTCATCTGTAAAATCATCTGGAAAAGGAAATGGCCAACTGCTCTAGGATCTTTGCCAAGAAAAGCCCAAATGGGGTCAGGAAGAGTCAGACGTGGCTGAAAAATGAGTGAAGCCACAATGTAGAGTGCTTATATAACTTAAAGTTGTATGTAAGTGTTAGAAATTATGATTTTAGATTTTCCTGCCTCCTTTTCATTCTAGTTTCTTCTATCATGTCGCTTCCTCTTTCCTTTGGCCTTCTTCATGGTCAGTTGCTTATTTCTCTTCTTTTTGCTGGTAAGTTTGAAAAGAGGCCGGCCTGCTTACTGTTTCCCATCTGCAGACAAATGTTTCAAATCAAGGCTCTTTTAAAAGATTCTTACCCTTTTCAAAGGAGGCCCTCCTCTCTCCTTCTTCACCTCTCCCCTCCTCACCCCAATGTGCTTCCTGCTGTGGAGACAAGTGCCTTTAATAAACTGTTATTTATTTGGCCAAGCTGCCGCTTTGGAGTGTCTGGTTTCCTGCAAGAGAGATGAGTGTAACTTCCAGCAAGTTTTCCCCAAAGTGACTCCCACAAAGGGGCAAAGGTGACTAGACTTTGTGTTTTCCACTTTTATTCCCTGAGAAGGGAGGCAGGCTGCAGAGAGAACCCTGGGTTTTGGAATCGGAAGACCTGCCTTTGAATCCTCAATTTACTGCCTGGGTAACCTTGAGGAGGTCCCTAACTCCCTGCCCCCCGATTTCTTCTTCTGTAGAAGGAACAAGGTGGCCTCTAAGTTCTCTTCCAGATTTAAGTGGATAAGCCTGTGAACAGACCATTCAGGCTTATTTGCCACCAAAACCCACTCCCTCCAGCCTTTTAAAAATTCTACCTTCCGTCTTTGGAAATCCATCTTATTTGATGATACCTGCCCCTGAAATCCCACAAACACACAGAGTGTCATTTGGGGTCCACACAGACTATTCCCACTAAACTCTGAGGAAAGACCAAGGCGATGCTTCCTCCATCAAAAGCAGAAGACAAGAAGACTAGAGGGTGGAGAATCTCCTAGAGAGGATCCAGGTGAACACAGAAGGGCTGGGGCCAGGATTCTAGGAAAGGAATTCATAGCCACTGTAAGGAGTACTCAGGCTCACCCTCCCAGTGCCAGGAGGGCCACGCCTCCTCCCCAGAGTTTGCAGAGGTACCACCAAGGGGTTAGGGGCATCTTTTTCTGCTTCTATTGGCTTGGGTCCCCCACTGTTAAGCGTCCAGCTCCATTTAAACAATTTACATTATTACAAAGGGATTTTTAATTTTAATATATAACAAGGACAAAAGTGCAAACGTTTGCCCCAACACCATGAGAGGCACACTGTCCCCTCTGCCTCTTCCATCTGTGGGAAGAATGGAATTAAACAAAATGCTGTTTCTCCTTAGCATTGGTCCCAATAAATTTACATCCAAATCACTGTTGACTGACCCCTTGTCTCATCCACTGGGTGCTGGGGGGATCCTGAAGGTCATACCTCAGGGCCTCAAAGCTGGCATTGCATGGCTACAAACCCCAATGTAGATTCCATTCCTAGACTGCCTGGTGGATCACTCTCCTGACCATTCTAAACTCATACAATTATTCACTAGCCAATTTCAGCCTCAGATGTGGAAGGCGTAAGGCCTCCTCCCGTCTTTTCTGTCTCTGTCTTGCTGCCAGACAGGAAGAGGTCAAACCAAGAAAAGAGGGAGGTTCAGGAAGAGTCATCCCTTTTGAATGGCCCAAGAAGCGAGTACTGGTTATACTGCCAATCAAAGAGCCTCCTCCTTGCCACACAGTTAGCACATCAGAACCAGTCACCAGAATGTCTACACATGTTCTAAAGTCTACCTAGAACTGGAATCAGCCAAGTACTCTGCACATGCTTGCAAGGTCTGGGTTCATTGGCCAGTCTCCATTACAATGGCCCTGCCCTCTCAGCTTCATGCTGGCTCAAGGTGAGAGAAGGGCAGGTCTCCATTACATGAGGGAATCCTGGGAATTGCATAAGTATGTAATAGGGAAAATTCAGTGGACTCAAGACCATGGGGAGGAGGAGGAAGAACATAGATATGGGCCATATCTATAGACTTTCAATGAATATTAATAACCCACATTTCTCTTTGAACCTCAGTTTCCATACCTGTAAGGTGGTTATTATAATAATAGACCCTCCCTCACAGAGTTGTTGGAGGGCTCCAATGAGACAACGTAAGGTGCTTTGCAAGCTATCTGTTGCTTGTCTGGGATTGCCTCACTTATCTCTTCCTCTTTCCCTCTGTTCCTTAAGGAACAATCTGCAACACATAAAGCTGCCTACCTCTCTTACTAGATGCTCCCCTTCTGGTCTTCACCACTCTCCTGCTAGGTTTCTCCTTTTAAGCCAATGAAGCAATGACAAACTCTTTTCATTCACAGCCACTTTTAACAGGGCACTGTTAAGTGTTAAAATCTTTCATTGAAAAGCAGTTCTCCTAAGTTAGAGACCTATTGAGTTCCTCAAGATATGCAAATGATTCTGCTTCATCCAATCAACTCCAAAACTCTTCTCACAGCAAAGTATAGCTAATTTTTTAAAAAAGGAAGGAAAGAAACCAGATGCACAGTCTGTCTGTCTCCAACTTTCTCCACCCATAAAACTGGGAGAAGCAAAGAAAAGAATGGAGGACAACTGACAGATATCCCCAAAAGGATGCCCCTCTCCCAGATTGTAGATATTATCAGAGTGTAATATGCTCTGAGAGCTCCTTCACAAAGCAGTAGGATTTAGCTCTCTTCCAAAGAGCTTCCAGTACTTGATTCAGCCTTAATTCATCCAGTCAGCAAAACAATATCTCTCTTCCAATCAGCAAGCTCTCAGCAAAGCAGTTAAAGAGTCAAATGTCTCAGCTGACTGTGTTCTCTGTCTTTCAACCATGGTTTCTCATGATTTCCCCTGCATTCAGTTTAATCTCTGTCTTCCTCTGTCTGTTTCTTCTTATAGCTTCCTTTCAAAGCTTCTTCTCTGGCTTTTTTCATCTTTCCTGATTTCTATAGATTTCCTAATGCCTCAAATCAAAGACTCCTGGTAGTCAACAACCCATCTTTCCCTTATGAGATAAACCTCAAGAAATCTGCCTTTGTATGAAGTATGAACCCAATGGTTCTTATATCATCTCCCTATAGTCTACAAGTGGTTAATTGCTTTTTAATGTGTCAAACATTTCAAACTCTTAAGAACAGCCAAATGAGTTGATGAACCACAATGCCCTGCAGCTCTTGTTCCATCAGACATCACTCTGTCTTCTAACAAGACTTCCCAGCACATTCATCTGAGGGCAGTTGTCTACCTGGTCCTAACAACAGTTTACTTCTCCTCTCAATATTTTATCTGAGAGACTTTGTTTCTTTATCAATTTTTCTTATGCAAATATTCTTTTTCTATCCCTTTCCACAACCAAACCTTTCTCATATAAAAGGGGAAGTACCTTATATAAGTATATACAAAATAAATGAGGAAAGTCAAGGATAATTTCCAGCATATTAGATGGACCCCCTGAGTCAAGTTTATAGGAGGACACGCACAAGGGTAACACAGGATGGGCAGGCATGGATGGGTTGTAAATTGGGGGGTGCTGGTAAATGTTTAATAACCAGTTCTCCAAAGAAAAATATACTTCAGGGCACACTTCAACATTTAATATGCATTATTAGCATTTTTTCCATCACTTTATTTAGTTTAGACAATCAACATAACATGAAATCAAGACCTGATTTCTAGCATTCATCAGTTTCTAAGGAGTAAATGTTCACTCTGATCATTTAACAATCAGCTCTCAAGAGCCAGGGTGAACCAGGTCCAGGATATCCATAGTTGTGATCTGCATCTTTGGAGGAAGGATGCAAGTCTGTGTGATAACAGATCCTACCTTTTGAGCACACAAAATAAATATAAGGTAATTTGGGGGAGGAGATGTTAGCAACCAGGAGGTGCAACCAGGAAAGGCATCCAATTAGAATGGACACAGAAATAAGCACCCTTTTGGTCCACTTTAAATCAGTTCAAGATGCATTTATTAATTACCTACTATGTGCAACCTATCTTTCTTCATACTGCCTTCTCATTGTTATGTGTATACAATGGTGGCCACCACAGGGTCAACAGGAAAAGGAGTTGAGAAAGGTGGCATAAATAGGGGTCATTGATTAATTGACAACTCCAAAGCAGCCTTTGGATGGCACCCAGAGCACACAGTGGCCATCAGAGGACATTTCCAGAAGGGGCATCTGGTGGGGTGGGGCATCTGGTTTCTGGGCCACCAGGCAGAAGCCAGGCCCCAAGGGGCAGCTCTATCCCTGACCCCTTTCACCTTCTCTTGTTCTGATCTTTATTGGGCCATCTGCCCAAGAGCTTCAAAGGTAAGACGCAGGCCCGCGATTTGTCCGACAACAGCTCCATAAAAATGTAATTGCCCCATAACCCTGCTGTCTGCAAAACAAACCATCTTCCTGTTTCTTCTCCCATAAAAGAGTATTTGACAGGCCTGCTCCATCAGCTTATAAAAACTGAGGAGAGGTAGCTTAGTCTACCCTGGTAAGAAACCCCAGGGGGAAAGTCAGAGGTGGGGAGAAACACACCTCTGACCCTGCAGCTTGAACTCAGCTTCAAAGTCACAGTCAGACAGTCACGAGAGGAGACAGGGGCTTCAGTTCCAGAAAGGTAGGGGCTAGGCAAGTCCTTTGATGAATGGAGCTCCCCTCCTCTCTTCCTGACCCTCCAGAGCAGAACTAGGAACAACCAAAGTAGTACAAATCCTGCCACAGACACAGAAGAGCTGTATGACCCTAAGGAAGTCACTTAACCTCTGGGTTCCTTCATTGGTAAAATATGGGGACAAGAAGAGCACTCACCTGTCAGGGTTGGGTTTTTGTTTGTTTGGTGGGTTGGTTTTTGAGGCAATCAGGCTGAAGTGACTTGCCCAGGGTCACACAGCTAGTAAGTGTCTCAGGCCGAATTTGAACTCAGGTCCGTCCTGATTCCAGGACCAGTGATCTACCCACTTTGCCACCTAACTGTCCCCTTCAGGGCTGTTGAGAAGATCAAATGAGATAATGATGACAAAGTGCTTTGTAAACCTTGAAATGCCACATTGATGTCATCTGTTAATATTATTTGTTGCAAAGAAGAAAATTTAGAATTGCTATAAGGAAATACTTCTAGGCATCTCACAGTGAAAAAACTTTAAAAGGTTCCACAGCATTCCAGGTTCTCAAGCAAAGGGTAGATGACTTGTTTTTTCATGTGTGGATTGGACTAGGTGAACTCCTACTCTGAAATTCTGTGATTCAGAATCTCTTTCTTGCCTGCCTCCATTCTGGCTATTTGGTGATCATAGGCAAGACCAATCTAATCCAATCCAAAAAATCATTTAGTAAGTGCCTGCTATGGGCCAGGCATGTACTGAGCACTAAGGATACAAGTAATAAAATGAGAGACAGTCCTTGCTCTTAAGGGGCTTACATTCTAATCGAGGAGATAATATATGGGTATATTGTGTGTGTGGGTGTGTGTATGACAAATGAACACAATGTAGTTTGGGGATGGAGGCCAATAGTAGCTTGGGTGGGGTAGAGGGGTCTGGGAAATGTAACTGGCTGATCCTTATAAGTAAATGTGGAGTCCATCACAGGGCGAGCACTCTCTAAACCAGACGGACTTGTCAAACAGGACAAGGTCCCACATCCTGTCTAAAAGGGATAAACTTTAGAGCCTTGACTCTGAAAGAATCAGAGGAGGGACTTCTTCCCATCCTAGGTTAAGGGTCTTTGCCCTTGCTGAAAAAAAAAAACACTGTAACACTCCAGCAGCAAAAAGCCTGTAACGCCTAGCTGAGTCAGACTAAGGACAGAGCGGATAGCAGCTGGCCATTGAAGAGTGAGCCTAAGGGAGTTGACCCATCCAGTGGACATACTATATACCCTGTGAAGTGCCTAGTGTTTGAGCAACCTGCCCTGCCTGGTCCAGCAGCAGTCATGCCTAGTAAAGAGTCAGACCAATGTCTAAACTAAACCTAACTCAGCTGTGGATTAACCTCTCCACAGGAGACATTGTGCCCATTGAGGAACTAGCCCAGCTGAGAAGCAATTAATCAATAAGCACTTATTAAGGTAGACTTAGCACTATATGCTAGAGATACAAAGAAAGGAAAAAGACAGTCCCTGTCCTCAAGGAGCTCCCAATCTAATAGGAATGATTCATCCATCACTGATTTTCCACCCTGAAGTAGACTTCCTGAAGACTTTCTGGAAATAGAAAGAATATTGTGAATTGCCCTGGCCATGAGTGTTCTCTATGCTACCTCTGTTCCTTAATTTCATGCCCAATCTCTCTACCCAGTCCCACATACTGATCATAAATTTGGAAACGCCAACCTGTGGCCCTTAATTTGAATTTGCGAGAGAATGTCCTGCAGGTTTGGGGGAAAGACAAATATTGTCCTTGCTTTGACATTTGAGTAAATGTCTTTTCTAAAAAAGCAAACTGAGTGACTGATTAGTAAAAGGAAGTACACCAGTTGGGGTCCATGAGTTATACAGCCTTTGAGAGACAGTTGCCCACAAGCTACTCCTAGAACCCTGAGAGGAACAGCAGCTGTCTCAGGTACTCAATCTGTAACGCCAGCAAGGGACAGGCAAGCGAGCTCCGAGGAGATGCTACAAATAAAATGAGAGATTGGCCTCTCAAACATCCCTTTAAATTCTAGTTCTATGTACCATTTCAGAAAGATTAGCTGTCCTCATGCTGCAGATAAAGAGACCAAGGCAAGGAGAGTTTGATTTCCATTTCACAGATGAAGAGATGGTGGAACAGAGAGTTTTTTTTATTCCCATTTCAAAAGTAAAGGATCAGATTAGTTAGATGACTCTAGCTCCCCACTCCCAGTTGTAGGTCCGCTCTCCTTTTTGCAGTTACATTTTACTTGCTTAACATGTATATAGAGAGAGGGAGAGAGACAGAGAGACAGAGAGACAGAGACAGAGACAGAGAGAGACAGAGAGAGAGAGACAGAGAGACAGGGAGAGACAGAGAGAGACAGACAGAGAGAGACAGAGAGACAGAGACAGAGGGAGACAGAGAGGGAGAGAGAGACAGAGAGAGACAGAGACAGAGACAGAGACAGAGAGAGAGACAGAGAGACAGAGAGACAGAGTATCTACCCAGCATAACAGCTCCTTGAAGGCAGGGACCATGTCAATTTTTGTCACCATATTCTATGTGCTCAATGTTCAATGTTTGTCAACTTGAATTGGCCTGAAACCAAGAAATACAATGTAGATTCTCCTATCACCACCAACAAAGAATAAATAAACAGATGATGTCTGACTCAGTAGCATTAGGGAAGCAATGTCTCAGGAACTAAAAACAGTGAAGGCGCTTCTCAAAACCAGACGCAGTAACTTTCCATTCATTTAGAGGCTGGGAAAGGAAATTTCTGAAGAGCTGAAATCCACTGAGTGTTTCTTGACTCATTCAATTTCCCTTATGGCTTCATTAAACTCAGTCAATAAGACAAGTTATTTAAGCAAATGGATAAAGGCCATTTATTATTTAGCGTTTTCTGTTTGATAAGGGCTTACCCATTATTTATCCCTCTTGCCCGGAGCCCTGCATTGTTCATTACCACCGTCAGAGACCCTTGTTGATGACTGTGCACCCAGAAGACTGTATACCATTTCAGAAAGATTAGCTGTCCTCATGCTGCAGATGAAGGGATGGAGGCGGAGGCGTGGAGAGTTTGGTTTCCATTTCGCAGATGAGGAGATGGTGGAATGGAGAGTTTTATTCCCATTTCAAAAGTAAAGGATCAGACTAGCAGACTCAAGGAGATTGGGGCAAGGGGAGATTTGTCCCATTTTGTAAATGAGAAGGGTTGGACAAATGTTAAGGTTGCTGCTCCAAATCTCCCAGTAAGAGACCAGGTCATAGATCACACTATTTAGGACAGCCCTTGAATATTACAAATGAGTATACTGAGGACCTCAGACTTAAGTGACTTGTCTGATGTCATATAAGTAGTAGAACTGAGATTCAAACCCAGCTCCCTCGATTCTTATCCTGGAATCTTTAATGCTACCCATGAGGTCTATACTTTTTTTATGATGCTACACAGATAGCAATTTGATGATAATTTGATCCAGAATCATTCTATGCATCCATAATGACCTCACAAATGCTACAAATGATGAAAATCTCCTGGCATGAAGAAGAATTTTAGTATGAGTCACCAAATATTAAATGCCTATTATGAGCAGAATCCCATGCCAGGCCTGTGAAAGCATGCCTTTATTGTATAAAACAGCTAAGTCTATGAAGGACTTATAAGATAGGCTGATAACTATAATACATGTAAGTGCACCAGAGGGCAGCTAGGTGGCACCATAGTGGATAGAGCACTGGACTTGGAATCAGGAAGACTCATCTTTATGAGTTCAAATCTAGCCTCAGACACTAACTAGCTGTGCAACCCTGGACAAGTCACTTGACCCTGTTTGCCTCAGTTTCCTCATCTGTAAAATGAGCTGGAGAAGGAATTGGCAAACTGTTCCAATATCTCTGCCAAGAAAACTCCAAATGGGGTCAAGAAGAGTCAGACACAACTGAAATGATTCAACGATGTCAGCAAAGTTCACCAGGCAGTTACAAATGAAGGAAATTAAAATCATGAGTAACAAAATTGATTGGATAAAAAAAAACAAGCCTTTGCACTTTGGGCACCTAGGTGACTTGATGGGTAGAGCATGAGACTTTGGGAATCAGGAAGGTGTGAGTTCAAATCCAGTCTCAAACTTGTACTAGCTGTGTGACCCTAAACACATAGAAGGTGCTTATAAGATAAGTGCTTATTTCCTTTCTTTCTTTCAGTTATGGAACCATTGTCAAATCAATGCTGCCATTGTCACTGGGAAGATATGTCTATGGCTCCACTCACCATCTCTGGGACTTTTTTTTTTTGGAGGGAAGAAGGCAAGGCAATTAGGGTTAAGAGACTTACCCAAGGTCACATGGGTAGTAAGTGTGATCAAGTGTCTGGGGCTGGATTTGAACTCAGGTTCTCTTGACTCCAGGGCCAGTGTTCTATTCACTGCATCACCTAGCTGCCCCATCCTAGGGCTTTTTAAAAATTAAGTTAATTTTTTCCCAATTAACAAAACTATTTTTTCTTTCTTTTGATCACTTCCACTTAAAAAAAAACAAAAGATTAACTCTTTTCAACAAAACTACAATCCTAGACAATTCAAAAAGACTCATGATGGAAAATGCTATCCATACCCAGAGAAAGAACTGATGCACTTTCAATGCACATTGAAGCAGACTATTTTTCATTTTCTCAATTTTTGTCATGGTTTTTTTCTTGCTTTTGGTCTGTTTCTTCTTTTACAACATGACTAATATAGGAATATGTTTTATATGATTTACACATACATAACCTATATCCAATTGCTTATTATTTTAGGAAGAGCAGAGGGAGGAAGAAAAATTTGGAATTCAAAGCTCTGCAAAAATGAATGTTAAATATTGTCTTTCCACATAATTGGAAAATACTGTTAAAGAAAGAAAAAGAAGGGAGAAAAAGAAAATCCTGTGAAGAATTTGCATAGAGAAGCAAATGAGAATCTTGCTTTAGCCTTGTGCAAAAATCTGTCTCATTCTGTTCCCTGAGACCATCGCCCTCTATCAGGAAGTGGGTAAAATGCATCCTCATGGGTTCTCTGCAATCTTGGTTGGTCGTTACAGAATTCCTTCTTTGCACTTTTCTAAACTCCAATAACCTTCGCTGGTCATCCATCCATTGTAGGAGTTTCCTTCCCTATTAGAATGCATGGTCCTTGAGGGTAGGGTCTCCCTTCGGTTTAATATTTTTATCCCCAGGACTTAATATATAATAATCTTTTAATGAATACTTTTTCATTATTCATTTGTTCATTTATTTATTATATGTGATTAAATTCACTGATTCGTTTATTCATTTATTTATAAGTTATTAAATTCATTCATTTACTCATTCATTTATTCATTTATTTATTATGTTATTAAATTCATTCATTCACTCATTCATTCATTCATTCATCAAACATCTCCCACCTCTATCACCACCTGTGGCACCAAATGTGGCAAATCATTTCATTTTCTGGGTCTCATTTTCTTCATTTGCAAAATGAGGAGTTTGAACTGGATGCCCTCTAAGGTTCCTTCCAGCTATAAATATATAATCCCATGATCCTATGTGGGTGGGCGAGGGGGAGAAGTCATGGTCTGGAGGTGATCCAGTAAAACTTCATAGGGAAGAGGGGCTTTTCAATTGGATGTTAAAACTCAGTGTTAGTTTTGAACGCCATGAATAGGCATTCATCAGGCAAAAAGGTGGCAGTCTCCCATCCATTCCCATCAAATCCATCATATAATTAGTTTTCAGAAAGCACTTTGAAATTCACAGATGAAGCCTTCCTCAGATGCTCCCTACCTACCCCAACAGTCTGATTGCTCCCAGGCATATTTAGTCTTAAGCCATCCTCCAATTTGCAGCAGCCTCAAGAAGGGAGTGCACCATTCAGGAATGTAAGGACAGGGCCTGGGCAGGGAACTTGAGAAGTCCTAAGCATTTCTCACTTACTGGACAAGTCTTAGCCAGGATGCTTTATCTCTGAGAAAAAAATTGACCACTTGCAATGTTTATATGTATTTCTCCTCTTCCTCTTCCTCCCAAAGCCAAGCATGGTTGCCATACATTAATTGGAAATATTGAGGATCCAAGTTTTGTGGATCTATGATCTAGAATCTTAATACTTAAAGAAAGTCTCAACAGGAATCCTAGCTTAGCCCTTCAATGGGTCCCCCCAATCTCTAGCCCCAGCCCCTGCCCTCTAGTCATGTTTGACTCTGTAATTCACCTGCCTTCGGAAACCTGCAAAATCTCACCTGTCATAGCCCCACTGATGAACGGGGGTGGAAGGGAGTCCTAAGGGGGGAGATGAGAGACTTTCATCTGAGTGATGAACTGCCAGCCTGTCAGAACGATGGACCATTTGTACTGTGCTGAGACACGTTGGAGTCGCTGGAGCTGGGTGTGGGGAAGGAGAGAAAATCAGAGGATGGGAGGGGGTGGGGAGGGAGGAGAGACTGGTCTGCATTCTTCCCATAGGAAACTGACCAAGAATATTTCCCATTCAGTGGAAGGTGCCTGGGACCATCGGGGTAGTACTAGGACCCTGGCATGAGTGAGCATCACAAAACTAAAGCCTATGATGGAGAGACTGCACATAGGTCTCCACATGGGAGTGTGTTGGTCTGAGTGTTGGTATGATTTGAGAAACACAGCTACATATGAGCTGATCACTGAGTATTCAAGGATCAGAGCTAGAATAGACCTCAGAGGCCAGTAAGCCTGACCCCCTCATTTTATCTGGGAGGACACTGAGACAGAAAGATTAAGTAACTTGCCAAAGGTATATAGGTAGAAAGCTGCAAAGCCAGGATTGGAAACCACATCATGTGAGCGCTGTGTTCATGTTTTGTAATGTTTCTTTAAATATCTAGTATGCTGAAGGCACAGTTCTAGTCTTCAGGGATGCAAAGACAGAAAAAAAAAACCAGCCACTCTCTCTCTTAAGACTTAGAACATTCAAAGAAGCAAATAAATCCAAGATAATCCGAAGGAAAGAATTGGGGGAGATCATGGAGAGAATTCATTGGAAAGTGGGTTGGAAAGGATAAAGCCATATTCAAATGCAATGTTATGATGATAATGATGGCCTAGAACTCAAGCAACAGGATTCAGTCTTAGTGACATCACTAGCAGGCAGTCCACAAATTGCTCTCTTTGGCTTGGGACTCAGCCAAGATTCCCACTGGAAATGTCAGAATTTGACCCATATCTGGGTTCAGTGGGATTACAATTTTGCTGTTGTTCAGTTGTTTCAATCATGTCCGGCTCTCTGTGAACACATTTGGGATTTTCTCGGGAAAGGTACTGGAGTGGTTTTCTGTCTCCTTCTCCAGCTCATTTTACAGATGAGGAAACTGAGGCAAATAGGGTAAAGTGACTTGCCCAGGGTCACACAGCTAGGAAGTGTCCAAGGCTGGATTTGAATGTAGGAAGAGGATTATTCCTGACTCCAGGTCTAACACTCTGTCCTGCGCCAGCTAGCTGCCCTCAGGATTATAGTTTTATAATGATGATAATGACGATTTTGAGGTTTGCAAAGTGCTTTACAAACACGATTTCATTTTATCCTCACAATAACCCTATGAAGTCTATACTATTATTTTTCTTAATTTATAGAGAAGGAAACTGAGGCTGGGAAAGACTGTGACTTATCAAGGGTCACATAGAAAAGTAAGTGTATTTTCCAAGATTTGAATTCAAGTCTTCCTGACTCCAATTCAAGGATTCGACCCTCAGACCACCTTGCCACTGTAAGGAATCTCCAAGATAATCTGGTCCAAACCTTTTACTTTATAGATTAAAGAACATAGAGAGGTTTAAAAAAATGATTTGTCCTAGATTACACAAGTGATAAGCAGAAGGTCCAGGTGCAGGGGTGGGGAACCTGTGGGCCCTGAGACCACGTGTGACTCTCTAGGCCCTCAAGTACAGCCCATTGACTGACTACAAACTTCACAGCCACATGTGGCCCTCTAGGCCCTCAAGGGCAGCCCTTGATTCAGTTTGGATTCAGTCAAAGGGCAGCACTTGAGGACCTAGAGGGCCACATGTGGCCTCAAGGCCCCAGGTTCCCCGCTCCTGAGCCAGGGTGTGAACCCAGGTCCTCTAACTTCAGTTAGACAGTGTTCACTCTACTGTTCCAGTATGAGTGAAGTATATGTTCCCCTGTCTCAGGGCTCTGGTTCTCACCACTTCTTACCTTTGCTTCCTCTTTGTTCTAGTCTAGAAACTTCTATTCTCTCTAGAAAGCTTGGTCCAGGAATTTTTACCCAGGATGGATAGATTGCCCTCCAAGAACTCTTTCCTACCACAGGAACTCCCACAGCATCTCAGGACACATACTAGCTGTGTGACCCTCGGCAAATAATTTATCCTCTGCCTGCCGCAGTCCCCATCTAAAAAAACCACGTCCTAAATTATAATGACAATAAAATACGATGCTATTTTAAAGCACTTTGGTAATCTTAAACTATTACACAAAAGTCAGTTATTATTATTTTTATATATTATATATATGGAGGGCATCCATCTGGGCGTTCAGGCACTGGACATAAGACACCTGGATAAATGAGACTTGTTATGTTTAGATGGATACTGTGGACCCCATCAATGTGACTTTTGATTCACAGAAAACCTCTAAAGATCTCAGCTCATTTTGAAAAGACCTAGTAAGACTAAAGCAGTAGTGTGAGAATGGAAATAATGCTGTTTGGAAACCAAAAACAAGGGTTCAATCCAGGCTCTGCCACTCACTAGTTACATGGCCTTTGCCAAGTCATTTAACCTCTTTGGGGTTCAGTTTCCTAATTAATGAAATAAGAGGTATAATAGAACCCATATCTACCAGGGCTCCTCCTCCCCAGCCCTACATGGGTTAAGCTAACTTTATCCCTGAGAAGTAACCAAGCCAAGATTTGATCCATCTTGGGTATGGAACAAGGCTCAAGCTCTGCTCAGGAACAAGGACGTGACTTCCTGGTCATCCAAGGACATGAATGATTCCACCCACGTGACATCTGTACTTTTCCAACTTGATGGATATCTGAAGATCACTTGAGTGAACACACCCTTCTCTGCTGAACAGATATGTTTCCTTATTGGGGTAGGGAGAGTAGAGGGCACGTCTACTGAATTAAACACCATGCTGTCTGTCACACATGCTTGCTGTGTTAGGGTTAAGTAATCCCCCTTCTGTTAACTGTTTGATGACCTACAGGTGAAGGGAAGGGAAATTTATTTCAATCCTGAATCTGAGCTAGCAGAGTGCTATATGAGGGTGGCCACCAATAAAGGGGTTCAACCATCTCTCCTCTAAGATATGTCCCCCCTCTAAACCTGTGATCCTGCAATCCTAGTTCTATTTATCTGATACCAATGGGGAAACCAAGCCATGCCAACTCAAGCTGCTCTCCAATTAATGCTGAGGGACACAGTCCAGGTAGGATTTTCTCTTTGACAAATGAAGAGCCTTAGGCACGGAGGTAGCTGAATGACCTAACCAGGATTTTTTCAGTTATATTTCAGTTGTGTCCGACTCTCTGGGACCCCATTTGGGGTTTTCTTGGCTGAGATACTGGAGTGGTTTGCCATTTCCTTATCCAGTTCATTTTGCAGATAAGGAAACTGAGGCAAACAGGGTGAGGTGACTTGCTATGGGTCAGTAGCTAGGAAGTGTCTGAGGCCAGATTTGAACTCAGGAAGAGGAGTCTATGCACTATATCCACTGTGCCCCAACCAAGATTACACAGCCATTCATTGACTGAGGCCGAGAACCCACACTCCCTGACCCCTAGTCACAAGAATACCTTTCAGAAACACAGAATCATAGACTCTGCATGCTGAAAGCAACCTCAGTGACCATCTGAACCAAGCCATCCCTAAAATAGCGTAAGTCTGTTCTGTTATAACATGCAGCAAATTGTGATGTAGCTTCTGGCAAGGGGAGCCCCCACTTCCTGAGGCCCATACCACTTTGGGGTAGCTCCAATTATATGACGTTTTTCCCAGCATCAGGTCTAAGTTGACTTCTTGGCAATCATCATACATTATTTCAAGCTCTGCCCTCTGGAGAAAAACAGTCCAAGGTGAATCTCTGATCTATGTTCCACCTCTGATGTCCTTCCCATTCCTCTGAGGCTTCACTTCTCCAGGTTAAACATTTGTAGTTCCTTCAGCTGCATCTTATATGATATGGGCTCAGCGGCCTCCACCAACCTGGTTGTCCTCCTTGAGGCACTGTCCAGATGGTCAATGGCCTTCCTAGACTGTGGTAGCCAGAACTGAACACCCTGGATGTCATCTGGTCAAGACAGAGGACAACAGAGTCTCACTCTTTATTCCTGGAGTAACTAACAGAAGCTAAAGGTCCCGTTAGCATTTTGTTGGCCTCCACAACTGATGACCAATGCAGACTGAGTTTGGTGTCCACTGAAACTCTCAGATCTTTTCATTCCATACCTAGGAATACAAGTCTGAACAACCAAGGAGGGAGAATATTCAATTGCAAGGGATATTTTAGTGAAATTCCATGGTCAGGGATGGGAGTGTGCTTGGGTATCGTATTTCTGCTGGAGTGTGTGTGTGTGTGTGTGTGTGTGTGTGTGTGTGTGTGTGTGTGGCCCCAGGTTGGGTCAGAGTGACCCAGGAGCAGCTGGACATTCCTTTTCTATTTTCAGTCCAAAGCAAATTTCAAGAACTCAGCAATTTCTTCCCTTCCAAGAAATCTACCAACACAGCAGCCCTGCTCCTATTCCCCTCCAATCACCTTCCTCTAGCTGCCTGAGAAATTGCGAAAAAAATAAAATAAACTTCCCAGAATGCAGCCTGTTGTGGGGTGAGAACTTTGCAGGCATCAGAAGATGACAGAAGATATCTTAGAAGAAAGACAGCAACATGATCTCCCACAACCAAGTGAATGTGGCCACACAGGGCAAACATCAGGCTTAATGATGACAGAATTGAATAATGCCATAGCAATAGGGTCTTTGCTTCACTCAAGCTCCGTCCCACCCACTTGGCTTGCTTCTGTGAGATGCTTTCCAGAGGCCACAGATCATCTCTTTATTCAAGCAGTTAAACTGGAAGAGCCTTCCCGATAAACAAAGAATCCAAATTGCAAAATCACAGGCTCTAAGTCGGAAGGGATCTCAGAGGCAATCTCTTTTTTACAGATGAGGAAACTGAGGCCATGAGAGTTAA
Organism: Pseudochirops corinnae; assembly: GCA_028646515.1. Classification (NCBI taxonomy): domain Eukaryota; kingdom Metazoa; phylum Chordata; class Mammalia; order Diprotodontia; family Pseudocheiridae; genus Pseudochirops; species Pseudochirops corinnae. The sequence goes on from CM053587.1 coordinate 333,870,604, forward strand.
AATGAATGAAGGGTCATGGGCCCAGGGCTGGAAGAGACTAGCCCCCTCATTTCTAAAACAACAGTTAGTCTTTATGTAGTGTCTACTATGCTCTGAGCACTGTGCTGAGACTTTTACAAATACTATCTCATTTGATCTTAACGAGTCTCCATTTTGTTTTTTGTTTCTCATCTCAATTTTTTTAGTATCATTTTTTTTTTCTTTTCTATTTCAAAGCTGGAACATGCTTGCTATTGCATTTCTGCTTAGGGTATAAAAGGAAAGAGAACCCCCACCACCACCCCCTCCTCTGCTCTAAGGGGCCCCATGTTTTAGCTAGAAAGTTTTCAATGTTGATGTCTGTGGGTGTTCTCTGCATTGTAAGAAAGGGAGCAACAGGATGTCAGCATGGCTCCTTGGCCAACCAAACCCCTCTGCCAGGGACACTCTCTGGATAGTTCAGCTGTAAAATGTGGGTAATTATAACACAACTCATTGGGTTGTTGTAAGGATCAAATGAGAGAATATTTATAAAGCACTTAGCATTGTACCTGACACATAGTAGGTGGTATATAAATGGTTAATCCCTCCCTTTCGAAGTTGAGAAAACAGGTAGAGGGTAAGGGACTTGCACAGGGTCACACAGGTAGTAAGTGTCTTACAGGTAGTAAGTAAGGAGGTCAGAACTGAACTCAGGTCTCACTGACTCCAGACCCATCTCTCTATCCATCTAACTGAGATATCTAACTGCTTCCAGATTACTTATTTTACATATAAGGAAGCATAGGTCCAGGGAGGTAAGCATAGCAGGTAAGATTTGAACTCAGATCCTCTGCCTCTAGAGCCATGATGCTGCACTGCCTTCCCAAATAACCATGAATCAATCAATGAATCAATAAGCATTTTTTTTAGCACCTACTATTTGCTGGCAGTATGCTAAGCATTGGAGAGAAGACAGAAAATTAAATAATTCTTGTCTATTGGGAGTAACAACATGTATATAGATAAATGTGGAGAGAATAAATATGTACAGAGTTCTTTATATTCTAGACCAGTGGTTCTCAACCTTCCTAATGCCACGACCCTTCAATATTTGTGTGTGGGTGTATCTGCATGTGGGAGGACCCACCTGGAGACGGATAAAGGAGCAGTGTCTCAGTTCCTAAAACCATCGGAAATATGTGTTTTCTGATGGTCTTAGGTGACCTCTGTGAACCCAGTGAAAGGGTCATTTGACCCCCAAAGGGGTCGCGACCCATAGGTTGAGAACCACTGGTCTAGAAGAATGTAACAGAGTGCAGTGGGAAAGAATGGAAATTGGATGCAGGAGATGCTATTTGGAGCATTCTTTCATGTGGTTAATGTTGTTAGTCATTTTCTAGCCATGTCCAACTCTTTGTGACCCAATTTGGGGGTTTCTTAGTAGATATATTACAATGGTTTGCCATTTCCTTCTCCAGTTCACTTTACACATAAGGAAACTGAGGAAAACAGGGTAGAATAACTTGTCAAGGGTCACACAGCTAGGAAGTATCTGAAGCTGGATGTGAATTCAGACCTTCCTTACTCCAGGCTCAGCACTCCATCCACCGTGCAATCTGGCTGTCTTAATGTGGTTAATAATGGTTTGCAATTCTTTTGAGAACTATTTGCTCACATCTTTTGTCTCCATTTTTACTGGGGAATGGCTTTTCATCTTACATATGTATACTGATTGTCCACATATCTTGGAAGCCAAATCTTTATTAGAGATGTTGGATACAAACACTTTTTGCCCTAGTCAACCACTTCCCTTCTTATCCTAAATGCATTAGTTTTGTTTGTGCAAAAACTTTTTGATTTCATGTAATTCCAATTATCTCTTTCATCTTTATAATGGCCTCTAGCCCATAAGAATTCATCTCCCACCCACAGCTGTTAAAGGTATATGAGCATCTTCTCATCTAATTTTTTATGATACAATATTTAATATTCAGATATTGTATCCATTTTGAATTCATTATGGAATATGGTGGAAAGATGTTGCTGTGGGCTTCCAGTCTTAAAGGTAGTTCCGGTGAATCAGTCCAAGTCCTAGTAGGTTTTTAAAAGTTGAAAAAGTTTTGAGGAAGGACCTAGAAATGGATTTCATGTCTATTACCTCTGGCCACATGAGAATTTGGGTGAAAAATTGCTGCTGCTGCTGCTGCTGCTAGCTAGCATTTTCTTCTAGAGCTTTTAAGTTTGCAAAGTGGGTGCCATCTCCAGTCATCCTGATCTATATCTGGCCACTGGACCCAGATTGCTCTGGAGGAGAGGGTGAGGTTGGTGACTTTGCACAGCTCTCCCTCACTTAAATCCAATTCACTTGCAAGTTGTGGTACCACCTTCCTGAAGTCATGGTCCTCTTTGAGAATAGAGGACAAACAACAAGAAGTTTGCAAGTGCTTTATATATGTTAACTCAAGTGATCCCCACAACAACCCTGCAAGGTAGCTACTACTACTATTGCCTCCATTATACAGATGAGGAAACTGAAGCACAGATAGTTTAAGTGACTTCCCCAGGGTCACATAGCTAGTAAGTGTTTGAAATCCTTTGAATTAAGGTCCTATATTCTACCTGCGTAGCACCTGGCTAAATATGACTCAGAATGTAAGATGGGAAACAAAAAAGGTAACATTCTCGAGAAATTTTATGCACTATCATGGGCATCACATTTTAGGAAGAACATTGATAAGTTGAATTTTGAAGACCATGTTTAGAAAGACCAGGATGGTGAAGAGTCTTCAATTCATGTCCTATGAAGATCAGTTGAAGGAGCAGCAGGTGTTTAGCCTGGAGAAGAGAAGCTTGAAGGGGGATGAGATAACTGTCTTCAAGCATCTAAAGAACTGTCACATGGAAGAAGGATTAGACTTGTTTCTGCTTGGCCCCAGAGGGCAGAACTGGAAGCAATGGATGGAAGGGGTAGAAAGGTAGATGCTGGTTCCATATAAGGAAAATTGTCTTGGCAATCAGAGCCATTCAAGAGTGGAATCAATTACTTCAGGAAGAAGTGGCTTCCCCATCACTGGAGGCCTTCAAGCAGAGATGGTAGCCACTTGTTGGGGATATCATAGAGGGAATTCCTGCGAACAACAAAAACAACATGGCGGATGAGCCGTTCTCTGAGGTCCCTTCCAGCTGCAAGACTCTGGGATTCTGTGACTATATAAGTTACAAGAGGAGCTCATCAACAGTAGACTTGCTACCAGGCTAGATCATGGAACATGGAGGTGTTGCAATTTGTATCACAAGAGAAAATACACACACACACACACACACACACACACATACACAGTCTTTTTTAAAATTAATTGATGTATTATTTTATTTTCCCCCAATTACATATAAAAACCATTTTTAACATCCATTTTTAAAATTGTGAGTTTCAAATTCTCTCCCTTCATCCCTCCCCACCCCCCTCATGGAAAAGCCAAGCAACCTGACAAAGGTTACACAACACATACATTTTCTACACACCATTGATGTATAGATTGTCTCCCCCAAAATAACGTCAGCTCCTTGAGAGCTGGGATTGTCGCATTCTCTTTGTCTTTCTCGCCCCAGTGCCTCCCACAGATCCAGGTACATGGGAAACAGATCTTATTTGCTTTAAGATTGATTGATTCATAATTATTCGGAGGATGAGATACGATGAAATAGCACAGATTCTGGAGAAGGAAGAGCTGAGTTTTATATCTACACTTTTGATGCTTACTGCCTGTGTGACCTTGGATATATCACTTAACCAACCCGGGCCTCAATTTCCTCATCTATAAAATTATGGGGTTGAACTAGATAGTTCTGGGGCATATTCTAGCTTGAAATCTATTACACTCAATCAGATTTAAATCTACTACACAAAGAGGCAGTTCAAGACCTCTTGGCTGAATGATAACTTTTGGGAGAGAAATTATTAAAATCTCTTTAAAATAGATGTTTAGAAGTAATTTTGGGACCTGGGTTCAAATCCTGACTCTAACACTTACCCCTGCATGCCTATGATCCAGTTGCTTGACCTCCTTAAGCCAAAACTTTCTCTTCTATAAAGTAAAGAGGCTAAACTGGCCTCTGAATTCCCCTTCTATCTCTAAATCATCTTCTTCTTGTTGTTCAGTCATGTCCAATGCTTCGTGACTCCCTTTGGGACTTTCTTGGCAAAGATACTGGAGTGGTTTGCCATTTTCTTCTCCAGCTCATTTTACAGATAAGGAAACTAAGGCAAACAGGGTTAAATGACTTGCCCAGGGTCACACAGCTAGGAAGTGTCTGAGGTTAGATTTTAACTCAGGAAGATGAGTCTTCCTGACCTCAGGCCTGGCATTCCATCCACCATGCCACCTAGCCGCCCATCTCTCCATCTATGACCCTATTAAGTACCTACCTTGTACTAGGCACTAGGGAAACAAAAAAAGAAACAAATTCCTCCCCTCAAGAAGCTTCCATTCAATTTTCTGGAAACATGTTCCTAAAAAAATTATATACACATATACATGTATAAACATATATATGTATATAGACAGATATAGATAATGTGTCTACACGCACACACACATACATACACACAAGAGAAATACAAGTAATTCCCAATGGGATAGAGGAGATTGCTAGTAACTGGGAGAAATCACAGAAAGACCAGTGTATGGGAGAGCATACCTGAGTTGACCTTCAAAGCTCCTAGGGATTCTCCCAGATGGATGTGAGGAGGAAGAGCATTCAAGGCATGGAGGACAGTCTGTTCAAAGGCACCAAGTCAGGAGAGAGGATGCCGGGTATGGAGAATGATAAGTAGGGCAGTGCGGTTGGCCCAAAGCCAGACACTGCTTGTCTCTACCTGCTCTTGTCCTTGCAGGCAAATGTGTGTTTGCCTTCGTGTGCGAGTGAATACATGTCTGTATGGGGGGGAGGGGAAAGAGTGGAAGACTTCCATGGATGTTTGGTGGGCCCAGAGTTCTCTTATTCCTGTCTCTGAATCTCAGTTATCTCCACAGGCTATTTGTAATTTATGACTCAAATGTCATTGTTTGCTATAGCAGTGATAGAAAGGGCCTACTTTATAACTAATAAGTGGCTGGTTTTTTCCCCTTCTCTTTCACTCTGTTTTTTTCCACTCCTTCCTCAAATATTGTTTTAAGGTTTCAGGGCCTCCCAGAGATCCAGGAGTTGCCTGGAGGGTACAAGCCTTTTTTTTCTTTATGCACAGAATACCAGTTTTAATGCTAAGAGAACACTCCAGAGGCTTTCGTGGAATTGAGCCGGAATGAGAACAGGAGATCTCCTGGGCCCAGGAAGTAGGCCATTTGCTATCTAGAGGCAAGATGAAAAGATGTCATATTCCCAGCTTTCCAAGCTTAGAAGTTCTTAACCCCTTGGGAGGTATCTGGAGGGGTCCTAAAGGGCTCTGCCAGTCCAAATGCCTTCTCTGTTCTGGGGCACACCTAGAATTGATAGGAATCCAAGCACCTTCCCTACCACTGCCCAATAGAGTTTTTTAAAAACTCTCATATAGACCCATTTGCACAAAAATATTTATAGCAGCTCTTTTTGTGGTGACAAATAATTGGAAATCAAGGGGATGCCCATCAATTGGGGAATGGCTGAACAAGTTGTGGTATATGAATGTAATGGAATACTGTTCTGCTATAAGGAATGAGGAGCAGCCAGACTTCATAATAACCTGGAGAGACTTGTATGAACTGCTGCTGAGTGAGGGGAGCAGAACCAAGAGAACATTGTACACAATCACAGATATATCATATCTGTGATGACTGACTTTGATAGACTGGGCTCTTCTCAGCAATGCAAGGTTATAAGACAACCCCAAATTCCATGATGGAAAGGCTATCCACATCCAGAGAAAGAATTACAGAATCTGAGTGCAGATGGAAGGAAACTACTCGCTCTCTCCCTTTTCGTTTTTTTTCTTTGGTTCCTTCTTTCTCATGGTTCATTCCATTGGTTATAATCCTTCTCTACAACCTGACTAATGTTTAATGTGAAGATATATGTGGAACCTATATTGGATTGCATGCCACTTACGGGGGTGGGGGGCAAAAATTTGGAATTCAAGAGATTGTGGAACTGAATGTTGTAAACTAAAAGGAAATAAATACATTTTTAAAAAATCATAAAAAAAAAACCCTCACGTGATATCGAAGTTTTACACTTAGAAAGGGGGCACTGATTCTTTAAAATGCTCATTTCTTGGTGGTGAAGTGTTCTTCCTGCTTCTTGGCAGAGAGATGGTGGAGGCTAAGTCCACAGTTCAGCATCCATTGTCAGATGTGGATCTGAAGAATGATAGAGGAAGCAAAATGGTGCACTGGAGAGACCTGAGTTCAAATCCGACCTCAGACACCTACCAGCTGGATGAGCCTGGACGAGTCTTCGAGCTTCTGCTTGCCTCGGTTTTCTCAACTATAAAAAGGGGTAATATCAGCATCTGTCTCTCAGATAAAGGTTGCTGTGGGGATCAGAGGAGAAGACACTGGTAAAGTGCTCAGCACAATGTCTGGCACTTATTAGGGACTTCATAAATAATTATATTCTCTCTCTGTCTCTCTCTCTGTCTCTCTTTTTCTCACATGCACCCACATGCACACACACACACACACTATACACATATGCATACACACATATACACATATACACAATGCTATATGCGTGTGCACACACATACATGCACATACACACATACACACACATGCAGTCAAGATGAGAAGTGATGCATCTTTTTGTACTTGACCAAAAGGAGGAGGAGAGTAGATGTTAAAGACAGATTTGGGCTCAGTGAAACTCATATTAACTATTGGAGCCATCCAAACATATAATGAACTTCCTCACAAGGCGGAGGTTTCCTCTCCAGTGGAGGCCTTCAGTTAAAGGCTATAAGGTTTGCAGACAGTATTGTCAGAGAGATTCCTGCTCAGAGATCAATCAGGTTAGACTGGGAGTGGGGAACCTGGGGCCTGAGGACCTCGAGGGCCACATGTAGCCTCGAGGCTGCAGGTTCCCCACCCCTGGGCTGGAGGATCTCCTGGTTCCATTCCGAAGCTGACATTTGGTGACACGAGTATGAATCCAGAAAATCTGACATCTTAACCACACAGCCAAACCCTACTCTTCTAAAATGATCATAATCGTTGGCATTTATTTAGCACTTTAAAGTTTACAAATTAATTCACGATGTCTTCTCTGACCCTCAGACTAACCCTGTGAACTCAATACTCAGGGTATCATGACCCAGGGTCAGGCATAATAAGTGACCGTTGCTTGACTGATGGAGGGATCCCTTTCTACAAAGGAAAAAAACTGAGAAAAAGTTAGAGAAAAAAGAGCTTGACCTTCCCATCGTCACATAGAGTCCACATTCAGAGGTTCATGGGATCCTGAGTTGAGAAAGATAATTGCTCTCAGGGGAGAGTTATTCTGATTTCTTTCAGAATTTTTCAGATGAAGAAACAGAAAAGAGGAGATTGAGTAGCTGGACCAAGGTCATGCTTCAGAAGCAAAATCTGAACCTAGAAACCAGGGCTCTTTTTGCTCCACGGCAGAAGCAGAATTCAAACCCAGGCTCCTTTTGACTCTAAGCCCAATAATCTGTCAGCTACAAGGCTTAGGCTACCCAACCTATACCTGACTGGCCCTTGGGCTTTTCTTCAGAGAACAGGATTATACAATTTTATCTGTATATACCCACAAGTGCAGACACCATGCACAAGATTTTCCAGTCTGAGACTTGACTGGCCCACTGCAGTTTCACCCACAAATTTGTTGCTAAAGTTGCAAAGACATCTCCAAGATACACCAGAGGCCTCGAGGAAGGCCTCTCTGATCAGATAAATCCAGCTTGATTCAAAGAAACAGACGGTTTTGTCCCACTCTCATCTGACATTCGAGTTGGCTCCATCCCTACTGAGTTTCCTGCTGCCATTCACTGGTTAGAGAAGAGTACGCCTACAGTAAACGCATTCATTTCTGGTGGAACATCTATTAATATACATTCCCAACACGCCAAGAGGCCAACATTGTCAACTTTCATTAAGGAAATTCAGTAGCCTGTGTATAGAATTATTTTGGAGCCTTTGAGGAGAGGCAGCGTGTATGTACACAAACACACATACACTCACACACACACACACTCACATACAGACACACACGCTCACATACACACACATACATACACACACTCACATACACACACACTCACATACACACACTCATACACATGCATACACACATACACACACTCACACACTCACACACACACACACACACACCAATCTGAGCCTCACTAAAGTAATTAAAACAGCTGGGATTGATTGAGATTCTGGGTGACCTTTCAGGAACTTACCCATGCTTGCCATTTAGAGAAAGAATAATTTATGATGTAAATCAGAAAGCAGAAAACCAGAGTAGGAAGGAGAATTCTGATGAGGCTCAAAGGGCTTTATTCCTAGACCAGTTCCTAAGAATATTTTGCAAAGGCTCAAAAAATAAGAGAGATAAATCAAAATCCCTGACCCAGAATCCAAAGGGATGTCAATGTCCATTTAGTCTAACCTATATTCAGAAAAAAATTCCCTCTGAAATTCATCCAATGGGTAACCACTTAGTATTATCATTGGCAAGCATTTATTAAGCACCTGCTGTGCTAAGTGCTTGGGAAACAGAAAGCAAAAAACATGCAAGCAGACCCTGCCTTCAAGGAGCTCCCGTTTGTGAGGGGGAAGGCAGCAAATAAGTAACTAGTTATCTACAAGAAATATAGAAAAGAAACAGAAGGTAATCTTATCCTCTAAATAATCTTCAATTACTTAGATGGGGTGGAGTGAGAGGCTGATGAAAAGATCTGTCTGTGCCTTTATTTTAGTAACTAATTGAAATGTCCAACAGTACAGAGGCAAGGCTAGGCCCCTAGGACATGCCACTAGGGGGTGGTGGGACCCTCCAAACACAGGAGCCTGGGTTTCCTGGTAGGTTTTTGGGAGCTATCCAGGAACAGATAAATGTCTCAAGAGTGAGCATCCACAGAGATCTCAAAGAATTGTAGCCCATTAGAGCTAGTAGGGACCTTGAAGATCCTATAAACCGATGCTGTAATTTTATATTTGAAGAAATTGACCCTAGAAAGGAAAAGTGATCAGCTTTTTCAAGATCTTCCCCAGCTCTGATATTCTATGTTCTAAATTTCCTCATGGCTCTGACATTCTGATGGGGTATGGGCTCTGGGAAACTCCCTTACCCTGAATTTTTCTTGAACTTTCCCAAGTGGCCCAGATCCTTGATGTTCCCCTGGGGCAATTGGTTAATTAACTGGACTTTCATTGTGGCCCCATGCCTGATGCCCAGTTCTCTGTTACCTCTAAGCTAGCCCATCCCTTCATTGTCTGTTACCTCCAGATCTCCCTTGGCCACTTTCCACCCTTAATTCCTTCTACACCTCTTCTCTGCCCCCTACAGTCTTCTGTATAAAAGATTCATTTCCCCTCCATTAAAATGCCCAGATTCCTTAAGAGTGACCAATGCTAAGATTCAGTCTGATCTGCTTGTTAATTCAAGTGTCACAATATGGCAGAATCTTAAAATCTCATCCACCCAACTGATGTTCTAATAAACCTTGTCTTTGACTGAAAGAAGGCTTTTGGTCAGATTCATTCGAGGCAGGGCCTACATTGTGGTAGCGGCCCCAGCACCCCTAAACCTCAACAATTCTGTGTTCTAAGTTTCTTTCCAGCTCTGACATATTATGTTCTAGGTTTCATTCTGGCTCTGATAGTCTCTGTTCTTAGATCCCTACTAGCTCTGACCCTCTCTGATTCAATGATTCTACTCTAGCAAATCAAGTTCCGTTTTCCTTTGGCAGGAACAACATTTCCTCAACCCCTACCTCTCCCCTCCACTCTTATTTGCCACATGGAGCCTTGAGCCTGAATCTGCTGCCATCGAAAGAAGGTATTTACACTCCCATTTACCTCGATTATCAATGAAAGGTTAAGTGCCCCCAGCCTCCTCATCCCCAGAAGCCATGTGCTTTCCCCTTCTACCCTGGTCCTCCACATTTCCATTATAACCCATGAAGAGGCCACGGCTCCGGGAGCTCACTCATCTAGACCTGCCCATCTCGCTATTATAACGCCAGCCGCTCTCACCAGCTTAAAGAGGACCCGACCAATTTAAATGGCCCTGATGATGTCCAATCTCCTGGACTAGTGAGTGGGGCAGGAGACCGGAGCGGTAAAAATCCATTATGTGTCCTTTGTCCCTCCTTGTCATGAACTTCTAAGAAAAAGAACTAAGAGGAGCGGTTCTGAGAAGGGCTTGGTAATTGCAGCCCCAGAGCACAGCATGGGAAGATTGCCTTGGCAACCAACTAATCATCTTTGACAAGGGCAGAGGCAGTTTAGTCAAGATGAAGCCTTTGCAAACCTCTGTTGTTTGATAATCAGAGAGTAACCAACCTTCTAAAAGGCTCTTGTGGAAAATAGGAGCTGGGGGAGCTGGGGCGGGAGGGCCAGGAAGGGAGAGAGAAGGAGAAAAAATTAATTTCCTGCTTGTTCCATTGACTGAGGTCCAAGACCAAATGATGTGTCTGCCCCTTGCACCTGGGGCCATGGGGGTCTCACAGCCAGGCGGGGTGTTTTTGCTCTTGGCCTGGCATCTGGAGGAGAAATTTTACCACGAACATGACCAAAAAAAGATAGCCCAGAAAGAAATCTGCTGATTTACCAGGGCTAGAAACAGGGCATCTGAGAATGAAAACCTTGCCTAAACCCATAGGCTACTTTGTACCAAGTCTAATTGCTAGTGTCCTTCAAAGAAAGAACCCCTCCAATGGTCAGCAGTGGTAGGGGGAAGTGATACCACTTGGACGTTAGAACTTAGACATCAGAGGTCACTGAGTTACAAAACCTCAGAATGCAAGGGATCCCGACTTGTAGTCAAAAGAGAACTCTCAGTATATCAGATCTCATAAGTTGCCATCTGGATTCTGATTTAAGCCACCCAATAAGAAGGAAGCCCCCTACCACCGAAGGCAACTTCTCTTACCTTGGCATAGTCCTAATTATTGAAGTTTTTCCTGATTTCAGGTCAATATCTTTTCAAAATTTAGTGCATTCTTATTTATGCTCATTTGTACTGGCTCCTGCAATAGAATGTAAGGTCCTTCAAGGTAAGCACTAATTCATCTTTGTAACTCTAGAATTTAGCACAGGTGTCTAGAATATACTTGGTGCTTAATAAATGCTTGTTGGTTGATTGGGTGAGCTTCAGCTTGCAACTTCTACCCACTTACTAGCTGTGTGACCCTGAGCAAGTCATTCACCTTTGTCTGCTTCAGTTTCCACATCAGTATGATGGGGAGAGTATGAGCACCCACCTCTCAGACTATTGTTAGAGTCCAGTGAAATAACATTTGCAGAGCACTTTGTGAACCTTAAAGCGCTATAAACGTGCAGCTATTATTTTAATCATTAATGATTTTCCTTGTTTTGTTTTCTGTCAGACAAAATGAATCTGATATAGCTTCCATATAATAGTTCTTCACATACCTGATCCTGGCTATTATGTCCTCTCTAAATTTGCATTTTTCCAAACCAAACATCCCTACTCTTTCCAACTGAGCCTCATGTGTCATGATCTGGAATCTCAGTTTCTTTCCTTTAGACACTCTCCCCCGTTATCAATATTCTCCCAGACTGTGGTGTCTAGAACCAAACATAATACCCCAACAGGAATCTGACCAAGACAGAGGACGGTGACACTTGTTCTTGGAAGCTAGTCTCTCAAAGTAGAGTCCAACCTCTTCTTTTTTTTTTTTTTACAGATGAGGAAACTGAGACTAGAAGAAGGAAAAGGACCTATCCAAGGTCACACTAGTGGTATTTGTCAAGAGTCTCATTCAAGTCCTCCAAATAATCATATCTCATAGGCCAGCAGTTCTCAACCTGTGGGTTATGTTCAATTTGTAACAATGAAAATACATCCTGCATATCAGATAGATTCATAACAGTAGCAAAATTACAGTTATGAAGTAGCAACGAAAATAATTTTATGGTTGAGGGTCACCAGAACATGAGGAACTGTATTAAAGGATCACAGCATTAGGAAGGTTGAAAACCACTGTTATAGGCTGAGGACTGCAAAAGACACAAGAGGGCAACTAAGCCAACTCTCTGGTTTTGCAGATGTGAAAACTAAGAAACAGTCATGGGAAGGAATTTACAAAGTCACTGAGGTGGCACATGATAGGTAAACTTGAATCTCGGACCTCTTAACCTTCAGCATTCTTCCCACTGTCTTAGGCTTGGTTCCAGCACTCTTTCCACTACAGCACAATGTCTCTTGAATTTCATAGTCTCCAGAAGGCTCCATCATTAATTTTTCCTAGCCCTAGCCATCCCAACAAGCATAATAAACCATGTTGGCTCCCAGAGAAAGCCACAGAAGCCACCTTTAAATCAACTAGGTGGCATCTAAGTGGGTCAACCCAGGAAATGCTGGACCTAAAGTCAGGAAGACCTGAGTGTGAGACCTATTTCTTACTAGTTGGATGACTCTGGACAAGTCACATAACCACCTTATACCTCAGTTTCCTCATCTGTAAAGTGAAGATGTCAGATCAGATGGCTTCTAAGGTCCCTTCTAACTGTGGACCTATGATCATCAGAAAATGAGCACCACAGATCTGAAGACACAATCGGATGTTTCAGATTGGATGTCCCAGAGACATCTCGAACTCACAGCATCTATCTCCCACCTCCATGCCTTTGCATTGGCTATACCCTATGCCTGGAATGTGCTCCCTTCCCTCCTCAACTCGCCCTCTTAAAACCCCTCTCTTTCTTTCTACACGAAGCCTTTCCTGAGACCCCAACTGCTTCTGCCTTCTCTCCTTAACAACCTTGTGGTTATTTTGTATTTAATCTCTCCATATTTAGTCTGCATGAAAGTCACTCCATCTTTCTTGTCTCCCTTGTTACACTATAAACTCCTTAAGAGCAGAGATTGTTCCATTCATCGCGTTTGGACTAGGCACAGTGCCTGGCATATGGACACCCACACGTTTCTTGGGGGTGTTTCATTTCATTCCATGAGCATTTATATTAAAATCCTCCTTCCTGGCCTTGAGGGTGCCCAGCAAAGAAGAGAATAATCCCTATCTCCAAGGGGCTTGCTTTACTGAGAGAAGATGTGGGAAACTGAGGCACAGCCCCTGTGTGTGTGTGTGTTGTGTGTGTGTTGTGTGTGTGTTGTGTGTGTGTGTTGTGTGCGTGTTGTGTGTGTGTGTTGTGTGTGTGTGTGTTGTGTGTGTGTGTGTGTGTGTGTGTCACAGCCAGATCTGCACAAAGAGAGCTGATCTCTGCAGCTGCCCCAATCTCTTCAATTAGGTTTCGTGCTGGTCCTTCAAAAGAGCAGCTTGAATGGAAGCATTTCCAAGAAAACAGCATCATCAGTTATTGAATGTGCCTTTATCAGCTGTTCATATCCTCAGAAGCTCGCTCTTTTCATAAGATTTGGAACTGAAATGGGCCTCAGAACAAGAGCTAGGAGAGGCCTTGGGACATGTCAGAGCTGGGAGGAGCCTTGGGACAGGAAATGTCAGGACTGGGAAGGGCTTTAGAACAGGGGATGTCAGAGCTGGGAGGGGCCCTAGAACAGGGGATATCAGAGCTGGGAAAGCCTTAGAACAGAGGATGTTGGAGCTGGCAGGAATCTGATTCAACCAGCTCATTTTGTAGTTGAGGAAACTGAGGCCCATAGAGGTTAAGTGATTTCTTTCCTTTTGCATCATGTCTTTTTCTTTTGTTTCCTAGGACTTCAGAAGCAAGCCAATCTGCTGTAAGAGGCATTAGAACCTCAATCAATTAGAGCCTTTCATGTGATGAGGGTGGACTGGCTTCCAGGGAGTGGGTGGTCCTTGAAATACGTCCAGATGTTCTTGCCTGGTTTCAGTCCTTGGAACATGCACAGACATGAGAAAGTGTCCCTACCGGGGTTCAGGAACTACCGTACTCAATACCTCAATCCCTCAGGTTCACCCTGAGAACCCTGGAGAGAAAATTAGCAGCCATCTCTCTGGGGACTCACCCTGAGATTAAGAGAACAAAGTAGGGGAGCAAATCCTCAAAAGTTGCTCCCTTAAGAATAAGATATTATTTACATAGACATGCCTGAAGAAAGAGAAATGTCCTAAATAACTTCCCAAAGTCACTCCCAATTGACAGTGACAAAAAGAATGCATGCACAAAACAAACTCATGCATCTGGCCCTCCCTCGTTGTCTCTGATCCCCCCAGTCTGTGTAAACCAGCTTACTCACAGAGACAACCCCCACGCACCATGTGCAGCCCCACCTACCCCGAAATTGGAGAAGGGTTGGAAATATCCCAAGACATAAGCACATGGTGGATCCTACGCAAATATAAGGGAGAAAGCTCTTTCTAGACTTTTTTATCATCTGAGTGAGATAGGTTTCCAGGTGTGCTTATATAAGGGGAATAGATAGTGGGAGTCCTTAAGTCCTGAGAGTTTGTCATCCACATGATGGAAGGAGAGGGGATGCATTTTTTCTTGGAGTCAGGTAACTCAACAAAATCACACAGCCATAGCTGATCAAGAATCACCTCAGAGACATCTCCAACCAGTGGTCATCTACCCTCACCTTGGAGCTCTCCAGCTAGGGGGAACTCACCACCTCCCAGGGCAGCCCCAAACTTTGGAACAGCCCTAATTGTGGGATCAAATGAGATAATATTTTTTAAGTGCTTAGCACAGGACCTGGCACATTATAGACACTTAAAAAGAAATGCTTACTCCCTTCCCCCGACTTTTTTGATCAAACTGAAATATGCCTTCTATAATTCCACCTATTGTTCCTCATTCTGCTCAATAGAACTTGTCTAGATTTCAACCCTGGCTCTTTAACATTTCAGTTATGTAATTTTGACTTGATTATAGATCCAGTGCTTAAATAGACCTTAGAAATTTACTCTGAACCTCTCATTTGAGAGATAAGGAAACTGAGGCTTCCTTCTTTCCTTGGTGAGTTCATGCTTGGGCCTCCATTTTGGGGAGAGGCCCAGACTTGCCAACCTTCCTGCTTCCCCAGGCTTCAATATCATGCCCAGAGCACAGACCTTCCACCCCCTTCCATCCTCTCTTACTCTTTCAACTTCTTTTTGGCATAAATTGTAAACTCCTTGAGGACAAAAATTCTTTTTTTTTTTTCCTTTGTATGTGTTTCCCCAGGAATCATCCTTTTCCTATGTAAACATTTAAATGCCTGTTGCCTGTGGAAAGATATATAAACATGGAGTTAACTGAACCTTAGATTTGAATCCTGCCTCTGACGCTGACTGTGCATGTCACCAAGGTGAGTCATTCCCCATCTCCTTATCTAGAAAATTGGGATTAATGCTACTTGCAATTCCAACCTTGAAGGGTAAGGATCAAAAGAAATGATATATGTAAAGAGTTTTGCAAAGTTTAAATAGCCCTATAAATGTCAGCTGCTTTCAAACAGCAAGTGATAGCTCCGGCAGAATCATGGAGCATATCAAAGGACCACCACGCACAGAGAGATCTACAAAGAAATGAGCAACAGTAACCCGGGAAGCATTCAATAGCAAATCAAATGATAATTGGCCAGTTTACATTGATTCAAATACAATTCAATGGGTGGATTCATAACTGGGTGGCCAGACTCAAAAGAAAAAATACCTAGTGATTCAATTTCAATATGTCGGTAGAAGGTCTCCAGTGGCTACCCCCAGGGATCTCTACTAGCTAACACTGGGAGGAGTGATTTGGATAAAGGCATAGCTGACCAGAGGTTGGTTGGTCACTTGTATATCTTATAGTGAGGATTCTTTTCATGCATTAATCAGACTAAATGGCCACTGAGGTCCCTTCCAACCCTCATAAATCTATGATTGAATCTAACAACAACAATAATTTAAAAAAAACAGGAGATAGAGAGAGATAGGAAACACAATGCATGAAAAGGTGGGAAGAGAGTAGGGGGAAGGGAAACAGGTATGTATTAAGCATCTACTATGAGCCAGGCACTACTCTAAACCCTTTACAAATATCTCATTTGAAAGACTGTTGGATATTATTATTTTAGTGGACTTGAATTCAGAGAAACTAGGTTGAGTGTTCACTGCAAAAATTATCATCTGTATTATACAGGGCAAATTATTTAACTTTCCAAGTTGATCAAATGAGGAAAATAATACTTGAGTGATCTACCTCACTAGGTTGCTTTCAGGAAAGAGCTTTGTAAACCTTAAAATGCTGTTGAAAAGTGAATTTTAATTATTTTTGTTAGTGGAGTTGGAAATTGGGAGCACATTTGGAGGGGGGATGTAATAATAGCCTTTAGCCACCAGATGGTATTGCTAACCACTATCATGACCCTGTTCAATAGGAAGGTTTAAGCACTAAGAGGCTATAGGGACCCACCCTGTTGGGCAGAAGAACTGAGAGGTGACTTAGATAGAATATCATATGTTAAAGCCTTAGCCATAAAAGCAAATATATAGGGAAAGGAACAACTGTTCCCAAATCTTCCACGGTTCTTTTCAAATAGCCTGAAGATGGACTGAGAAAACAAGTTAAAGTGAGTTAATAACTCACAGTCACAAGTATGTAACATTTCATATAAAGTTAATTTTTTATATGCTGATCAATTTTGCTGGGTTTTTCTTCATCCTCTTTTTTGTTAAAGAAATAAAAATCCTTGTTATAAAGTGAAGAAACGGTAGAGAAAGGCACCACAGGAAGTAATGAGTCACAGCAATGTACAAATTTTATTTTTAAAATTATATTTATATATTTGCTTATTTTTATTGATGGTAACTACTTTTGTTACAAAAATATTACTATTTTTAAATGAGAGAGGGATAGATTCGGAGTCAGTGATATAGGATCATAGATTTGGAGCTGGGATGAATCATTGAGGCCAGCAAGCCCAATCCTTTCATTTTACAGAGGAGGAAACTGAGGCCAAGAGAGGTCAGACAATTGGCCCAAGATTTTACAGGTGGTAGACTATAGAGACAATCTGCACCAATGTCCTTTAAGCCTAAATCCAGTCTCTTTGCATTTTAACATAAGAAGAGGCTGAGGATCAGAATTTCTTGAATGGATTACCCAAAATTGTTGTTGTTTAGTCTTTCAGTCATGTCCAACTCTACAAGACTCTATTTGGGGTTTTATTGCCAAAGATGCTGAAGCAGTTTGCCATTTTTTTTCCTCCATCTCATTTTATAGGTGAGTAACTGAGACAAACAGAGTTAAATGACTTGTCCAAGGTCACACAGATAGGAATTGTCTGACCCTTCATGACCCCATGGAGCAGAGCATGCCAATATTGTCCATGGACTTGTCTTGGCAAAGATACTAGAATGCTTTGCCATTTCCTTCTCTAGCTCATTTTATAGATGAGGAAGCTGAGGCAAACAGGGTTAAGTGACTTGCCCAGGGTCATACAGCTGGTAAATGTCTGAGGTCAAATTTGAACTCATGAAGATGAGTCTTCCTGACTCTCGTCCTGTCAATCTATCCACTACACCAATTAGATGCCCTATCTGCTTTGGTCATGTCAATATTATCATTTTTGCTCTTAGGGAGGCAATTGGGACAGTGAACAACATTTCAGGTGTCTCTACTTTTGAGAATTCTAGGTTGTTTTAACCACCTCTATGACGATTTCTTTCACTTTCACCTGAGATATTATAGAACAAATACAGGCTCCTAGAAGTCATTCCTCTAGGAGCCCTTTCCCACAATTCCACTTAGCAATATAAACTTTACCTTCATAATTTTATTCAGGAAGGCACCATTGGATTTGTTGCCTTTAAAATGGTCTTTGGTCTATGGTCAACTTTCCTGCTTTTGGTCTCAGTACTTGCTTCCAAGATTTGTCTTCCACTGGCTCTCAGAAATTGCTGGCTTCCTCTCATACGTTTATTTTTTGTCACCGGAATTTTTTTTCCCCCCTCACAGGTCTAAGGATAACACTGAGAAGATTGGGGGCACCTAATGTTATCACTCACAAGCCCTCATTTGGTGTCCCCTCCCCCAATATTAATTAGTCACTTGACATTTCGCCAATTCCAATGAACCGATTCATCAAGCCACTTAGCAGCTGTCTGCCTCAGTTTGTTCAGCCTTAAAATGGGGATAATAGTACCGACCTCACAAGGTTGTTATGAGTATCAAATGAGACAATATTTGTGAAGTACTTAGTGCAGTGTCCAATACATAGCAAATGGTTAATAAATTCTTGTTTCCTTCCCTCTCCCACCCTGCCAATTAATGTTAATTAGCTTTTACAAAGGGATATTTACCAAGAAGGACCAAAGAATAAAATCCTCCCAAACCAGGAGCCTACTCTTTCTTTTACACATTCACTCAGTCTCTGAAAACAGACCACTCAGCTTCCAGGTAGTAGTTACAAAATACTCCCCCTAAGAAGGTTACTTCCGAGTATGGCATAGCCAAAGGACAAGTCATTCCCTTGATTGCAGGTCAGTTCTCCTCAGAGCTGGGCCCTCAAAGGACTCAACTGCTGCTACTAACAGCTTCATTTGATGAAGGGATGTTTGATGACTGATTCATTCTTTTGAACCTCTCAAGGTCCTTTCCATTTCCAATATTCAAAAGAGACACACAGAGAGGAAAGAAACAGCCATACCATTTGTTCATGACCACATGGAGGCTGGGTGGGGAGATAACTCAATCATGCTCCGTCTTCCCCACCCGGAGACCTATAGTATCTGTTCTTCCTCTGTGGAAAGCCACCAAAGAAGAGAGAACTCATTTGTTCCAATCTTTAGTTTGCAAATTCAGTTATAGCTCAGTGGCCAATTAAAAGGTTTTTCACAATCACTGGGCAAATATGACATGAAATAGTCAGAAAATACCTGTGGATGCTTTGCTACAAGAAGGGAAAGGATCCTCCATCACACCGTTCCAAAATCAGGTTCCCCAAGCCTGCCCTTGCATTAGCAACAGGCTGAGCATATTGGGTATGCTTTAGGGACTAGAACTGCATTATCCAGTCTCCTCACTATCTTTCTATCTTCCATCTATCCCTCTATCTACATGCATTCATACAAGTGTGTGTATGAATATATGTGTGTATGTATATGTATATATGTGTGTTCACATATATACGTATAGTATATGCATGTGTGTATATACATATATATGCCATTTATTTACATATAGAAATGGTAAAATATGAACTCCTTAAGGGCAAACAAAGTTTAATTTCTATCCTTGTGTCACCAACCCCCAGAATCATACCCAGCACAACGTAGGCACTTAATACATATAGAATTGTCTTGAGTTGAATGGAGAGTGACAGAATCAGAAAGAGACACACACAGAGGAATAGATGTACTTATCTCTTACATATATCACACCTAAGATTTTCAACTTCTAACTTCTCCCCCACTTGTGAGGATTGCTTTATCTCTCAGACAACATGCCTGTTTTCTTGGCCTCAATCTGAGAAGTGAGGGAGTAGAATAATTATTTCTTAATTCTATCTATTTACCAGGGAGTGGAAACTAAGAAAATGACCTCCATTTTCTCTCTCTAAAACGATCAGCCAAAACCCTCCCAATTTTATGAGTGATCCCAAGCTCTTTGGCTTCAAAGATCTCTTCATGAATGTGTTCAGTAGAGATGGCTCATTTCCAGGAAAGAAAGAAAATTACACTTGAGAAAAAAGGAGACTGGAGACTTGGAGTCTTTCGCCCTTCATCCACATGTCTCAGAAAATCATGATAATACCTTGAATTTGCAGGGAGATAAATTTCAGCATAACTGGTCACAGAATCTGAGAATTGGAGGGAACTCAGAGGCCATATAGTCCAACTCATATATAACCAACAATCCCTTCCATAATATCCAAAACAAGCAATTATCTAGCTATGAACTGAATACGTCAGATGGCAGAAAGGGAGGAGAAAGTTACTACCTCCTAAGGCAACCCATTCCCAGACATCCCTTTAATAATACACTCTAGAGATTTACCAAGCACAAAAATCATTCTCACTGTTCTATAAATCTCTGTTCCATTCCCCGTCCTCCCACCACCACCACCACCTTCTCATTGCAGAAAATTTGCTCTTTTCCAATGCTGTCAATCTCATTCTTTTATCCAAGACTTTTCAAATATCATTGGCAAGGGCTCAGTAATACCATTGGGTGAGCTGTTGTGACCTCATCAAAGGCAGTTCAGGACTCTCTTGTTGTTTTCTTCTTATTTCTCATGGGTACCAATTTCCTATTATCCATATTTGTTCTGACCTTTCAACCTAAAGATCATTTTCTTGGTAGAGAGATTTTTCCTTTAATAAGGAAAAACAAAACCTAAGTAAAATAACAATTAAGCAACTCTGCCTTCTTTTTGTTATCAGTTATTTTTTTCCTGTTCACATCAAATGGATATTTAGAAACCAAACATTTTTTCATCTTTATCTTTCCTTACCAATCTCATTTCATTCTTGACATTATTTTTTTACAAGACCATTTGATATTTTCATTTTCATCTCCTTACCTGACCTTAATTCTATTTTACATGTCTTTTAAAAATGTCATTTGTCAGTGAGTTCCCTATACATACACATTGACTTCTTTATATCATGCCTTTAAGTACCAAGGATATAAATTGCAGATCAAATGATTACAGAATCTAGGAACTGGAAGGAATCTCAAAAGGCTCAAGGACAATTTGTACATGACCAAGAACGTCCTCTATAAAAACTTCTTCGAAGTTTCTTCTTTAAAATGAACTGAAAACTAATCATTACTCCTGTGATGACTTTCCCCATAGAATTCCACCAATCTTTCCTCTGAACCTTTCAAAAATCTACTCTGCCCAAATTCTGGTCACATGTTATAACATTTCCAGCTTTCTTTCCTTTCTTCTGTTTCAAATTCAGAAATGGTACCTTCACCTCAAGCTACCCATCATTTCCACCCCAATAGCCAGTTCCTTTGTGTTAGTGAGAATTAAATCCAGAATAGAATTTCTCTCAATTGGTTCTTTCACATTTTGATGGATGAAATTCTCAATAATGCAAATGCAAAAATTATTAGGTGTTCTTTTTGGCTGAGAAAGCTCTGCAGATGTACAGATAATTGAAGTCTTCCATCATTACTACAACATGCCTCTGTGCCAGACTCATGATGTTTCTCAAGCTCCTCATCCATTTCCTCCTTCTTTCAAGGTGGTTTATAGTAAAATCTGATGACAATATTACTACTGTTTCTTCTTCCATCCATCTTTACCCAAATGTCCTTTACCATACGTTGCCCTTCTAGCTCTTAGGTTTTCTTGTATGAGTATAACATCTTACCATATGATGCTAGCCAGACATGGTAGCTCCTGTAATCCCTGCTACTGGGGAGTCTGAGGCTGGTGGATCCCTTGAGTTGGGGTGAGCTCCCTAATCATAGTAGTCCCACTGGGCTCTATACTAGATCCTCTTCTCCCTCTATACAACTCCACTTGGTGATATCATCAGCTCCCATGGATTTCATTACTAGCTCTATACTGATGATTCTCAAATATTTCCTTCCAGTCCGATCTCTCTTCTGACCTCCAATCTTATAAGTCCAACTGCCCTCTAGACATCTTGAAGTGGATGTCTTAAACTCAACATGTCCAAAATGGAACTCATTATCTTTCCCCTTAAACCCTCCCCCTTCCTACATTTCCTTTCACTATAGAGGGCAACACCATTCTCTCAGGCCCTCAGGCTCCCAATTTGGAATCATCCTCATTACCTTTCACCCCATCACATCCAAGCTGTTGCCAAGGCCTGGCAATTGCAACTGTGAATATCCACACACACACACACACACACACACACACACACACACACACTTTCTAGTGGAGACCCGCACTGCCCCACACTTGGATTATTGCACTAGCTGCTAGTGGGTCTGACTTCTTCAAGTCTCCCCCCATACCAATCTACCTTCCATTCAGCCACCAAGGTGATTTTTCTAAAATGCAGGTCCAATCATGTCACACACACACACACACACACACACACACACACACACACACACACACATGTCCTACTCAATAAAATCCAATGACTTGCCTATCATTTCCAGGAACAAATGCAAAATGCTCTGTTTGGCCTTCAAAGCCCCTCATAACCTGCCCTCTCCCATCTTTCTCGTCTTCTTACACCTTACTCCCCAACACATAGTCTTCAGTCCAATGATATTGGCCTCCTGGCTCTTCCACAAACAATACGCTCCATCTCTCAGCTCTGGCCATTCCCTCTGGCTGTCCCCTATGCCTGGGATGCTCTTTCTCCTCTTCTCTAACATTGATCTCCCTGACTTCCTTTAAGCTCCATCTAAAAGCCCACCTTCTACAGGAAGCCTTCCCCAACGCTTCTTAATTTCACTTCTTCCCTCTGACAATCATCTCCTATTTATCCTGCATATGACTCGCTTTGTGTATATTTGTTTGCATTAGACTGCGAGCTCCTTGAAGGCAGTAGCTGTCTTTTGCCTTTTGCCTGACATGTAGTTGGTGCTTAATAAATGTTTATGGATTGGTTAAGTCTAGACAATAAAAAAAATCAAAACCTGAAATGTTACATTTGTCAATTTCTGTGGTGTAAATACATTGAAAATTTAAAATGGCAAATTATATATGTATAAAATTTCCCCTTAAATACACATATATACACACACATACATAATATACATACATGCATATTTGTATGTACATGTATATAGATATGTATATATTGCATATTTGTTGTGTGAATATACATATATGTACGCACACACATATATACATACATTGTGTACATATATTGTGTACATGCATACATATACCTGATGACATATACATATTGTGTTGTGTACATGCATGTGTGTGCATATGGATATTCACACATGCATTGTATGCACATACAAGTATACAGCACACATGTGTGCATATATGCTCAGATACATATATACACATGTATATGGGTATCTGGTATATATGTATGCCCACATATATGTACACATCAAGATATATTTACACACATATACACATACCCACAATGTTATTCTGTCCCCTCTTTCATCTATTATATTCCTTTTGAATAAGACATTTCTTTCCAGTGTCACATTCCATTTGTGGTCCCATCCCCCTGAGCCTCAGTGATAACTATTTGAGAAAATCAGCCTCTTTGCATGAGGATCTCTGGTTCTTCTATTTTTTTGACCATACATTGTGCATTTGTGTAGAGACATCTGTAGCCAGGGGAGACAGGGGGAAGGGAAAGTTACTATTTATTATGGGCTCTTTCCTTGAATTTTTTGTCCCCTGTGAACTACTAGGTATTTTTCTACATTGTAGCTACTCCCTCTCATAGCTAGCTTTATGTCTATAATACATAAATAGTTTTCTTCTTCCCCTGCCCTTTCAAGTTGAAAACCCTTTCCCAGAATTTGGAGTTAGAAGGGACCTCAGAGGCCATCTATTTCCTACCTATATAAGGAAAGGAATTCCTATTACAATATCCCTGACAAGTAGCCATCCTGTTTTTGCTTAAAGTCTTTCAGAGATGGAGAAGTCACCATTTTCAAGGCAGTCAATCACTCTACTTTTGAACAACTCCAATTGTTTAGAAGCGTTTTTAAAATTATTTTTCTTTTTATTAAGCTAGAATTTGCCTCTTTGTAACTTCTACCCATTGTTCTCAATCCTGTCCTCTGGAGTCTATGAGTGGAAGTTGATTATATTTATGAGAAACTAGGCAAACACATTCCTATGTTAAGTGCACTCCATCCCTGGTCAGACATCTGCCAATATTACATTTTAAACTGTGGTCCAAAAAGCTAAGCCCCCCTCTTAGATATCATCTTCTTAGCCAGCTGTTCACTGCTCAGTCATTCAGTGAGTCAGTGAGGATTTATTCAGTACTCACTACGTGCCTGGCCCTGTGCTAAGTGCTAGGTATTCAAAGAAAGGCAAAAACCTGACCCTGCTGTCAAGGAGTTCACATCCTAATAATGAGGAAGACAACATTGGTGTGCACATAAGATGCATGAAGAGTAGATAAAGGTAACCTCAGTTCTCAAATTTACTTTCCTCTTCTGAAACCTTTATTTTCCATTGACAGCAATGATGAACATACCCCCTGTATCCACAAGGTCTTCTTTTTCTTGTTTCTGAGGTTCCTCCTGGCACTATCATTTGTGTCCATAGGAATCATCAGAAGTTGGAGGTAGTCATCTGCTTTAACAAGTCTTGGGAGGCTGGTTCTCTCACATATTGGATGGCATGCCTACCTATATCTGGTTGAAAAATGGCTACTTCAGAACCCCTCTGAAGATAGTCACCAATCAGCACTATTCTCTTACTCTTTGGAACCTTATTGGGTAATCTAGCTTATGGAGGGGATTCTCTTTCTCATACATACACACACACACACACACAATACACATATATGTATATTTGTATGTACATATGTGTAGATATGTGTGAATACTGCATATACATTATGTAGGTATACATACATATATATGTGTACATACGCACCAATACACATATACATGCATTGTATACATACATACATATGCCTAAGTACATATACATATTGTATTGTGTGCATGCATATGTGTTTACTCTTTGGAACCTTATTGGGTAGTCTAGGTTATGGAAGGGATTCTCATTCAGGTTTGGGTTGGTCTGGGTAGCCCCTTTGAGCCTCTTCTGACATTCTATGGTTCTGTGATTCTCCTGTCCTAACCACCCTACCATGGTCTTGTCCATTTTGGCAATTGATAATATGTCACACTATTTACAAAGTCATAAATTAATCTTTCAGGTGTTTGTGTTATCTTTTCTATCTAGGCTCCAAGTTTCTTAAGGGGAAAAGTAACAATAATGTCAAAATCAATAATAATTATAATTCATATATGATATATAAGCCGCTTAAGCTTTAAGTTATAAAATACTTTCTTCACAATAACTCAGTGTGATAGATCATTAAGCCAAATCAAGTTAACAAATATTTATTAAAAGTCTGCTACATGACAGGCTCTTTGCTAAGTATTGATGTTTCACAGAAAGGAAAAAACAGCCCTGGCCTTTGAAGGCTGTCACCTCTAATCTCACCACTATACTCCTAAGTCACGCCTTGAATGACACCATCTCCCTCAGTCTCCACTTCCCTCTCATTGGAGAGCTAGAGGGTAGAGTGTCAAACTCCTCCCAATGCCTTCTTTTATGGATGGCAGAAAAATGGACTTTGTGATTCACTCCATTTTACTTCTGTTGTTCTCCCTGTTTTCAACTTTATGGAACAAGATACCTCCTGACCTCCTTAGACCTTTCCTTTTCTCTTTTGTGTGTTGTCTCTGCCCCCACCCCCATCCTACCCCATTAGACTGTAACCTCATGAAGGGCAAGGACTGTCTTCCTTTTTGCTAATTGTAGTTCCAGCATGTAACATGGGAAACAGCCATTGAAAAGACATGGAGTAGGGAAATGGAGTGTCTTGGACAAGGAATATCACAAAATAGCATGAAGGAGTATAAAGCATAAGAAGACTAGAAAGGCAGGAAGGAGCCAGGGCTTTAAAAGCCAAATGGAGGGGTTCATATTTGATCCTGAAGGTAATAGGGAGCCAATGTAGTTTATTGAGGAGGACAGGGCTGTAGTCATATTTGTGCTTTAGGAAGATTGCTTTGGCAACCAAATGTAGGATGGACTGCAGAAGGTAGAGATGAGACAGAGAGACTAAGCAGAAGGTCAGGGTTAGAGTTGAGTCAATTTGGCTCAAGAATTTTAATTAAACAAGTAAACACAATTAAATACTTTCTCTAAGTAAGATCAAATTTAGTCTCTGTGCTCAAGGAAGTGAAATTCTTCCAAAGGATACAGTATGTACACAGATAAAGTGATGCAAGAGAGTTTGAGGAGGCAGAGAAACCCATCTGGATTTGAAAGTTTGGGTCAGAGGGAGCTGGAGGTCACCCCAGATCCTTGAAAGGAATTATGGACTCTATGAATCAGAGGTGAAGCAGGAGAACATGCCAGGCATTAGAGACAGCGTGTGCAAAGCCACAGAGGTGATATTGGCCAAATTGGAACCTCAGTTGAAAGAACAGTGTGTATATGTTGCATAGATAAGGAAAGCAAAAGGAGCTGAGTGGTTTGCCCAGAACTGACCAATTTCTATGCCATGGGCTATAAGTTATACTATTTTCTATCTCCCATTGGGCCTAGCCCAATTCAGAGTGCCTCCTGGGAGCTCAATAAATGTTGAATTTAGTCACATTTCCCCTGAAATCCATTAATCTTTATATTATTTTTTGATTCTCATATCTTTTCATTTCTTTCTTTTTCTGAATGGTCTGAGAAGTGTCTTCTTTCGAGATGGTCTCAGTGGTGATAGATCAAAAGTTGTCTTCTGTACTTAGAAAGGTCTCTCCTATTGCCGGGTCACTGGACAGGAAGTCCACAGCTCCTTACCCTGAGGAAACACCACTACATTAAGCCAACTTCACTGTACATGAAATCATTGTGTATGATCCCTGATGGACAATCCAACCTAATGAATTCTAAAAATCACAGTATTTCAGAGTTGGAGGGAACCTCAGAGACCCTCTAGAATGGAAACTCAACCTGGGATCCATAAACCTTACAATTATATGTTATATATAATTTCATATATTTTGATATTTGTATTTCAATATAGTTGTTTTGTTTTATAATTCTATGAATTTTATTTTATATATTTAAAAATGTTATGCTGGGGAGGACTCCACAGACTTCACCAGACTGCCAAAAGGAGCTTGCTCAAAAGGAGCTCAGGCCCCCTTGCTCTAACTCAGATTTATCATTTCCTTCATTTATGAATATAGGCACCAAATATGATTCTGAGAAGGGGTCCAGAGGCATGACCAGACTGCTAAGGGGGTCCTTGACCAAAAAAACCAAGAACTCCTGCTCTAGAACAATTCTGCTTAGCAGGAACCCTCTCCTTAGTATATCCAACAACCAAATAGTTGACCAGCTTCTAGTTAAAGACCAAAAATGAAAGAGAACCTACCACCTCCAGAAGCAGCCTATTCCATTGTGGAACAATCTCCTTGTTAGGAAATTTTCCCCAGCATCAAGTCTCAATCAGCTGTCTTGCAACATCCATCCATGGTTTAGTTCTGCCCATTGGGGCCATGTGGGCTCTCTTAGCCCTACTATTGGGGGTCATCTCCAATTGTCCTGAGCTATATCTCACTGATGGACCCAGATGGCTCCAGAGAAGAAAGTGAGGCTGGTGGCTTTGCCCAGACCTCCCTCACTTAAATCCAATTCATTTGCAAGTCATGGCATCCCCTTCCTGATGCCATGGTCCTCTTTGGGAATGAAGGACAAACCACAACAAGCCCTACCCTTGCTGACCCTCCCTCCCCAAAGTGGACCTCCAAAGACCACATGCAGGACAATAAGCTCTGAATTCCCTGGGAACATGCTTTTTTACCCCAAGCACTTCCTACCCTGCTGCCATGTGTGCATTTCCCTTTCCTACCTCCTCTCCCCAACTTTCTACCTGTTACTCTGAAGACTGTAACCAAACCACACTATAAATATTGTGCAAAGGAGTCATCAATGAATGGCCCTATTTTTCCACTTACTAATTTTGTGACTTCTCAGACCATAGCTCTTTTCCCTGGACCCCATTTTTCTGTGTTATCCCCTCCCCCATTAGAATGTAAGCTCTTTGTGGGCAGTCTGTCTTCCATTTCTATTTATATATCTACTTAGCACCGTGCTTGACTTAATTAAGCACTTAATAAATGCTTTTTCTTTCTTTCATTCCATCAATAAACATTTATTGTGTTCCTACTACATACTGAACACTGTGATAAGTACTAATTCTGATTTTGCTTCCACATGACAGCCTGCCATGGACTTAACTGTGAAAAAACCAGAGTATATGAAATAGACAAGGGCTAAAAAGCCCTTCCTTGTCCCTGCTCCAGCCCATCCTTTGTCCAAATCCAATAAGGATTCTCCTTTCCCTCCAATACTTTCCTCCCTTTCCCTCTAGACACCAAATACTCCTTATTTCCACTGGCCACACTAGCTCATGCGCCAAGTGTGCCCACGCCACTCCCAGCCCCAAGCCCACTCCTCTTTTCTCAAAGGTTATGGACCCAAGCTCCTCCAGAACCTCAGCTTTCGGGCCAGCGTGGTCGCTGCCATCACTTTGATGAACATGGAGTCACAAGTAGAATCTTTCCAGTAAGATGCCAGATCCCATCTGTTCTGCCCCTGTGCCCTAAGGACTTACCATCTGCCCTGGTGCAGCGAACTCAGTTTGCCCAGCTGATGCACCCTTTCGAACACTGGCCCTTTCCACCCACCCTGCTGTGAAAACTCTACTAGAGGTACTTCATTAAGAAGGTGAGTTTCTTTAGAGCAGGAGCTACCCCCTATTTCTAGTGGTATAGTCCAGGGGTGGGGAACCTGTCACCTGGAGGCCACATGTGGGTCCTCATTCCAGGTCAAGGCCTCTTGACTGAGTCCAAGTTTCACAGAACAAATCCTTTTCTTGAGGGAATTTGTTCTGTGAAGTTTGGATTCAGTCAGAGGGCCACACTTGAGGACCTAGAGGGCCACATGTGGCTTCGAGGCCAAAGGCCCCCCACCGTTGGCATAGCCAGCACCAAGCACAGTCCTTGGCACATCAGTCATGCTTCCTGAAGCCATTTTTATTCATTTCTTCATTCATTCAAGGCCAGGCTGCATAGTCTCACCCACAACTTGGAAAAGAAACTGATTTCTGCCTCTCTGGGCTCCAGCTAAATCTTTCCCTCCTCCTGTATTGAAACTTTGAAAAATCTTAAACTGCCCCATTAAGCCAGGAGATTAAAGAAGCAGAAAGCTCCTTGTCCCTGGGAGAAGATGTAGGTCCTGGTGCTGGGATACTGCCTGGTATCTGTAACAAGAGACCCACATGACGGCAGCTAATCAGGGTGAAAGCCTTTGGGGCAGGGTGGTGGCAGGCTAGGATGGAGGAGAGGAAATCGGTCTTTAGAGCTCAGCCTCAGGCCACCGGAGAGGTTTTCCATGGAGGGCGCCTGGGGAGAGATTCAAAGCAAGTCAGCTGCCCCCTTCTTCCACTGTATAAAGAGAGTAGTTACCCTAGAGATGGTTAAACCCATTTCAGAGATGGAGAAATTGAGTTAAGAGAGGGAGAGTGTCAGGGTTCCCTCTGAGAAATCCAGAGGGTGTAAAACAGATCTAAGGAGCCCCTCCCTGCTCCAGCCCACCTCCTGTCCAGACCCCACTAGAATTCTCCCTTCCTTCCAACACCTTTCCCCCTTCTCCCTCCTCTCTGCTAGATGCCAAATGCTTCCTAGTTCCACTCCCCACACAAGTGAGCCTGGCTTGCCCCCTCCACTGGAACCCTCAAGCTCACTCCCTTTTCCTCAAAGCTGGGTCCCTCCTCACTTAGTGATCTCATCAGCTCCCACGGCTCTATTAGTCATCACTATTCCGATGATCCTCAAATCTATCTATCCCGCCACCAGCCACCATCCGAGGCTGGCCTCCAATTTTGCATCTCCTATTGTCTTCTACACATTTCAAAGTGAATGTCCAATAGCTGTCTTTAATTAAACATGTCCAAAACAGGACTTTTTATCTTGCCCCCCAAACCCTGCCCACCTTCCCTATTACTGAAAAGGGCAGCACCATCTTCTCAGTCCCTTAGGCTCCCGACCTAGGACTCATCCTGGATTCCTCCCCCTCCCTCACCCCCACCTCGCCATCCAAGCTATTGCCTAGGCCTGTCAATTTTACTCGACAATGCCCCCCCAATATGTCCCCTTCTCTCCCCTAACCCTGCCACCTTTCTGGCCCAGGCCCTCATTACCTCACACCAGAACCACAGCAATAGCTGCCAGGGGTCCACCTGCCGCACGTTTCTCCCCACTCCAGCCCGTCTTCCATTCTGCTGTTGATGTGATTTTCCTAAAATGTTACCCCTCTAACTCGACAAACTCCAGGGGTTTCCTGTCACCTTCAGGACCAAATACAGAATGCGCTGGTTGGCATTCGAAGCCCTCTCCCACCTTGTCTCCTTACACCTCATTCCCCAGAACACCATCTCCCATCCAATGACACAGCCTCCTGGCTGTTCCACAAACCAGACCCTCCATCTGTGGCTCTTGTCATTCTCTCTGGCCATCCCCTTGTGCAGAATGCCCATCCTCCTCTGCTCCAGCACTGACCCCCCTGGCTTCCTTTAATGTCACCTCCCGTAGGGAGCCTTCCCCAACCCCTTCGGAATTCTGGTGCCTTCCCTCTTCGTTATTTCCTGTTTACTTTGGTATCAAGCCTGAACGTATTTGTTTGCTCGCTGTCCTCCCCCTTAGACTGTAAGCTCAGGGCTGTGGCGAGGGTCCAAAGAGATAATTTATTTAAAGTACTCTGCAAACCTTAAAGTATTCTCTGAATGTGTGCTGTTAAAATTGTCGCTGTTACTGTCACTGAGCCTCAGAGGGGCTACAGAGAGCAGAGAATGCAACCCATTCATTTGGGACAACTAGGTGGCTCAGTGAATAGAGCACTGGCCCTGGAGTCAGGAAGACCTGAGTTCAAATCCGGCCTCAGACACTTGACACACTAGCCATGTGACTTTGGGCAAGTCACTTAACCCCAGTTGCCCTCCAAAAAGCAAAAAAAAATAATAATAATTCTCTTCAAAAAGCAATGAGTTTGGGGAGAGATTGAAAGCATACAGAAAATTGGAAAAGATGCTTTATTGTTGCCGTTCAGTCATGTCTGCCTCTCCATGACCCCATTTGGGGTTTTCTTGGCAAAGATACTGGACTGGTTTGCCATTTCCTTCTCTAGCTTGACAGATGAGGAAACTGAGGCAAACAGGGTGAAGTGACTTTTCCAGGGTCACATAGCTAATAAATATTTAAAGCTGAATCTGAACTTGGGTCTTCCTGATTCCAGGCCCTGCTCTCTATCCACTGTGTCACCTGGATGCCCCCTGGGACTTCAGACAACTAAATTGAAGTGTTCTCTCTGTGAGCTGTGGGAGAATTGTTAAAAGAAACTTTGAAAACTTTGGTGGGGAAGAATGACTTCAAATGGACTGACACCAAGCCATGCCTGCAGAGTTTTTCCATTCTGTGTGTGAGGAGTGGCCATCCAGGTACCCTGCTTATAGACCTGCAGTGGGCAGGTGCCCAGCATTCCCTGGGGCAGACCATTCTGCTTTGGGGCTGCTCCACTCAGTAGAAAGCTTCTCTGAACATCGAATTTAAATACTCCTGCTGGCATTTTCTCCCACTGCTCCCCTCAACACCTCTTTCAACACTCAAAGACAGCCCTTCTCTCCTTTATGAGTCTTCATAGCTTAAACATGCCCAGTTCCTTCAACCAATCCCCAGAACAGCTAGACTCAAGGCCATTTGCCATTTTGCCACCCTTCCCTGGTTATTCTCTAGCTGATCAATGTCCTTCCTAAAACATGATACACAGAAGGAAATTTAAGTGGGGTTTATGGGCAGAATAAGGGAATGGAATAAGGCTTAACTGGCCAGAGGGAATGGAATTGGAATTCCTTTAGCTGTCCAGGATGTGCTAAAGAATGGGTGCTTTGAAATCCCATCACAGAAGTCAACCTGCTAACTGAATAGATGGTTTTTATTTCATAAGACTCAAAAGAAAATCATAAAAAAGGAAATTTTCCATGATGCTTTGCTGGATTCTTGACTTCATTGATGTGGGCATTGCTTTCCTCATTTGAGATTTCACAGAATTTGAGACTAAGAAAGGAGCTCACTGTTTAATGGAGGAAAGGGAGAAAGAACCATGAAAAGTAGAGTCATCTAGGGAAGGTTTCCTGGGAGTGGGCTTGGAAGAATGGTTCAAGTTTGAAGAAACTGGTTGAAATGGGCAGGGTTTTCCTTCTAAGTAAGGAGAACAGCCTAAGACAAAGTGGAGACTGGAATAAGCGTGAAGATCGGTCTTCTGGAGCCGGGAAGGCAGATTGGATTCATACTATCGGGCCAGATTTTAGAGGGCATTGAAAGCCAGAACGAAGCTCAGGCTTGATGCAGACTGTCAATTTGGGGCCAAGGCTGTGATTCATGAGTGTTATATTATCTCCAGTCCAGGAAGGCTGGCACCCAGCACTGGACACCCAGAGATTTCTAATGTCACTAAGACCCCTTCCCTGACTTCCACCCTGCTGGGGAAAGCCTTGGATTGTAAGTCAATTGTCATCTGTGGGACTGATTCATTCTTGCCTCCTTCCTGGAGGTCACTGTGACTCTAATGTATACTCCAATGGAACGTAAGCTCCTTGAGGGCAGAGAATACTTGTATCCATGTATCTCCAGTACCCAGAAGAATGCCTGGCATATAGTAAGTTCTTACTAAATACTCATCACCTTCATAAGTTCATAGACTAGAGATGAAAGAGACATCAAAGATGTTCTGGTTTTACAGTTGAGGAAACTGAGGCTCTAAAAGATGTGACTTGACTAAGGTCACACGGATAGTTAAGTGTAAGCAGCAGGATACGAACCCATCTCCCCTGACTCCAGAGCCAGTGTTGCTTGGCTTTATTTTTTGTTTTCTGTTTTGGTTTGGGTTTTTTTTTGGGGGGGGGGGTCGTTTTTGTTCTTTATCACACTAGGTGACATCAGTGAAAATGAATTGAATTGTTCAATTAGAGGTTTTTCATCAGGTGGGAGCTTCAGTAGTATCTGATTGGTTGGTTGGTTGTTGTCCTTTGTACTCAAAGAGGACCAAAAAGACATCACTATGTTAGAGTCAAGGAACATTGTGCCCAACTGTGGCTGGCCAGAGCAATACAGGCTCAGAAGGCTCTACCACAGGTTGGACTATTTGTGTCCACGTGAACATCTGGGGTGAATTCTCTAAATTTGTACATCTCCCATTTCTTTTGAGTGAATCTGATACTTAGAGTCAAAGGCATACTGTCTCCAGAAGAAACTTTTGGAAGATTTTATCCATCCATCCTTTCATTCATTCATTCATTCATTCATTCCCAGTGATTTACACTCTCCTTCATCCAAGGACAAGCTCAACTCATTTCAGAGAGGTTTGTCACCAGATGGGCCACAGAGTGATGGGTTCTTCCAACACCAAAACTCTTGACTATTGTCTTCTAAGCTATGGAAGGATTGCTATCCACATCGGTAAAGGAAGTACCCATGTCCATGAAACCAGGAGAAAGTGGGGCTGGTAACCTTGCCCAGCCCTCCCTCATTTAAATCACGTTCACTTGCAAATCACAGCATCACCTTCCTGATGTCATGGTTCTCTTTGAGAATGAAAGACAAACTTCAGAAGCAGCAGCAGCCCCTGGAATTACACATTCTTGAAATAGTCAACCCTAATTGAACTCTAACCCTACTTTTAATTCTATTATTACTGTTCTTATTATTCCAACCAATATTTCTTTGAGGGTTCTCATGTCCAGGTCACTAGAGTAAGAACTGAAGGGAGACAAAATTAAGGAAACCCACCCCCCCTCCTCAATTTTAAGGAGCTTATGAGTTTGATTGGGAGATGAGATGAAGATATAAAGAACTATGATACAAAATAGAATGGAAATGTGCAAAAAAATTGTGACTGAAAGACTCTGAGAGTTCAGAGGAGGGAGATTAAAAGTGTCATCTAGAGGGAACTGCCTCTGGAATTGGGAAGTTCTGAGTTCAAATCCTACCTCTGACATATACCTCTCTGAACATTGGTTTCTTCGTCTATAAAACAGATATCTTTCCATAGTGTCTCACAGGGTTGTTATGAGGATAAAATTAAGATAAAGATGGAAAGCCCTTTCTACATGTTTAAAAATACCTTGGAAGTTTCTGCTGTTATATTATTATTTTAATTTATTATATCTATTATAATCATCTCGCCCCCACATGGGAAAGATGGCCAATTCTATGATTCTACAGCATGTCCTAGCAGGAGGTACCACAGGGCACCCCATCCTATTCCTCCTCCTCCAAACAAATCCACTACAACATAAATGAGAATTCAACCCCCCAGACTCCTTTTCTGAGAGGAGGTTCAGCACACTTGATACAGAATTTATCACAACCCAGAAAGGAACTAATCACTCAGCAATGGGATAGATTCTCTGGATCCCTGTACCTATCCTCTGGGCAAGTTCCCTTTTAACAATCAGCCTCTGCTGACTGGTCCAGAAATCTGACCAGAACCTGCGAAGGAACATGACCCAAAGCAAGGTCATTAGGATGGACTGTATGGGCCACTGGCCTGGGATGCTGCCCTGGAGGGGGAAGAGTGAGGCAGGAACAGAGGACTTCACGAGTCATCACCCCATGATATCACAATGTTGAGTCATTGCTGGTGGCTCTCCAATGGCCTTGAGTGCCAAGGTCATTACTGCCCAGACCACTGGCTGGTGGAAAGAGCCCTGGAGCTGACTCCAAAGATTCAAGAGGCCAGGTTGGAGTCCCAGTTCAGCAACATAGTAACTGTGACTTTATTCAATTCACCTCATCTCTCTTGGGCTTTGGCTTCTTTTACCAGGGCAATTATTCGGTGGTTGAAATGAAAGAGGAAAAGACCAAGTTCCACGTTGTCATCAGCAATTTTTGTGATGGTTGGAAGGAAAGGAGGAAAGGGAAAGAAGACAGACAGAAGCAGACACAGAGAATGAGAAAGGAGAGAATGAAAAAGGGGAAAAAGAATGAGAAACAGAAAACAAAGAATGAGAGGAAAAAATGAGAAAAGGAAGAGGAAAGAGAATGAGAAATAAAGGAGAAGGTGAGAAGAGAGAACCAGAGACAGGAGAGAATGGAATAAGAGGGAATAAGAAGGGAGAAAGAAGAATGAAAGAAAAAAAATGAATGAGGAGGGAATGGAAGAGAGGAGAGAAGAAAGAGAGGGAATGAGAGGGGAGGAGAGAAACGAGAGTAAAGAGAAGAAAGAATGAAAGGAAGGAGAGAGGAGAGACTGGGGATGGAGAGAGAAGAAAGAAGAGAGAAGGGAAGATTGAGAAGAGAATGAGAGGACATTTTCTGGGCCTCAGTTCCTTCATCTGTAAAATGAAAGAGTTGGATTAACCAGGGGATTCTTAACTTGTGGGGTTCGTGGACAGATTGGGAGAGCCTTCTCAGAATAAAGTTTTTAAATGCAAAAAGTAAAGTACATTCGATTACAAAGAAAACCGGTTATACTCAAACGCAGCAATCCACATCTTTACAGAAGAGGAAATCCGAGTTGGCAGCCCCCAAGCCTCCGCACGGGCTGGCCTCTGAGGTCCCAGACACATCCTCCTCTGCAGAATTCCCGGGCCGGGCCCAGGCCAGGTCTCAGCATCTCACCTGGCCATCCAGCTCCCCCTGCGCTGGCTCCAGGGCTGGATTTCCCAATTGCAAGGCTCTGATGAAACCTCTTTTGTTCTCTGCTTTTCCGGTTTCCTCGGAGGGAGGGCGGGGGCCGGGCCAGGTGAGGGTACCCGCAGGTGGGGAGCTCTGCCCCTGGGAAGCTGGCCCCAGAAACTCTCTGGCTCCAGGAAGCCAGAGCTGGAGCTGCTGAGTCCCCAAAGCAGCCCCTGGTCTCTGGCGGCACCTGCCGGCCACGGTCAAAAATGAGCTCAAGCTACAGGTTTAGAGAACCTGAAAGCTCTCCTGCCCCTAGAACACAGGATGTCCAAGCTGGGACAAGCTGGGAGGGCATTAAAACAGAGAATGTCAGGGCTGGGAGGAGCCTTAGAACAGGGGATGTCAGAGCTGGGAGGGGCCTTAGAACAAAGAACAACAGAAGTGGTTCAAGGTCACAATGCAAGTTCCTGGCAGAGCTGGGTATAGTACCCAGGTCTCCTGATATTCACCTGGTGTTCCACCCACTGCATTGCATTGTCATCTTCCATCACTGGGCTGCAGGCTTGGCCTGGTTCCCAGCGATGTCTGAGAAAGTCTCTTCCCTTTCCACTATCCACCCCACCCTCTCTCTTTCCTCTTGAGAGATTCAGTGCCCCTCCTACTCTTCCCTCCTATTCTCATCAAAACTTGCTCTCCCCAAAATATTTCATGTCGGTCCCTTCTACCTCAGTGCAGATTTAAATCAATGATTATCTGAAAGTTCCCAGTGAGATAGATGTTAATGTGCTAGGGGCTCGTTATCCCACCTTGGTGTGTCTGGATTTAAACGCGACTCTAAGAAGTTGGTTTTTGCCCCAAAGAAGGGAGGCTCCAATGGGGGCCATTTTAAATACTGTGTCAGATCAGTGGGGGAGATCTTTGGGGGCAGGGGACTGCTCCTCCTTCTCAAATCCTACCAAAGAGTGACTAGGTGTTCTTAGGAGTGGTCCTAGAGAAAGGAAACCCTTCCTCAGGAGACCAAAGTCTCACAGGGAGACGAAATTTGCACTGTTCTTCCCCCCACCTCAGGCTTCTAGTAATTCCATTAAGCATAATGGGAAAACTGAGGCAGGACGGGAGGTGCCAGGGCACCAGGTGAATCAGATTGCAGACTCCTTCCTGAATAGAAAGCCGGGGATTGGATAAAGGGCACTTCACTAGAGTGGGAGCGGGCAGCTAGGGGGCTCCATAGAGCACAGAGTGCCTGCCTGGAGTCAGGAGTTCAAATTTGACCTCAGACTTTTACTGACTGTGTGACCCTGAGCAAGTCACTTAACCTTGTTTGCCTCCATTTCTTCATACGTAAAATGAGCTGGAGAGGGAAATGGCAAACCATTCTTTCCCTTGGAAATCCCAAGTAGTATCACAGGGAGTCAGACATGACTTAACAACAACAAACTAGCCTTGGAATCAAATCTGGCTTTAAATCCCTGCCTCAACCCTGACGATCCATGGGCCCAGAGACAAGTCATAGGACTGAGGGATCACCGAATCAAAAACCTATAACTGGAAAGGGCCACAAAAGCCACCTGGTCCACTCTTCCCTCGTTTTTCAGAAAAAGAAATGGAGGGACAGAAAGGTGAAGAGTCTTGCCTGAGGTCATACAGCTAGTAAATGTCAGAGCCAAGATTTGATGGCACATCCTCTGACTCCAAACCCAACCCTCTCTCCCCTGGACCATGCTGCCTCCTTCATATCATCCCTATGAACCTCAGTCTCCTCATCTGTAAAATGGGAATAATAACTTTTATGCCACGTACCTCACAGGAATATTACAAGAAAAACACTTTGCAAATTTTGAAGCTCTAGATGAATGGAAAGCTTTTTGCTTTGGTTTGGATTTTTTGGAGGCAGTCAGGGTTAAGTGACTTGCCCAAGGTCACACAGCTGGTAAGTCTCTGAGGTCATATTTGAACTGACTCCAGGGCCAGTGCTCCATCTACTGTGCCACCTAGCTGCCCCCAAATGTGAGTTTTTATTATTAAATCTTTTAAACGGCATCATTTATAATTGCAAATCCTCATTCCCCATACTGTACACCCCATAGTCCAAAGTGACTATGACAGGGTAAAAAATCCCTTACATGTAGACAGTATTTTCAAGGATTGTTGATTGACAGCTGGAAACCTCAAACCTGTCTTGTTCAACTCACTCATTTCACAGATGAGGAAACTGAGGTCATGGAGGTTAAATTGCCTGTCCAAGGTCACGCAGGTTGGCTGAGAGGTGAAATGTAAACCCAGGTCCCTGGACTCTAGAAGCTATGTTCTTTTCATTCAGAATTTACAGAACATTTTCATAGTTCATTCCTTTAAGTCCCAATAAAATTCCATCTTCTACAGGAAGCATTCACCAGCCCCTCTTAATTCCAGTGCCTTCCCTCTCTTAATTATGTCCTATTTATCCTGTACATAGCTTACTTTGTATATATTTAGATTGCAAGTACCTTGAGGGCAATTCTTTTCTGCATCCCCAGTACTTAGCACAGTGCCTGGTACATCTGTAGGCACTTGATAAATGTTTTGGGTTTTTTTTTTGATAAATGTTTATTGAATAGAAATAATCTCATCTGATCCTCTCGACAACCCTGGGAGGTAAGTGATATTATTATCTTCATTTTACAGATGAGGAAATTGCAGCAAACAGAGTTAAGTGACTTGCCCAAGGTCATATAGCTAGTAGGAGTCTAAGATCGGATTTGAACTCAGGTCTTTCTGAGTCCAGATCCAGTGCTCTATGCACCACCTAGCTGCCCTGGCCTCATCCATGTCTTCCCAAAAGTTCATCCCTTGGAGTCCACCCAACATCCTGGAGGCCTGCCTTGATTTCTTCCGATATTATGAGAATATCAGTGAGACCTTCTGACTGTCCACTGTCACCCCTCATTGTCACGATGTCATTAGTCTTTCTTTACAGAGGCAGCTTGATGGAACAGGGGATGAAGCTCCAGGTCTGGAGACAAGAAGCCCTGAGTTCAAATCTAGTCTCAGACACTTAATAGCTATATGACGCTGGGCAAGTCATTGTGTCTTTGTCTGCCTCATCTATAAAATGGAAATAATAATAACACGTACCTCCCAGGGTTGTAGTGAGGGTCAGATGAGATCATTATAAAGTGTCCAGTACCTAGTAAGCTGTCTGTAAATATTAGCGGTTACGTGCTGTGGCTGTTACTGTTTTCTATCATACGAATCTTGGACTGACATCATTCCACTGTTCTTCTCCAGAGTTCAGCACACATTCTGTGTTGCAGCTCCCATGACCTCTCTGCCGCCCGCTGTGAGACTCTCAGGCTTAGCCATTTTCAGGGAGTGGGATTCCAGGTCTTACTGCCATCCAGCAACACCGGAAAGATACTTATATTGGAAAGATGAGCTTCTGTTGTTGCCAGAAGCTTGGGGTCAACAGAATGTCTTTACAATTTCCCAAAGGGATCCAGTCTACTGACCTCCTTTCAAACCTGGGTCTAGCTCGTCTGTGTTATCTGTCCCAGGTGTATGTGTGTATACATATGTGTATACATACACACATATAAATGTATATATGGGTGTATACACACATATATGTACACATATACAAGTATATGTGTTATGTCTGTGTGTGTATATATATGTGTGTGTATACATA
The DNA here is from genome assembly GCA_028646515.1 of Pseudochirops corinnae. NCBI lineage: Eukaryota > Metazoa > Chordata > Mammalia > Diprotodontia > Pseudocheiridae > Pseudochirops > Pseudochirops corinnae. Next base: position 333,909,676 of record CM053587.1, read on the forward strand.
TATACATATATATACGTGTGTGTGTGTGTGTGTGTACAGAGAGAGAGAGAGAGAGTTGGACAAGCTCTAGAGGGTGTCCATTCAAATATATGTTGAAATCCAGGCAACAAATGTTTTTCATCCACTTGGTCTTTCTTATGTGGATGGGCAATAAGTTCTTTTGAGTGGTTATAAATTCCTTCCAGGAGGCGCTGCCCTGTTCTGGGGCTTGATGCAATCAGAATGATGTCATCCCCAGACAGGAGCATCAAGAGGACCTCTCCCACCACAAGAAGTCTCTCTTCCCTCTGGATTCTGCTCTGGCTCTCCTCCATGACAGCAGAGAACACCTCTGCTGAGCCCCTATCTTGCTGTTTAATGCCTGCTCTGGTGATTATTAATTGCTTTTACCTCTGCACACAATACATCCTTAACAATTGTTTGATGAGTGAATGAGTGAACATGCACCTGGTTCAACCCTGAGGATGTCCTGTCCTCCAACACTGCTCCTGGAGGGAACAGAAAGCTCCACACAAAATTTAGTTAATGGGAACATAGGAAAAGTTCCCTGAAGGTGTTTCTTAAATATACTGATCTATCTGCTTCCCCATTGACTGAATCCAGAGCCAGGAACCATCAGTGCATGGATTTAGATATGAAAGGACCCTTAGAGGACCATCTAAGCAGCAGGCTGGTGTGGTGGACAGGGTTAAATATAGAGTCAGTGGGACCTGGCTTCAAATCCTGCCTTAGTTGCTAGTTGTGCAATCCTGGTAAGTCACGCCTCCTCTCGGCGCCTCAGTTTCCTCATCTGTGAAATGGGGATAACAATGCCTGTTGCTATGAGACCTCTCCAAGGTAACATACTTCGCCAAACCTTAGAGGGGGGACTTTTTTAACTTGCAGACTCTTGTCAGTAAAACATGGTTGAGTACGTGTCCCTAAGTTGTGCATGTATACTTATTTATAAACAATAAACATTTATGGTAATAAATTTGTGCTAATGTTGTGCTTCATGGTTGTTCCAGTCACTTCTGACCCTTTGCGATCTCATTTGGAGTTTCCTTGGTAAAGATACTGAAGTGGTTTGCCATTTCCTTCTCCAACCCATTTTACAGATGAGGAAACTGAACCAAGTTTAAGTAACTTGCCCAGGGTTACACAGCTACTAAGTGTCTGAGGCTAGATTTGAATTCAGGTCTTCCTAACTACAGACCTGGCACTCCATCCACGGCACCACCTAGCCACTCCTTACTATACTATAAAGTGTCCCAAAGTGGAATGGACACCTTAGGAGGCAGTAATAATATCAGCCCCCTCATACTTTCTACCTATGTGATCTTGGACATGCAATTCAATTTCTCATAGACTGTTTCTGCCCTTGTCCAACAAAAGGGCTCTCTACAAGATGCCTCGAAAGTTCTTTCCATCTCAAGGTTATGATCTTAGGAATGGGCCTCAGTTTCCCCTGCTATAAATTGAGAAGGTTGGACTTCTGAAGCCATCCTCCCGGCTCTGGATCTAGGAGCCTGGGACCCTCCAGCCTGGTGATCAGACCTATGATGGCACAGAGGCATCCATCTCCCAGCAGCGCCACCTCCTAGGACATCAGAATCCCCCAGGGTCTCCCCAGAGCCTGGGCTCTAAAATTGTCTGAGACTAGAAGAGATCCGTATCAGTTCCCAGCAGAGCAGCCAAAGGCAGGGAGGATGGAAGGGGAAATAGCTGGAGATTTGGCTCTGGCTTGCTGACGTGTCTCTGTCTCCTCCCTCATCAGTCCCTTCCCCTCCCCGCTGTGTTCCCATCTCCTCTTGTAGGGCACTCGATGTTAAGCAAACATCAAATCCATTAGGCCTTGGCAAAGTGCTCCTTTCTTTCCCTTCTGATGTCAAACAGGAAGGGGGAAGGGGAGATGACACTCAAGAGAGGGAGCAAGAGCCACCAATGAATGAATGACCTTCTCCCAAGCCTGGGCTGGGCCCCAAGACCCTCACTCCCACCCCTCCATCCCTTACTGGCCCAGCTGTTCTCCACTCATGTTCCCTCAGTCCAGGTCCTCCTCCAATCTGGCTTTTATTATGATTTGTGCTGGAGACCTTTGGCTGGGCTTCAGAGAAGGCACATTTTGGGAAGGGAGAGATGGGGGCACAGATCTTCTTGCCCTTCTTTGGGACATGTCAGATGTATGGAGCTGATAGAGCTCTCCAGAAGACTTTTCTTCTTTTTCTCAGTCTGCTCCATCTCCTTAAATATCCCCTTTCCCCAATATGTGTTGCCAGTTCCTAGTTTCCAAAGTGGTAGGGAATGAGTGTTTATATTATGGCTTTATTTCCTGACTGGGGAGTCCGGCTGGGAGGGAGAAGGAGGGAAGAGGTTCCTCTTCCCCCTAAACTCTCTCCCTCTCCCTCCTCACCTCCACCTTTTGGTATTCCTGGTTTCCTTCAAGACTCAGGTCACATGCCACCTTCTGCAGGAGGGCTTTCCAGGGCCCCAAATGCCACTTCCTTCCTCTCTAAGGTTACCTTCCATCTACTTTGTGCAACCACTAGGTGTCACTATCTGGCAAGGTTTGGCGGTTTCAGGTAGAAAGCAAAAATGAAAAGAAGATCCCTCCCTTTTCTTATTCCCTCCTTCCATAAGAATGTGGTCTGGGCAAGTTCTTTTCAGGTCCCACCTTTCTTTTCTCACTGGGAAGCCCAAGGAGCATAGCCTTCCCTTAGTCCAAGCCTCTACTCTACCTTCCTTCTACTGCCTTTGGAGGCTAAAGCTTCTCTGAGGTTCACCAATGACTCCATTAGCCGAAGGGTACAATGGTCCCAAGTCACATAGCTCATCTCTCTCCACTATTTAGGAGCTTATAAGAATTGCCATTAAATAGGAGTGATGCCATTTTCTTACACTGAGTTCAGTTCTCTGCTAGGAAATCCCAAGTGCCCTAGATGGAGATTTCCAACTCTGAGTGATTTTGAATCAAGCTTAGTCATTGGCATCCTCAATTCCTCTCTTCTTCCATGCTATTAATTAACACAAGTGAGTCACAGATCACTTGGGAGTGGACATCATTTTTAAAAGACAAAGAAAAGCAGAAAACAGAAACAGCTTAAGTAGAAAAACCCAGACAGCGTCTGTCTGGTGACAAGCTCCCGTAAAGGAAGTGGACTTTTACTAACCCAAGGAACAGTAAGTAACATTTGTCCTTTCTGGCCATCCTCACAAGAACCTTTGAGACCCAAGCTGCCATGATCAGGCTCTAGATTATCTGGCCTTTCATCAAAAAAAACCCATAGGTGCTTTTCTCTCTAACCCATGATCACCTCAATATTGTCCACTTCCAACCCAAAGAGCCTTTCCTTAAGCTAATTTTGGCTCACTGGCCTTCTAGCTGAAGTCCAGTTCAAAATTTTCCATTGTGGTTGGGTCCATCCCAGCTCATAGCTCACAACAACCTCTTTCTGGGGTGGGGGAAGAAAACAGTATCATCTGGCCAGGATTACAAGTCTTGGGAATCACAGTTAAATTTCAAGAGAAAGAGGGAAAGTAGAAGGCTGGCCTTACAATCTTCCTCCTAGCACTTACTAGCTGTGTACAGGTCATTAAAGAGCCATATTGACAGATCAAAAGATAGCCACTATTGGCATCTGTATAGTGTCAAAAGAACTAGAAGACCGCTGGCATGTTGGCTGGAGTCCCTGTTATGGGAGGAAATGGATGAGAACTGTGAGGATTGGCAGGCATGGATGGCTTTTGATCTGCCCAGGGACGTGGGGCATGGGAGCTGTCTTCAAGTATTTTGGAGGTGTTTCTTGTAGAAGAAGGCTTGTTCTCCTTGGCCCCAGATGGCAGAACCAAGAGTATTGGATGCTCAAGTTGCAGATAGGCAAATATATAGGCTTGACCCAAGGAATTACTTCCCACCAAATGGAACCATACAATGGTGAAATTCATTTTCTCCATTGTTAGTAGCTTCCACCTCCTTGGAGGTCTTCAAGCAGAGACTGGATGACCACACATTGGGCATGCCATAGGAAGGATTCCTTTTCAGATATTTACATTTTTATAGAACCTACTATGCGCCAAGCACTGTACAAAGTGCTTTACAATTACTATCTTATTTAATCCTCATGAAAACCCTGGGAGGTAGTACTATTAATAATAACAATAGTAATAATAATGGCTTACATTTATATCGCACCTACTATGTGCCAAGCACTGGGCAAAATGCTTTACAATTACTATCTTATTTGATTCTCATCAAATAATAATAATAATAATGGCTTACATTTAGATAAACCTACTACATGCCAAGCAGTGTGCAAAGTGCTTTATAATTATTATCTTATTTGATCCCCACAAAAACGCTGGAATATAGGCACTATTAATAAAAAATAATAATAATAATAACTTACATTTAGATATATCTACTACGTGCCAAGCACTGTGCAAAGTGCTTTATAATTATTATCTTATTTGATCCCCACAAAAATGCTGGGATGTAAGCACTATTAATAAAAATAATAATGATGGTTTACCCTTATATAGCATCTACTATGTGCCCATCACTACGCTGAAAGCTTTACAAATATTATCTCATTTGATCCTCACAACAACCCTGAGAGAGATAGATGCTGTTATTATTTCCATTTTACAGTTGAGGAAATTGAGGCAGAAAGAGTGTTAAGAGCCCAAGGTCACCAAGCTAGAAAGTGTCTGAGTCTGCATCTGAATTTAGGTCTTCCTGACCACAGGCCCAGCGCTCTGTCCACTATGGCGCCACCTAGCTGCCTCTCAACCCAAGGTTCTCTGCAGAATCAAAGGGAACCTTTGCCAAGACATAATCCCAGCAATTCCTAGTAATATAACAATGTTAGTTTTTACAGAATGCTCTCCTTAAGATAATCGCATGAGAAAAGGAAGACAAATCTTATTCTCATTCTTTTTGGGGGGATAAGAATGTTGAGGCTCACATAGCCGGGAACCAGGATTTGAAGCCTGGTCCAGGAAACAGAGGCATTTAACTTCCTTTCTAGCTGGACCTTCCATCTGTGAGCTATGACCAAAAGGATCCTTCGGTCCTTTCCTCTGGACCTTTCCCCCAAGTCCTTTAGATAAAAATGAAGGAAATAAGCATTTATTAAGTGCCTACTATATGCCAGACACTATGCTAATCACTTCACAAATAGTATCTCATTTGAGCCTTCCAACAACCCTGGGAGGTAGGGGGCTATTATTATCTCCTTTTTACAGTTAGGGAAACTGAGACAGACCACAGTGAAGTGACTTGCCTAGGGTCACACAGCTAGTAAATGTCCAAGGCTGAATTTGAAGCCAGGTTTTCTGACTTCAGGTTCCAAGCCCTAGCCACTATGACACCTTCATGAAGTTATCATTTTATATCTAGAACAAAGAGGTAAAGGGGCTTGTTGAAAGTCATTTGGGCATCAGAGTCAGGATTCAAACCCAGGTTTTCTGACTCCAAATACAGTTTCCTTCTCAGGTCTATGCTTTCTTTCTGCCCTTGAGCTGCTCCACATTAATAAAAAAAAACATTATTAACATTTTATTATAATATTATAACAAATTATTAACAATAACTATATTTTTAACTAAGTCAACTGTTATTGACAATAACTATATCATCCTTAATCATAATGTAGCTCACCTATATGTGCCCTTTAATATTTGAAAAATACTTTACATAAATTTTTTTCAGTCATTTTTCAGTTGTATCTGACTATTCATGACCCCATTTGCAAAGATGCTGGAGTGGTTTGCCATTTCCTTCTGTTACTCCTTTTACAGATGAGGAAATTGAGGCCAACAGAGTTAAGTGACTTGCCCAAGGTCACACAGCTAATAAGTGTCTAAGACTGGATTTGAACTCAAGTCTTTCCAATTTCAGGGCTGGCACTTTATCCACTGTCCCATCTAACTGACCATTTGATGTATATTAGGGTCATAGATTTTAAAACGGAAGGAACTTCAGATATCCTTTAGTATAGACTTCATTGCCAGAGAAGAAGCAAAAGGTTGAGTGACTTGCTCAGGGTCACACAGATAATCAGCCCCCCAGGCTGGGGTTTGAACCTGGGTCCTCCAATTCTAAATCCAGGGCTCTTCTTACAAGGGTGTCATCCTGTTTTGCGGTTTTGTCGAAGGGTCAGGAACCGCATTCAGGTGCCAGAGCCCTGAAGGTTGTGGTCTCTAGACAAGTTTTCAAAAGAATTTTTCTCATCTGCTTTGGACTCAGCTTCCTCTTCCTGGCCAAGAGAACCTGAGTTCAAATCCAACCTCAGACATTTGATACTTACTAGCTGTGTGACCTAGATAAGTCACTTAACCCTGGTTGCTTCAAAAAAGAAAAAAAAAAAGAATTCCTCCTCCCATGGTCCTTCTCATGGAGTTTAACTTCAGTCTTGTCTTGTTCCATATGTGTTTCTCCCCAAGAACAAGTCTTGTTTCAAAGATTCAAAGACAAGGTCTCTAAGTAAAACCTTTTCCACTTGGCGCATTTTAAAGTTTAATCTACAGTATTTAAAATTCCTCCATCACTTTCTTAAGTCTAGGGACGATCAACAAAATAATAAACCAAGCTCTGGTTGGTAATGTTTGCTGATTTCTGAGGTGTAAATGCTCACACTGAACATTTAACGCAGGGCTCTGGCCAGAGGGTTTGAGCTGCCTCCAGGATATCCCTTGGGGCTCCCCAATGTGTACATCTCTACATAAGCTCTAAAATAAATACTAAGTATACACAAAGGAAATCTGAAATAAGTCCATATGGGGGAAGGGCGGAGTACTAACAATTAGCATCATCAAGGAAGGTCTCCTGGAAGAAGTGGTCCTCGAACTGAGCTGTGAAGGAAGCTTCCAAGAGGGAGAGGTGTGGAGAGAACATTCTGGGGGAGAGGAGAGCAGTCTGCAAATTGGTAAAATGAGGTAAAGAGAAACAAGTTGGTGAATTGATGTGAATTGACTTGAGTTGATGAATAGGGCTGTCACAATTCTATTTTCTGAGGGTCTAAAAAATGACACACTGGAGGGAAGGTCTACCAATGAATGGCTCTCCATGGAGACATCTGTCAGGGTTACTCAGAGAACGCTTCCTTCTTTCCTGGGGGTCCAGTTATCCAGACCTATGTCTGCCACTGAACTCTGATCTCTCGGGAAGAAATAGTGAGGCTGGTGACTTTGCACAGCTCTGCCTCACTTAAATCCAATTCATTTGCAAGTCAAGACATCATCCTCCTGGTGTCATTGTTCCTTTTCAAGAAGGAAGGACCAACAACATCCTTCTTTTCTAAACAAGGGTGGTGACCTTGGGAATTCAGAGAAGAACACCTATGTCAGAGATGCTGGAGTTAATTTAATTCTGCAACTGGGAAGATTGCTGAAGGAGAGGAAAAGGAAAAGATCCTGTAACTTCTGAGTCTCCAGCTGAACCTAGAGAGTCAACAGGGAGCAGTCTTTAGAAAGGGTCCTAGATTTGGAGTTGGGATCTGGATTCTAATCCCAGTTTTACTGAAGAAACAACTTGGCAGAATGGGATATAAAATGAACATGGAAATCAGGGAAAATTGGCTTTGAATCCTGTCTCATTTTCTGGCTGTGTAACCCTAGGCAAGTCATTTGAGCCTCAGTTTCCTCACCTGTAAAAGAGAGCTATCTAGGGTTGTTGTAAGGATCAAATGAGATAATGAAACTTACTTAAAGCACTTTCCCATTCTAAAACCCCTGTATAAATCTTGGCTTTCATCAGTATTACTTATACCTGGGCCGCCTGGTTCCTTTACTCTCCTTCTCTGGCTCTCAAGTTTTCTCACTTGTAAACTTAGGATCAGATGACCTGGTCTCCTTTCCGGCTCTGAAGTAAGAGCCTAGATTTTAGAAGGAAGCTGAAGACAAGGACAAAGAACCGTAAGGGACCTCAGATGTCCAACCCCTATATTTTATCAAAGAAGACACGGAGGGTCAGAACAAAGCATCAGGGTTGTGGTCTCCTAACTCTAGATTTGGAGACATTTGAGTCCGTATCATCTAACCCCCGATTTTGTTTTCATTGTTGTTGTCATTCAGCCAAGTCTAATTCTCCATGATCCCATCTGGGATTTCCTTGGCAGAGATACTGGAGTGGTTTGTCATTTCCTTCTCCAGCTCATTTTACAGATGAGGAAACTGAGGCAGATAGATTAAGTGATTTGCCCAGGGTCATGCAGCTAGTAATTCTCTGAGACTAGATTTGAACTCAGGAAGATGAGTCTTCCTGCTTCCAAACCCAGGACTCTGTGCACTGTGGTACTACCTAGCTGCCCTGCCCCCATTTTACAGATAGAGAAACTGAGATACAGAGCTGTCATACAGGTCATGCGGTCATACAGCTCTTTTGATTCCATATCCAATCTTCTTTATATTTTAGCCCCCATCCCAGTGCTTGTTTAAGGACCCTCTGGGCTGGTCAAGTCTCAAAGGGATGAGTAAACAAATTAGTTTGAGTCCAGATGAAGATAAGTTCTATGGGTCTCTGGCCCCTCTACAGCTGGAAAGCACCAGTAGCTTTCATCCCTCCTCTCTCATGGTCCCTAAAGACCAGGCAGAGGGAGGCAATTGCAAGAAGCCCCCCAAATACGCCCTCCCTTCAGGGAGAAAGGAGGGAGCTGGGTAGCCCCCAGGTACTGTGGCTGCCCGTCTCCAGAGGGAGGGCTCAGTTGGCATCTCTGATGAGTGTAGACCAGCCAAAACGGGGAGGGGGGGAGGGGCGGAGAGAGAGAGAGAGACAGAAGAAGAGCAAAGTCTCTTCCCAGGGTGACGAGGCAGCCAGTGCTTCACAACAAGAGGCATTTTACGAGCCGAAGCACAAGGCCCAGGGAGACCAAGACAGCAGAGGGGACGCTTCCTGGCCTGGGGCCCACTGAATTGTTCAGCAGAGTGCATGAGAGGTGCCCATTCAGCTAGCTGACAGTGGAGGAGCTCTCCTCGGGGAGATAGTTCTCTATTCAACTTGGCTGGGAGCTGTCTCTTTCTCCATCTTTGTGAGAGAAACAAAAGATTCAATTCCATTGGTGTAGTGAATAACACTGGACTTGGAGGCAGGAAAGCCTGGGCACAGCTCCCAACTCATACCCTTACTAGCTCTGTGTGACCTTGGCCAGGTCACTTCCTTCTCTGTGCCTCAGTTTCCTCACCTACAAAATGAGGGAGTTGGACTCCTTTGTGTCTAAATATCAGCCCTAAATCTATGGTTCTATCATCCATCTCCATGAAATGAACTGTGGCAGGTACTGGGGAAAACACCCTCGGGTTTGCCCTTCCTAGTGGGTTATACAGGGCATGGGAAACATTCCCTCCCTGGTTTTAAACTAATATTTGAAGTCTTAGGTTTTCTTTTCCAATCATGAAGAAGAGAATAAGCATTTATTAAGCACCTACTGTATGCCAGGAACTGTGTTAAGCATTTTACAAATATTGTGCCAGTTGATCCTCACCATAAACCTTATAGGAAGCTTGTATTATTATCCCCACTTTACACTTGAGGAAATTGAGGCAGACAGCTTCTTTGACTTGCCTGAGGTTTCAAAACTGGTAAATGCCTGAGGCCATATTTCAATTCAAGTCTTCCTGATTCCTGATCCACCATGCCACCTATCTGTTGCAAGTGACTTGGGGGCCAGTATTTTGTGATGATGAGATTTCTGGTCTGAGCAGTCAATTGGGGAATGACTGAACAAGTTGTGGTATATGAATGTAATGGAAGACTATTGTTCCATAAAAAACGATGAGCAGGCAGACTTCAGAAAAACCTGGAAAGACTTACATGCACTGATGCTGAGTGAAACAAGCAGAACCAGAAGAACATCGTACACAGTAACCAACTATGACAGACTTAGCTCTTCTCAGCAATACAAGGATCTAAGACAATTCCAAAAGACAATGGAAAACACTATCCATATCCAGAGAAAGAACCATGGAGTCTGACTGAAGATTGAAGCAGACTGTTTTCTCTTTTTTTGTTTCTTCTTCTTTCTCATGGTTTTTTTTTCCTTTTTGCTCTGATTCTTCTTTCACAACATGACTAATGTGGAAATATGTTTAAGATGATTGTATGTGCATAACCTCTATTAGATTTCATGCCATCTTGGGAAGGAGGGATGGAAGGGAAAGGGAAGAGAAATTCAGAACTCAAAATCTTATAAAAGCAAATGTTGAAAAACTAAAAACAAATAAATTTTTAAAAAAGAATGTCAGAGCAGGGAAGTAGGGTGGTAGCAGGGTGGAGTAAAGATGGCAGAGTAAAGACAGGGACTCACATGAGCTCTCCCAAATTATCCTCCAAACAATTTTAAAATAATGCCTCAAAATGAATTCGGGGACAGCAGAGTCAAAGGACTACACATGGACCTATATCAAATTGCTTGCTTTCTCAGTGAGAAGAAAGGAGTGTGGGAAACAGAGAATTTGGAACTCAAAATTTTAAAAAATAAATGTTCAAAATTGTTTTACATGTAATTAGAAAAAATGAATTTTAACAGGACTAGGAAAAAAATGTTCAAGCAGAACAGTAAACAGAAGTGAGGAGAAGAAACACAGATCAGACTAGATAAAGAATGTCCACTAGTACAGGAGCTCTGAGAGTGAGACAAAACACCTTGGCTCAGTCAAGGAGAGACAAGATGATCACCAAGGGATGTCTGCTCTTTAGAAATCATTTCAATCAGAAGTCATGATTTGGGCACAGCTTCCTCACATTCTGTGTTTCCAAGGGTTCCTGATTAGCCAGTAAAAAATCCACATCTCTCTTCTCTCAGAGAAGAGGTCTCTCAAGGCACTCTTTGGAAGTCTGTCTCCAACCAGCTAAAGAAAGTTCCTACCTGCTGCACAGCATCACACTCAGCATTCCCAATCAGGAGTCATGTCCATTTTCAGGCAAGCAAATCTTAGGAGTGTCCCTCAGCAAAACCACCCTGGTGATGGGGAGCTTAGAACAGGCAACATTGGAGCTGAATAAAAGAGACTTTAGGGATCATCTAATATAACCCTTTCATTTTACAGATGGGGAAACAGAGTCACGGAAAAGTGGAGTGACTTGTCTTTGGTTGCACAATAAAAAAAATGGCATAGATCCAAACCTGGGGTGCAAAGTCAGGTCTCCCCCAAATTTCAGTGCTCTCTCTAGCTATTCCACACTTCTTTGGACTGTCAGAACTGGAAGAAGCATTAAAGATCTAATCTAAGCTCTTCGTTTTACAAATATGGAAACTAAAGACTGGAGATGGGACATGTCATGACCAGTAAGTTATTGATGAAGTCATGAAGAGAACGAAGACTCACTTACTCCCCACCTCATGCATTTTCCATTGTATGTACTGGATGAGTATGGGCCAGTACCTTCCCAGAATCCCAGAGTTGGAAGGAATCTCAGTAGTCACTTGGCCCAGCCCATTGCCAAAACAGAATCCCCTTTACAACATGTCGGACAAATGGGTATCCAGCCTCTCTACTTGAAGCTCTCCAGGGAGGGAACAATGGTTTTTCCTTGCATCAAACCAATTTCTCAACGACTTCTGCCTGTTATTCTCAGATGCCAACCAGAACAAGGGTAACCTGTCTTCCACCAAGTCACTCTCTACATACTTGAAGACAAATGTCTTGTTCCCCTCTGCTTCCTCTTTCCCAGGCTAACCTGGATTCCCTCCTTCCAGCCAGGTCTCCAGTAAGAAAATGAATGAGTGGGTAAGCTCTAAAAGGCATTTTCAGCTTTTTGGAGGAAAGGTGCCAGATTAAAAAGAGGTGAGAGGAATATGATTGTCTGACTGAAAAACACTCAGGTATTCAGGTCAGATGCTGACTTTTCTGTGCCTAAGAAAAGTGATCCTCTGAGCAGACTCATTCCTGGCCATAATCTTTCTAGGATAATGATAGTAGTCAGTCAGTTAATGGGCATTTATTAAGTACCTACTGTGTGCCCAGCACTGTACTAAGTTCAGGAGATTCAAAGAAAGACAGAAGAAAGCCCCTGCCCTCAAGGAGCTCACAGTCTGATGGGTTAAACAACATGAAAACAACTCCATACAAACAAGCAAATGCAAGATACATTGGAGATAATTTTTTCCAAAAAATAAAATTGCATTTTACTCTTACAAAGTACTTTACTTACAAAGATTAAAAAAGCATGTTTTCCCCGTGGAATTGGTTTCTGTTGACTTAGGCCATGTCAGTTAAAGGGAAGGCGTTAAGAATGAGGATGCCAGGGAAAGGTTTCTTGCAGAAGGTACACACATCTAATGCCTGACATCGGTAACCATCCTGATGACCTGAAACCCAGGCTTGTGTCTATGCAAACAACCATCAGAGATAAGTCTATGAAGGCCTGATTCTAGTCTCCGACATCACTGTAAAATATCCTGATCTGCTTTTGAGAACCTGTCAAGGATTAATAAAATGAGATATCAGAAACCTGGCCCTGCAGAAGACACAAGAAAGTAGGTCTTTCTTTCTCCTTTGGAGAAGTGGGGGACTCTGGGTAGGGAATGTTACATACGTTTTCAGGCTTAATTGAAACATTTGATGGTTTGGCTAACTGACTGATTTTTCTCTTCATTTTTTATTCTTTTTTAAAAAGGTATAGATGGCTGGATAAGTGAGGAGGAGGGATGTATTTGTAAATGAAAAGGTATTCCTTTTTTTAGTTTAATGAGAGGGTGGGGCTAGTTCTAACATGCCAGGGTTCCATGTTTGATGAGGAGATAATTTGGGGCAAGTTTTCTGAAGTTCACAGATATTCACTCAGTCCAGCCCAACAGGCATTTATTAAGTACCTGTTGTATGCCAGGCACTTTACTAGGTATGAGGATGCAGAAACAAAAATGAAACAGCCCTGCCCTCAGGAAGCTTATATTCTACTGAGGGGATACAACAGATAAGTTCAAAGCATGTTATTTGGAGGAAAGGATGATAGGCACTAATAATTGATTTAATGAATGAATGAATACAAATTTATCAAGGACTCACCAGCCCCAAGTGCTGTGCTAGGCACCAGGACTCTACATACAAGAGGAGGCAACTAAGTGGGTTTCAAAGGAAGCTTTTGGATTCTAAAAGGCAAAGGTGAGGGGCGAGAGCATTCCAGGCATGAGGCACAGCCAGTACAAAGGCACAGAGATGGGAGATTTCAGAGCCTGAAGAGACCTGGATCCAACAGTCTAGTTTTATAGATGAGGAAATGTAGACCAGGAGGAGGAGAAATGACTTGCCCAAAGTCATACATCTAGTCAGCCAATTCCTCTTGGTTTGACATTTCCTAGCTTAAAAAATTTCATGTCATCCATAATCTCAGAAGATTTTGAGAAAGGAATTCCATTATAGGACAAGCCACCATTTTAGTAAATTGAGAGGCAATGGACAATCCCCCCCGAGGATCCTAAAATCACTGGTTTAGGATTTAGAACTCGGAGGGAGCTCAGAGATCATATTGTCCAATGCTTTTGTTTTATGTGCTAGGGTCATTGACATCAAGTTGGACAGGACTTTGAACCCACTTCAAATGATCCAGTTGAGGAAATGGTAATAGCTAACATACATACACATATATGAAGCACCTACTGTGTTCCAGATACAGTGCTAAGTACTTTATAAATATCGTCTCACTCAATCCTCACAACATCCCTGGGAGATAGGTGCTATTATCCCCATTTTACAGATGTGGAGACTGAAGCAGGCAGAGGTTAAGTGACTAGTCCAGAGTCTCACACCTAGTGTCAGTCAGGACTTATACCTAGGCTTTCTGACTTCAAATCCAGTATTCTTTCTATTGAACCAAAAACTAAGTGTCTATGGATGGGAGAGGTGAGGAGGAGAGGAGGAGGAAGCAAGGCATCAGCCAGGAGTCTGGAGCCAAGAGTTTGTGCTTCCTGAATCTAAGCCAAAAGAGGAAGAGGCCCCAAGCCTCTCATGTGATTCTGGGGCTTGTTTCCCATATATTATCTCACTTAGCATGTCCACCCCACAGGTTAAATGAGATAGCAAATGGAGAGCCTTTTGCAAATGGTAAGGTTCAGGCAATATGAGAGGACCAGTCTGCTACTGCTGGGCGCTTGTCCCCAAGGATGCTGGGCTCTGTCCCTGAGGCTGCTGGGCCCTGCCTTTAGCTCATGGGCCCCTGCCTTGCTGAGGCTCCTGATGCTCAAACTCAAGGCCCTTGAGCACTCACCACTGCCCCACAAGGGTCCTCGATCCCTGGCTCAGCATTGGACACCTCTCCCATCTGTGGCCTTCTCTCTTCCATCCCCAAAGCCCCCCTGTCTCTCTTACCCACCAATCCAGCCAGAGCAGCTGACTCTCTGTCTGCCCTGGGAAGGCTGGCCTCACACATTGCTGGGAAATGTGTAGGACATCACAGTCTCCCTAAATCACTTTCAACTTGCCACTGATTAAGGGCATTTTAGCACTCAGTCAGCTCTGCTTAATAGATTTCTAGCCATCCCCCAGGGAGAGTCTGCCCAGGGAAGGCACTACCCAAACTGATGGCTCCATGGGGAATGTGGGAGGGGAGGGAAAACCCCAGTCCATGAGGGCAAAATGGGGCTCTGATGCCTGGCCGAGAAGGGGAGAGGAGAGAGAGAGAGAGAGAGAGAGAGAGAGAGAGAGAGAGAGAAAGAGATAAGAAGCCTCTCCTGTGGCCACTGCTGTCATCTGCAAGCTAGGGGCACCCCGGGCAGCCAACTATTTCTTTGCCCTCACATGCTGTGCTAGGCACAGTCACCATGGTAAAAGAAATGGGGACGGGAGAGGACCTGGGTTCTAATTCCCCCTTTGACTCTCACCACCGCTGGGATCTTGGACAAATCTTGCTATTTTCCTTGCCTCAGTTTCCTCATCTGTAAAATATGGATGGCCTTTAAGGTCTCTTCTGACTAAATTTGGATTCTGGTAATTCCTTCCTTGCAATCCAATGATCCAGATACACTGACCTCATAAAGGTGTGGTGAGTATCAAATGAGACAACATAAACATCAAGGCGCTTTATGACTGTTAGCTATTATTAGGAATTAGTTTAAGAAAGGAGATAAAATGCCCTGCCCCTTAAGGAGGAGTGCCGCGCCTGCCAGATTGTTCCAGTGTCTCTCTCTTCCCCCAGGGAGATTTCCAACATCCCTTTTCTCACCTCCCCAGGTAATGGTGGTTTTCACCTGGTTTAAAATTCCTGCCAAAGGTGCAAGATTCCTAGTTATGGCTCTGAAGTCAAGAACTGAACCAGAGGGATGATAAGTACGATGTTCAGAAGGTTGGGGGAAAGGGCAGGAGGAAGGAAAAGAAGCACAGGGTTCCAGGCAGAAGCAGCCCACTGTAAGTGAGACCCAGAGATCACAAAGTCCTACAGGTTCCTTAATTTTGGGAGCATCCCCCACACCTTATCTCATGCCAGCCTTTCACACACACACACACATCCCAGTTAGAGAGGTATGGCAAGTATTGTTAGAAACAGCCAGAGGATGCATTCACCCAGAAACAGGAAGACCTAAGTTCAAATCCTACCTCAGACACCTACTAATTGTGTCACCCTGGGTGAGTCACTTTAACCTCTACCTGCCTCAGTTTCTTAAAATGTAAAATTGTGAGAATAATAATAGCACCTACTTCACAAGGTTGTTGTGAGAATCAGATGAGATATTTGTAAAAAGCACTTAGTGAAAAAATTTCAAGGAGATACCCCCAAGCCACTCAGTGTCTCAAGGGGAGAACCAGAGGAACAGGTTTCAGAGCAGTCACTGACATTCTTAAGATCCAGGGTTTTCCAGGGCTCCACAGGACAGGTTCTAGGGGCCTGAGACCATCCTTTCCCCTCCCTCCTTCATCTTTGCACCTACTCCATTGAATGAATGAGTGAATAAATGGTCCCTCTGGTAACAGAGCGTAGCATAAATATACATGCATTCACACATACGTGCACACACATACGTGCACACACATACGTGCATACACACATATGCATAAATATGGAGCTGGATATGTGTGTGTCTGTTTTGTTTGCCATTTTCAGGCGTGTCCAACTAGTTGTGATTTCCTCTGGGGTTTTCTTGGCAAAGATACTAGAGCCGTTTGCTAGTTCCTTCTCTACTTCATTTTACACATGAGGAATTAAGACAAACAGGATTAAATGACTTGTACTAGTAAGTGTCTGAGGTCAGGTTTGAACTCAGGTCTTCTTGATTCCAGGCTCTGTGCTCTATCTACTTCGCCACCTAGCTGTCTTTCTTACCTATCTATCTATCCATCTATCCATCCATCTATCTATCCATCTATCTATCTATCTATCTATCTATCTATCTATCTATCTATC